>CM053613.1:47985795-48015814 GCA_028646535.1 Procyon lotor
AAAGAAAGAAAGAAAGAAAGAAAGAAAGAAAGAAAGAAAGAAAGGAAGGAAGGAAGGAAGGAAGGAAGGAAGGAAGGAAGGAAGGAAGGAAGGAAGGAAGGAAGGAAGGAAGAAAGGAGGGAGGGAGGGAGGGAAGGAGGGAGGGAGGGAGGGAGGGAAGGAAGGAAGGAAGAAAGAACAGAACATTAATACTGTAGAGAATCTCTTTCATTTCAAAACTCCTCCCGATGCAGTCAAAATCTCCAAAAACAACTGCCAAGGAGGTAATATTCATGATGATGATGATGATGGTAGATGATGAAGATGACAACACTGTTACCAGGTCTGAGGGCCTTCTCTGTGCCAGGAACGGAAGGTGTATTTTATATGTGTAGAAGATTTAATTTCATTGTCCCATCCGTCTTTGCAAGCAAACATGTTTTTATCTCACTTTTAAAGATGAGTAAACAGGGGCGCCTGGGTGGCTCAGTCGTTAAGCGTCTGCCTTCGGCCCAGGGCAGATCCCAGGGTCCTGGGATCGAGCCTCGCATGGGGCTCTCTGCTCTGCAGGAAGCCTGCTTCTCCCGCTACCATTCCCTCTGCTTGTGTTCCCTCTCTCGCTGTGTTTCTCTCTGTCAAATAAATAAAATCTTCAAAAAAAAAAAGATTCTCTTAAAGATGAGTAAACCAAGCCCCAAAGAAATGCGGTAATGTGGCCAAGGTAAATGTGGTAAAGCTAGGATATGAATCCGGATCTCTCTAACTGCCAAAGCCATTTTCTTTCTTTCCTACTGCAGTGCCTTTACTAATACCCCCGTGTCTTGGGTGAGTCGACGATCTTTTCTATCGCCATGCTGATAGCTGGCTGAACGAGTGAGAGCCTTGGTTTCTAAGCTGGCAGTTGTGGCTCTGAGTGGGGGTGTCCTAGGTACCAGAGAGGAGGTAGGAATCTGGGGGTACTGCCTGCCGAGAGCACCCCTTCCACCTGAGGCCATCTAGGGAAACTTGTAATAATAATCACATCTATTTGTCAAGTAACTGGTATCCCAGGTACCACAGGGAAGGCTTCACATACTTTATCTCTAATCCTTCTAGAAATTCCATAAAGCAGGTGTATTATCCTTAACTTTACAGATGAGGCCCAGAAAGGTAAATGACATGCCAAAGCAAAACAGCTAGTCGGTGGAGAACTTTCCTCTTCACATTGTAGTGCCTCATGGCAGAGACCCAGAGCCAGTCCTCAGAACAGAGAAAAGCAGATGGTGGAGAAATTATAAATGGAGTTACAATCCATGAGGCAGGCAATCTTGGGAAATTAAATATTGGAGGGTGCGGTGGGACAACAACAGTGGAGAGACCTTCACCATCTTGAATTTTCTAAAAAAAACATGGCCTAAGGTCACAGTACTATGCAATTAAATAGCAAGGGTTATTGTTCCTGAAATCAACTACTTTGAATCTATACTTGAATGCACTGAGATTATTGATTCACCCGCATCCAATGTATATTATTAAGTGCACGGCTCTAATTTATTGCATCTGAAACAGCCCCTCGGAGGCTGATCCTCCGGCCATTGGCCTTGGTGAAAGATTGTCTTCAGACCACATATTTACATTGCAGGTGGTATTAGGGGAAGAATTTTGTTAACCCAACTCTCCAAGGGGAGTGGCATATATATGTATATGAAATCTTTAAACCTATTCTTAGCTCCAGTGCCCCAATCCCTTCTCATCCTTCCCTCTACCTTCTTGTTCTGTGTGTTAAATTTGAATGCACGCTCCTTTAATGATCTGCTAATGCATTTGGGTTAATACATCCTAGCTCTTAAACTCCAAGGCAATGACCTGAACCCCATCTATTAATCTGACGATGAGGAGTTCAAGATGGAGGAGTTACAATAATCCCTTCCACTGAAGATGTAGGGAAAAGCACATGACTAAGAACAGCTGCACATATAAATAAAACACAGCCTCTTCCTATCTGTCAGGAAGCAGAGGCAACCACGTGGGGCCACTCCTTGCTCATGTGGGGTCCATGACTCCTGCCAGGCCAAGGATAGGTCCTTAATAATTAATCTCGGACCCGCTCAGCCAGAAAGTGCTTCCTAAATAACCTTCTGTCAATCGTGGTTTGGATTAAGACCAAGCTCTAAATGCAATAGTTTTCAATTGATTGGCTTGGGGAACATCCCCCCTGCCTGAGCCTGACCCCTAAGCCAGGGCCCTGGTGAGACAAGTGCAAGGGAGTGATTCCATCCATTGTGTTGGGGGCTGAATTCTGTCCTCCCCGCACATTCATATGTCGAAGTCCTAGCCCCTGGTACATCAGAATATGAGTTTTATTTTAGATAGGGTCTCTAGAGAGGTAATAAGGTAAAATGGGGACATACAAGTGGGCTCTAATACAGTATGTCTGCTGTCCTCTCAAGAAGAGGAGCTTGGGCCACAGACACATGCAGAAGAAAGACCACGTGAGGACCCGGGAAGAAGGCTACCAGTTGCAAGCCAAGGAGAGGCCTCAGAAGACTCCAACCCTGCCAACACCTTGATCTCGGACTTCGAGCCTACAGAACGGAAGGAAATACGACACCCCATCTGAGGCACTGTGTCATGGCGGCCCTTGAAAACGAGACCCAACTTTATTCATCTGCAAAGAGCAGTGTTTCAAGAGAAACGGGGAGGGCTGGGGACTGTCACTGAGTTAGCACTGCCTACATGCCGAACACTCACTCAGGAGATCTTATTTAATCCACACAACTGCCGGGGACGCTCGGGCTTCCCGAGCACCGGGCTCTCTCTACCAGGGCTTTCTGTGCACTTACTTTTTCAATAGTTGCAAAATTTTGAATCAATTATAAGTAAACTGTGAATCTCACTTGTGGGAAGTTAGGAAAACAATGAACCGGCGACAAAGAGCTGGAAAGACAAGGAGTGTGTCCGACTCCACGATGTTGTGAGAATCGGATCAAACTCCAGCAACTTCTCCATAAGAGGAGACACCTCTACCCATGACCCCAGAATGCTGGGCTTTAATTCCAGGGTGAGCAGTCACTTTGAAACTTACTCACAGACCCTGCAGGGAGTCACAGACCCTAGCTGGAAAAGCCAGGTAGGGGGTTTCACGGGAGTCTTGGCAGAGACGAGGTAATAAAGGAGAGAGAAGGGGAGGAGAAGAGGGGAAGACAGAGGGAAGAGGAGGGAGTTAGAGGAAGAGGCAAGGAGAGGAGGGGAGGGAGGAGGGGAGGGAGAAGAGGGACCCTGGAGGAGGGTGGAGGAAGAAGGCATTGGAGTCCCTGGGGGCGCTGGGCTCTGCCTACAGTGGGTCCAGTGCAGGCGAACAGAGAAGGGTGGGGCGTGGAAGTTGGCAAATCCCTGTCCTAACCTCAGAAAGGCAGTCAATTCTTGCAGACCCAGCTATGGGGAAATTTTAGCACAGGTGCTACCTGTGAGTATGCAAAATAAATATTTAAACATGTCACTGAAATCGTGAAGGAGGGCCATCCTAGAGTTCCTAGTGCTCATGGAAAGTGTTAGTAAGAAATCCACAGGCATTAAAATAGATGTAATTGGCGCAGTTCCTTAGGTGGAATTTCTTTCTGATTGAATTGTAGAGAACGTAAAAATATGTGTAAGGGCTTTTGCCTATTTCCTCCTGATCCCATTCCCTTGAGCCCTATTGCTACCATCTCAAAAGGAGTATCTACAGGGAGAGGGAAAAGGAACAAGTGGATACTTATGGTGAATCTCACAGGAGTAGCAATTTTACTTATCAGCAAGTCTTTTAAAATGTGCTTTTCTATGAATGTAAATATGGCTATATTATGGAACAGAAGGCAGAATTTTATATGTTCATAATTTGTTATCTTGGGCAAGTGGCTTAACTCTGGTAGTCTCAACTCCCACATCTGTAAAGCGAATCCATGAAGAGCAGCTGTGAAGACATGTAACATGTAAACCCCTAACATCCGGTTGATGTCTGACAGATACTAGGTGCCCTTCTCTTCCCCCATCTGCACACAGTCCTCATCTGTCCCCACAGTCTTCCTTCTCCCTCAGCTCACAGACATCTTCTCAAAATTATAGTTCTGTTTTGTTTTGTTTTTTAATAGGAAGCAGGATGTGTGCTTCCTAAGAGTAGGGATCATATCCCGTTCCTTTCCAACTCCTGGGCCTTAGGACCGTGCCAGCACAAAGTAGGTGCTCATTAAGCAGCGGCAGATGAAGCCAGCAAACATTCCTTTTGCAAATGCTCCTGTGGTCCCCTGTGATGGCTCTTGTGATATTCACGCCCTGGTCCCTCCTAGAACGAAAGCCTGAGAAGCCCGAAGTTAGGTCTTACCCGTCTGGGAGTGTCTGTATAAGAAGTTGGAAGGCCTCAACAAATATTTGCAGAACGGATTTTACTGTGATTTGAAATGGAACCAAAGCTAACATGGCCTGGGCTCCACAGTTAGCATGAATAATAGAAGAGAAAGGCCCCAGAGCGTACAGGAGAAGTCGCTCAGTCCTCCTGGCTTTGCCAAGTCCAGGCTTGTCTAGGCAGACTCACGTGCTGGTCCTCCTCCCGATGTCAGATCAGAGAGCCCTGCGGGACCTCTAGGCCATGGGTGGTCAGTGGAAATGCATCAGGGGGCAGTAGGTCGCTTACGGTAAGGGAGGCCGGCTTCCCTATACCCAGCGAGGTTTAGACAGAGATGACTTCCCGTCTCCTGAAATGGTGTTGCCCACCCCTCATTCTCAGGCAGACTTCTAGAGCCTTCAGTCCAGACAACACTGATCCCTCCCTTCTCTGTGCTCCTGTTATAAAGAGAAAGAAAAAAATCCTTGCACGAGGCTTTGCACATAGTAGGTACCCTATAAACGGCAACTCCCTTTCTTTTTCCTTTCTTTGCCTTCTAAAGAAGGCAGATCCAGGTCTAACTTCCCTCTCGACTCCAGGGATCTTGTACAGAGCCTGGCAAAAGGTAAAAACTCAATATTTATTTTTTTTTAAGTGAACTAATGAATGAGGGTCAGACATTATTCCCCCAAGCCTCTAAATCAAGTATCCTGAAGACCCTACCGCAGACCGCCCCTTCAAACAGAAATAGTCTGTGGCAGAATAAATGTGGAAGGAATCACATAAAGATGTAAATAATTTGAATAGGTGGTGCAATTCAAGGAGCGTGGGCTCCCCCCCCCTTCATGTTGCAAAGCAGGTTTAATTATAATTACAGTTTAAAAAAAGATTTTCAGAACAGACTCTGCATCAGAGTGTCTCAGGCATAAAAAGAAAAAGTTTTGGAGACTAATCCAGGGGCGATGGTTATTTTCTCTCTAGGGGCTGAGTGGCAACAACCTTTCTCAGCCATCAGCTCAGCTCTTGCCTCGGACACCTTCTCCAGCAAGGTGGGGGGTCAGGGAAGTTGCAGATAGCGGGAGCCACCCCAGGGGCTCCCCCCAGATCTGCTCACTCTCTTCGTACCCCTAGCTCCTGGACCTGGTTTGAGCAGCAGGAAGGATGCCCTGGACAGTGAGATTGCCTGCCCAGCCCTCCTGCACACCCCCGTGCCCCCCAAACACCAAGGGCCACCATTTCCTTTTGGGATGTGAGGACTGAGAAAAAGATCAGCTTTCCCCTTTCCTCACCTCTGGAGGGCCTCATAACAGTTAAATGGCCTGGTAGGGGGTGATCGGGTCTCTCTGAAGGGAGCACTTCAGAGAGTGCTCCTTCCCAGGGAAGAAATGCTGCCCCTCAGGGGTTGAGGGTGGTGGGATCTTTCTGGATTTCTTTCCTTGTGTTGACCTTTCTCCTGGGTCCTAGGGTGCCACCTGGTCCTGGTGCATGGAGCACTGGCCTGGGAATCAGGACACAAGAGCTGACAACCAGCCAGCCCTGCCCCAACTCGCTGTGTGGCCCTGGTCAAGTCACAGACTCCTTTCGTCCTAGGGTTGGGCTGGATGACTGTGTGTGAAATTCTCCGCAGATAAATCTGTCTGATCAGCAAGTGTCCATCAGCCAGGACCCTGTGTGGGCCATGGTGCCACGGACAGTACCTCATCATTCTCATAGCAGCCCCGAAAGAGACAGGTGCTCTCTCCCCAGCTGGCAGGAAAATGACCTCACAGGGGGCAGGAGGTAATCAGCCTTCCAAGGTCACACAGCTAGAAAGTGGAAAGCGGAGTGGGTTTGGGGAGGGGTATGAATGATGGGAGTGTCCGGAGCCTCGGGGCAGCCCAGTTTGTAAGGCATCCAGGGGGGACATGACTGGGGGGCAGCAGGGAGCGTGCCATAGGCAGGCCTGGGCTGAAGTTGAGGAAGCACCCATGTGAGCCTGACAGACCTGGCCTGAGGTCTGGGCCCTGGTGCTGAGCTGTGTGACACTTAGAGAAATCACTGCGTGTCTCTGAGCCTCATTTTTCTCCATCTTCAAAATAGGGAGAACAACCTCCCCTTGGCCCATCTCTTAGGGGGTTCAAAAGATCAAATGAGAAAGTTTAAAAGGGACTGCTTAAAATTTGCAAAAGCCTGAGCTGCACCACTTACTAGCTCTGTGGCCCTTTGAGCCTCAGTTTCCCTGCCTGTGAAGTCAGTCGGGATCCTCAGCCCTGCCTTGTGTGTCAGTGTGTGTGTGTGTGTGTGTGTGCGTGTGTGTGCGTGTGTGTGTGTGTGTGTGTGTGTGTGTGTGTGTTGGGGGGGGGTTGCTGGTGACAGTGTCTGAGAAATCAGTCCCTGGCTGATGGTCTATCAACAACAGCCATGGTTATGATGAGCATACACTGTAAAGCTCTGTGTACTGGTTGGGGATTGTTCTCTGTGTTTCCTACAGTCTGTTTCCAGGGAGATGGGCTCTCTTCCTTCACGGCATTAGTCACCCCCGTTCTCAGGCCTCCCATCCCACCAGGCCACTCAGCAGACAGAGTTCTAGAGGCTGGAAAGCTCCTTTTCTCTTCTCAGGACCTGGGGATTTGTTTCTCTACTGTGATGGGCCAGGCCCACAGCCTGCCTAACCCATATTTCTAGAACCTTCCAAACAGTCTCAGTGAGAAAGCGTTGTAGCAGGAGCCTGGGTTCCAGGAACAAATGTGCAGCACCCCTCCCGCTGCTGCCTGGGGCCAGGCTATGTGTGCATGGGGTGTGTTCAACCAATGCCATCCCAGGGGTGATGGGTTTTGAGCAAAAAGGCTCTGAGTCCTTGCTGCTCTGTGCCAACCACAGGCCCTTTTCCCAGGGCTTTTTTCAGTGCCAAACAGCAAACAGGGCTGGCGCTGGTTCCTCTCAGAGGCAAAGGTGTAACCGAAAACAGGCTGGGTCTGCTCCCAGCACCTCACCACAGTTTACTGAGAGCGTGTGTCACTCCGAATGGTCTGGTGATTGTTTCCTCACAGAACATCACGCCCCTTCAAGAGGGGAGAAAACCAAGGGTCTGACAGGGGAGTAGTGGAGGGAGTGGGAGGGGTGGGGGTTCTCGGCTGGGTCATGGGAGGGACCTTTCCCAACCCACCCTGCCTGGGCTGACCCCACAGCAACAGGATCAGAATTTCTGATGATGGGGCCCAGGCATCTGCATTTTTGAAGAGCCACAGAGAACCCTCTGCCTGCGAGGAGCCTTGCTTACACTTATCCTCACAGGCACGTCACTGTGGGGGCATAAATCCCAGGCTGCGGTCTGATTAGGACTTTCAGACCCTAGAGCCCAGGCTCAAAACCTCCATACCACACAGCCTCCTAGAGCTCTACCTGCTCTCCCCAAACCTGCACAGCAAACTATTCTCGTGTGATTCCCTGCCCTCCCCCATTTCCCACAATGTCCTGTGATTTCATTTTCCCATTTGGCATTTTGTTTTGCTGTTCAGGGCACAAAGGGCCAATAGCTTCTTCCCCCAAGCTATTTCTCCTCAGAAGCAGTGAAATAGCTTAGCAATTTGGGAGACATTTAAAATGCATTGTTTTGCCGGGGCACCCTGGGAGGCCCCCCCACTCCGTCTCCTAAATCCTAGCATAGAATGTAGCAGGCTGCCAATCAGGGTTCCCCCCACCCTGCCCGATCTTGTTAGCGATTCAGCCACAAGCCCAGCCGCTTGCACCCTGCCCCCTGCTCTCCTGTGGCCCTGCAGGTGGGCGGGAGCACAGGCTCCGGACTCCCTGAGGCCCAGTTCCAACTTGGGCTCCACCTCCTCTGGGAAAATGGCAGCACCACCACCGGCTGCCTGGCCACGGCTTACAGGCCGTGGCCAGGGTTAGGTGAGAGGATGAACCGAAAGGCCCGGCACTCTGCTCAAAATAATCGTCAGCTGCTATTATTAAATGCTGAGGATGATTGAGATTCGACGACTGTCCTGATCTTTGGCTTCTGCGAGGCCTGGCCCTTCAAGCGGGCTTGCCACAGGCTGAGGAACCACGGAGCAGGGAGGACGCGACTGGGTGTTTGAAGAAATGTTCTTCTCTCTGGATGGCTTGGCCTCCAAAACACAATCTAGGAGGATCAGGCTCCGGAAACAGAAAGTGTGAAAAGCGCCGAGGCCCGGGCCCCACCCTCAGAAGCTCCAGGTCCTCAGGCCTGGGTCCACTGAGGCAGGGGCGTCCCCGCTCCCGCGAGCAGCCAGGGCTGAGAACCTCTCCTGAATTCCCCCCTTCGCTCCTCCCTTCCCAGAGTCTCGGTTGCTTCCCTTCTCCGGTGGGCACTGCTTTGTGAGGAAGCAAGTGCCAGACTGTTGGGTGACACCAAGGTGCTCTCGGGAAACTGGTGAGTTGGAAGGAAGAGACCCAGCCAGTTTTCCGTCATCCCCAGGCCGCCAGTGCCAGCCCCGTTTTCTAGCCCTCCTGCCAGGCCTGTAGGTGACAAGTCATGACTGAGTAGCCATGTTGTGTCAGGGTGTCTGGGGAGCCGCGGGTGAGTGGGCAGGGGTGCCATCCGGCCCTCGGGGAGCTGCCGCTGGGGGGCGGGGTACCTGAAGAAGCAGCACAGGCATTATGAGGAAGGAAAAACAAGGTAGAAATCAGAGCATCCTTCCGAGCATCCCTCTGACAGGGAAGCTGGCACCTGAGGGATGACAAGGAGGAGAGAGGTAGCTGGGACACCAAGGGCACAGAGTCTGAGGAGTCCCTGATGCTAGCTAGGGCTGCGCTAGCTGGAAGAACTAGGAGAAGCCACTGTGTGTGGCACAAAGACAGAGGGGGAAGAGTGGCTCAGGATGAGACAATCATCAGATAAATATCCACCGGGACACAGAACACTGCAGCCTTGCCCTCAGAAGCATGGCCGCTGGAGCCAGAAGGCAGGGTTCCGGTCCTACCTTAGCTACCCACAAGCTCTGTGATGTTAGACTGCAAATTGGGAAGGATAATACTACCTACAAGAGTTTCTGTGACGATTGGATTCAATGAGTTAATTCATGTAAATCACTTAGAAGAGTGGACGGAACCTAGTAAGTGTATAAACATTTGCCACCGTTATTGTTATGTGCTGGGTGTTGGTTCAGCGTCCTATCTGCAAAATGGGAACGATCGTGTACCTAACTCAGATGGCCACCGTGAAGAGGAAATGAGAAAGTGTGGGTGGGATCCTTACGATATGACCTTAGAAGGTGACCCCACCATCATTAATCGTTAGGCATTATGTACGCTAGGCGGACGATATGGCACTCCTTGCAGCGAATCTGCAAACACCCAGCTACCTGGAAGTGGGAGGGGCGCTCAGGGGACTGTCCCTTCAGGGCTGGCAGGGCACGCAAACACAGGGGCTGGATGAGGTGCCCTTGCCGCTGAAGATTCTACGCTTCTACCTGTCTCTCATCTCTATCGATTTCTGCCCCTCTCAAAAATTTTCACAAACACGTCTCCGAGGCTTTGCCCCCAGACAGTAATCCTCTCCTGCCTGTTTTCTTGCCGTGCCAAAGAGACGTCCAATCCAGACATCTCCCATGCTCCGGGGGCTGACAAGGCTTGTAAGGAGCACACCCATCAAGGACAGAGAGTGGTCCCCTGGGGTTGTGCCCCAGCCCTCTCTGCCCTCACAGCATAAAGGACACTCACAGTGTCACTGCAGCAACCAAGGGCACAGGGAAGATGAGGACCAACTGCCCGGGCAGACTTGTTTGAAGGAAGAGACTGGGATTCAGCTCAGGACCCCCAGGGTCTCCAGAGGCATCCAGGAGCTCCTTCCCCCCTCCCCTTGGGTGCAGTCCATTGGCGCCCTCTAAAAATAGCAGTGGTTATTCAGGGAAATATACTGTGCTCTGTCTCTGGGGATGCCAGCACAGGCCTCTTTCAAAAATAGAACCCCAATCAGGTGTACTCCTAACTCCTTGTCTCTCCCCCCAGTCCCCGGATCTTTCAGAGGGTTACAGAGATACGGCGGCAGCTCAGGATGCTGGGAGACTGGGAGGTTCTCACCCAGGTTTGCCTCCTTCCAAATCCCTTGTCTTTCGGTTTCCACTTTAAAAAATACATTTTCCTTCATTGTAGAAAGTAATATATATTCTAGGTACTCTGGAAAACATAGAAAAGTATCTCACCATCCAGAAAGAACTGCTGACTTGAGTCCGTCCTTCCTCTCTCCTCCCCTCCCTCTACACCCCACCCCCATCACACACACTATTGATAGAATAGGGATAGTGACATTTTAATCTTCTTTCCCCCTGAGTACATCAAAGGTATTTTCCTATGTTATTAAATATCTACCCACAACACAATGTTTTAATGTGAGTATAACAGGACAGAGGTTAAGCACGTAAAGTTTGTTTCCAAAAGCTCTGGGTTTAAGTCCTAAATCTTCTCCTTACAGGTGCTGAGGACATGGGAAGCTAAGCGAACTCTTTTTTTTTTTTTTTTTTTAAAGATTTTATTTATTTATTTGACAGAGAGAGAGAGAGAGAGAGCACGGGTAGACAGAGAGGCAGGCACAGAGAGAGGAGGAAGCAGGCTCCCTGCTGAGCAAGGAGCCCATATGGGACTCGATCCCAGGACCCTGAGATCATGACCTGAGCTGAAGGCAGAGGCTTAACCCACTGAGCCACCCAGGAGCCCCGCTAAGCGAACTCTTTAAGCCTCAGTTTACACATTTTAGGGACAGGGTCAGTAATAGCCCCCGTCTCAGGACTGTAAAGAAGATATGGTGTGGTACTTCCTAACTGCTCAGTAAACACGTATAGTAATAATTACAACAATGACAGCAAACTCTGTGAACTATACCTGAGTTCATGATTCTCCTGCTGCTACTTATTTCGCTGGTTTCTAAAGCTCATGTTCTCCTCCCACTCACCCCTTCTCCGGGAAGTTCTGGAGTTCACAGAGAGGGCTGTGAAGGCAGCACCCTGGCTGGAGGCTCTGCAGATCAGGAGGTCAGCAGGTGAATGGGTGCAGGCTGCCACAGCCTCACAAGGACCGGGGCGCCTCCTCCACAAAGCCTCACAAAGCTGAGAAGGAAGCCTCATCTGGTGGGAAGGCCCGCAGGCCTCTAGCCTAAAGGGGCGCATGGACACGGGGCCTCCCCTGCTGAGTCTCAGCCAGCTTCCAGCCTGTCGTCTTTTTTTTTTTTTTTAAAGATTTTATTTATTTATTTGACAGAAAAAGAGAGAGAGAGAGAGATCACAAGTAGGCAGAGAGGCAGGCAGAGAGAGAGGGGGGAGCAGGCTCCCTGCTGAGCAGAGAGCCCGATGTGTGGCTCGATCCCAGGACCCTGAGATCATGACCTGAGCTGAAGGCAGAGGCTTTAACCCACTGAGCCACCCAGGCGCCCCCAGCCTATCATCTTTATTCTCCAAATTCAACTCCCCAGAAACCTGAAGCATCCTTCTCCCCCCTCCATTTGGATTCTTTCACTGTGCCTGGAATTATTAGAAGCTGGGCCCTGATGAAGAGAACAAGGCCCGGGGGCTGCTGAGCGGCTCAGATGGTTAAGCATCTGCCTTCCGCTGCTTCTCGCTCTGCTCCTCCCCCTGCTTGTGCTCTTTCTCTCTCTCTCTCAAATAAATATAAATAAAGTCAAGAAGAAAGGAAGAAAGGAAGGAAGGAAGGAAGGAAGAAAAAGAAAGAAAGAAAGAAAGAAAGAAAGAAAGAAAGAAAGAGAGAGAGAGAGAGAGAGAGAGAGAAAGAAAGAAAGAAAGAAAGAAAGAAAGAAAGAAAGAAAGAAAGAAAGAAAGAAAGGAAAGAAGGAAAGAAAGGCCCAGAAAGGTTAAGCGAATTCTCAGTAGTCACACAGCCAGTCATTAATCAAGCTTCAGTTAGAAGCTCATTATGGGCTGAATTGTGTCCCACTTGCCCCCACTCATATGTTGAAACTTTACCCCCATTACCTCACAAGGTGACTGTATTTGGAGACAGGGCCTTTGGAAAGGTGTCTAAGGTAAAATTCGGTCGTGTGGGTGGGCCCTATTCCAACAAAATGGCTGTCCTTCTAAGAAGAGATTAGGAGCCACAAACACCAGGACCACGCAGGGAGGCCACAAGGAGAGGGCAGCTATCTGTAAGCCAAATAAAGGCCTTGGAGGAAACCAAACCGGCCAGCATCCTGATCCTGGAATTCTAGCCTCTAGAATAGTGAAAAAAGAAATTTCTGTTGTTTAAGTCACTCAATCTGTGGTATTTGTTACAACAGTCCTAGCAAACTAAGGGAACACTTAAACACAAAACTTGTAATAGTTTATAAGGTTACAAAGTCATTTCATGTTTTTTGATCCTTTTGATTTTTACGGTGACCTTGTGAGGTAGAAATAATATTTTTATTCCTGTGCGGCTGGAGGGAATCAACAAGATGTCGAGCTGCCGTATGCAAAATGCTTGGCCCAGCGCCTGGCAAGAGGGGTAACTGCTCTTGTTCTCATCGTCAGGTACTTGCACCTGCCAGGGCTTCTAAGAGGAAGACTATGAAGAGTGGGTAGGAGCCACAGGGGAGACGGGTTTTAAACTCCATCTGAGGGGGTCTGCGCTAGGGAGGAAGAGCCAGCCCCTATCCCCGGACCCAGGAAAGTGGAGGCAGGATGCCGCTAGGCAGCGGGCCCCACTGAGACGGCTAGAACAGCTAACTCAGCAGCACCCGAGAACTTGGAAAAGCAAACTCGGGTGCTTTAGCCCAGACCAAGTGAATCAGAAACGGGGGTGAGGCTCAGCAATCTGTTTTTCCCTCCAGGTGATTCTGATGCACGAAAGTTTGAGAACCAGCAGGCTAGCAGGGACTTAGGAAATAGGCGGGGAGATTGGAAAGGACCAGAGGACTTTTAATGCCCTTCAAAGCCAGACACACAGAAATTCAGGAGGATGCTGACCTCTCCCTCTCTTCTTACCCTGTCTTCGGACAGTTGTCAGCTGAAACAGCTGGGGCTGACTTGTGCCCTGGGGTATCAGCTGACTCTCCATCCGTGAGCTTGGAGAGAGCCAGCCAGACTCTCACTGCAACTAGTGTCCCCCCAGAACATGCCATAGATACCACATCAGTGCTGGGAGGGGCCTCGGGGACTTAGCACCTGAGCAAATCGGACCCGGAGAGGGCAAGGGTCGTCCAAGGTCACACATCCGAGTGATGCAGGCCAGGCCCTCCAGGCTTACTCCCCAGAACTGCGAGCCCATGCGTGGCACCCTGGAGGGATGTGGTCATCCAGCAAAACCACCGGAAGCAACTGCCACTTCCATCCCACGTCTGTCTGGCTCAGCCGGCACATGGATGCTTTCTGATTCCAGGCAGATCAGTGTTGACAGAGAGTTTCAAAGTCAAGGCGGGGGCAGGAGAGGACAAAGCTGTTGCTCCAGGCAGAAGCACAGCCTCTGACCTTTGTGCCTGTCTGTGCAGCCTCTGTCCACATTGGGGGATTATCTTGTCTTGGAAATGCCTCTACCGGGGGCATTACGAGTGATTCATGCTCTGGTTGCCTCAACATCCAGTCACGCAGAAGAGACACTTGTCAGACTTCGTTTCATCAGTCCTGGTAGGAAGTATGTTGGAAGGATGGGTGCTATTCTGGCCTGCACAGCTTTCTGACCTTACAGGAAAAGACGGTGCTACAGAGGGTCTGTAGGAAGGAGCTTTCCTTTTAGATGGTGCAGTAGAGCCCAGCACTAGGAGTCAAGGACACAAATAACCCCAGAAGCAAGATATAGGACAACACAGAGAATACGATCTTGGCAGGAAGACAGCAGCTGGGAAGTTTGGGCTTGGCCACTTGCTAGTCTATAATCTTGTGGATGGGGCCCCAAATTAATGTTTCTAAAAGCAATATTGAAGCAGATGGTCCAGGGACCACACTTCGAGAACCACAGGCAATAGTAACCTGCCTTGCCTTCCTCATGGAGTTCTAGCAATGGCTCCTTTGGAAGACTTGTGTGTCAGTATAGTTTCGCCCTTTTCCTGCTGTGTAGCAGCCCTGGACCATCACTCATCCTCCCTGAGTCTCAGGTTTCCCATCTGTAAGATGGGAGTAAGAGCTACTGTTTGTATCTCAAAGTGGTGAAGGTCAGCAAGAGAAACAAGGCAGATGAGTTCTAAAAATCATGACTTTTTTGTTTTTTTTTTTAACAGCAAGAAACACAGCGAGAGAGGGAACACAAGCAGAGGGAATGGAAGCGGGAGAAGCAGGCTTCCTGCCGAGCAGGGAGCCCGATGAGGGGCTTGATCCCAGGACCCTGGGATTATGACCTGGGCCGACGGCAGACGCTTAACGACTGAGCCACCCAGGTGCCCCTAAAAATTATAATGACTTTTTAAAAAAGATTTGTTTACTTATTATTTTACTATAGAGAGTGCAAGTGAGGGGAGGCCTGAGAGAGGGAGAGACAGAATCCCAAGCAGACTTCATGCTGAGTGTAGAGCCTCACACAGGGCTCCATCTCATGACCCCAAAATCATGATCTGAGCCAAAATCAAGTTGAATGCACAACCAACCGAGCTGCCCAGGTGCTCTCATGACTATTCACACGCAAAGGGGAGCAAACATTTACAGAGCCCCTACCATGAGTCAGAAGTGCTCAGATGTCAGGATACTTGCATAAATAAACCAGAATTCCTGACCTTACAGAACCTGGGGTGAATGGGAAAGGCTGATAAATGAACCTCTGATCTAGTCAGTGTAGTAGAGGTCACTGCAGAGGTCACAGTAAGCTCTAAAAGCATGGAGAAGAGGTGGGGCAGTGGCTTAGGACGGATTTTATCCTCCTGCAAAAGGAAGCCATTGCAGTTTGAAGGTGGAAATTGACCTGATCTTGTTAGTTGCATGGGAAGATCACTGTGGGATGGAGATCCATTGTGGATCCCTGGGCGGGCAAGTCGAGAGGCAGGAAGGCAGGGAGACATGGAGGAGGCTGCTGCAGTGATCCAGGACTGAGATAATGCAGACAGGGGATGAATTTGAGAGATTCAACACGCAGAACAAAGAAGGCAGCAGAATCAGGCTCCTGCCCACATACCCAGGTCACTGACTAAGACGGGGCGGACTGGGTGGCAGTGAAGGTGATGGGCTTGTGCCTCCTGTCCACGCTGGCTGCACCACTGCCACAGACAGACACCTCATCTGGCGAGTGGAGCCACTCTGACTGCCAGATCTCCCCAGGCAAGGGACCATCCCCCTGTCCTTCCCCCCGCCATTCCCCGGCATTACTGAGCTCTGCTGTTCGCCGCCGCCTCAGCCTGCAGCAGTGTCCTTCCCACCCGTGGAGCCATCTCCAAAATGAACAACAGCAGCAATCAGCAAGTAATCATCTCTCTCCCCCCAATACAATGCCTGTGTGTACAGATCATGTTTGCGATTGTTGCAAAAATGATAGCATGAAAACCGGGGCTTCTGCCAAAGAAAAGGAGGGGGGAACCTATTTACATAGAAAGTGGTTCAGACCCAATCTGAGGCTTCCTCAACCAGGGCCTGCTAAGGTTCTCGGCCCCTCTGCCCTGCAGAGGGTAGGAAGTCACCTTGTCAGCTCCTGGTGGGGTAGGGCAGTGCCCAGTGGTGGCCCCTGGGGGCTCTGGGAATTGCCTAACAGCGGAATTGTTCTGGCATGTGCCATAAGCTCTGGGCATTAACAAAGGCAGCTCTCTGAGCCTTCCACTCACAGCTTAGCTCCCAGCCAGCTGAGAGGAGGTGCCCTCGGAGGTACAAGGTGACTTTAAGAGCATCTCAGACAGAAAGCCAGTGGACTAGAGGAGGCCCATAATAATAAGCTGTCACTGTTACTTTGTTCCAGGGAGAGCTGTCTGAATCCCACAGTGTGCTAAGGGCTTTACAAGTCTATTGTTTTATTTAATCTCACCGCACAACTGTCCTGAGAGGCGGCTGTTATTATTAATTCCATTTTACCGAGGGAAAAAAAAAATGGAGGCAGAAGTTAATTATGATCTCATAGCTAGTAAACAGCAAAACTGGGATTCTAGCCTAGGTTGCTTGATTCAAAAGCCCATGACTGAGCTAAAATCAAAAATGTAATCATAAGCATTGGGGAGGATGTGGAGAAATTGGAACTCTGCTCCATGGCCAGTGCGAACGTAAAATGCCACAGGCATTTGCAAAACAGTCTGGCCATTTCCTCAAATGGTTAAACTTAGAGATACTATATGATGCAGTAATTCCTCACCTAGATATCTGCCCAAGGGAAATGAAAACATATATCCATATAGAAATCTGTACATCAACGTTCATAGCAGCATCAGCCCCAGGAGTAAAGTAAGAACAACACAGATGTCGATCAACTGAAGAATCGAGAAGTAAAATGGGGTCTATCCAAGCGATGGACTATGGTTCAACATAAAAAGAAATGAAGTCCTGGGGCGCCTGTGTGGCTCAGTGGGTTAAAGCCTCTGCCTTCGGCTCAGGTCATGATCTCAGGGTCCTGGGATCGAGCCCCGCATCGGGCTCTCTGCTCGGTAGGGAGCCTGCTTCCTCCTCTCTCTCTGCCTGCCTCTCTGTCTACTTGTGATCTCTCTCTCTCTGTCAAATAAATAAATAAATAAAATATTAAAAAAAAAAGAAATGAAGTCCTGATCCATGCTACAACACGGGCGAACTTAGAAACATTACGCTAAGTGAAAAAAGTCAGTCCCCAAAGAGCATAAATTGTAAATTACCTTTTGCATGAAACGTCCAGAAAAGGAAAATCCAGACAGACAAAGCAGATTATTGGTTGCCTAGGACTGGGGGTTAGTGAGAAATCTGGAGTGACTATAAGGGTCACTTATAGTGACCATAGTGCCCTATGATTCTCCCAAGTAAATGCATCCAGAATTATTCTTTTTTTTCCCCATTCATTACACAAATCTTGAGCCCCTATTATGTGCTAGGTACCTATCTCCAAAAGCCTGTGACTAGGAGCTTCTAGTCTGGGTGGAAGAGATAGGATGTGGGCATAGAAAATCATGATTCATGGGAGAAGATGCCAAGGGAATTTAAACAGGAGGATACTATTTCACACCCACTAGGTTGGCAAAAATTTTAAAGTCTGACATTACCATGCTGGCAAAGATGCGGGGCCCCAGATATTCTCACCTACTGCTTGAGGGGGAATAAATAGGTATAATTTAGAAAGAAGTTTGGCAGTGTTTTCTAGAACTATGGATGCACCTGCCTTGTGACCCAGACATTCCATGTGCCTCTTGGGTATAACTTGGATAAATTCTTGCACGGGGCACAAGGGAACACGGGCAAGAATGTCCTCACCAGCGTAGTTCATCCCAGAAGGCTGGAAATAACCAATCCGCCAAAAAAAGAAAGAGTAAATAAGCTTTGCTATAGTCACACAATGGATTACACTCTGGGTAAATTCCAAAAGATACAACGTATACAAAGTTTAAAAACATACCAAAGGACACTATCCATTACTTCTGTATACACATTCCTGTAGTAAAAATATAAAAACATGGGAATGATCGGCACCAAAGTGTGGCTAGTGGCTGCTTCTTAAGAAGGAGAGGAATTAGGGGCGCCTGGGTGGCTCAGTGGGTTAAGCCTCTGCCTTTGGCTCAGGTCATGATCTCAGGGTCCTGGGATCGAGCTCCACATCGGGCTCTCTGCTCAGCAGGGAGACTGCCCCCCCCCCCCCCCCCCCCCGCTTACCTCTCTGCCTACTTGTGATCTCTCTCTCTGTGTCAAATAAATAAATAAAATCTTTTAAAAAAAAAAAGGAGAGGAATAAGATGGAGGTGGGGGGACGGGCACTGGGGTATTCAACTGTATCTATAATGTTCCTTTTTAGAAGTCACTTTTTAAAGTCACTTTAGAAGTCACTTTTTTCTCTTTATTAAAGTTTGATCCCTTATGCACTTTGCCCAGTTCCCACAATGGTAACGCTTTGAAACGGCACAATACCCCATTGCAAGGATAATGATATTGATACAATCCATCAACTGTATTTGGATTGTCCCAGTTTTCTATGTACTGGTGTACGCACATATCACAGGTCCACACAATTTTATCCCTGCTAGAGGTGGTGCCCTCACCATCACATTCAGGACACTGAGAACACTCCTCACGGCAGGGGTCTCTTCTCTTCCCCTTTCTAGACCCACCCACTCCCCTGGGACTCTGAGCCTTGTCCCTAAACGCTGTCAGCCCCTAACCTGACCTCCACCTTAACATCTCTGTCATTCTGAAATTGTGGTACCGGTGGGTCCTTGATATTATGTAATCTTTTGGCTCCCCACCCACCCCTACCCAAATTCCCAAGATGTCTCAGGGGTTACTAGTTCGTTCCTTTTTATCGCCGAGGAGTGTCCCATGGCACAGGTACACCACAGACGGCTTCACTTTGTGAAGGGCACCTGGACACATTTCGGGGTTTGGCTATTACCACACTCTAATGTTTCAGTTCTGCAGCTGGGTGGGGGGGTATCTGGATTTTCACTGTACGGTATGCCCTACATTTTGAATGAAATCCAGCCCCTCTTGAAGGCCCTTGAGAAGAAGCCGGAAGTGCAGCCATGCGGCTGCCAGGACAACACTGGAAATAGAGAGCATCTTCTGTTGGAAAGCAACAGAAAAGACGGGGAACGTTCTTCCGACTTGAGGTTCAGGCCGTGGGGCGGTGACACCAGCCGGTGGGTAACGAGGGCCTGATACCGTCTGCTGCTGCCCGGTGCAGGGGAGATGGATGGGTGCAGCCCCGGCCTTGGTGTGCCTCCTGCCCCTCTGCCCAAGGAGCTTTAACCTTTCCTGTCTAAATCCCTGCAAGCACCAGTTACAAATTTCTGGGTCCTGGGCAGAGCATGGAACAGTGACAGATTCACGCTACACACACCCACCTGGGGGCGGCCCAGCCCTCAGACTCCCTGCCCACAAGAGGCCCCAGAGGAAACACCCAGAAATGCTGTCAAGTGCTCCGGGGAGAACTGCATGCAACCTGGGTGGGGAAGTGAGTGTGGGCTCCGCGGTCCCTGCTGTGGGGGAGAGGCCAGGGCAAGGCGAGGGCCTAGGGCAGGTGGGCCCAGGACAGCTGTCTGTGTTATCTCATCTGATCCTAACAACAAGGACACATTAGCGTCATGTCAGTTTTACACCCAAAGTTACAGAAGCACCGCATGGGTGGTGAAGAAAGTTGCTCCAGGGATCGAGCCCCAAGTCGGACTCCTTGCTCGATGGGGAAACTGTTTCTCCCTCTGTGGGGTTGCTCCCCCTGCCTGTGCTCCCTCCCTATCAAATAAATAAATAAATAAAATATTAAAAAAGCAAAGGAAGTTTCTTCAGGGGATACCCTTTGGAAAGGAGGAGAGTTAGGATTTGGACCCAGAGTCCAAGCTCCTTTACTGTTTATGATAAACTTTTCTGAGAAAAGAAGTCATGCAGGACCTTCGGAGACACAATTAGAGGTTTGGGCTTCCTCTGGAGGGCAAAGGGGAGCCACAAAGAATCATTAAGTAGAGAGGGTCATGAGCAGACCTCTGTTTTAGGGATCCTATCTTGGGGCCACCCTGGGATCCTTCCCCACCATCTCTGAAGGCCCAGCTCCTTGCTCTTATTGCTTTTCTTCTGAGCCTCTTCCTTCTTTTTCTGGGCATGGCTGGACCAAAGCCCACTCCACAGCCTTCAAGGAAAGGTGCAAGTCCAATAAAACCTCATGGCCAGTCCTCCAAATCCGGTTGCTGTCCTCCTTGAGGCTCCCCGGATTTTACCCGCTGCTCTGGGCCCAGTGGCTGCCGAGGGTCTCCCTTCCCTGAGATGGGCCCGTTCAAGGCAGCGGAAGACCACAGCCATTGCAGTCAGTGGGTTCAAGCCGTGGGTCCGCCCCATGCCCTGTATTTGCTGCAGAACACTTCCTGCCTCCCAGGGCCTGGGCTGGCAGGAGCTGAGTATGCGGACATCAAAGGCCCCCTCTAGCTCCCCGCTTCCTCCTGGAGCACACCCTCCCCTGACTGGCTGAGACAGCAACAGACCACCACCCTTGCAACGGGTCGTTGTGAAGGTCAAGAAGAGAACGTGCAAGAAAATACTGGCTGACCACAATGTGCTTTACAAAGTGGGAGATTACTATCGTCTAACCTAGTTTGTCCCCAGTGCCCACTGATTCCCTGTCTTGTGTGTGCGTGTTTCCCCTGGTGAGGGGTGGAGAGGAGGGTAAGGCGGGCAGTCTGAGGCTGCAGGGGGCTAAGGGAGCTGCAGGAGGTTCTCCAGGCCAATCTGGATTCACTCGGACTGGTCCTGACATGCCAGATTCTGGGCAGAGAAAATGAACCCACCACAGAGGACGGGACTTGCAGAGCTGGTGTTGGGAAGAAGGTCCCTCCACCTGGTTTTAATGGGCGCGCCAGTGCTCACAGGTTCCCAGGCTTAGGTGCTGCCTGCTGACCTGGACAGGTCCAGGGGGCCATGGAGGCCGCAGCGGTGCTGGAAGGGGGAAGGGAGGAGGGAGACAGAGGGCCCACTGTTGGACCCCAGGGCTCTTCCCTCCCTCCCTTGTGCCCAGCACTGGGGCTCAGAACTGACCCGGTGGCCGGCCTTGCCCGCGGGGATATCCAGGAAGGGTGGTGGATATGAGGCCAGGGTTGGGATCCAGGCCTTCCCTTGGCTCTGCCCTTTAGTCATCTGGGAAAACATCCTAAGTTCTCTTAGCCTCAGCTTCCATATCTATAAAACAGGGATGATTCTGAGGAAGGAACGGAACAGTTGAGTTGCCGTAAAGGTCAAGCGAGACAATGCAGTAAACCACGTTATGAAATAATGATGCTAGTTATAATTATGGGGTGGGGAGAAAGCAAATCAGCCAACACGTATGTGATGGGGGCCTGTTACGGGCCAGGCCTTATTCAGGGAATTCTCGTCTGCACAGGCCATCTTGGGGGCACCGGTGAGGATGGCGACCGAGGAAAGCATGGAGCCATGGGGGTGGGGGGCAAAGAAAGGCCATCCAACTCTCCCTCCCCCGTAGTTCCTGCTATCCCCTCCCCCCACGTTACTCCCTTCTACTCCACACCCCACCTAGCTGGTCCTAGGTCAACAAGCTTCTTTCCTAACTGGGGCGCAGAGGCCTGAGACACCAGGAGACCAGGTTGAGGCACCCAAATTAACTCACAGCCCACAGGAAAACCCCAAATCCTCCCCTTAAAAGACAATCCCTAAGAAGCTTTAATTCCACCCGGGTATCTCGGCGTCCCTCATGTTATCGCTCTAAACAGGCTGAATATTAATTGCATCTCTGAAGGAAGCACCAGAAAATAATGTCTCTGATAACTCGCATGGCTCATCCCATCCCTCTTTCAGATAATTCCAGGAGCTTCTGGGGCCCTGCACATTCACGCGGTCCCAGAGAAGGGAATTCTCCTCTGAGGTTGCTCAAGGCCTGCAGCAGTGACCATCTGGAAACTGCTCCTTCTGCAAATCTCCTTGAGTCTGGGCCCTCTCCTGAACATGTGTGTTGGGCTGGGTGGGGAAAGGGACCTCACTCTAGCAGCATCCACTGGGTCCCTACTGGGTACCTACCAAGTTCCAGGAGACCGACACCTATCGTTTCATTTAAACCTCAGAACAACCTTGTGAGGGGAGGTGTTACGATCCCATTTCACAGGTAAAGAAACTGAGGCTCGGGGAAATTAATTAATTGTGTCCAAGGTTATGGAGGTTGTTACGTGAGGGAGGTAGGCATGTCTGGTTCTCACGCTCCCTGCTTTTATAGTTACATTAGAGGCCTCCAGCCTTCCTTTTCAGTCCCCCTGCCACCAAGGTGGCTTTTCAGACACTCGTTTATGTACACTGGCCCACTGAAAGATCACAAACCCTTGTAACAAAGATTTTTTTCGCTCCCAACCCTCCAAGAATGAATTTCACTCCCTTGGGAATGATAGCACCCCTGTTGAGAGTGTATAAATTATACCTGTGGTTCTCAGGTTTCCTGGAGTGGAAGAGGGCAAGGCTTACCCATAGACTAAGACCAGGAAAGGAAAATTAGCTGGACTATTTCTTCTC
Source organism: Procyon lotor (assembly GCA_028646535.1). NCBI lineage: Eukaryota > Metazoa > Chordata > Mammalia > Carnivora > Procyonidae > Procyon > Procyon lotor. The sequence goes on from CM053613.1 coordinate 48,008,122, forward strand.
AAGGGGAGTGTTCATGTTTTCTTTTGAGGGACATGGCCTTTTCGTTTCTAGATTTGCTATCTGTTCCTCATGCTTTAGATTCACTCACCACTTCCTAAGGGAAGCCTGCCCAGACATCCCCGCCTGAGTTTGGGGTAAGCCCCTTTCCACCTCCAGTTTCTCGCTGCCAAAACAATGGTCAGACTCTATGGCTGCTGTCCATGTAAATGTCCTTGTACACAAGAGGGAGGACTGTGGGGGCACCTGGATGGCTCAGTGGGTTAAAGCCTCTGCCTTCAGCTCAGGTCATGATCTCAGGGTCCTGGGATCGAGCCCCGCATTGGGCTCTCTGCTCGGCGGGGAGCCGGCTTCCCCCTCTCTCTCTGCCTTCCTCTCTGCCTACTTGTGATCTCTCTCCTCTCTGTCAAATAAATAAGTAAAATCTTAAAAAAAAAAAAAAAAAAAAAAAGAGGGAGGACTGTGGCTTATCCATCTCTCTATCCCAGAGCCTAACATGGGCACAACAGGTGGCAGGTGCTCAGTGAATTTCTGTGGAACAAATGAACTCATGGGCAAATGAACTTAAAATCACTTGTGCTGCCTCTGCTTCAACCAGAAGTTAATGCTTTAACAAAGACCACATCAGGGATGGCTAGATCAAGCAACAACATGCAGCCATGCCTTCAGAATGTGGTACCCTTTGGGCACCTTTCATGAAACCAGAGTTTTCACTGGGCAACATCTATAGTAATGTTCTTGATCAAGGCCCCTGTGGGGACTGAGATGAACACAGGATGAGATCTCAGAGAGAGGGTGATGTTAGGAGAAATGGACTTGGTCTATGGTATGCAAACCTCCCCCTGGCTCTCTGGGCACATGTTGTGGACCTTGGAGAAAAACTATCATGATAAACTGTCAACTAGTAATAACCAGGGGAGCCCTAACTGATGAAGTCCATGCTCACACCAAGGAAGGACAGTGGTAGCCGCTTCACACCTCTATTTCCAATAGTAGGACTGACGACTCACCTTAACACAGTGTATGGAAAAATGCCAGATTAAACAAACACATTTATTTTTAAATATAGAGCTGAAGAGTCAAGAAAGAGAAGGAAATCCTCAGAGGTCAAAACAACCATGAGACAGCACGAATTCGCAGAGGTTCCTAAACACTGAGTGGGTGACAGGCGTGGGGGCATCTGTTGCTCCTTAGTGATTTGGGGCCTCTGGTTTTAAAGAGCCAAGGAAGGAAGCAAAGGCATGGTCCTTCAGATGGTGGAAGGGAAACTGAGACTTTCACTTATGGCTGAGACTCAGAAAGGAGACATTTACCCTTCGGAGAAAGAATGAATCAGAAAAACACAAAATGCCACCTTGCAGACAGAAGCAGTAAGGGAACTTGACCCTAGGCCTAGGGAGAGGGGAAGGAAAAATGTTAAAAGGCTGAGAATTTCCAATTACAAAATGACCCTCAGGTGGGTCTGGAACATGACTATGTGGAACATGACTCTGTGGCCAGAAAGGAAAAAAAAAAAAAAGCAATCCAAGCTGAGTGTTTGAAGTGACCCCAAGTTGATGGTTCCTCCAGGTACCTGGCAGAAGCAAATGCAAACCCTTTCTGTAGCAATGAATTTTCCACTCAGGCCTCAAAGGAATCCCACAGAGTTTTAGTAGTCATAAATCCACAATTTAAAAAAATGACGGAGCACGTGAGGAAACAAGCCACCATAAGCAAGAGAGAGCAGAAACAATAAACAAGTCCATCAGACCTAGGAATGCTACAGGTACTAAAATGATCAGATGCAGAAAATGAAATAAATGTGTACAATATTTAAAGAAATATGTCAAAGTAGTAGAAGTATAAACAAAGAATAGACTATCAAAGAAGAAAAAGCAGACTAAAAGATAACCAACTATAACTTCTAGAAATGGGAATGCTGATGTATGGCCTCCTTCAGACTTAATCTGCCTTACAGTTTTGGAATAAACTTGGGTGTTAGATTCAGAAAACTAAAATGCTGTGTGATCTGGGCCAATCACCTCCTGTCTCTGGGCCTCAGTTTCCTCATCGGCAAGTCAAAGTGTGGAACCAGATCGCCTTATGAGTCCAACTCTATAAACTAATAATCTTCTATAAAATGACAGATCACGGTCACTGGGCACCTGTTTTTTTGGGCTATCCTTGACTATCAGCATTTTACATGGTTTTTATATTTGCAGTAGCTCACTAAAGTATGGGTTCTTATACCCAATTCACATGTTAGGAAACCGAGGCAGAGAGGCATTAAGTAACTGGCTCACCTAGAGTCCAGAGCTGGTAGACCATGCTTGGTCTCCAGCGGTCTGATTCCAGATTCTATGCTTTGGACACTTAACATCTGAGATCCATCACTAGGATTCTCAGACCTCTCGGAAGTCTCCCATTGCAAGGGGCAGCTCAGTGGCCCAGAGAGGCTGTTAACTTCAACCAGAATAGCCATTCCAGTGGGGAGGTAAGAATACCGTGAAGCTAATTATCAATAACCAAACATGAAGTGCCTTCTATGACAAGACCTGGGCTTATTTTAGATAAGAGCTATTCACGACAGAGTAGCAAACAGTGACAGATGGCTGGGGCTCACCTTCTGAATACCCTTTCTTAAAGTTTTCATTCTGAAAGCACTTTCCTGTACCTTGGGTCCCTCATGTCTAAAATGGGGGTGACAATAGTACCTAACTTCCCTGGGTTGTCACAAAAGGATTAAATGAGCTAATACAAGTCTGGAGGGTAGCCAGCATATCTCAAATGCCACTGCTGTTCCCGTTACCATTTCCAACCCAGGACCCAGAAGTCAGGTCCTGCAGCAGATGACCTTGATTCAGTTCCGGGCTCCCCCCACTTCCCAGCTGTGTGACTTAAAGTCCCTGACCCTCTCTAAGGCTCCATGGCCCCATCTGTGAGTCAGAAATAACAATGCTTACCTCACCGGTAGTTGTGAGGGGGAAATGGACCGTGAAATGCCGAGCTCAGTGGCTGACATGTAATAGGTACTCAACAAATGCCTGTTCTCACCCCTGGAGCATTTTCTGCACATTCGGCTTTTCTGAAATGGTTAGAATCCCAAGAGGCAAAGGATTCTGTGCTCATAGATGTTGACTCGCAGTTCTTTTCCACCAGGGGAACTTTCACAAAGGCTGTAGGGTGTAGAAGAGGTCTGAAGACATCCATTTCCCAGCACGTAAGTCAAGGCAGTGCAGTGATGGAGGTCCGCAGCCTCTGGGCCATGATCTGCTGCTTTGGCTGAACTGGCCACCGAGGCGTGCTGCTGAAGATGCAGTTAGCAACAGGAAGTGAGCCCTACCACGAGGAGGGTCTGGTCATTGAATCCGCCAAGGATAATGACACTGACCTTCCCATTTGGAAATCAACCAGGCGTTCGGCTGGTAAATGGCTCTGTGATCATTCCACATACCCCGGACTGCGAAGCAGCAGTACCACCCAAGGATGGGGACAGGTAAACGAGGGTAGTAAAGGGGCCTCAGAAGGACAGCTGTGTCACTCTGTGAGACCCAACCCTCCCAGGCCTCAGGGAAGGACAGAATTCCACACCGGCTTCCCAAAGAAGCATCAAAGGCTGGGACCAGAAGTGGTTGCCTAGAGGGATTCCTCTTTTGGGCAAATAGGGAACTCTTGGGTTTCGAGCTCAACCCGTGACACCTTTTGGATTTCATAAGTCACCTGCTCCACCTATCTTGTCCTCCCTAAGCTCAGGTGGCCCAGGAACTTTGACGAAGCTGATACCTGGTGCTGAAGATGATGGTGACATGGTAGAGTGGTGGCCATTCCAGGTACTCTGAGTAAAAGCCAAAGTGCAAACTTGGGGAGAGAAGAGGAACCAGGGAGGACAGACGGTCTGGGGAGCATAAGCCTGACACCAGTGCAAGGGTTTCGGTGGCCCCTGAGCCTCACAAGTCTCCTTGCTGGACCCAGGCTATGCATTTTCTTGGCATGGGGAGGACAGTGTGATGTTCCCCAACAGATCTGGCTTCAAAGCCCAGCTCCTCCATGTCCTAGCACATCTCTGTCCCTGAGCAAGATACTTTTCTATATCTCAGCATGCTCATCTGTAAAATGGGGAAGATGCCCCTTACTGCTGTGATGGTTACATAAACATGATGCATGTCTGGCACAGAGTGAGTGCTCAATTAGTTGTTAGTTTCATTCTTCCTTCCTCCTCATTTTCCATTCTCTTCTACATTGCTGGCATTCCTTTATTTGCTAGTGAATTAGAATTAGTAGCGGATGACTTTTATCTGCCCTTCGGTGACTGCTGTCCTCTGTATGTAGAAATTCGTACACCATCAAGTGGATGCTTATGAAAAAATTTCCAGTGGGTTTTGCTTCTTAAACAAGAATAAAAAAAGGCCGCAGCTCCTCTGCCTGGGACCCCAAGGCTTCCACCAGTAGGCCTCAACCTCCCAGCCAACCCCGGCTGCGATGCTCACCCTACTGGCACTCATCACAGTTCTGGGTGTGGAGGAGGGCTTAACCCAGCCTTGGGGATGTTCAGGATGGTAAGAAAGGCTTGCCAGAGGCACATGCATCCAAAGTTGACCTTAAAACACAAAGATGATTTTGCCAATAGACCAAGATGGAGAAGGCATTCTGGGCCAGGGGAATATAATGTGTGAAGGCCTGAGGCCTGTGGCCTTCCCAGGGCAGTGAGGCTTTAGTCCAGGCTGAGTCTTGTCGCCTCTCCACTTAGACTGTCCTCACTTCTCCTCCTGTCTTTGCTAGCCTGACAGACGACCTCTTTTGCACTCTCTGCTGGACTCGTGCTCAGCTTTCAAAGTGTGGTTCAGGGATCCTTGCAGGTCCCTGAGATCCTTTTGGGAAGTTGGTAAGATCAAGATGACTTAAAATATCGCCCTTTTCATCCTTGTTCTCTTATCAGTATAGAGTGGAGTTTTCGAGATTGAATACAGAAAGAGATAAAGCTTCCATTAAGCCAAATACTAAAGAGATTTACCAGGATGTAAAACAGTGCCATTCTATACATTATTTGTTTGTTCTGGAAAAGTCATTTTCATGAAAATGGAGTATTATATGTTACTGTAAGTATTTATTATTATTACTTTAAATAAGCTATAAATAATGATTTTAATCATTGATTTGCTTTTTTCAGTGCTAATTACTCATGTGACAAATTTTGATAGACATAATCCACATAAACAAAAACTTTTTGGGGTCTTTAATAATTTGGAAGAATCAAACAGAGTCCTGAAACCAGACAGTTTGAGAACTGCTGTAGTACGGCATACCGTGGAGGGGGCCAGGGGCATAAGTGGCCCTGGGAAGCTTTCTCAGATGGCAATTTCTGCTCCTTACCAGGAAAAGAGCCCACAGGCAGTCTGTCCCTGGCCGGACCCTTCTGTTTTGCCTGTCTCTGTCCCTCCCTTTCCTTCCACTTCCTGTGAAAACCCTAGTGGCCAACCAGGCCTCTCACTCAGAAACCTCTCTGCCAAGCTCAGGGAGGTGAGCGGTCAGGAGGCTTCACTGTTAGGAAGGCAGGGCCCACACAAATAACTCAAGGGCTCTAATTGGCATTTCCCTGACGACTAAAGATGTGGAACATCTTCTGATGTGCTTATCGGCCATTTCTGTTGTTTCCTTTGGAAAAATGCCTATTCAAACTCTTTGCCCATTTTTGAATTAGGGCCTTTTGTCTTTTTATCGCTGAGTTTAAGAATTCTTTATATATTCTTCACACAATCCTTCATGAGATCTATGACTGCAAATGTTTTCTCCCATTCCGGGCTCATCGTCACTTCCCGTACGGTGTTCTCCGCAGCACATAAATCGTTAATTTTGATTATGTCCTATTTGTGTATTGTTTTCCTCCTTTTTTTTTTTTTAAAGATTTTATTTATTTATTTGACAGGGAGAGAGATCACAGGTAGGCAGAGAGGCAGGCAGAGAGAGAGGGGGAAGCAGGCTCCCTGCTGAGCAGAGAGCCCGATGTGGGGCTCGATCCCAGGACCCTGAGATCATGACCTGAGCCAAAGGCAGAGGCTTACCCCACTGAGCCACTCAGGCGCCCCTGTTTTCCTCCTTTTTGTGCATGCAGTGTAACCACTGCCTGCCTAATCTGAGGTCAGGAACATTTATGCCTATATTTTCTTTTAAAAGTTTGAAAGCTTTAGCTCTGGTGTTTAGGGTGACAATGCATTTTGAGTTAATTTTTGCATACAGTGTGAGGAAAGGTCCAACTTCATGCTTTTGCATGTGGATAGCCATCATCCCAGCACCATTTGCTGAAGGGACGGCGAGTGTCTCTGAGACTCAGTTGTCTCATCTTGAATGGGTTTTAAAAGACCGTATTGCAAGGTGCTCTGAGTATTCAGTGAGACAGAGAAAAAAGTGCCCTGTGAGCGTCCCTGGCACACAGCAGACAATGCCTGTCACTGAAGGATCTGACAGTGGATGTGAAATGCTCTGAAACACTGCTCATCATCACTACCATTTGACCAGAACCTTAACATCCCTAAAGGTTGTCAGCATCCACCACCCGACCTGTAACCCTTTTCCCAGAGCCCCTCTCTGAAGGGTCCTGGAAAATCCTTTTCTTCTCCCCTTCCCCTTTTTTTTTTTTTTTTAAGATTTTATTTATTTATTTGAGAGATAGTGAAAGTGAGAGAGGTCACAGAGGCAGAGGGAGAGGCAGACTCGATGTTGAGCAGAGAGCCCCATGTGGGGCTTGATCCCAGGACCTTGGGGAACAGGACCTGAGCCAAAGGCAGACACTTAACTGACTGAGCCACCCGGGCACCTCCTCCCCTTCCCTTTCTTTTCTCTTACTTTCTACCTTAGTTTTGCATTAAATGATCTTGGTCTTAATTAATTAATCAAGTTAATATTGTTAACCCACTCAAATCTCTTTTGGCAAATTGGTGGGAAGGCCGGAATGAACAAATGAGTCAATCAATTAAAAGGCTCCTAATTGAAAGTCAGAAAAGTGAAGCTCCCCTGGAGCTACAGGGATCACAAAGGCCACCCCGCATGCAGGTGTCCGAGGTGGGACATGGGGACACTGACTCCAAGGGCTCTGCACTCCCGCACCGCACTCCCCCTTCCCACCCTGGAGAGATCCTTTTAAATCAGTTTCCCTCCTCCTCAGTGTTTGCAACACCTCCCGATTTAGTTTTCTCTCTGCATCTCATTAGTGTCCCATTTGCCTCATCTTCCTGATCTCTGAGGCAGGCGTTAAGCAGGAGGAGACTGAATTGGCAGCCAGGGCTCCCTGCCTCCTGATTGTGGGTGAGGTGACATGCAGGAGGGGAGAGCCTGGCCCCCAGGCTGCGATTCTACATGGTGCTCTGGTCCACTTGGCTCAAGCTAGCAAACAGCAGCGGGACTCGAGCTGTGCCCCAGGCTTGGGGGGCGGGGGATGAGGAGCTGCACTTGCCCTTGACAGCCCCAGGCTTTTGAAGATGGCTGGATAATGCCCAGGCTGTGTGCTGCTACCGGGACTGGGCCCTCCTTGGCAGGCGGAGTGAGTGAGAAAGAGCAAGAAGTTAGCTGGAGAAGGGCAGTGGGGCCATTCCAGCACGGGAATACGTATCGATGTGGAATCTGTTGTGAGAGTGTTTGTTTATTCATTCACTCATTCAATGCATGCTTACCGAGTGCCTGTTCCAGGAGTAAGAACACCCCAGGGAATAGCACAAAGTAAACC
>CM053613.1:48016314-48082903 GCA_028646535.1 Procyon lotor
ATGAGGAGGTCTGTTCGCTGCTGTTCCTGTCTGAAGAGCTTCCCCAAGACTGGAAAAAAGGCGTCTACGCCTTATGCCTTGAGGTGGGAGTGTGTTTATGATTCAAGGAATAGTGAAGAGGCCAATGGCGTGAGTGAGGGGTGCACAGGAGAGATGGGGTCAGACGGGAGACGGGTTGGCTCTTTTAGGTCCTAATGGATTACTATGAGGCCTTTGGCTTTTCCTCTGCCCAAGATGGGGGCACACGGCAGGTTTTGAGTGGAGAAGTGATCCGATCTGACCAGTGCCAGAGTCCTGGAGAGAAGGGTGAGAGCGGAGCCCCAAGAGGAGCCCCCTGCAATAATCCAGGCACAAGACCATGGCTTGGCCCAGTGTGGGGAGAGAGGAGGTGGTCCCAAGACTCAACGTACACCTAACATGGTGTGCAACAGCAGGCATGAGGAGGGATGAGGCCAGAGAGAGAGGAGAACATTCTAGACAGAAGTAGCTGCCTGAGCCAAGGCTCAGATTTGACCCCATCCTGCCAGATTCAGATCCCACTACCTCCATTTCTGCAATTGCCTCCCTCCCTCCTTGAGTCCAACAAGCCCTGCTGTGGGCCCAGCTCCACAGGAGGCACCATCACGGGATGAGTGACGACCCAGTCTCTGGCCTCCATGAAGCTCCCTCTGTTGTGGCTAAAAGCTGTGTTCACACGGGACACCAGCAGGATGCTGGGGGAGCCAGGGGGAGAAAGGCCAGGATGGAGAGTCTGGAGGAGGAGGAGCGGGGAGTATATTTTCTGGGCTTCAGTGGAGTGGGGGTGGCAAGGCTGAATTTCTTCTTCCGCATTACCAGCATTACCAGCGAGCACAATTAGGGTTGACGGGTTCACCTTTAGCTTAGCTACCTTACCTCGCCGAGTGAACCTCAGTTTTCTTATCTTACAAATGGGATTGTAAGGACTACCTCACGGGGCTCCCTGAGTTCAATGAGATGCATAAATCAAGTCCTTGGCCCAAGGCCTCAATGGATGTGACCTCATTTTACCCATCTTTCTATATGAAAAGCTAACAATCTTAAAAGCTCTCCTCAGACAGCCGTGTCGGTACTGGCTGAGTGCTCCTCCTGGTTTGTACTGAACACAGTCTTCAGGCTCAGGGCAGAAGCTACCTCTGCTTTCATCCCCTGTCATATCCCCAGAGCCTAGCGCCAGGCTTACTGTTGGTATTCAGTATGTCTTTGTCGGACTGCCAAATAAATGACTGAATCAGAGGTTACGTAAGATCTATGCTTTAGCACTTTTTGGCTGGAAGACCTCAGACGACACAGCTAATTTCTCTGTGCCTTGATTTTCTTGCCTCTTAGACAAAAATACTATCTCCTGTGGCAGAGACAGTTACTCTCATCAAATAACCTGATTTTCCCCACATTTCCCAGAGCCCTAGAAGTCAGGCAGCACCATGTGACCAGTCTGGGCCCACGGGCTGCGGGTGTCTTCTGGACCGAAGCATTTAAGGAGCCAACACTCTGTCTTCCGGTTCTCTGCCTCGACTGCAGAGACCAAGGTGGCCGAATGTTCCAGGAGGTATGCCTACATCCCAGCAGGGCTTTCCTCGGCCTGGCCTGAGTCACTCGATAGAGCACAGTCCTCCTCCTCCCTTGGTTGGACATGGAGCAGAAACGAGAAATACACTTCCACTGGATCAAGCCACTGAGATTCTGGAGTTAATTTATGACTAGACCATAACTGAGCCTAGCGAGACTCAGACGTCTACCTTGCAAGATCGCTTGGAGGATAAGAAAAAGTGCTTGGTTCACAGTAGGTTGTCACTAAAGGGCTCGCTCCCTGGGCCCTGGGTCCCGAGTTCTCTGCCTCTTCTGCCTTCTTCACCACGACCTAGCTCCATTGTGATGCTACCTTCCCTAGCCTGAAACATCCTTCCATTTTCTTGACGCAACCCAAGTGTTTTGTACTGTTTTTGTCATTGTTCTTCTGCATAGCGAGAGGAAGAAAAGCCTCAGGGGGACCTTTCTGACCAGCTGGACCTGGCCCCCAGCCCCCTGTCCAGGCAGCCACCCACTGAGCTCCTCCTGCCACACTCCTGACTACGCCCCTGATCTCAATCCAGCTCAGCTCAACATGTAACCATCCAGCTCTGGACCCTGCCCCAGTCTCCCAGATTCTGGAATGATCCTGATGGCCGCTGCTGCCCTCCTCACACCCGTCCACCACCGTGGTCCTGGACCTGCGCGGTGCTTCCCAGCTGCCGATGCCCACGTTACCTCCCACCTGGATGCCTAGGCCTTGCCTGTCCTGCCCTCCCACTGTGCCGGCTGCTGGCTGGGCTTCCAGCACCCACCATGCCTCCTACTGCACCTGCTCCCCGAAAAGGATACCTCCACTCTGGCCTGACCTCCTTTACCTCTCCACGAGGCCTAGTGGCCAAAGCCTTCCACCAAAACACATGCGTGGTTTCAGATCCCAAGATGGCATTTCTAATTAAGACCACAGGCTTGCAGATGATGACACGGAACATCAGAGCAGACAAGGGGACTGACCTGGCTCCATGTCAGCATGGGGTGAAGAGTCAGCAGTGTCCCTGGGCCCTGCAGCCCTCTCTCCAGGGCCATCGGATCCTGGAGGACAGGTCAGGATCCTTTCTGTTGAGGCAGAGAACACAGACCCTATTGAGTGAGGTGGTGAGATGCTCTGGACCCTTTCCCACAGATTTCTCCCCAGCAGCCACTGCAAACATATGCCAGTGAGGGGTGGGGGTGGGGAGCTTGTTCCTGATCCCACAGCAAGGAAGAGAAGTGGTGGGGAGTGGGGGTGGGGGTCCCAAACACCCTATGAACCCCACCGCAGTGTAGTTCCTTTACGTGGCTCTCCTGGGCAGCTCTGGCATACCTTCCTCTATTCTCCCCCTCATCTTGAGCTATGGGAGTAATGATCTTGTCTGACCAGAACCCTCAAGGGCAGGGACCGCAGATCAGCCTTCTTTATGACCCTAGTGCCCTGCAAGGACTTGGAGCGGAGGTGAACTGAGTGTTTTGTGAAGGACGGGCTGGGTGCTGTGGTGGGAAGTTGGGGGTGGGGGATGGGCATGAGGGGAGGGGAGGGGGTGAGGGATGGGCATGAGGCCCTGGCCCCCCTCAACAGTTGTATCATTGATTCACCAGGCAAATAAACGCGTCACTAAACCTCCTCGAACCTTAGTGTCCTGCCCTATAAAATGGCAACTTTCCCTGGGATTTACCACATGGGTGTCTTGGGAGCCTCCTGGGCCGCTTTCCTCACACATGAGTTCTGGCTCTGGCACACCCGTGTGTCACAGTGCAACCGCTAGCAAATCTCATTCTCTCTTTGAGCCTATGTTTCCTCGTGTGAAACAGGAAAACTCTGAACCTGGTGACCGGTGAGGTCCTCCCTGCCCCTAGAATTCTATGACGGTGAATTTGATTCATCTGCCATCTCAGTGCCTAAGGAGATACCTGCACAAGATGAAGGTTGATGAAACGAGTAAAAGAAATGCTACCCTACCAAAAGAAAAGTAGGGGAAGTTCAAGGTGGGACGCCTGGGTGGCTCAGTCCATTAAGCGTCTGACTTCAGCTCAGGTCATGATCTCAGGGCTCCCTGCTCATCGGGGAGCCTGCTTCTCCCTCTGCCTCTTCCCCTACTCATGTTCGCTCCGTCTCTGTCTCTCAAATAAATAGAATTAAAAAAAAATCAAAATATGGGTGTGAAAATTTTAAAAAAAGGTTTTCAGTCAACTATCTCGGGTCATCGCAAGAGGAGGAATGAAATTTGAACACAGGCCCCCACAGAGATCTGTTTACTTTCTCCTCCACCAACCGTCACACCCACTGAAAACACCACAAAATACCTTTTTATATAAAAGACACCTTAGGCTGAAGAAGAAGGCATGAAGGATGCACTTAGGCATCTGAGGTAAAAATATTCTTAAAGAAATTCCCTGACTACCCATTTGCCCAATATAAGTAGGGCCCTAGCTAGGAAGGCAGGATTGTCCATATAAGGTGAAGAATTAGTGGTCACGTCTATTAAAACCACAATCTTCTGAAGTGTGACATTTGGCTACCTTCATCTGAATTTCATGTTTCTTTATTGCCAGTTGTTACCCTGATCAAAGAGGAACTGCATCAGGCAAGGACACCGACCAGTCCCGAGTGTGGACTGTCCCTTCCCCGCCCTCACGGGTCAGGGTCCTGGGAACCCCAGAACAGAAGACCTGCTGGGCAGAAATAGAATTGACACAGTCTACAGGCACACCAAGAAAAGTCTTTACATTCATCAACAGATGAATGGATAAAGAAGATGTGGTGTATATATACAATGGAATACTATGCAGCCGTCAAGAGGAACGAAATCTGGCCATTTGCAACGACATGGATGGAACTGGAGGGTATTATGCTAAGTGACATAAGTCAGTCAGAGAAAGACAAGTATCACATGATCTCTCTGATATGAGGAATTTGAGAGGCAAGGCGGGAGTTTGGGGGGGTGGGGGAGAGAAATGAAACAGGAAGGGATGGGGAGGGAGACAAACCATAAGAGAATCCTAAACTCACAAAATGAACTAAGGGTGGCTGGGAGGCAGGGGGGTAGGGATGGGGTGGCTGGGTTGTGGACATTGGGGAGGCATGTGCTATGGTAAGTGCTGTGAAATGTGTAAGCCTGATGATTCACAGACATGTACCCTTAGGCAAATAATACATTATATGTTAATAAAAAAAAAAGTCTTTACAAATCATGCTACATTCACTGTAATAAGAAATAGGTAGCATGCCACAGAGCACAGGACTATCATTTTTGGCATCTTGAATGAGCAGTTATGGCTATCATGGCCTTAATTTCTTTTTACCACGCTTGTTCACTGTAAGCTTCCCCATCAAAGTTTCAGAGAGCTGTGGGAGATTGTTTTGCTCTGACAATGGGCCTGGTAAGAGGCACTTTCTCCTGTGTGTGGGCCTCTTCCTACAGGCCCAGCACCTCGTGGATTTTAGGACTCAGAGCTCTTGGCTTTGCTGTCAGGGTCCTGCCAGGGTCCTGGCCGTAGGCAGTGACTCAGATAAAATACTCGGCGTTTCCCTCAAACCCCTCTCTTTTGTCCTAAAATTCTACTCTGCCCCCATAGCTTCAGGACACGGCTTGTGTTTCGGGCCCAGCCCTGGGCCTTAGGATCTCTCCCCCTCTTGGGGCAACCGATGAACTAGTTTTCCTCCCCTTCTACCTTCCTCTTTGCCAGGGTTTTAGAGAAAACCTCAACAACTCCTTTTCTCCTCTTTATTTCCTCTTCAATTCATATCTTCGAATTCCCTCTTTCTTGAAGCACCTCCAACAAGGACCACAGTGAAAGGAAAAGGCTCATGGGTGGACTGACCTTCTCAGAGGTGCTTACATAACTCACATTTGATGGAGGGGAACTCAGCTCGGAAGAGATTGGAGCCTTCATCCCTTCCTTCCCTTGCTCACTCACTCACTCACTCGTTCATGTAGTGAGGGCGAGCTCTCACGCTGGACTCACTGAGGACTCGGAAGCAAATCCTGCCCTCAGAAAGCTCACAGCCCGGCAAGGAAGGAGAAGGCCTGACCATTTTGCAAGGGGGATACAGATGAAAGCCAGCGAGGGGACAGGGGAACGAAGAGATTGGTCTAGCGGGCAGATCAGGAAGCGCTTACTAGTCAAGAGACCGTTTCGGCTCAGCCTGGCGCCGGAGAGTGTCAAGTGGGGTGGCCTGGGCTCAGGGCAGGTACTCTGCACCAGCGAGCAAAGCACCAGAGGGGAGTGTGTAGCCCAGCTTCCCAGAACGTGGGCTGTGTGGAGGGGAGCGGAGGACGACACACCTGATAGGTGACGTGGGCTCCAACCAGCGGGGCCCTGGAAACCGAGCCAGAGAAGATGGCGGTGAGTACTTAGGAGCCACTAAGGGCTGCTGAACAGAGGTGTGACATGACTGGAGATCTTCTGCAAGATGATGAATTAGGCAAGGCTGGCGCAGCGTGAGCTGGAAGGAGAGAAAGTTCCTCACTGGGTGCCAAGCACTGGGCAGAGTCTGAGGGGCCGGTTGGTATTTGATCTCATGGAACCTTCTAAACAATGGCGCTAGGCAAGCATTATCCTTCCAGACTTGCAGGCAAGAAAAGGAGACTTTGGGGAATTTAAGCTGCTTGCCTCTAATCCCCCAGCTAGGAAGCTGTGGAGACGAAACCTAAACCCTACCTAAACCCCGCTCCTTTTCTTTCCAGGTGAGCCATAAAGCACGCCGTGACCCAGCACAGGATGCCCGGACCCTGCTACTCTCAGGACACCTGCTGTTTTCAGAGCACCTTCCTGCCTACCTAGGCGGGCAGGATGGGATTGTTTCCTGGATTGCCTCGGAGAGGCCCGGGTGGAATGAAGCACAGAGCGCCCTTGCTTCCATTCGTTTTCCCCCAAGTGGCCACAAATCAAGGAGATAAGACAATGCCTTGAGTTGAGTCCCAATCACCAGACTGCAATCTCTTGCAGAGAATTTTAAAGGTAGCGGCAGGAGACCACCCTCCTCCCTCGGAGGAGAGCGTGCTTTTGTCTTTCCATTCTTCGGTAGCAGGAGCAGTGGACCCAAGAGCCCGGGTGGGGTGTCTTTTGGACACCCAGGATTCTGCTCGGGCCGTGTGCAATGTGCATGAGGGACCAAGCGTTTCTACACTCTGGGCTGACTCCACTGTTTGGGAGGATTGTCTGGAGGCCTCAAACCACCCAAACTGGGCTCTCATACCTGCAGCCTGGAGATGACCATGGGTCACTCCTATCAAGAAATCTGCTATTTTGGGTGCCTGGGTGGCTCAGTCAGTTAAGCATCTGCCTTTGGCCCTGGTCATGATCCCTGGGTCCTGGGATCGAGCCTGTATCAGGCTCTCCCTGCTTGGTGGAGAGTCTGCTTCTCTCTCTGCCCCTCCCCCTGCTTGTGCTCTCTTTCTCTCAAATAAATAAATGAAATCTTAAAAAAAAAATGCCTGCTATTAAAACTTGGGGTTTTTTTGTACAGTGGAAAAAAAAAAGATGTCCTCATTCTAACTACAGGCCATGGTGGGCTGTATGCACCCGAGAATCAGAAGTTCATCCTTTCTCAGAGGAAGCCCCGTGCAGCAGGAAGATCAGGGGCTGCAGCAGCAAACAGGGGGGCTCTGGATCACACGGCACCCAATTACCAGCTCTGCAGCCTGGGGCAAACCACTGAGCTCCTTACATTTCCTCATTATTAGATGGGGGCGATTATCAGGGATTAGGCTAAATGGCAGACCCTTGGCACAGACATGAGAACATAAAATAATTCTTCTTCTCTTTTCATGTTCAACATTCTGGGCATTGCTCTCTCCGTGAGGTTGACTCTCCTCCTCACAAAGTCCCAGTTGAATAGATGGATTTTTGGAGGAAAAAAAGCTGAAAGTACAGCAAGTTGTATGTATCTCCGACCTAGTGCTTATTACCAATGTCTTCTAATTATTGATCCGCATGTCTTTTCCTTCCACCGGCTTGGGACCTCCTTAAGTCGGTGACCACTGTATCTTCAATTCCTAGCACACAGGTGTCCCTTTATCCCTTAGTTACCCAGTTCTAAGATCCAAACGAACCACACAGGCTTCAGCTCCTGTGGGGTTTTATTTTCCCAGCCCGGTTTGAAGAGAGACTTTTAAGCAACACCTTCAAGAGCACATCGGATCCTCTGAAAACTGTCTCATTATCATGAAATTATTTGCACAGACTACGTCACCTTGTTACCCTGCTAAGAACTTTGGTTTCCAATCTAAACCAATTATATGTGTCAACATTTTTAATAACATCTTAATAATACCAAGCCTCCCAGATCTTCGGACAGAATCGGACCAGGCTGAGAGATGTAGATCTATCTAACAAGATACAGGAAGGCGCCCAGCAGTGGGAAAAGAAACAAGGCATCAAACTGGATCCAAATGCTGACTTGTGCAGTCAGGACAGCCCTGCGAAGTGCATGAGGCCAGGGTAAACGCTCGCTAACAGTTAATTTCCTTCTTTCCATCAATTCCAGAGAAAAGCAAAACCAGGAAACTTGTTGAGAGTAAAGAGGGAGCGGCGAGGACATTCACCACATTCTGGAGTCCGTTTACAATATGGGCTTTTTTTTTTTTTTAAGGTTTTCTCCCTAAGGACTAGAGGAAGCAGGTTATTTCATTTTAATTACGGCAGCTGCAGCTGCTGCTTACGGACTCAAAGACCAATTTTCAGATTAAAAAGAAACACACACACACACACAGACCCAAAAGAGGATCAACTACGTACACAGAACAACACCTCCTTCAGAGAGCGCGTCAAGAGGGTGGAAAGATGTGGACCGTCATGGTCGAGACACTCAGAGCCAGGGGAGCTCCCTGGGTGGGCACGCTCCCTTCTCCTTCCCTCTCACCCCGCATCCTCTCCACCTGCCATGTGCAGGACCAGCCCACGAGCCACACAGAGCGACGCGATGCTTCGTGTGGAGCAGCTGGATGTTTTTAAAGCACTCAGGGGGAAATAAAGGCAGCAGATGGTTTTATGTAATCATCTCATGAATTTTTAACTGGTCACCCTCATTCACGAAGGCCTGAAGGGCTTTCGTTACAGGTCCTCCTCGGGGCTGTCGAGTCAGCCCCAGACTCGTGGCAAGGACTCGGTGACGTCACCGGGAAGCTGGAGGAGCTCATTTGGCACTTTGTGGCCTCGAGGTCTGATCCAGACTTCCACTCAGGTTCTCTCCTGGGGTGCTTCCTCTGTGTCCTCACAGGGGTTCCTCGATGCTAGCCTTGGCAAGCGATGGCTCACGGATCCTTCACAGGTGAGCTGCCCAAATCGGCAGCACGTGGAGATCTGTCTTTGAAAGGACTGAAGATCCGGGCTATTGCAGGGAAGTTTGGAGAGGAGAGCGGTGCGTTTCAGGGCACAACTGCCTGGGGGTAAGAAGGAAGATACTGGGCTCCCACCAGGGAAAGATCCGGTGCTTACGGGACACGCAGGAACTCTGCCTAGGAGAGGGAGCCCACAAGGGGCATAAAGCAAGAGCACGCGGGAGGCAAACCATTCTCAAACAGCCACAGGTGCTAAAAAGCAACCTGATGGAATCTTCAGTATCAGTGGGGTGTCTTCTCAATTTTCTCCAATTTGCTTTTCCTTAACCAATGCACACCCTTCAAGCCCCTCATCAAAAATTCAGGAATTTGGGGCACCCGGGTGGCTCAGTGGGTTAAAACCTCTGCCTTCAGCTCAGGTCGTAATCCCAGGGTCCTGGGATCAAGCCCCGCATCGGGCTTTCTGCTCAGCAAGGAGCCTGCTTCCCCCTCTCTCTCTGCCTGCCTCTCTGCCTACTTGTGATCTCTCTCTGTGTGTCAAATAAATAAATAAAATCTTTTTTAAAATTTTCAGGAATTTCGGGTTGCCTGGGTGGCTCAGTGGGTGAAGCGTCGGCCTTCGGCTCAGGTCATGATCTTCAGGTCCTGGGATGGAGCCCACATCAGGTTCCCTGCCCAGGGGGGAGTCTGCTTCTCCCTCTCCTTCTGCCCCTGCCCCCCAACTTGTGTGCATGCGCTCTCTCTCTCAAATAAATAAATAAAATCTTTTTAAAAATTCTGGGATTTGAATATGCAGGATAAACACACACTGGCTCTCAACCTCCAGAACGCTCCTCCCAGCTTTGTGGCCAGCCCGCAAAGCCTCCCCTCTTTCTATATCCACCGGCTCCTCCTCTTCCTTCAGGACCCAGGGCAGATGCCAGGATTTTCCTGAAACCACCCTTGCTGTATCGATCATGACTACCTGTACTCCCACACCCAAGAGGCTCCGGGTCTAGGTGGGGTGACCCGAGCTCTGTGCAGGTCCAGGGCACGTGCCTCCCTTCCTTCCCTCAAATGACCATGCTGCCGGTGCCATTCCTAAAATGCAAGTCTGACCCTGCTGCTCCTGGCCTCAAAGCCTTGTTGGTGGCCCTCCGTCTTTGGGTCAAATCCAAACCCTGCCGCAGAGCAGGCAGTCCTCTTCAGCGTCCAGCCTGGCCACTCTCACCTCAGACCCTCTGTGCTCCAGCCAGACCAAGGTGCTTTTAACACCTCACCGTCTTCCCCGTTGCCCTTCCTTTGGCCTGAGAGGCCCCTGGAGTGCTCGCCCACGCATCTACTGTGTGCATCCCATCTTATGCTGGGAGAGCATCTCTGGCTTCTGGGAGCCACTTTCCCCCCTGTCCCCCCCACGTGGGTCGTGCAGGTCATCAGTGCTCTCTGGCAACCGTTGTAGGCACAGGTGGGATCACACACCCCAAAGGGGCCACGTCACCAACTGCGGCCAGTGGGTGGTGAGCCGAAGAGCACTCCTTCCAGGCAGAAAATTTAATTGCCAGCTAAGGCCCCTCTGGAGCTTCCTTTCACTCTGGCACCATGACTGACACAGGGGATGGTTTGTCGGCTTAGATCCCTAGGGGACTACAAGACAGCCCTCTACCCTCCCACCGCTTCTACCGTCCCTGGTGGTTATGGAGTATGAGCGAGGATGGGTCCTTTGTTCTATACCACTACGATTTGGGGGTGATTTGTACCCAGCATTAATTAGCTGATCTGCAGATACATGGGTCCTATGAGAATTGTCATATTCTTTTTTTTTTTTAAGATTTTTATTTATTAATTTGACACAGAGAAAGAAAATCACCATTAGGCAAAGAGGCAGGCGGAGGGAGAGGGGGAAGCAGGCTCCCCGCTGAGCAGAGAGCCCAATGCAGGGCTCGATCCCAGGACCCTGAGATTATGACCTGAGCTGAAGGCAGAGGCTTTAACCCACTGAGCCACTGAGGCACCCCGAGAATTGTCATATTCTTTTTTTTTTTTTTAAAGATTTTATTTATTTGACAGAGAGAAACAGCGAGAGAAGGAACACAAGCGGAGGGAATGGTAGTGGGAGAAGCAGGCCTCCTGCCGAGCAAGGAGCCCGATGCGGGGCTTGATCCCCCAGGGATCCCAGGATCATGACCTGGGCCGAAGGCAGATGTTTAACAACTGAGCCACCCAGGTGCCCCGAGAATTGTCATATTCTTGAAGGACCCTGACTCCTTGGTCGTCATTGATTGGCTCAGGACTGGCCACCTTAATGAAGCTGGTCATACTCCTGGGGGTCCCAGCTGCCCTTGTGGAGAGCAAAACCTGATGAAAGATGGACCAGTGAGAATTCTTCCCTGGGTATTGAAAACGAATCTAGTCTCTAGGAGTAAAGATTGTAAGATGGAAAAACTTGAGAGCTATTGGTGGCCAAGGAGGTATTACGGTTGCATTATGTCCTCTGAGTGATGATATTATGTTGGAGTCTTAACCCCTAATACCTCAGAATGGGACCTTATGTGAATACAGGGTCTTTACAGAGGTAATAGAGTTGAACTGAGGTCATTGGGGGTGGGCCTGGACCCAATACAACTGGTGTCCTTATTTAAAGGGGGGGGGGGAATTTGGACAGGCAGACACAGAGAGAATACCCCACGCAAGGAATTACCAGAAGTCGGGACAGCAGCCTGGCACAGACCCCTTCCTTCAGAGGGAAACTCCCAGGCAGCACAGCCCTGCCCCCACCTCAATCTGGACTTTGAGCTTCCAGAACAGTGAGACAACCCATTTCTGTTTAAGGCTTTCAGTTTGTGCTACTTTGTTACAGCTGCCCAGCTGACTAATACAGGGGGGAAAGCTGGTCCTCAGTGAGAGAGAAGGAAGCCCACAAGAGAAGCAGACCTGAATGGCCAAAAAGAGACAGAACAAATTTAAGCAGAACAGAATGAAAACCCCGATCCCAATTCCACCACATCTCTTTGCATCTTCTCTGGCTGGAAAGTTCAAGTCCTTGGACTCCATGAGGCAGTGGTAAAAATCCCTCGGTTTCTAATTAGTTAATTCTGAGGTTTCTGTAGCTTTGAACCAACAGCACTAACACTGTTTTTACTATTTAATCATTTTACTACTAGGGCAAAGAAAAGGAAAGTCATGTGAGTGGCTTCACCAGATGCTAAGTTTACCAGATAGGGGACTGATGGACAAGGAAGCCCGCTGCTTCCCAAACACTGTCTGAACGTGTCCCGGGAGGAGACAGGGTCCCTCCTGTCTGAGGTGCAGCAACCTTCGTACATTCACACAGTTTAAGCCTCTTGGCTTTTCTTTAATCCAGTAACAGCTAGAGTAAAATCTGAACAGGATTTTCTTCGGCACAGTTATGCCTTTCTTCCCAATCCAAACACAACTGCGTGCCTGGCCCCCTGGAATGCTCCAAAACAAAACAAGTCCGGCCCAAATCCCTCATCTCGGCTCACGTTATTTTCTTGGCTGCACGAACTTAGGGGCCTTTGTTTCTTCGGCTCTGCCCTCAGACTCTTCCTGTCCACATTCCCCTCTGTCTGAGCTCCCACGCCAGCAACAAGGGCTCCGCACTCACAGAGAGAGCGGCAATCTGAGGGACGGCAGGCTGCAGACAACAGCTGGAGGTCCCTGGAAGCAACTCACCAGCCTTCTAGAACAACTACTGAACACAGGCCCTCAGGGATGGCTATGGCCAAGGGAGTGGGGTGTGGGTTACAGGTTTGGTCTTGTAGAGTAGAAGATAACGATGCAAGATGGAGGTGAAACTCTGGGGCTGCCACTACTCCAAGAATGAACAGAAAGAACTCTTCTACCTTGAAGATCCTAGAAAACAAGAGAGTCACTGCTTTCGTCCAAAGGGCTAGGGACAGCAATTATCCACATGAGCAACATTTGGTGACTACAGATATTATAGTTGCTGCCCCCTCCCCAAAGTAAAGGAGGATCCTGATTTCCCCTTAATTGTTCAATCCAGATCACATAAGAATATGCCGCCTAATCAGGCTGCCAGCTGTCTCCATCAGAGAAATGCAAGAAGAGCAGCAGTTTTCTGGAATGGGTGGGGGCCAACTCAGCCTTAAACAGAGGGTGGTGGGGTGAGAGGGCTGAATGGCTGGTAGGCCAGTCATCTGTCTGTTTGCTCCCAGGCCCATTCTCCACACATCCCGCTCTGTTCCGTCTCACAGGGAACTGCAGGGCCCAGGCTCCCTGGCTTACAGGTGCGGAAGCCATCCTGTATTGAGAGAGGATGGAGATGAGAATAAAATAGAACACCTTAGTGACTGCTGAGAGACGGAGCATCCTCAGTTACTAAGGAATCATTTGGATGTGAAAACGTATCTATAAACAGACAGACACCAGCTGGGACCAAGAAAGAGCCATGGGGAAAAAGAGCCCACCAGAAATTGAAGGACAATGGCTTGAAGCTCTCCATGGACCCAGTCCCTTGCATGGTAGGTGAGCTTCCTAGCAGAGGTCAGCTTCCCACAGTCACAGCAGGGGATTCTGGGATCCGTGATGCATTTACTTTCTGCTTCCGATCCGGCCCTTGTCACAGGTGGCCTTTTATGGACTGACCCAAGTGTCCCGGACCGATGGCCCCCACAGGACCTAAAAGGACCACCAGGTGTGGAACAGCAGGGCTGTTAATGAGCTGCCACATGCTTTGCCTCCCTGGAAATCTCCTTCGGTCTCAGAGAGGAAGCCAGCCCTGAAGCTTTAGCACAGACACATCTCAAACTCAGCATCTCCATCCGCCTTCTCCCACGTCGCGTGCCCCCCCCCACAGTCACACGTGCTTATTTCTACCTTGGTGAAGCTGAAGACATCTGTGGGGGGACAAACTGAGTTGGCAAAAAAAGAATCTTCTCCAGAGATGGGAAAACCGATGAAATGTGGGAGTTACGAATGTTTTCCTACTTTGAATTTTTTTTTAGTTTTTGTTATAATATATGCCTTAAGGTTATTTTAATAAAATATTTTTAGAACTGTTTAGATTTACAGAAAAATTGCAAGGAAGAGCTCCCACATACCCTGCATCCAGTTCCCCATTATTAACATCTTATAATCTTGTATTAGTATGGTCCTTCTGTTACAATCAACAACCACTATTATTATATTGCTGCTAACTAAAGTTTATAGCTTATTCAGATTTCCTTAGTTTTCACCTACTATTTTCTATTTCAGGACCCCACGCAGGCCACCACGTTATATTTGGTTATCACACGTCTCTAGGCTCTTCTTGGGGTTGGTAGATTCCAGGATTTTCCTTGGTTTTTGATGACCTTGACAATTTGGGGGGGGCACTAATATTTTGTAGGATGCTTCACTACTGGAATTTTTCTGATGTTTTTCTCATGATAAGACTGGCCAATGAGAGTAAGTGACTCTTTTCCCTTTCATCCTTTCTTGGTCATAAACACATGTCTCTTGCCCGGGATGGGGGAGCCACTGGCCACTAGCTCAGGAAGGCAGCTGTGGTCGGCGAGCTCTGCACTGACCACAGCATTTGCATGGTCACTGACATCCTAGCCCCTGGAGACACACGAGGCCCTCACCGTGCGGCCACAACAGACCTCTCCAGCACCAAGTCCTGAAGTTTCCTTTCCTTTCCTCTTGCTGCAGCTGACTTGCTTGCAATTTCTCAAACATGCCCGTAGCCTCTCATTTTCATGCCTGTGCATTTGCTGTTCCCTCTGCCAATAACGCCATCCTTCCCCTTGGCTAGTGGAAACCTTTCTTCTCCGTGTTCCATTGTAAATTTCTGGTGTCCATTCCCGACTGCCTGACTTAAAACTGCGATTCCTTCCAACACTCCCAACCCCTTTCCCGATGTTTCTCCACAGTACTCTCCAGTATCTGACATGCTACTTCTTTATTAACTTGCTATTGTGTATCTCTCTGTCAGGGTGTAAGCTTCCTGATTATTGTCTGTTGTGCCTCTGGCTAGATTAGGATAGTGCTTGGCACATAGAAGGTGCTCAATTAACGTTTGCTGAATGACTGACAAAGGCTGGAGTAGTGCACACACTTTCTGTGGTTGTTTGGGTACACCTCTTCCAGTGCACTATGAACTTCCAGGGGAAGGATCCGATCCCATGTAACACAGGGCAGCCTTGGTGTGCAACTGCATAAAGGGAACCTCATTTAAAACGGGTTTGGAAGGCAAAAGTGGGGGAGCTCTCACCCCCTACCACTCATCCTCAGACCCTGACAGTGAGAAAGGGACCTTGCATTCCCAACAGAAGAAACCTACTTAACTTCTGAACGGCAGGAGGAAGGAAGGTTTTTCTCCTTGCCTAGCAACAAGCTTGGCCAGTCAGAAAACAGCACAACCGAGTCAATGAGAAACCGCTGAACTCGTGCTTTCCTCCAATAGACTTTCATGCCAAGTGGCCGCTCCCAACTTCTCCCTTTCTCTAGGAAGTAATGTTCCTCTCCTTTGATCTCTAGAAATGCCTCGGGTTACCCACAGCTTGCCTGTCCCAAATTGCAATTCCTCTGCTATTCCTGCAATAAACCCATCTCGCTGGTGAGATGACTGCTGTATGACTTGGAAGGGAGACAGTGTGGAAACTGGCACCTAAGGTGTGTCTTATACACCATTTCAGGAGATGCTGACCATCGTTAGTCACTGCTCCTTCTCTCAGGACATCGCCACGCTCTCTGGAGCAGCACCTCCATGTGGTCAGAAGGGTGTCTTGCGCGAGGTCAGAAGTTCAGAATCTAAGAGTTCCTGAGCAGGGGTGAGGCCCATCTCTTTTTAGAGCTGAATTTCTGACCTCAAAGGCTGCTCCTCCGGAAGGCCAAGATCATCGCCAGGAACTAACTCGGCAAGGCAGAGACGACAGCAGCTCTGACATCTAAGGACAGGGCTACCTCTTTCAGCAACCAGTGTGGGGACATGGACAGCCTCTCTGAGCCTCCGTTCTCTCAGCAGCTTGTGGAAATCGTATTACCACCTCTTAGAGGCTTGTTGTGAGGACCAGCTGAAAAACGGATGGAAAAGAACTCCATAATCTATGAAGCCCCGTCTGGAGCACTTTTGCAGTCATCACCAACCACGAATCCAGGTCTCCTGTTTTCTGAGCCTCTGGACACAGTAGGAACCATCCGGTCACCATAGCATGGACAGGCAGCAGGTGGGGGTATGGGTGCTCCCAGGGAAAACTTTAAAAGCGAGTCCCTGGGCCTTCTGACTAAGATCAAAGTCAAATGTTTTCAGTAAAGCACACACAGAAACCAATCATATGTTTATAGTACAAAAGATTTGTCCTTTGGCTGCCTAGCAAGGGCCCTTGGGCTTAGAACTGCACTTGTACCTGCTTTTACCTCGACTCTGCTTTTGATGCTTGCTTTAACCCACTGAACTCAGTGGGGTGGGGAAGGGGTATATGTTGCCTGGGGAAATCTACTTCCAAACCGTGGCTGCTGGGGTTTTAGCATGCTGATTATGAATGGAACATGAATGGAAATTAATTTTACTTAACAATTCTGCATACCCAAAAAGGAAATAAAAAAGACAACAAGCTGGAAAAAATATTTGTAGCATGGAAGACAGAAGAGGGTTAATAACCATTCAGCAACGATCTGCTGCAAATTGATGTGGGAAAAAAAAATTTAGGACACCAATAAATAAATTGGGAGCAGACATAGGTGTGTTCTACAAGAAGTATACTAAGTGAATACACACATGGGAAAAACATTTAGATTCTCTAGTAATCAAAGAAATACAAATTAGAGCAAAAATAAAATACCATTCTACCTAATTTAGGAACCTTCCCAACTGCCAACAATGTTTTGGAACTGGTCATTTAAAGGTACTTATTCACTAGCTACGATGTCAGGCAGACTAGCTGAACAGAATGGGTGGGACCCCCCAGCTGCAGGAAGCTACACCCAGGGCATCCACTTTCTAGCTGTGTGACTTTGAGCAAGTTATTCAACATCTCTGAGCATCCAATTTTCAAAGAGACCTCTCCCCAGGGCAGTTGCAAAGCTTCTTCACATACACTAACACTTCTGATTTACCCAGGTCTGAAGCCTGAGCGAGGCCCAGGACTTAGCTCTGAGCTTTTACTGTGGAAACCAAACTCAGGAGAGGTGCCTGAAGTTACAAAGCCAAGCACTCCAACCCAATTCTTCCAGGCTCTAGATCATGCTTTCTTCAGAGGCAGGGATGTGTAAGGGGCCTGAAGAGAGGGCAGTAGGGGGACCCCTTCAGCG
The DNA here is from genome assembly GCA_028646535.1 of Procyon lotor. NCBI lineage: Eukaryota > Metazoa > Chordata > Mammalia > Carnivora > Procyonidae > Procyon > Procyon lotor. The sequence continues at coordinate 48,033,414 of CM053613.1, forward strand.
GTACTGAGGCTGGCAGGAAGTGAGAAGGGAGGACCAGGTGGGGCCAGCAGGGCTCGCTGGGGAGGGCTCTTCAGGGCAGAAGCCTGTGGCCCGCACCTGAGCCCTTCCTCTTACCTGCTCTTAAACAGGCCATGCGCTTGTGGGTCCCACCTGCATTTGGCCATGACAGCGAGTGGGGTTTCCATTTCTTTGATAGATGATTAGAAAAGCAGGAGGTAGCAGCTGGCCTGTTTATTATCCGATCCTGCCGAGCACTCCAGAGTGACAGGCAGATGGGGCAGGAGTTGCTGCCTGCATCCCGAAACAATTCACTCTCCACACGTGCAGCAGCCACTGGCCCAGCAACTTAGCACTGAAGTTCAAGACACATTGTGTCCAGAAGAGAGAGAGAGAATAAAAAGGAATTTCTCAGAGTGTGATTTGGAACTCTTATGCGTAAGCTGTGTCTAGGAGAAGAACAGTGCGGTGCAAGCAGAATTTCAGCCAGCCAGGAAAGGAGTCTAAGCAGGTCTGGTTGAAGGTGAGAGCTTGGAAAGAGAAGCGGTCAAGAGCTTGGCCTACCAGGCTAAGCTCCGCCTACTTAGCTGAGCCCCGCCCACACGGCTGAGCCCCGCCTACCTGGCTGAGTGCCCTGGAAATTCACTGCAGGGCTTTAAGCTCAGTGTCTTCATTGATTCAAACAGGCCTGGTCACCTCTGCACAAAGAAGTCCTTGGGCCGGGATGGGAGCACTTATAGCAAAGTGAGTGAGGAGTGGTAAGTCCTCAGGAAAAGTCATTGTTCACTACCTCCACCTCTGCTGAGAGTGGCTTTCGAAGGCTGCTTTCTCATTTGAACGTTTAATGGGATTCACCCTCTTAAGTGACACTTGCTGGAAATGTAATTGTGCAGGCAACTGCTAGGAGGGGAAGAGGCAGCTTCAGCATCCAATGCTGGTGCTTCCCTCAGGAAGAGAACCAGTGCACTCATGAAGCCGTTCCTGAAAGGCCAGCCAATAGGGCACTGGGCTGGGCTTCTCCCCTGGACGAGGACAGAAGGCAATAGCTGCCAAAGCATTCAGGTTTCCAGAACCAAGTCTCTGGCACTGAGTGCAGGGAAGCCACAGGACCTTATCGTGATACAAAGAGGAGAAGACAAAAAAAAATTCCCACTGGAAGTTTCCCTGACAACCATTCTTTGGAGAGACCCAAAAGCAGCGTGGCCCAGTGATAGAGGAGAAAGTGAGAGGTGTGGGGTTAGGATCTGGGCTGGGGCTTCTGCTCTCCTCCCCAGCTGTGGGGTCGGACAAGATAGGAAAGCTCGGGCCTTAATAATAACACGGCGATAAGAGTTAGCATTGTTGCTGATAATCTTGTGAATGAAGGACCAAGAGGCGGACTTGGGGCAGGGAAGTTTGGAAAGACAGAAAGAAGGGAACAGAAAACTGGATCAGAGGATGGGAGAAACAGGCCTTAGTGCCAGGCTCTATGTAGATACAAATACATAAATACAGGACTATAAATAAATATATAAATGCACAAATATATATCAGGCTTATCATGTTCAAAAGGTGATAATTGGGGGGGGGGGCGCCTGGATAGCTCAGTTGGTTAAGTGGTTGACTCTTGATTTCGGCTCAGGTCACGATCTCAGGGTCCTGGGACTGAGCCCCACATCAGGCTCTGTGCTCAGTGAGGAGTCTGACTGAAGATTTCTCTCCCTCTGCACCTCCCCCTGCTCCTGCGCTTGTGCTATTCTCTCTCTCTCAAATAAACAAATAAAATCTTTAAAAAAATTGATAATTGGCCTGTAGTGCTATGGAAACTGCTCTTTTCCCCTTTTACTCCCCCTCTAGTCCCCTCCCCATTCTCTTTTAGTTGTCTAAGTCTTACCTGCAACCTCTGAATAAGAATTAGGACGATCTTTTTTTTTTTTTAGCTGAATTTGTTTGCCCGTTTAGACCAATTTTTTTGACCTCCTCAAGCCCGAGGTTTAGACGTTTCCCTCTCCACATTCATACAAGCTCAAGGAGGAAGCTGCCACCACCCTGTCAGCCGGGCTGGACTTCTGAAAGTGTCTGCAGTTCTGTTTGGGAGAGGCTGGCCTCCTGGGAGGAGACCTGGGGCTCCGGCCCCGGCTCACCCCATTCCAGTCCGGGCTCCGATGCGGCCACAATGCCCGTGTTGACCGAGACGAGTATAGGACACAGGTTATGTGAGAGATCATAACTCAGAGTATGCGAGTCTGCAGGGGTCTGCTGCTCGGTCCTGCAGTGCCAAAGATCAAGGAGGGAAAGGCACATCTTTGTTTGGGGAAATCTTTCAGAAGCCCTTTAGAGATGTTCCTGCCCACTAATCCAAGTCTCTTGAAGACAATCGAGACTTTCCTTAATGGCTACGGATGGTGCCCAGCTCCTTTTTACTCCACTCCCTTCCAACAAGGCCCTCTGAGACCAGGACCTCTGGAGTGGTATTTGTTCCTGAAGGAAGTGGCCCTGGCGTTTGGTGTTCGGTGCCTTTGGCGTTTCCATGCCTACTCCTTCTTGTGCTGCGGTGCCCTCCCTGCCTGTCCGCACTCGGGTGTCACTTTGCATTCCCCTTGTCGTTCACCTTGCTAGACGGTGAGTCAGCCGTTGGAGCGCAGCTCTTCTACAGGCCCTGGCTCGCTGGACTCAAATGACCTGGCCATGTCCCTAGCAGGGGCTGCAGACTGGCCCCGTCAGCACCCACAGCCCCCCCCCCTCCCGTGTGCCCTTCATTCCACAGGGGCTATCCAGCTGGAAACGACACACTACCTCCCTCACAGCCAGACCCTGGTTCCACGGAGCCAATGCGCCCACAGGAGCACCTGTCCCAGGTGAACCAAGGCTTCCCACAAACATGGTGGCCAAAGTGTTTGCTTGTCCAGATGATGACAGTGTAGGCTCCACTGTCGAGTTCCTCGAGTTCTGAGACCCAGGAATGGGTACAAAGGACACTGCGTTGCAGCAGGCCTATGTGGTGTTTGGGGACTTCTCTGGTTCTGTGGCATCCCAGCTTGGGTCTCTGGCCTTCCTGGAAAGTCTGGAAGCCACTTAATATCCTGTATTAATCCATTTTCTGATTTTAACTAGCTGGAGTAGACTTTGTTGTCTCAGAGACAACATCTGTCTGTCCCCAAATTGTAAGCTCCTTAAGAGCAAGGATTCATTCTCAAGCATCTTTATCTCCCCTGGGCCCAAAACACACTCTGTGCCCTGAAGCGCCCCCTGTCCAGATGACTACACTGAGGGGGTCCCACTGCCCCAAGCCATCGCTGCTAGACTGCAGGTCACTTAGCTTCACCAAGCTCTTGTACAGAGCAAGACTCAACAAACAGGGGATGATGTGGGTCGGGAGGCCTTCTTATCCGAAAAGGGAAAGGACTGTGGTACACACACATATTGCAACGTGTTTTGTTGCTACGGAGGTTTTTTCTCCCACTTCCTGCCTGGCTGGCTCTCTGCTGGGTCCCGAAGAGCGGAGGGACTTCCAGATAATCAAAGTTCTCTAACCGTACATACTGTTAGTAACTCCTTTCAGAGCCCTTCCTGTCCAGATGTACAAAGAGAATAGCAAAGGGAAATAAATCTAACATTTCCTTGCTACACCCACTAAACCGCTAAATCTCAGCAGTTCTGAATCATCAAGCCTTGCATTTCTCATTAACTGCCCCTCATATGCAGCATTTTCAATTAAGCTAGGAGCACTGCTATACTAATTATGTGATGATATTAGTCCCTGCAGATTAATATTCAGCTAACAGTTTAGGAGTGCTGTCTGGATCGTGTTCCTCTAACTATTTGAAAATAAACATTTCCTTGAAAGCTGTCCTTGACTTAGGAACTCAAAGGAGCACCCCCCAAACTTGGTGCTCTCAGGTGAGTAGTCTCTGCAGGGACAGGTCTGGTAGCACCAGGAGCTGATCCCATTCAACCAGGGACAAAATATCAGAGGATGCTGGGGCTGGAGGAACATTTTATCCCCTCCGTGTCCATACAGTCCTGGGCTCAGAGCGGGTACGAGGTTAACACTTCTCAGAGTGGCCTTGAAATGTCTTACTAAACCAAAACCAAACCAAACCAACACCAGAACCCCTGCAGCAATATGCTTTTTGTCAAACATATGGCTCCGTTCCATGAAAAATACAAACAAAGAAAGGGAAGGAAGTCATATTTGCTTTTGAGTCAAATACCTTCACATCCCACAGCTCATTAATCTCCCAAGTACCCCGTGAGGCAGATGCTAGCATCCTCATTTTACAGATGAGAAAACTGAGGTTCAGGGAGGTCAGTCACAGCGTGGGGCCAACTCAGGAGATGGCGGAGACCTGGGTGCACTGGGTTTAGGGCCCATGCTCTGTCCTGTGCTCCTGCTTTCACTGACTCTGGTATGATGACGCCTTGATGGGGACTGGGCATCACAGCAACAGGAGAAGGGCAAAGGGAGTAACCCCCGTGTAATAACAACAATAGTCAGAAATAAAACATGAATCATCAGGTTCACTCAGTACTTTGGGGCACTCTGCTCAATACTTTCTTTTTTTTTTTTTTTTTAAAGATTTTATTTATTTATTTGACACAGAGAAAGAGATCACAAGTAGGCAGAGAGAGAGGGGGAAGCAGGCTCCCTGTTGAGCAGAGAGCCCCATGTGGGGCTCGATCCCAGGACCCTGAGATCATGACCTGGGCGGAAGGCAGAGGCTTTAACCCACTGAGCCACCCCAGCACCCAAGCTCAACACTTTCCATAGTTTGTCCTTACCCTAGCCACTGGGCTAGGCATCATTATTCCCATCCCAGGAATGAGGAAACTGAGGCCCAGGGCTCTCAGGTAGAAAGACAGAAAGGGCCAAGCCCAGAGCCAAGGTACTTTCCCAGGTATTCTGACCCCACGATGACTGTTTAAGGAGGGTGGCACTGTTTTCTCCATTTCATGATGACACGTCATCTCATTGCCAGAAAGTGGCAATAACAGGCCTGAGTGAATCCTGAGCAGTCTGGGACATGGGCAGAGAGCATGGCAGTGGGAATACCAAAGGCTCAGAGCTGCAGGACATCACAGAGATGAGAAATTCCCATGGGACACAGAGGTTGGGAAAGCTTCTGGAAGGCAGTGGAGGCAGAGAGGAGGCCTGGCAAATCTCTCTGGGGGGCACATATGGGTGCAAGGGCTGTGCTCACAAGCTGCTCTCCATAAAGAGACTGCAGGTTACTGAGACCCAGGGATGGCTTATCTTGCATCTGTATCTCCCACAGTGATGGGAACTCCAAAAGCCAGGGGGAAGCCTTAGATTTAGATCTCAGATAATCCCTTTGTGGCAGAATGACTTGGGATAAGTCACTGTCTTGCCCGTCTTACCCCTGAGTACAGTAGTGGTGAACGGAGCAGAGCTGGAAGACAGCAGACCACCAACTGTCAAAGGCTCTACAAATACCAGGCACTAGTCGAAGCAGAAAACTGTGATGTTGGAATCTTCTGGAACCAGCTGGCTGGAGTTCCAATCCTGGTGCTGTTATTTAATGGTGTGACTTGGGCATTCTCTGTGACTGCCTTAGTCTTAGTGTCTTCCATTAAATGGGGGCAATAAGAGCATCTACTGTGTAGGGTTGTTTTAAGGATGAAGTGGGCCCTGCAGGTGGAACTTAGCACCAGGCCAGGCACAGGAAGGGCTTCACTGGAGTCATGAGTAGTGGTGTTAGTGGTGTTGGAGGTACTGCGGTAGATACGCAGGCAATATTATTGCAGGCAGTAATAACAAGACTTGTGGGTCTTCAGCACTGCCATGGCATGGACTCCACCAGAACACAGGCCAGGCAACTTATAAGGCCATCCCGAAATGGTAAAGGGTCTGAGCAACAATGTGAAAGCTGACTGGTAAGTCAAGCCTATCACCAGGCTGATCCTCCAAAAAGCCCCCTTGGGCGCCCCTGTCTCCCTATGACCACTTCCATTGCTGAATTCTGCGGAAACCTGAGATTCAGAGAGATTGAATAACTCATCCCTGGTCATGCAACTAGTAAATGGTAAGTCGGGACTTAAGATTGATTAACTGACTGATCTATTAGAGAGAGAGAAAGAGAGAGTGAGTGAGGATGCTCAGAGTTGGGGAGATGCAGAGGGGGAGAGAGACAGAGAATCTCAGGCAGACTTCCCACCAAGCACGGAGCCAGATGTGGTGCTCCGTCTCGCAACCCTGAGATCATGACCTGAGATGAAATCAAGAATTGGACACTTAACGGATTGAGCCACCCAGGCACCCCTGGTATATCAGGATTAAACACAGGGCCATCCAGTCCTAAAACTTGTCTGCTTTGCAGGCGTGGGAATCATTTAATCCTTTGTGCCTTGATACTTGGGAAGTTTCAGCATTAAATCATCTTACCTGGGACCTTTTAAAAATAAATCATTCCATTAAAATCTTTCCCAGTGTTCCTTTGCCTAGGATCTCTTTAAAGTATTTTCTACTTTTTTCTTTTCTTTTTTTAGTTTGAGTAATTTACATTTTCCCAGAAAACAGCTCCCTTATGGAGGTTTTCGAACTTGTGAGAGTACAACAGTACATTGTATTGTTATCATTTTAAATCATATCAGTTGTTCTATTTCCTTTCTCATTAATTAGTTCTTCTCATTTTAATATTAGATGTTTTCCAGTGTTCTATCTATTTTGCATCATACGGTACAATAAGAAGTGTACACATACACAAAGTCATTTTAAAATATTGGCCACAGTAGAAACTGCCTGGCTTGAAAATAAGTCAGAAGGTATTTTTGAGAGAGAATTCTTTTGGAGGAGAAAAAGGCCAGTAGGAGCTGGATGGGATATGAAAGGGTAGACCTCCTGGATTCAGACAGAGATGAGCTCTGTTGTTCTGAGACAGCAATGGATGAATCTGACAGCAGACAGCTGGAAGAGGAGTGTGTGGGGGTCGAGGGGGGGTCCAAAGGGAGGAGGACAGGGAGAGAGTGCCAGGCACCAAGGTGGTGAGCAAGGAAAGGTTGGCCAAGCAGACCTGGGGAGACCAAGGAGGGACCTGGATATCTAGTAGCCTGTGGGTTGGGGCTGGGACTATTTGCTTTCATTGTTAAGAGAATTGGTCACTCCAAAGTTGTAAGAGTTCCCAATGAGAAGACTATGCTGACCCCTGCAATCCTATGAGCTTCCCAAGCAGGCAGAAGGAAGAATGTCTTAGGCTTCATAATACCTCACCTACAGGGTCCCCGTGGGGATTGAACAAGGCGATGCTTGGTGGAGGCCTAGCATGATGCCTGCTCACTGCGGACCACTGCTCAGTGTTAGACATACTTATGGAGAGGGACGGATGAAGGATGACATGTACACACTGGAGCGAGTGAGTGGAGGGGTGGGGACATTGGTAGGGAATGTCCAACCACAGGCCTCCTAAAATCCTTGCAGGCCCAGGGAATCTACACGCAACGGCTTCCTGCTCAGCCCTGAGCTAGTGATGAAACAGCCTATGGGTGGCGGGACCCTGGAGTCATTCGCAGAAAGACAGAGAGTGGAACCTAGACTAGACAATAACCCCCACCCGGCTCATCTGCGACCTGGGATTCGCAGGGCCCCCGCCGCGGTCCAAGACCGTGAGGCGGCCATCCCGAATTTCATTTCTGATCCTTGCATTTGGGCCCCATCTCAATTAAGATCTGTTAGAAGTCAATTTCACAGTGGTTGGTTTTAGAAGATCCCTGCAAAATGATAAGCCAGAAACAGGCGATCGCTTCTTTGGGGAGCAGAGGCTGTCCTCAACGAGGCCTCAGATGCTTTATTTATTTTGATTTGATTTTAATTTGGTAAATAATGTTTATTTAATTTTAGTCTGTGATTTCAAAAACAATATATATACGGGAGGGGGAAACAGCTGTGGTAGTCCTCATCAGAACTCAAACTAACAGCGATTTTCCCTTCATCGGCTGTGAGGCTTAAGTAAATACATTTCCCCAAGCTGATAAGCAATCATTTCCAAATGTAGAAAAAAACCAGCAAGGTGGAAAGAAAAGGAGAAAAATCATCCGCAGCCCCACTACCCAGAGACAACCGGAGACAACCACTGTTAACAGTTTGTGTGTGTTTCCTTCCTGTAAGTTTTCTCTGATTGTTTTACACGGTGGCAATCACATTGTGCATATAATTTCATTCCCTGCCCTTTGCATTAATGGTACACCATGCGTATTTCCCCGTGTCGTTACAAGCTCTGTAAACATCATTTTTAATGGCTACAAAATACTCCAGTCAAGGAACAAATCATCATTTTCCCAACCAATTCCCTCAAGGGGAGCATTTAGTGGTTTCCAATTTTTCATTCTTGTACATAAAGTTGCAGGGAGCACCCGTGTGTATACATTTTTGTCTGCATTTCAGATTCTTTTCTTAGGACAGATTCCCAGAAGTAGAATTACTGGGTCAAAGGATACAGACTTATGGGAGGTTCTTGAATCTATTGCCAAAGTGCTTTCCTGAGCAGCGGTCCCCATACCCGCCCCCCTCACAGTGTGTGAGGACCCCTTGGCATACACAGGTACCCCTGTCTGGCATGTTTTTTAAACCCTACACCCTGGGAAGGGACACTACCACTTGTCTGGGGTCTGGGAGGGCTTTGATTCCTCTGTCTCCCCTTTGGTGGACCCAGAAAGGGTCAGTGGACTTCCAGCCCCGTGTCGTCCCCTCCCTTTGTGTCTGGTTTCATCGTCTTTCATCTGGGGGCACAGAGTAGGGCTGTGTGTGATCCTTGTTCCCATCAAGGGTCCACGACATAGCAGGAGGCAGACTCCCATCTGTGAGTCTGAGGTCATTTTTAGCACGAGTCTGAGGTCATTTTAAGCACGTCGCAGCAATGTATCAGACTCGAGGTACCCTGTTTTCTCCTTTTCTGAAATACCCTCCCCTGTGGACACACATCTGCCTGCTGTGCTCACGCGTAGCCTTGCTCTGGATAACCCTGGAGAAGACGTCTTTCTGCTTTGTCACTGGACATGCCCGGATCACACAGCCATGCTGAACTTAAAAGCAAATACAAAACACTTCAAAGGGAAAAACGCATGAGCCTTTCCACTTGGAATTGGAGAGCTCCAACCAAATGCTCTGGGGATTTTAATCGTGAGAAAACCAGAAACACCAGAGGAAAGAGGGCTATAAGAACAGAGTCCCTGTCATCCAGGGAGGAGATTATTTGCTCCCCAGGGAGAGGCAGGAAGAGGTTCTGATCACCTCCAGGGGAGCTGGGGCTGTGAAAGGCCATCGTCATAAAGAGTGGGACAACCAGAGGACAAGAGTCTCTGTGTCTACCCATCAGCACATTGAGGCTCCCAGAAGTCATGTGTCCAGCCACCATCACACAGCCAGCGAGAGGCAGAGGGAGGATTCCCAAGGGTGTCCTACTAGAGTTTGCTTCTCAAACTTTAACATGGGTGGGATTCAGCTGAGGGTTCTGTCAAAATGCTGACTGGGATTCAGCAGGTCTGCAGAGGGCCTTGGAGTCTGCATTTCCAACAAGCGCCAAGTGATGCAGATGCCACTGGTCCAGGGACCACACTTGGAGCAACAAAGCCCTATGCCCATGGGTCTCAAACTTTGGCAAGGCTCAGATCATCAGGAGAGCCCCTTAAACCACGCATGGCTGGGTCCGACCTCCACAATGTATGACTCAGTAGGTCTGGGTTGGGGGCCGAGACTTTGCATTTAATGAAAGTCTGAGGTGCTGCTGTTGCTGTTAGTCTGAGAATCCTGCCCGACACTACAGCTTCCTGGGGGTGGCGGGGGAGCAGGTCTCGGCCTGGCCACATGCTGCTTTGGGGCCTTCCTGTGTTCTGGAGAGCGTGGTAGGCCTTTGTTCAGGGGAGGGTCTGGAGTGGGACTGCAGAAGAGGTCCTGCTTTTGTCCCAAGACACTCAGCTTTTGATGGTGGGATTAAGAGGCTCAGGGTCTGTGTGTGCACGTGCATGCGTGTGTGCGGGCGTGCAAGTGGGTGTGTGTTGAGAGTGGCAAGCTGAGTCCCTAAGGCCCTGCGAACATCCCTCCAGAGCCAGGCAGTGATAGGAGAGGCATGAAAGTTTCTGATGCACTTGAGGACTCACCCATAAAAAAGCCCACTTTGCAGTATATCAGTTATATTATGTTGTCGAACAGAGTTTCCTGCTTGTTGGGTCTTGGAGTTTAATAAAAAAATATATTATGACTCATTCCAAACTTTACAAAAGTCCTTGGGGAATCTGAAATGAATCATGTTAAGCTCCTGTTATAAAACAAACAGTTCTCTCTTTCACAAGCCCGTTTCCACAGCAAACTAGCAGTAGGGGTGAGGGAAAGGGAAGACAGGGAAGAAGACGACTCAGAGCAAGGGGTGAAATCTTTGCCCAGGGCCTCTCTTAAACAAACAGAGACCTCTGGGCCAAAGGAAGGTGGAGCTCAGGGAGGCTGCAGAGGGGAAAGGTCTTCTTTAATGGTAGGTCAACTCCCTAAGTGTCAAAGACAGCTTGATGAAACAAGGCCATAGAGGTCACCTCCTCCAGAAAGCCTTCCTTGATTTCTCTAGGAAATTTCTCTAGGCAGAAGTGCCTAGAGAACTGAAGAGGCCCTTTATATCTCAACTGGATGGCCCTTTATATCTGCTTCTTAACAACAGAAAACCATCTCCTTATACGCCAGCTGTTTGCAGCCATGATGGCTTTCCTACAGCACTAAATCCCTTGGGCTGGAAGAACACAGGTACGCCTGTGTCCAGAGCTTTCTATCCTGCCTGCTGCAGGCCCTACAATGCAGCAAGAGCTCTGCAACCAGTGCATGTTAAACTGACTGACTCTGAAGTTTCTCAGTCTCCTTCAGCCCAGGTGGCACTAAGAGCACCCAAACTTGGTGGCAAGTTGGTAGGCAAGCATCTGTAGGGCATTATCCAGCACAAACTATGTTCCCTCTTGCTGAGCTCTGGCTGGGTACCCTCCCGGGAAGTGGTGGGCATTTGGAGGAACCCTGGATCCCCCACTTACTAGCTGGAGGGCTTTGGGCAAATCATGCCACTGCTCTGTGCCTCAGTTTCTCCATCTGAAAGTCAGAGATAATAATAGAACTAACTAATGATGGCAACACTGAGAAGGTTAAATCAGATGACAAGTGACAAGCACATAGTACCTAGTTGAAATAAAAAGAGAGAGAGGAAAGAAGGAAGGAAGAAGGAAGGAAGGAGAGAAGGAAGAAAGGAAAAAAGAAAGGGAAAAGGATCAAGTTAGTAGAACACGAGACCCAAAACCCAAGAGAAAGAGAGCAATGCAAGACATAAAGTCCATTTATAATTTCAGGCCAAATCCCACAGATAAATGCATGGAAAGGATAAATGAGGAGGCCAGATAAATGGACTACTTTTACAGAGTACTCAATAACGTTAGCTGTTATTAAGACATTGCTGAGCACACAAATATTATTTCATCCCATCTTTATTACAACCTGTGAGATGATTTTTATTTCTCAGATTTTACAGCCGGGGAAACTTGGGCCTCTCTCCATGGGGTTGGCAGAGCTATCTGCGTATAGCAAAAAATAATAAAAAGGCAAGTGATCAAACTCAGTGGAAAAGAATTTGGCATTTTGTAGGAAAGTTGAAGAGTCCAGGCCTTTGTGACCCAGCATTTCCACACCCAACAGACAGGCACAGCTAAAAGACAGGTACGAAGATGTCCAGAGCAGCACTGTTTATAACAGTCAAACGTCGGAAATGATTCCAATCCCCTCAACGGCAGAATAGCTAATTTCTGGACACCTGTGCCATGCCGTATCACACAGCAACAAAAACGAACACACTTGAACTACACAGTGTTTGAGTGAATCTTAAAAACATGATATGGAGCAAAGACGACCGGGCACAAAAAGATATTTATTACCTGACTCTGTCTATACGACATAAATGGGCAAAACAAAGGAAAACTAAGGGAAACTGTTTCAGGGCCCACAGGTTGATGTCAGAACAACGAAGGAAAGGAAGGGTGAGATTCTCATCAAAGGCAGGGTGGGGGCAAGGGGAGGATGAGACGGTTGTGAATGGCGTGGGGCCCAGAAGGCTTTGGAAGTGTTACCAGTGTTCCTTTTGTGCGTGGGTGGCGGTGACACGGGTGTTCACTTCCTGACTATTCATTGGTACATATGTGTGTGGTGTACTTTTCAGTATGAATACTATATATCACAATGTCCAAAAACTTTCAAACAAAACCAAAAGACAAGGATTGCCTTACAGTGGGGACTCCAGTATGCATCCCCAGAATTTAAAGCTGAGTCATTTAAGGACAGGAGAGAGCAAGAATTCAGCATTCGGGAAGAATGTGCCCACAACAAGCCTTGGGCAGCGACCCGGAGTCTCAGTCTTCCTTTATGACAGCGGAAAGCATCATCACCACGGTTACCGCCTAACTGCAGTAGGTCAGACCCCAAGGGGTCCAGGGTTGGGTGTTTACGTCCAATGTCACTAATCCTTACAACAGCACTCGATGTAACCACTAACAATTTATTCTGAAGGTTTATTTATTTGCTTGTTTGTTTGTTTATTTATTTATTTGACAGAGAGAGAGAGAGATCACAAGTAGGCAGAGAGGCAGGCAGAGGGAGAGGGAGAAGCAGGCTCCCCACAGAGCAGAGAGGCCGATGCGGGGCTCGATCCCAGGACCCTGAGATCATGACCTGAGCCGAACACAAAGGCTTAACTCACTGAGCCACCCAGGCTCCCAACAATTTATTCTACAGTGAGGAAAATATGTGAATGTTCCAATGTCTCTTGGCCAGGAAGTGGAAGAACCAGGATTTAACTCATGGCTGTTCCAGGCCCTTGTCTCCAGTGCCATGATACCTCGTGGCCTCCTTCTATATCACACTCACATTCTCGAGGAACTGCTTTTACATCAAAAGATGAACTAAGACAAGGGAATTTTCTGGACTCCCAGGCAGCTGAGCATTGGTTCAGGCCTTAATTCAGGTTGCATGCATGTTCCTTCCTCCCATTTGATAGGTAAGAGGACAGAGAAAGGGCAGTGAGCTACACTGGGCCCATACCTTCAGCTGGGTCTTCGCATGAGAGCACAGAAGGCTCATACTCTGGGCCTTTAGGAAGGTACAGGGCCAAGTCTTCCATCCTGTTGAAGAGATAATATGGTTCTTCTGGAGCTTTGTGGCAACCTTATAGAGCTTCACTGAGCATCTCTGAGGCTCAGAGTGGAGGCTCCATCACTCTAACCCTGAGAGACCTGTGCAAATGTCCCAATGGGGAACCTGGCACCCAGTAGGCATTTGATAAATAAATGCTTGCTGACTGAGTTTTCACCGAATGGCCTAGATGATTCAGGGGTTAGAGGAAGGGTTCTGCAACTTCTCCTTCCTGAGAATTCATAGAAAAGGCAAACTCCTCCCGTTGTGGCGAGGGACCCCAGTGGTAGAGCACTCCCACCAGGGCCAGAGAAGGGGGTGGTGCTGGCCCGTGGAGTCAACGTCTAGCAATTCTTTCAGAAGTGTCCGTCATGCCCCTGAGAGAACCTATTTTGGGTGTCTCCATTGTATCTATATTTCCATCCCTAAAGTCATTTTGCACATCTTTCCAAGGATTCAAAAATAAAACTCCTGCCCGATAGATGCAGTAAAAGGATTTTCAGAGAAAAAAAAAATCTTCAAATACTATTTTTACAAAACTACCTTTTTCCCTTTTCCTTCTCTATCTTCACTAGAGACCTCGGAGTTATGAAGTGCACTTAACACCATTAATTGCCATGGAAACTACAGCGTCTTCCACAGAATATGGTCAACTTTTTCTGCAGAGAATTTTTTTTCCCGTTTGCAGCAGAGACTTTGGATAGTGGGCTGTTTTTGTCCTTTTGTGGGAAGACAAGTCTCTCCTCCCCCACCCCATTCCTTTTGATGTGTTACTTCCCCCCCTGGCAAGTCTATGATACCAGGAACTGGTGACCAGGTTTTCAGAAGGCAGGGAAGAGGAAGAATATCCTTTGAATTCCAATTCTCTGATGATGCTGTCTATAGGATCCAGGTGTCCTCAACTGTTGGGATTTTATGCAGCTTCATTACTAATGATCCAAGTGGCACGCAGTAACAATTATTAATTCCCATTTGGTTTTGTCCTTACAATAAACGCAATAGTTTTTATCTAGTATTTACTATCTGATGCTTTTATCTACTTACTATGTACACTAGGTGCATTACATTTTTCTCAAAGGAACCATGTAGATGTTAAGATTATCTCCATTTTACAGATGAAGAAACTGAGCCACAAAGAGATTAATCTACTCCCCAAAGGCACAGAGCTAATAAACATGCTAAGAAAAATTGGGACATATGTCCTTTTTTTTTTTTTTAACTTAAATTCAAGTTAGTTAACATATAGTATAGTAGTGGTTGCAAGAGTAGAACTAGTGATTCTTCACTTATATGTAACACCCAGTGCTCATCTCAACAAGTGCCCTCGATGCCCATCACCCGTTTAGCCCATCTCCTCACCTGCCTCCCCTCTAGCAACCCTGAGTTTGTTCTCTATAGTTAGAGTCTCTTCTGGTTTGTCTCTCCCTCTCTCTGTTTTCATCTTATTTTTCCTTTCCTTCCCCTATGTTCATCTGTTTTGTTTCTTAAATTCCACATATGAGTAAAATGATATGGTATTTATCTTTCTCTGACTGATTTCTTTTGCTTAACATAATACACTCTAGTTCTATCCATTTTGCTGCAAATGGCAAGATTTCGTTCTTTTTTTCTTTATAGATCGATTTATTTTAAAGAGAGAGAGCGAGAGAGTAAGCATGAATGGCAGGAGGGGCAGAGGGAGAAGGAGGCAAGAAGACTCCTTGCTGAGTGGGGAGTCCAATGCAGAACTTGATCCCAGGACGCTGAGATCATGACCAGAGGTGAAATCAAGAGTTGGATGCTTAACCAACCAACTGAGCCACCCAGACCCCCCAAGATTTCATCCTTTTTGATCACTGAGTAACATTCCATTGTATATGTATACCACATTTTTATCCATTCATCAGTTGATGAACATCTGGGCTCTTTTCATAATTTGGCTATTGTAGATGATGTCACTATAAACACTGGGGTGCATGTGCCCCTTCAAATCAGCATTTTTTAAAAAAAGATTTTTTTATTTAGTTATTTGACAGAGATAGACACAGCAAGAGAGGGAACACAAGCAGGGGGAGTGGGAGAGGGAGAAACAGGCTTCCTGCCAAGCAGGGAGTCCGATGTGGAGCTCGATCCCAGGACCCTGGGATCATTACCTGAGCTGAAGGCAGACGCTTAATGACAGCCACCCAGGCACCCCTCACATCAGCATTTTTATATCCTTTTGATAAACACCTAGTAGGATAATTGCTGGGTCATAGGGTAAATTTTTTAGCTTTCTGAGGAAGCTCCATACTGTTTTCAGAATGACTGAACCAGTTAGCATTACCACCAACAGTGCAAAAGTGTTCCCCTTTCTCCACAACCTCACCAACATCTGTTGTTTCCTGAGTTGTTAATTTTAGCCATTCTGACTGGTGTGAAATGGTACCTCATCGTGGTTTTGATTTGTATTTCCCAGATGATGAGTGATGTTGAACATCTTTTCATGTGTCTATTAGGCATCTATATGTCTTCTTTGGAAGACATTCCTGTCTTTTGCCCATTTCTTATTTGGATTATTTGTTTTTGGGTGTTGAGTTTGATAAGTTCTTTACAGATTCTGGATACTAACCCTTTATCTGATATGTCATTTGTAAATATCTTCTCCCCTTCCATCAGTTGCCTTTTAGTTTTGCTCATTGCTTCCTTCACTGTGCAGGTTTTTATCTTGATGAGGTCCCAATAGTTCATTTTTGCTTTTGTATCCCTTGCCTCCAGAGACACGTCTAGTAAGAAGATGCTGTGGCTGAGATCCAGAAGTTTGCTGCCAGTATTCTCCTCTAGGATTTTGATGGTTTCCTGTCTTACATTTAGGTTTTTCATCTATTTTTAATTTATTTTTGTATATGGTGTAAGAAAGTGGTCAAGTTTCATTCTTCGGCAGGATGTGGGCCCTTCTAATTCCAAGCCCAATCCATGCATTTTCTACCAGGCTTCTAGACTACCTTTAAAAAACAAAAATGGCAGTATAACCCTCAGCCAATAATTAAATCATTAATGAATTGATTGGATCATTAAATATTTATTAAGCCTCGACTATAGGCACAGTACTGGGTCCCATTTCACATTTATCTATCCAGCAAACTCAGCCATCTGAAACTCTTCTGAGAAACAAGAATTATGCAAAAAAGTTCCTGAGCCACCCAAACATATCATAACATCCACACGCTTCATTTATTTGAGAAATATGCCCCCAGCTTCTCCACTTCCTCTATATACAGTGTGGATAAGCTGGTCATCTAAAATCAGAAATCCGGGTATTTCAGATCTGTCACTCCTGAGCTCCATGGCCTCGGGTGACTTATCCCCACGAAGGTGGTTTTTTACCATATTTAAAGTAGGAGTGGGGCGCCTGGGTGGCTCAGTTGTTAAGTGTCTGCCTTCGGCTCAGGTCATGATCCCAGGGTCCTGGGATCGAGCCCCGCATCGGGCTCCCTGCTCCGCGGGAAGCCTGCTTCTCCCACTACCATTCCCTCTGCTTGTGCTCCCTCTCTCGCTGTGTTTTTCTCTGTCAAATAAATAAAATCTTTAAAAAAGAAATAAAGTAGGAGTAATCTCAGAAGATGGTTTTGAAGCTGAATCAGAAAATGTATGTCAGGTGACTATTCTAGTAACTGATACTTAGTAGGAGCTGATTATCCATTTATTCTTTGCAGTAGTTACAGCATTGTTCATTCACTACAGAAACACTAACCATGTGTTACTGATTCCCAACACACTCTCCATCCATGCTCTGCACTAATTTTCTCCTAAGGAAATGCCTAGGAAATCAGCCATGAGACTGAGAGACGCCGAGTACAGGGCTGAGCAGGGTGCCAGGCACAGAGCAGGCACATAGAAGTGTTGGTGCTTTCCACTGAGGGCTCTTCTCTGGCTAGAGGGTCACTGTTTGTGTTTGTGTTAAGGTGACCTAGGACACAAGGTTCAAGGTAGGAAGTGACAGAGCTAGAGGAGGAGTACATATCTGGCAACTTTTAAACCCACGGCTGGGAGTAATTAGATTGGAGACATTTGTCCCAAGTGGGGAATGGAGCTACACATGGCCACGTCACTGAGGGTCAGCCCTGCTGCCCCTACGCTCCCTTCTGCATCTTTCAAAAGTTCTGCTGTAACTTTGGTTTTTCTAATTGAGGCTGTCCAGTTTCCGGGCATTAAAGAAAGAAATGGTCCTAGGAAATATTGCCTTCTATCAATCCAGCATTAGACACAATTCAATTTCTTAATGACATTTGTGATCATTATGCCAGTTTCTAATTGAAAATGAATAATTGAAATTCTAATTATTACAGGAGTCAATAGAAGGCGACAAAAGACAGCAACCTGCTAGGCAAAGGCTTTAACGCTCAATCATTTCTTAAATCCAACAAGGGTCTGGTTATTCAATTATTTAGCAAGCATGCAATTTTGGGGCTCTATCCTGGTAAGAAGTTTAAACTAAAAAGGACCCAGTAGTGTTTTTATTTTTTGGTTTTTGCGGGGTTGTTTTGTTTTGTTTTGTTTGAGAAGCTGTAAGGGTTGGGCTTCTGGTTTCCAGTTCTGACAATATGGTAAACTAAATTTACAGGCTCTCCCTTCTGACCCAAACCATATTAAATGTAGGACAAAATTAAATGGAAAAATTAAATCAGGAACATTAAACTAGAGCACTGAGTAGAAGAGCTGAAGCGGAAGTGACTCACACGTATGCAGGACACAGATGTGGACATAAGGGCTAAGGACTGGGGTTTTCACATCTCCGTGGGGGAAGAAGATGGAGACCCAGCTTCACGGGAGGCAGGGGATTGGAACGAAGCCCTTGCAAGCCCCACATACGGTCAGGCTCTCGAAAGGGTCTCTTTCCTCTGTAAACGAGATCTAAGTCCATTGAACTATAGTCGAGGCAAAGAAGCTTGTTTTTGCTCAGGGCTTTGTAAAGAAAACAAAAATTACCCCATGACATAGACAACTCAATCGTGTACCATATGCAAGGACAAAATCCACATTTATACCACCTTTGGGTTACAGGAATTCTAAACCAAGAAATTAATGTAAAATCTGGCCTGGGGCCAGTGAAACCTCTGTATCGTTTGGTCAAATCAGGCACAAAATAATTCTAGATTCTGCAAGGGCACTTCCATGACCTTGAACGCAGGGAAATCCCACTCAAATAAATAAAACGATAACCACAACTAAAACGGCATCACCTGAAGAAGGGCTTACAGGAAAAAAAAGTAGCCAGGAAAACACTTCATCAGCAGGCATAATAAGGAGGCTTAACACCCTTGAAATACTAAAATTATCTGATAGATAATAAACATATTTAAATGACTGAAAAAGAAAAGTGAAAGAATAAAAGTCATATTAAAAGAACAAGACACACTATGAAAAAAATAAAGGCAGGTTTGAAAAAGAACCAAATAACACCAGGGAAATGGAACAAAACAAAACAAAACAACAAAACACCATCATTAAAATTAAAATGCAGAGGCTAAAAGATTATGTGCAGTTGAAGCAAGATCTAGGGAGCTCAAACAGGTTTGAGGAAATTTCCCCTAATATAGCTCAGGGAGATAAACGGGAAAATGACAGATGTATTAAAATAAAGGTGGACAGAAAAAGCCACCATAGAGCTCAGGGGAATTTCAAAAAAGAAGAGTGGGAGAGAGGAAATACTTAAAGAACTAACAGCTGAGAATATTCGCAAACTGAGAATGACATAAACTACAGCATAGTAAAGGCAAAGGAAAAAAATTGTAAAAGCTCTCTGAGTGTTAGTTTCCTTTAGTTTTCTCAAGAAGATCAATCCCTAGGAAGTGGAAGAATGAAGAGATAAGATTCAGTGGATGAAAAGCAACATGGGATTTGGGCAGTCATCCATGGGCGCTCTCGTGTGGCAGCCATGGAACAAGGGCAAGCTCTCTGTCCCAGGAAGTATACGGGGTAGAAGATTGCACTGTTGTTTCTAATTCTTCATCCCTCATCTCATGGACTCGCTCTGAACTTTCCAGTACTTCCCATGAAGGCAGATGGTTGAGACGCTGCCCCAAGTAACCCACGGATCCAAGGACATGAGGAGCTCACGATGCAGACTCAGATCCAACCTGCAGAGCGAAGCCACACCCGGCTGAGTGCAGGTTGGATCTGCGGACACCTGGCTCATGCCCAGACACAGGAACAGGAACAAATTATTGCTTTAAGCTGCTGAATTTTCCAATGTCTTGTTAATGCCACATGATGCGGCAACAGTTGCCTCAAACATATATTATCTCAACGGATTTTCCAACTCTGAAGTAGGCATCACTGCTCATCTCCGAGTCAAGGAAACTCAAAGGCTCTAAGGTGCAAGAGGCAATGCCCTTAGCCAGGGTCACACAAGAGAAAGTTCAAGAATGGAGGTTTATTGCGTACGTAAAGCCTCAACTTCTAGCTTCTATACCGGACTGCTTTCAGCCCATGTTTGCTGGGTAGAGGGATGGATGAGCGGACAGATGAGTCAAAACCCATCTCCTGGGGCCAAAACATCAGCTGCACTCACCCAAACTCACACACAGGGCCGGACTGCCTTCAGGCCAGGACAAGCTCATCAATGCAAAGGAGGCTCACTGTCCTTGTAAGGGGTGTGTGATGCGCAAGGAGTTGCCCAGGAAAATGAATCCTCTCCACGCCAGGAAAAAAAAAATGCACTAAAGTAGAAAATAATCATGGCCTGTCAGACTCTTTGGCGTGCTGATGATCTTCATGGTCCAGCAGATGGTGTCAAGGATGTGACCCCCGGAGGCTCACAATAGGCAGCTGGCGAAGGCCTCATCTAAATGGATGGCACGGAGTCCCACAGCTGATCTGTGTCTTAGTGCACGGTACTTAGCAGCTGCCGGAGCACGGTTTGACTGGTAGAGCTCCCCTTCTGAACCACTGGGATGCTAAATAATTAATTGCCTTGTTCTACTTGGGGTGGGAACAGACAGACCCTTCTGAGAGGTTACGGAGGGTTCCCTGCTCAAGCATCAGAGTATAAAGATGTCCAGACCCTCAGCCCTCCCTGCGATGTGCCATCTCAAAACAAACGGAAATAAAATCAATGATAAAATTAAAATATTTGAGACTTGGATCTTGCTTTTGATTTCACAAAATATTTTAAAATTTATTTCTGGTCCAGGAGAAAAAAAAAAGAGAGAGAGAGAGAGACAAGGATATGAACAGTCTGTTCAGAGAAGAACAAATACAAACAGATAATAAGCATACGAAAAGATATTTGGCTACACTGATAATTAAAGAAATGCAGATAAAAAGAACAATGAAATAGTGGGGGTTTTTTTCCCCACCAGGCTGACAACAACAGAAAAATCTGATAATTTCCAGTATGTGCCCCTAAGAAAGGGGCACTCTCAGCTTCTGCCAACAGCATGACATTTTACAGGACAATCTGCACCGAAATTTAACTTTACTTACTTTTTGGCATCAGTTTTATGTTAGGAATTGATTCTCCAGTTATCCCCCTAAATATGCCTGGATAGGCAATATTCCAAATTCATAGGGTCCAAAACATTGAGAGCATCTAGTTCAAAAGATGAAAAAGACTTGAGTGCCTGTGGACAGAGGAGGAGGTCAGCCCCTCTGGTACGTTCTAAGTCTGTAAGGACATGCAGCGGTTAACAAGAATGAGTTCTGTAAGGATTGAGAATGAAACACCTAAATACGCATCAAGCAAAAAACACAAAGGTGCAACAGTGGATAAAATGACCTCTCTGGTATAAATAAAACGTGGGCTCCTTTTTTTTTCTTCTGGAAAAATACCAACAAACTCAGAGCGGTCACCTTTGGAGAGAGGCAAAGAGGAGCCTCAGACGAGTTATGTGTCTTCTCTTTATGTACTCTGCACTTTCTGACCACGTACATCTACTCTTTTTTCTTTAATAGGAGTTATCTGGGCAGTGAGATTTAAAAGATTTTTTGTTTGTTTGTTTTCCTTTCCCTTGGACACATGAAAGATCTAATAAATGATACAACTTGGTGTGATACTATGTGTTGACTCTAATGTATTTGAAGGGGGTGGGGGGGAGGCGGGGGCGGGGGCGTGGGAGGCAGGGAGCGTCACGCCCCCCACGCCAGCGGAAGCAAACCTGTGCACGCGGCAGGGGAGACTTTTTGAATCCCTGCCTGGGTTCCTTGGGAAAGCCCAAGCTATTCTCCTGGGAAGACAAGTGGAAAAAGAAGGGACTGGGACTTGGAAGGTGGCAAGAAGATAGTGGATGTCACAGTAGAACAGATGCTCTCATGTGCAGTCTTGAAAACCTTGAAGGGGACCACGTCTTGAGCTACTGGAAGGACATCATGGTGCCGGGAGAGCTTCGGGAGGATCCCCCTGGGCTGAGAGGGTCCCTCTGGGCTGGGGAGCTTGGGCAGGGGCCCCAAGGGTGACCGTACTGGAGGCCACTGCAGAAGGGCAGGCATGGTGCAAATCTTGCAGGTTGAGAAGGAAAAAGAAAGGCACCCGCTCTTTTCCATCTCAAGTGTCCAAGTGTATTTTCCCACTGGACTCTCCACTGAAAAGCACAGCGAGCCCTCTCTCCTTTCCCACTCAGGGTGCAGCACACAGTGTGGCGCATTTGGGGACCAAAGGGGATGCTGACACCATCTGCTCCTTCTGGCCTCCCACTTTCCTGACACGTGGTTTGTATCTCACCCTGATCCCTGCAAGACCGCGACCAGGTATCCACTGGCAGAGCGAGGGTCTGCCTGCAGAAGTGATTTACACATGCAAAGAAGTTCAAAGAACTCCTCCTGGGAAGGCTGACCTATTTCACCAGTTCCATGATATCTGAGCAATAAAGATTCATTTGACTCTATTAGATCAAATGGAAAAATAAAATTAAAATTAATTAAAAACCACAGCATACAGCTCCTTACAAAAACACCTTTGATGTGCATTCAGCATATCCAACAGCCGCAGTTAGAGAAGGCAACGAGGTTTCAATTATCCTAGCTACTGGCGGAAAGAGATAACGTGGATAAAAGAAATCCACAGATAACCAACATTTATAAAATCCTTTATTCTTTCTCTCCATTTCAACTTCATTCTTAATACGCTCTTGTGAGAACCTATAAGGAGCGTTCGGATTTGCTTAGTCTTCTCTCTTCTGTCCCTTTTCCAAAGAGGGAGAGATGTTAATAAGGTAAGGGAAGGAAGTGGTTCACACTGAGAACCCACTGTTTGGTCCTGGCGGGGCTGGGGCTGGACATTCTCTGTTGGCCCCTCTGGCTTCTTTCTCTACCCTTTCCTAGGCTGCTCTGGACTCTGGAAGGCTGACCTTTGGGGTGTTATCATTGATTTTCCTTTCCCTCTGATATCTGGTTGGGTTTAGCCAGGGGGAGGCACCAGCCTCAGAGTAGGATGAAAATGGGGCTGGGGTAATTATTCCTTCCCTGCCAGGCTGTGATTGGCAGTGGCTTCTCCCTTCTTCCTAAGGCCAAGGCTCCCGTCCAGCCTCCTCTCCTGCAGGTATAACTCCTTCCCTTTTAGGCCTACAGACGGTAATGGTTCCTTGCTGTCGCTAATTCTGGGGCGCTGCATCATCCCTTAATGCTTTCCTGAGACACTGACCTTCGCTAAACTCTTCCCCAATTATCCCATTTGAGAATGTTACCAGTTCCTCGCACACACCATCCACCGTCTCACTCAGTATACACATTTCCCAGAGGAACAGACAACCTTACAGAGCACAGCTGATTTGTCTATGGTCACACCTCCAGGAATTGGCAGAACTAGAATCCCAAGCTGGGGCTGTCCAACCCTGAAGCTTAAGAGAGCTGACAGCTTGATGGCATCACTGAGAAACTAGAGTCATCAGTGAGAATCTGCAAAACAACGCCAACTGCAACATAACCGCTTAAAAATTCTATCTCAGAGTTGAAAGGATTAGAAGGTTGGGTCTTTAAGAATGTCCATGACAGGTGTGTCTGGATCCGGGAGGAATCCTGCCCTCCATCAGTTACTTTGCCTCTTGGATTCCAGCTCCTAAGATCTTGCTCTTGGACTCCAAGCCTCACACTGGCCACCGGCCACTGGCCACCTGCCTATTTCGGGACCTCCACCAGGCTGTTGGGCTTTCTGGGGATGGGGCTTTTGGCAGCAAGAGGGAAGAACGTTTAGGTAACTAATCAACCATCTCGATCTCCATTCATCCATCCATCTGGTCACACGACAGTTACTAAGGGCTTGTTCTGTTCCAGGCCCTGCGGGGTCACCAAGATGCGCAAGATGTGGCAGGACATCCAGACAGGCCGCTGTCATATGCTGTGCAGAGATCCGTATGGGGCAGGGTGTAAGGACAGCCGAGGCCACCTCGCCAAGCTGGGATCCGTGGCAAAGTCTTCCCGGGGAAGGCAACCCCTGAGTCGCATTTTAAAGGGTGAGGAGGAGTCAGTGTGCTGCGGAATGGGAGGCAGGGCAGCGAGGCAGGGACGGTCCAGGCAGAGGAGGTAGTGTGAGCAAAAGATGATGTGCACGCCGTACTGGACGCTCAGCGTTCCTGAGCACAGGATGCTCCCGGGGGGGTGGGGAAGATGGGCTGAGAAGGCCCGTCAAGACCAGTTATGGTGGCCCTCGTTCGGTGGACTCAGGAACGAGGCCTAAGTAATGAGACAAGCACCCAGGGGCCAGGCCAGCCTAGAAAGCTGGATACGGTCTCCCAAAGAAAACATGTGATACCTTCTTAAGTGACCGATGTAAAATGTTTTCACTGTCCAGGAGTAAATACTGTAGTTTAATGAACCCCAACAGACCAATCACTCAGGATGCTGTTCCCCGATCTCTCCAGTTTCAGATCAGGATTGGATGTAGGGCCTGAAGCCCTCCAAGCCTGCAGGTGCAAAGGTCCTCAACTGGAAGGACAGAACGGTGGAGGGGTCACAGGCCAGCTGGCAGAACACCGGCCACAGGTGCTCCCTGAAGCCCAACAGCAGCCATGGGGGGCAAATATTGACCCAGTCGCTTCTGTTCACCTGCACCTTGAAAGAGTAGAGGGTGAGGGGTACTCAGCTAATGCGATAAGAGTAGTCAAAAGGAAAAGCTGCCATGGGTCTTTGGCCCATGGGCTGCCAGACCATGTGACAGTCAGGCCACCCCAAGTAGAAGCTTCTGGAATGAAAGAGAACACACAGGCTACTGGGGCAGATCATGCAGACTCTCCAGTAGGCCATTATCAAGGCCACTGCATGTGCTGTTCAGAAGGGAAAACCTCAAATTGAACTTGAGACCAGAGAGTATCCCAACTCCGCAAATGCTATCATTAAAAATCATCACAGATAATGTGGTTTTAATTACAAGGGTTGAGATATTGGCAAATGTTCAAAAGACCTGTCATCTGAGAATCTGCTAGCATCGTGGGTGCAAATAGCCTGCAGAATGCGAGCCTGCTCTGGCGGAAGACGTCGAGCCTGCTTGCAAACACCTATGATTGGAAGGTACAGACTGAGCAGAAGGAAAATCTAGTGTTATCCTCCTGACATTAATGAGGAGGTGGAGGAGAAAGGTGTGCTGGCTTGTAGTGTGCCGAGGTAGAAAGGGTTTTAGAGTCAGAGCAAAGGGGCCTCTCTACCAGCTACCAACAGTGAGACCTTGGGTAAGACACGTAACCTTCCTGAGCCTTGATTTCCTCGGGCATCAAATGGGAATGACTGTACCTATAAACTGAGGGGTTATGGGAAAGAGCAAGTGACTTCATGCCTCTCAACACCAGGACAAGTGACCTGGTGTGAACTGGATGCTCAGGAGTCACTGACTTCCTCTCCTTTAACTGCTGCCCTGAGCCGGGGTATCCAAACCCCAGTCTCTGTGAAGCCAAAGGCTAGCACCCCTCTCCGATGCCACACAACCTCTCATTGTTGGCCGACAAGGACGGGGACAGGGTCAAGTCTGCATTGATCAAAAGTGGCCTTGACTTATAAAACACCAGTTTCCAAAAGTGAGAAGTTTCCTGCCTCTATCTCTAAATCTTATCCCCCTCCTGCCCTAGGGAATCTTTCCTGGCAGTGACTCCGTGAAATACCAGTAGATGGCCAGGCTTCTGAGCACATTACCTAATCCCCATCTGCTGAAAGCGCCAGGGGACGTAGGCAGATGCAGTCATCCCAACCAGGGAGACTCAGGAAAAGCTGCTTGTTGTTGGCTCCCCAGCTCACTAGAAGGTTCGGTCCATCAGTTAGTCCTGCAGGCTGCCCCCTTCTCTAGAGGAAGGCAAATCTTCACTCTCATCTGACATATAACAAGCCCTGGACAGACAGTCTGAAGCCAAGGCTCAGTCCTCACTCTACCACCTATTAGCTGTGTGGCCAGGACTGGTTTTGTCACTTCTCTGGTCCATTCCAAAGTGACTGACTTACTTGGCCCATGAATACAGACCATCTAAAGTGTGCCGGGCCTTGTGTGCAGTACTAGAAATAGGAGTAAGATTCGTACTCAGGCTTGCAGGTGCCCACTGCTCTGAAGAAAGCTGGAGGGTGTTCCTGAGGCAGACGTGGGCATGCAATCCCGAGAATACTGCTTGGCTTGAAGGAGGGAGTGGCCAATTATGTACCTGCCCAGACTACATTGCACAGCCTGGCTGAGGACTGAACAACGCAAGGGATATAAACTGTAAAAGTGCTGTTTGAAAGTAAACTCGTATGTATCATCCATCCATCCCTTCGTCCATCCAGTCACCCATTTCATTTTTTTTTAAAGATTTTATTTATTTATTTGTGAGAGAGAGCTAGGGAGAGAGTGAGAGAGAGAGCACAAGCCAAGGGGAAAGGCAGCGGGAGAAGCAGACTCCTCCTCAAGCAGGGAGCCCGATGCGGGGCTCGATCCCAGGATCCTGGGACCACGACCTGAGCCGAAAGCAGACGCTTAACTGACTGAACCACGCAGGCGCCCCCACTCACTCATTTCAACAATAAACGTTTATTGAGTGTCTACTGTGCACTAAGCACTAGGCATTGGACATACATCAGTGAACAGATGAAAACTCCTGCCTTTCTGGAACTTACATTCTAGTGAAACCCACCATCCATCCATCCATCTATCCAACCATCCATCCATCCATCCCTATAAATCATAAATTCAATCAGCAAGTATCCATCAAACACCTACTATGCCCTGGCTGCTACACAGGGTGCTAGGAAGGAATTATGAGAGAAAGCAGATGAGAACTGTCCTTGGTTATCATGCACTGGGGTTATCCAGGCACGATCCCCGGCTCTGTGCCATCTTCTCAGGGACCCCATGCAGACAATGACCAGTCCTACCCTGAGCCATGCCACTTCTCTCTCCAGAAGCTCCTTGATCAAGAAGACAATTGGGCTAAGAAAATGATGTGTTTTGGGCCTGGAATATCTTTTTCTTGGAAGCAGAAAGGAAGAACAGGGCGAAAACAAAACCACTTTCTAAGAGCAGCCAGATTGGTTTGTAATCACTTGGGCTCCAGAGTGGCTATTCTTGAAGGACAATTTGCCATGAGGCACAGGGGCCACTGTTTCTCTCTGCCCTGAGCTGACAGGGGTGGAGAAGGGGGCCAGCTCATGAGTAATTTTTGATATGTGTCATGCAGACTGGACTTGGTGTATGGGAAATTTCCTGGTCAACACCTCCCCCTCTGCTGAACCCCATGCCCCAACACCTCGGCCTGTGTCCCAGCATAAGCAATGCCTGGCAGCAGACCTCATAAGGGAGCTCAGCTTCCTCGGGCTTTGACAAGGGGGCCTAGCAGAGCTGCCTTCGTGTTTCTGGCGTGGAGGAGTCCAACCCCCACTAACATGTACTAACCAGGGCCTGTGGGATGGATACCACTTGGCCACCAGCTGCGCTCCCAGCCTTGTGCTAAGGTCTGTTCCCACACATAGTTTCATTTAACGTTCCATCAACCATCCCATGGGTTTCTTCTTGGGGTGATAGAAATGTCCTAAAATTGGTGATGAAGGTTTCAGAACTCTGCTCATCTACAAGCCACTGAATTGTACAGGTGATTTATGAATCATAATTCAATAGAGTGGGCACCTGGGTAGCTCAGTTGTTAAGCGTCTGACTTCGGCTCAAGTCATGATCCCAGGGTCCCTGGGATTGCGTCCCACATCGGGCTCCCTGCTCAGCGGGGAGCCTGCTTCTCCCTTTCCCTCTGTCCCTCCCCCTACTTGTGCGCACTTTCTCTCTCTCTCTCTCTCTCTCTCTGTCAAACAAATAAATAAAATCTTGAAAAAAATAATTCAACAAAGCAAGGCAAAGTGAAGCTGTATCATTCAGGTGAAATCAGTGGAATCCATATTTTCTAACTCAAGGCCTGAGTGTCTGTCCTTCGTTACTAAATAATAAAAGGCAGCTCCTGCTCTCAAGACATTTCTTTTCTAATAGGGAAGAGAAGCCAAAGACTCAAGCTATTTACAAATACAGGATGGAGCAGGGTACATGCTCTATGGGAGATTTAAGCAGGAGCACAGGAGGGGTCCGAACCAGCTCACACACAGCATGGAATAGAGGTCTCCTACGTTGGGCTGGGAGTGCAAACCCCCTGCCCGCTTCCCTTTCGGTACACAGGTCAGATCACATACCCACCTCCAGGACAGGGGACAAATCTGCTTAAGCGGTAACCTCAGATTTTGTAGTAACAACCTTAACACACATATGATGCTTATAAGAGGCCAGATACCCTTCCAAAGTTCCGGATACAATAACTTCTTTATTGTGCTGCACAAGTCTAGAAAGTAGACCAGTGAGGCCTAAAGGTCAGAGAAATGAAGTAACTCACCCAAGGTCATACGGCTAGTAAGGGCAGAGCTACGATCCCAGCCGTGGTCTTCTGGCTGGAGTTCATATTCACAACCTCAACAACAAGCGACTACCGGGTTCCTCTAGGATCCTGTCTCACTTCCACTGCTTCTGCTCTGTGCCCTCCCTCCTTCCCTGAGACCTAAATTCCCTAAGGCTGCTGGGGTCGGAGTTACCCTTGTGGTGAGTGGCCACATTACAGAGTGGTAAGCAATGTGGACTATGATCAAGCACAGCTCCTTAGAAAACAGGAGAGAGGAGAGGAAGGGTCCTAGCCTAGGAGCCGGTGGCCGGGCTTCTGGACGCAGCTCTGCCACCAAGTCCCAGCACTCCTTGTTTCTCTCCGGGCCTCAGGTTTGTCCCCTGTGAAAGGCACTTAGGGGACTTGCCAGCTGCCTGTTGCCCTAAAACCCAGGACCCTCAGTCCACAGCCTGGTACCCCACTCAATTCACTGTCTCAGGGCTGCTCTCTGATTTCGAGTCCCAGATGCATGCTGTCCCTACCGTGACCTTCCTGACGCCCCGGAACACACAGATTTGGGGCTGTGCTGCCCAGTGGCCTTGCTCATGTTTGACTCCATTTGCACCCTCGCCCAACCTACCAAGGAAATAGCATTCCTTCCTAAATATCACTTTCTCTACTGACCATGCCCTACTCATACTACAGGGCTCAATCATTATTTATGAATGAATGAAGGCGTGTGACAAACCCTTATCAGAAGGCTATCATGACTGTTGACCGATCTGTCCCCTCTACAGTGCTACGATTTCACAGATGCCTTTGGTTTCTGTGCCAGGCCTCGCTCTGGATGTATTCAGGATAAAATAATTGGGACTGAATGTTCTAAAGAGGGCCTACAACGTTCAGAGTGGACTCGGAAAATCTGGGATGCACATCAGTGGGAGCTGCGGGGCCCACACAGCCAAAGCTGAGAAGCCCAGCCAGGGGGCACTGAGAGCGTGGGACGCACGACAAGGGCCCCCGGAATCTGGGCTCCAGCCACCAACGGCGCCCGCAGGAGAGGTCAGCGTTGTGCCCGCCTCCCCCTATGGGTCAGGCCTGGGCTGGAGGTTCCAACACAGAGGTGATTCGAACTATTCACTTTCCCGTTTGGCTGGCTCCAAACCTCTGAGGCTAGCGCTGTCTAATAGACCTTTCTGCCATCGTGGAAAACATTCAGTGTGCTGTCCGATATGGTACCAAGCACTCACAGAATTAAACACTTGAAATGTGGTTCACGTGACCCAGGCACTGAATTTTTTCATTTTATTTTAACTACTTTAAATTTCAAGTCTGTTTGACCTTTTGGCTACTGCACCGGACCACACAGGGCTAGGCCTAGGCAATACAGCGTGTCTGAATAGATCCAGTCTTAGTCCTAGGTCTCGCACCTCTGAGGCCGGATCGTACACCAGGCTGGGCACACGAGGACTGTGTGCCGCTGTGTAGGCAAGCCTCGCTCCTTCCTGATCCCGTCTCCAGCTCTGGACTCTGGCCTCCATTCTGCCTCAGACGAGCTATGGGCCTGCAACCAGCGGCTGTGACTCCCTGAACAATTTCCTCACCTTGCACCTTCACGGGGTTGATGGAGAAAGAAAAGGGGAACCCAGACGGAAACGACCTGGGGTATCAAGGGCACTCGAGAAGGCCTGGTGCCCTCCTGTGTTCCCTCTCTACCCTGACCGGTCCTATTATCTGTTGGAATTCACGCACTCTCAGCCGTCTGATGGTTCCTCCAGATTCCAACCTGCCTTTCCCTATTGCATGGCTTGGATCTGAGCCCCACACCAGTGACCCCTGAGTGAGCTCTTTCCACTCTCCATCGCGTCTAAGGGCCAGACATAGAATGCACAGAGAGAGGGGGTGCACGGTGGTTTACACGTTTTTGGGGATTATTTTTTCTTGAGGAGGAGGGATGCTATGGGTATGTGGAGAGAAGAAACTGTTTAAAAAACCCAGATCTTGGGGCGCCTAGGTGGCTGTCGGTTAAGCATCTACCTTTGGCTTGGGTCATGATCCCCGGGTCCTGGGATCGAGTCCCCATGTCATCGGGCTCCCTGCTCAGTGGGGAGTCTGTTTCTCCCTCTCCATCTGCCCCTCCCCACTACTCGTGCTCTCCCTCTCTTGCCCTTCTACCTCAAATAACTAAGTAAATAAAAAGTCCAGATCTTGACAAAACGAAGCCAGTGACTTCTTCCTCTACCACCTCTCAAATTTCTTCCTCGATCCCTAGAGAAAAATACAGCGGCAGGCCTCTGAGTTCCTCCAAAGAAAGATGTTAGGCTGCCAACATGTGGTTTCTTATAACCTCTGGATAGATGAAAGCAAGTCATGTGTGTGGCTCACGGAGACTCCAAAGGGGCCTGTGGAGGAACATGAGCTCACAGCCCAGCAAGGTTTTTTTTTTTTAATATTTTGAGAAAAATAGCTTTCAGGATAGACTGCTTTTTCTCCAGGCAGAGACGGTATGATGGAAAAAAAAAAAAAGTCTCAGAGCTGGAAATCTGAAGTTGGAATGGTTTGTGAGCACCCATAAGTGCCAGGGACCAGGCTTGTCCCTTCCCAGACATGATGTGTCCCAGCTCTGCCCTTGACTTGGAAAGTCTTGGGGATTCAGTCTTCCCACCCGTAAAATGGGGCCAGTCGTGATGCCTGCCTCCCGGGGCTGCTGTGTGGGAGGGAGAGCAGGGAAAGGCGCGGACTTGTCAAGCACTGCGTGGCACAGCTCCTGTTCGCTGATGGTTTTCTGTGTTCATCTAGGAGTCCTATTCACGGACACCAGCCTTGACTGGACATGCCCATCTGGACCTTTCTTTGAACATTACCAGATTCTACAAAAACATCTGGCTTGGGGCAGGGAGCCCCCAAGGCAGGGGACGCCGGCCTTGATGATTAAATTACTACTATCCCCGGCTAGAGCTGAAAACAAATTTTATAAGTGTAAACCTCTTGTTCCGTCCCTTTCTCCCAACGCTTTGAAGCTCAGTCTCTTTCCCACCCCTGTTTCCTCACTACAGCAAGAAGAGATGCTTCGGAAATGAGACCTCAAGCTGTACCTCTGAAAACAATTTCAGAAGGAATGTGTAACACAGTGAATGGGAGAAGCAGCTTGGTGTGTTTGGTTTTCAGGGAGAGAGACGCTTGGATTCAAAGCCCAGCTGTGTGATCCTGGCCAAGTTACTTAGCATCTCTGAGCCTTTTACACAGCTCAGCTATAACGGAGGGACGATGACAGCTACATGGAAGGGTAGTTTAGGAATACACGGGGTGACGCATAAAGGCGACTGATATCGAAGATGCTCCATGTTCATCGAATTGAGTTGAACTGAATCAGTGCGTACTACTCCTTGAGCCACCCCCTCCCGCAACACCTTTGGCAAAAGTTCAGCTTTTCTAGCTCTCCCTGAACCACCTACCCGGCACAACATTCTTTTCCAATGGGCTCAGTGGTGAGAAGAAGACGGAAAGCATTTGGCCAGAATGCCGACCTCATTAACTCCCCTGTCTCTCCATCTGCTATCTATCAGGACCCCACTGCAACGAGGCAGGTGACCAGTACAAGCCCGCCCCTTTCCCTTCGCCTCTGGGCCAAAGTGCGTCTGCGCAAAGCCACCCACAACCGTGGGCCCCTGGCAGGGCTCAGTCCTGGTGACTTGTAGCTGGAGCAGGGGCTGCTCTGGGCTCAGATAAAGAGAGCTGAAGTTCACAGCCAAGTCGTAGGCAGCAGCCGGGCCCAGCTGGCCTCCTCTGTAGGTCAAGAGAGAGTCTGAAAACCTGCAAATGACGCAGCACAGGCAGTGGAGTGAGGAGGTCATTATTCACAGCGAAGGGATCTCCGATTTAAATGTTTCCTCATTCCCTAAGGGCACTGAACGCATGGCTTGGTTTATAAAAGGGAGATCTCCATTCTAGTTTTTCAGGAACGTGCAGTATGCAGAAAGTAAGGTACGAGAAGTCCACATAGACGGCGAATGATCAACAAATGAGAGCTGTTGTCATTACACCAAATGGATGCTGAGAACTCTGTGCTTGTGGCTGGTAGGACTGGGGTTTGGCTCTGAGCTTCCTGGCAGCCAATGGGAAACAGCAAACAGGATCAGTTTCAACATTTCCAGTGTCTACAAGGGCATGATCTATGCTAACCCAGAGCGAATGCAACCATTACTGGTATTGAAATGAGAGAAGAACATTTTTCACTGGCTGTCGGAGACTAGACATTGGATAATGTGAAGAAAAAAAAGGTGTTGGGGACTATCCCTCCAGGAAATGCAGGGCCAGTTTCCTCAAGTGGACCGTAGCCCTTACTTGCCAGTGTCTGTGCAGAAACCTGCCACCTGTGTCCCTGAGATATCAGGGCAGCGAAAGGATGGCCGTAATCACTGATTCTCCTCCCGAGCCACCAGGACCCCACGTTCACTTTTGGTCTTTTTGTTTTGTCGGCAAAGGAATTAGAGGATTATTAATCAACCAATCAGTCAAATAAGCCTCATTACCATTAAAGAAGAGAAAGTAAGCTTTATTTATGCAATCATAAGGCATTTAAAAAACAAAGAGATTATTATTAATACTTGAGCCTGGCAATCTTCCCAGAGTGGTAAATCGACAAGGGCTTTGTTCTTGAAGAGGCGACACAGTGGTTATAGATTCCTGACTCTCCATTCCAAGCTCCTGGTGTATGTAATGCCTCCTGAAGGTTCAGGAAGGTTCTTAAGGCTCCTCTGCCCTTAGTATTGTTTGGGGAAAACAGCAGTGGATTGAGAGTTAGGAGGCTGGCGTACTCTGTGACCCTGGCCAAAACAAATAGCCTTGCTGGGCTGTGGGTTCTCAGCAGCAACATTTTAGAAACTGAGCAAAAATCACTGGGAAGAGCTTTTAAAAAAATATGTGGTCCCTGTCCCCGTCTCAGAGCAACCGAATCACAATCTCTGAGGGTGGGTCCCAGAAAATGGTATATTTCAAAAGTGCTCCAGATGATTCTAGAACATAAGAGAGGGTTGCCAACCACGGCCTGGTTACTCTCTAGGTCCATTCCACCTTTGACCTTACCCAGTCTGGGGATTTCTTAAAGACGTCTGACCCGGTGTCTACAGCGGGCCCATGGGTAAGTCGTGAGAGACGTGGGCCAGGTACGGAGCAAGAAATGCTAAACTGATGAAGCACAACCCCCGGCAGGTTATAATGTTTTGAAGACACAGTACAGGAAAATTCAAAGAGCCAAATCCGAAGTATCTGCCAACCGTATGGCCTAGAGGCCCCAGTCTGAGATCCCCAATGAACAGACAGACCCCAGTCCCCTATAGGTGGCTAGCTTGTGGCCTGAAATGCAGGGAAGGGCATGCTTGCTGGCGACACACACCGTTTCTCGTCTGAATTCATACCGAAAGCTTCAGGCCCGGAGCAGGCATTCTGGAAATGCTGTGTGCACGGATGAATGTGCAATCCCGTGAGTACGGGTGGGGGTGGACTGCCCCGGATTCTACAGAGTTTAGGGCTCTAGCTTGCACAGGCTGCACACAGCTACCGAGCCCTTAAAGCTGGGCTCGTCCAAACTGATTAGCGCAGTAAGTGCAAAACACACTACGCAGGTCAAAGAATGATCCAAAATAGGAACTTAAAATTTTAATCGATAAATTTTTATATGAACTACATGTGGACACAGTATCATATTTTGAACACACTGTGTTAAATAAAATGTGTGATTAAAAGTAATTTTGCCTGTTTCATTTCCGGTAAATGTGACTATCAGAACATTTAGAATATTGTATTTCTGAAAGTGCTGCTCTGAGCCACTTGGCCTTAATTTTTTTTCATGCCTGCATGCGTGCCTTCCTCACGTGTGATGTTTTTTCAACATTTTTCTCCACTGATTAACTCTATCCTCCTCTCTTCATCTAGTAGGATGATAAAATGGAAGATAGAGAGGGACTGGGGATCCAGATAAAAAATTCATCTTTCTCTAGGGCTGAGAGGACAGAGTGCCTATTTCCATCTGCCACCCTCCGCCCTGCGTGACTCTTTGTACATGACCAGAGCAACCGTCTCAGTGCCCTCCCCCAAAGATTTCCTCCGTCTGGATGCCCTTCTTATGTCCCACTCAGGGAACTCTTACTTATCCTTTAAGTCCCAAGTCAAATGCCACTTCCCCTCTGAAGCCCTCCCGGGTCTCCCAGCTAGAGTAAGGAGCACCCCATTGGCCTCTCCCAACGCTTGGCTCAGATCCCCACTGTAACACTTTTCCTAGGATTATCTGTGATCTTCTGACCGGCTGGTATCCTTCAATAATACTTCTCGAAGGCAAGACTGACCTCCTCTTCATTGTGTTCCTGAGGTCAGACTTAGGACCTGACGATGCTCAGTGAATGCTGGCTGAATGGATAGATCCTCCTCATCAAAGGGAAGTATCTTTTCCCCCCTTCATCCCCTCCACAAAGGCTTACTGAGCATCTACTATGTACCAAGCATACCAATCGCAGTCTAGGTCCAGGGAACGCAGCAATGAACAAAGCAGACAAAAATGCCTGCTTTCGTGAGCTTCCACGCTAGTGCTGGAAAGTACTTTGCTTCATTCTGATGCGCAGATGTTCAATAGATATTCACTGATGTTGCTGCCAAAGAGGAGGAGCGATGAGCAGACGGGGAGGGAAGGGTTAAGCTCCCGTGCCCCAGAGCCCATCTGTCTGAAAGGTATAGGCCCTTACACTTGCTACTAGTCTCACCTGAGACTTCCTTAGCAGTGTCTTTACTACCTCCCACTTACACTGTGTACTAAAGAGTTTAGGAGGTGCGATAACGGTGTGACAGCAGGTATTTATTGGTTCTGATAGAGACAGAGGAGGCTTTGAATTGACCAAGGCAGAGCTTTCACTTTTCTTACGTGCACAGCCCAAGTGACCACGGAGGCTGGCGACTGGGAAGACTTTCGCAGCCATCTAGAAAGACTAACCAGAACAAACAAAACAAGACAAAGTATGGGAGCTTTTACATTCATGAAACAGAAGCTCTCTGCCCTCCCAGGGCAGAGTTTGGTGGGAGAGACAGAGCTCTACACAGATTAGGAGCTCCAAGCCAGGGTGGCACGGGGACTCGCACTGCCGGCCAGCGGACAGAGCCCTTGGCTACCTCGCGGCAGCGCCAAACAGGCTGCACAGAACCAGCTCCTCACCTTCTCCCAGGCACAGAGAATGAGCCGCCACCTACCTAGTCACTTCACCCGAGATGGGGAACCACCCGTGCCGCCCTCTCACCAAGCCCCACCAAGGCGGTCACCGCGTCTGGCCGGCTCTGCCCCCTGCACACCGGTCTCTCCAGCCCCCGGCCACCCGGCCGGCACGAGCGTCCCGCCCACCGCCCTCTCGCATCTGGGGGACTGCAGAGCCTTCTCACTGACCTCTGTGCTTTTGCTCCTCACACAGCTCTCACCCTGCCTCCCCCCTGCGTTCTGCAGAGGCTGCCTCCCCTGTTCGGACCCAGGGAGGAAGGTCCTCACACGAGGAGAATGTCAGAAGGCAGCCCTTAGTCTTAATTCTAAGAGAAGCAAGGATGAAGGTTGACTCTGGGTAAGCTATCTAGGAGGATGGAGGATACATAAGGAATCCGTTTTGGAGTCAGACACACGTGGCTTTCAAATTCAAATCTGTTACTTCCCTGCTTTGTGACCAGGGAGAAATTACTTAACATCTTTAGTCCTTGGTCTCCTCATCTGTCAAAAAGGATCATCACACTTTCCTCCATGGACTAGAGGCTCTTGGTCTATGTGCCACAGAGAATCAATAATATGGGCCATATCTAGCACTCAGTCCAGTGGCTAGCACATAGTAAATTCTTAATAAATAGGAGATAGATAGAAATGTGATTTGCAGATAGTAAGTCTTTGTCTCCTTAGGGAATACCACCACTCACCCAGCATCTGGGTCTGCCCTAGATAAGACACCTCATTACTGGAAAGCGCCAGATGCCTGTACAACCTTCTATAAATTGACCAGATTTTTTACTATGTCAGATAACCTAACTCCCTTCTGGCAGAACCAAGATGGAAGATGCTTTTTGTTCCTATCCTGCGAGTTCTAGGGATGTCCAGCTGTTTAGGCTTTGAGTTTCTTAATATCATTGTAAAGAAGGAAACATAATCACTTATAAAATCCCCAATGTTCAAGAGAGAAGAAACCAAGTATTTAAGAAAAGGGCAAACCACTCTGGAACTGAGACCAGAAAGAACTTTCTCCCTTCTGAACTCAGAGAGAGAACTGTGGATAATACAGCCAACTTTTCTCAAAAGGAGTGGTTTGTAACTATTTCAGTCTTTCTAGGCTGTCTGCTCTCCCCTGCAGCACAGAAGCAGCTACATAGGCAGTATGTGAATACATGAGTCTGACTGTTTCAATAAAACTTTATTTACAAAGAACAGGCAGCCGGCCCACGGGCTGTAGCTAACTGACCCCTGGTGTAACATAAGAAACCACAGCCCAGCTGTCTGAACGCTGGGAACCTTAGTTCTCTGTACTAAACGATGGGAGTTGCTGGCTCGAGTGAGAAAATAAGTGAAATCAAGTACAGTCAATCCTCATTTGCAGAATGTGTATTTGCGAATTTGCCTACTCACTGAAATGCGTTAGTAACCTGCACATCCAGACGCATTGCACTCTGGTGGCCCTTCACAGCCGTGCACACGATGTGGAAATTTGAGTTTCCTGATGCACGCATTCCCAGCTGAGGCTGAATGAGGCAACGCTCTGGGTTCTTGTTACAGCTCTCGTACTGTAAACAAGTATCCTTTTCGCGGTCTATTTAGTGTCACATTTTTCACATTTCTGTTGGTGATTTTGCTGTTTAAAATGGCTCCAAGCACAGTGCTGAGTGCTATCCAGTACTCCTAAGCGAGAAGGCTAGGATGTCTGTGCCTTACAAGAAAACACACGGCTTAGCTAAGCTCCATTCAGGCATGAGTTACAGCACCATTAGCTGTGAGTTCGGTGTTAATGAATCAACAATATATATTTTAAAAAGGTGCTTTTACACGGAAACACGCATGAGATTATGTATTGATCGGCTGATGAAAATGTTCTGACCAGAAGCCGGCAGGAACCTCGCTCTCCACCTCTCCGGGGGCGATGGCTTCAGTCTTCGGTAACTCAGCGTTCACGGCCACTTGATAGTAGCCACTGGGATCAACAAGAACCGCCTGTATATAAACATGTTGTCTTTTTTTTTTTTTTTTTTTACAGATTTTAATTATTTATTTGACAGACAGAGACAGCAGGAGTGGGAACACAAGCAGGGGGAGCGGAGTGGGAGAGGGAGAAGCAGGCTTCCCACTGAGCAGGGAGCCCGATGCGGGGCTCGATCCCAGGACTCTGAGATCATGACCTGAGCCGAAGGCAGATGCCTAATGACTGAGCCGCTCAGGCACCCTAAACATGCTGTCCAAAGCAGCAGCTGGCGACAACGCTGGTATGGAACTCTCAGTAGCGATGCTGTGACCATGCTGTTCTTACTAGTTAATCACGGGAGCCGTATTTCCTCGTGCTGCAATAATGCTATTACTAATTAAGCACGCTACTTTAATTCTGTGTGTATTATTTAACAAGAGGGCTATAGTGCTAGATTGTTAATAAGTGCTTGTACCAAAGTCAGCCAGAGAATGCGTCCACCAGTTCTTTTTCCCTTGCCTTCCCGAAGGCAAAATCCCCAAAATGAAGCCTTCCTACGGACCAGGTCCCAGGGGCTTCTGCAGACGGAAAGCAGAGAAAAGCACTCTGGAGCAGTGATCTGGGGCAAAGCTCAGAGCAGCTCCTTCGGGGAGGGTATGCGGGGCAGAGAGCTGTAGCCAGTGGGACCTTTTGGCTGCACCTGCTCCTCTTCGGGACCCTCCCCTCTCCTGCTGGCTGAGCAGACTCTGGGAAGGAGCAACCCCACTCCTCACTGCCCTAGTTAAAATGCCAGCCTGGTATTTATTTGTTTTCTCCCAGACAGATGCCAATTATGAGGGGCTGGGGAAAGAGACAATGGCCCAGATCTGATTGACAATGGCTGCAGAACAAGGGGCCTCTGTGGCATGTTTAATGAAAAGACCACTATGTTTTTATTGCGTCTATTTGATTTTAGAGTGTCCTTTAAAGAAACAATTCAACCAGCAGGATTAACTGCTTCTGGGCTTTCTCTTTTCCCTGTGGCTCAGTGGGTGTCCTCTCACCCCATTTCCCTTCCTCCCTCTCCTCCAGCAGCTTCCTTCCCAGACCTTCCTGGTCGCCCCAGAGAAGCCAAGGCCTGCACACAGTGGCCCCAGGCCAGGGCTCTGCAGGGGCTCCTGGATTTGTCTCCAGATCCCGCTCTCCTCGGCACTGCCATCCTTCTGGCCAGCATCTTATCCCTTGCCTGGCCACCCGCAAGAGCCTCTACGCTTGCTTGATGCAGTTGTTCACAACCTAAATGGTTCCTTCCCCGCAGGAGGCTTTTAGACCCACGGAGGGCAGGTTTAGGTTGTTAGCCATGAGTCAGGAAGTAGAACGGGTGCTTAGTGCCAGAGGATGTCCAGAAGGATCCCCCAGTGATTTTACTCCCTTTGCCACTTTGTAGACAAAGTGATTTAGTGTCTAGTCCCATAGTCCGATTACCAAATTGTATAGTATGCGAATTGTATCCAAATAAGGCTGCTTATATATACCTTGAAAATCTAATTACCATACTTTCCTACTCAAAACTCCTAAAGGACTTGGTATCATCCGCATAGGATCAAGTTCAAACCCCCAAACATGACACACGAAGGTTTCATCAAGTTTCAGGCCCTTCCATCTCCCCAGTTTATGTCTTCTCACTGCTTCCCACGGACCACATGGTGGAGGTTCTCATCCACACCCCCAACACCCTCTTCACTTGGATCCCAGCACTGCCTGCTGGTCGCATCCTCTGTCTAGAGCCCATGCCCGCACACCTCCTTCCCCGCCAATGCCTACGCCTCCTTCAAGGCTCTGTTTAGGCATCACTTCCTCCGGAAAGCCTGCCTTGACTCCTCCCAGCCTCAGGCTGCCTCCAGGGGCTTCCCCTCGATCATTTGCACAACAGTGGCTCTACTAGACAACCCCAGGCAGGGAGCAGGTCAGATTCAGTGCTCCACAGAGAGCCTGGCTTACAGGAGAGAGGAGAGCTCCCCTTCTCCAAACTAGACACAGCTCTGCCTCTTCCCGTTTTATGTATTAGGATTTCGTGAGAGAATTTATTTGGAGAAGAATGTCTACTGTCACAAAATATTTGGAAACATTGTTCTGGGTTGTTGAGTTTGATGGGGAAACTGAGGCCCTGAGACTCCTTCATGATGACTTCTGAAGGCTGAGTAAGGATGGAGTCAGTTGGTCTGAGGATAAAAGGCCAGTAGGTCATCGTGCAGTGTTCTGGCCAGTGAGGGTCTAGAGATCTGGAGTGAGAGGGCGCTGGAAAGAGAATGCTCCAGCTGAACCCAACAGCCAGCTACCCTGACATGTCTGATAAAGCTCCTTTCTGAGAGGATGCACGCCTTGGAAGAGGCTGCAGAGTGTTAACTAGGAAGACAGGTTTTGCTTCCAGAGCCTTTCTCTTGTCTTTCTAAAGGACTTTGGATATGGTAAAGCCACTTACTCCTCTGGGTTCTTGTGTCTGTGCATTTATATTTGCACTTTTCACAACAGTCCAGAATATTCTAGGCACTGGTCCATTATCCATAAGAGACCATGACCTTCCTATGGGGGAGAAGGGGTGAACCGTGTTCACACTGACACCCCCACAGATACTACAAGTAGCCTTTTTGCTAAGCACTCCTTCTTAACTTACAAGTGGGAAATCCAGGTCCAACCTGCTGAGGGCAAGACCCAAGGCCTCTAGCTATTTACTGGAGAAGCTGGGTGAAACCCAAGTCCTCAGACTTTAGCTGCTCACCCCCAAGCCCTGACTTTGCCTGGCTGGTGCCGACACAGGCCCCTCAGCACACATGCTCCCCCTACTCCTTCCCACCTGGGCGGGGGCAGAGGTAGTGGTGGTGTGTGACCTGGCACTGAGTCACGGGGGACCATGCTGTAAGCCTTTCTGTTCTCTAAATGACTGAGTTCCCCAACCTCAGGAGAGGGGAGAAGGGGAAGCAAACAGGTACTCATTGTGCACTGAGGACCAAATGTGTACCAGAAACCTTGTCACACACAAACACACATAAAGTTCATAGTCTAGAAACACATTAACATAGTATCTCATTGGGTTCCCATGACAACCCCCAGAAGTAGTGATTTCCATCCCCATTTTCCAGAAGACAAAATCAAAGCCAAGAATAAATGGCCCTAAGATAGGGATTTTCAGGCACAAGACACATCTTGGTGACTCCAAAGCTCAGGTGCTTTTTGCAGCACCTAGTTTCGCTAGCCTCTCAGACTGACTCACTCCATCCTCAGTTGCACTCCATAGCCATGTAACCAGATCCAGCCAGTGCAAGTTCAATTCCATCAACAGTCATTCCCAGAGAGCCAACTTTATGTGACTATCCCCCTACCCCAGGCCATAAAACAGAGATTACGAAAGTACAGTCCTGCCCTCCCAAAGTCACAGGCTACTCTCTTTCCACACGAAATAGTATACACTAGGGGGGAAGGTAAGGCAAAGATTTTTAAAAAGAAACCAGCATCTATTGAGTGCTTCCTGAATACTTGACATATTCTGAAGGCTTTACATTTAATACTCTTAACAACATCATGGGTGTTTTCTATTGTCATTATTCCCCATGTTCTAGAGGGATTTGAAAATCAAAGTGATTCTGTCACCTGTTCAGTATACTGCTGTGGGGACAAAAGCATGGTCAGGTTAGCCTGAAGGGCAAAGACTTTGCTAGACTCAGCTGCTGCTTTATACTGGAGGTTCATTATATGGGAGAAAGGCTTCCTGGGAGCAAGTGGTTTTCTGGCTCCAAACTGGATCCCAATCTCTTCCTCCTAGGACTCCTTGCAAAAACAGAGGTAATTAATTGGAGATTTATTTTTTTTTAAAGATTTTATTTATTTATTTGTCAGATTGAGAGAGAGAGAGAGAGAGAGAGAGAGCCCAGGCGCATAAGCAGGCAGAGAGGCAGGCAGGGCAGAGGGAGAAGCAGGCTCCCTGCCGAGCAAGGAGCCTGATGTGGGACTCGATCCCAGGACCCTGGGATCATGACCTGAGCTGAAGGCAGCCGCTTAACCAACTGAGCCACCCAGGCATCCCAACTGGAGATTTTTTTTAAAGCCTTCCCCTGATTTTGATCCTAAGAAAAGCAACCTTTTCCTCAGTGTGCCATAATTATATGCCACACCTTGGCCTTGTCCCTTCCCACCGTCTGAGACCTTTTGTTCTCTTTCTTATCCTGCAGAGTCCAGTCAGTTACAGCCTCCTGAAGTCTTCCCCGCTCCAGCAGGGACACATGACCACCTCTCCCTCTAAATTCCTAGCAGGTCTTAGAAAGAGGCCTTAAGTTACCGAAAGTCCAGTATTTACAAGGCACAAGACGGGCAGTTTTACATAATTCCATCTTTCAGTCTCACTTTGTCCTCCTACTACTTATTTCATGAAGCAGGTGTTACCATGACACAGCAAACGAGTCACTCTGAAGTGTCATCCCTTGCTCAAGGTCACCCTGCTCACGAGCACCACCAGACTGAGAAGCCATGTGTCTGACCCGCAAGTCCACATTGGTAGTTTATCATGGCGGGTATGGTACTTTGTCTCCCCCTGTGGATGTCTGCCCAGCTATGAACGGATGGCATACTCGTTGAAGGCGGACACAGGGCCATTGCTGTATCTTCTGAACCCTTGGCATGTAGTAGTTGCTTACTGAAATTTTACCAGATAAATGAGTATTTTCTTTTCTTTCATTATTTAAGTATAATTAACATAGAGCACTCTACTAGTTCCAGGTGTACAATACTCGATCCAACAATTCTACACCTTATGCAGTGTTCATCATGGTAAGTACACTCTTAACCCCCTTTATCTTTTTCAGCCAGCCTCCTACCCACCTCCCCTCTGGCAACCACCAGCTTGTTCTCTATATTTGAGTCTGTTTTTTTTTTCTCTTTTCTTTTTTGGGGTCCTTTCTTTGTTTGTTCATTTGTTTTGTCTCTTAAATTCTACATGAATGAAATCATATGGTATTTGTCTTTCTCTGTCTCATTTCACTTAGCATAATACCCTCTAGGTCCATCTATGTTGTTGCAAATGGCAAAAGCTCACACTTTTTATGGCAGAGTAATATTCCATCATGTATATACCACATCTTCTTTATCCATTCATCGATTCATGGACATTTGGGCTGCTTTCAGATCTTAGCTATTGTAAATAATCATGCAATAAATCATAGGGGTGCGTGAATC
Source organism: Procyon lotor (assembly GCA_028646535.1). Classification (NCBI taxonomy): domain Eukaryota; kingdom Metazoa; phylum Chordata; class Mammalia; order Carnivora; family Procyonidae; genus Procyon; species Procyon lotor. The sequence goes on from CM053613.1 coordinate 48,075,692, forward strand.
TTTTTAAATTAGTGTTTGTGTTTTCTTTGGGTAAATATCCAGTAGTGGAATGACTGGATCCACGAGGTAATTCTATTTTTAAATTTTTGAGGAGCCTCCCTCCTATCCTCTGCAGTGGCTGTCACAGTTTCCATGCTCACCAACAGTACATGACCATTCCTTTCTCTCCACGTCCTTGCTGACACTTGTTTCTTGTGTTTTTGATTTTGGTCATTCTAACAGGTGTGAGGTAATAATTCACTGTGCTTTTGATTTGCATTTCTCTGATAGTCACCAGAGCATCGTGATGTTGAGCATCCTTTTATATGTCTGTTGGCCTTCTGGATGTCTTCTTTGGAAAAAATGTCTATTCAGGTCCTCTGTCCATTTTTAAATCAGATTATTTGTTTATGTTTTGTTTTGGTGTTGCGTTATAAGAGTTCTTTATAGATTTTGGATATTAACCCCCCATTAGATACAACATTTACAAATATCTTCTCCCTTGCAGTAGATTGCCTTGTCATTTTATTGATGCTTTCTTCACTGTTGCAAAAGCTTTTTATCTTGGCGTAGTCTGAATGGTTTGATTTTGCTTTAGTTTCCCTTGCCTGAGGAGACATATCTAGAAAAATGTTGCTATGGCTGATGTCAAAGAAATTACTGCCTATGTTCTCTTTCAGGAGTTCCACGGTTTCAGGTCTCACATTTAGGTCCTTAATCCATTTTGAGTTTACTTTTGTGTATGGTATAAGAAAGTGCTCCAGTCACATTTTTCTGCATGTAGCTGTCCAGTGTTTCCAGAACCATTTGTTGAAAAGCCCGTCTCTTCTCCGTTGTATATTCCTGCCTCCTTTGTCATAGATGAACTGACCATCTATGCAGGGGTTATTTCTGGGCCCTCTACTCTGTCCCATTGATTTAGTACATAACAGTACTATCCTGTTTAGCACGAGTCTGGACCCCAGCCTTGTGGTCTATCCTGAAATCTGGGACTGTGATTCCTCCAGCATTCTTCTTTCTCAAGAATGCTTTTGCTCTTCAGGATATTTTACAGTTCCAAAGAAATATTTATTCTAATTCTGTGAAAAGTGCTGTTGGTATTTTGATAGTGACTGCATTAAATCTATAGATTGCTTTGGGTAGTATGGCCATTTTAACAATAAATGAATATTTTAAGTGCCCTTGGAGCCTCTGTGTTCAGTGGAGTGCCTTATATACACTCTCATTTTCTAAAAGATAAGACAAATATTTTATTGGCAGTTAAGCTTAGCATGAATGATTTTGTACTTTCCCTCTACACATGCACACAAAAAGCACAACATGACGCAGTTCCTGCTAACATTTCATTGCTATTTCAACTTAATTATTATAGCCCTGATTAACCCCAGGCCTAGGGAGAAAGTTAACACCAACCTACCATGGACCTCCAGCCTACCAACCTACCAGCCTCCCAACCTCCCAGCCCTTGTGTGGCCTGGGGTTGTGTCTGGATTCTCAGGTTTGTGGAGCAGCGTAATGGCAATAAATAAAAAGCCTGGGTTCCTAGGCTCTGCTCTTTTTCAAAGTAACTTCTTAACTTGATTATAGATAGTTAATCTCCTTACACTTTAGTTCTTCAAAAGAAAAGTCCTCTTGGGTTCTAACTGAAGCTCTGATGTTCTGTGAACCAGGCAAGAGGATCTTTGACATTCCAGTGAAGGATTTTTTAAAAGATGGAGATGAGTAAGCTTTCTTAACCACAACCCCAAATCCGGGAAGACGTGTTCCAATGCCACCCACAGCCCTGAGGTCACCACGAGCCTGACGGCATCAGGATAGAAGTTCCTCCTAACAGGTAGAAATTCCAATGTTGGTTTCCACATCAGTTCCTATGATATAAAGTATGATGTAGGGATGCCTGGATGACTCAGTCAGTTAAGCGTCTGCTTTCAGCTCAGGTCATGATCTCATGGTCCTGGGGTTGAGCCACATGTCAGCCTCTCTGCTCAGTGGGGAGGCTGCCTCTCCCCCCCCACCCCCCGCTTGTGTTCTCTCTCAAATAAATGAAATCTTCAAAAAATAAAAATAAAGTACGATGAAAAATTCAGGACAGCTACCCACCTCAAAATATTAAGAATAAGCACCTTTCCAGAGCCCTGTGGCAATTCTTTCTATAAAGAAGCCTTTCTGCAGGAAGCAGTCCCAGGGCTGGAAGAGAAACTCTGGAGAGATGCATCCAGGAGCAAAGGAACAAAGCCTTCGAAACCATTCTCATTTAAGTGTATTATTTAGAGTTATAAAGGGAACCAAGGGAAGAACTGAAAACGTGGCATATATTGACTCCTAATTACAAGTGCACCCAGGGAGGAGGTAGGAGAGGCGGGATGTCAGTGAGCTAAACCTTCACTTAGCCCAGCAGGAAGGCAACAGATACTGCGGAAAGCTGGTACATCATTTCGGAGCAGTTTAAGAAAATACTATGTAATGATATGGAAGCAATCACCTGAAGAACTAACATTAAAAGATGTTAAATGAGGGGGATGCCTGGGTGGCTCCGTGAGTTAAGCGTCAAAATTCTTGGCTTTGGCTCAGGTCATTATCTTAGGGTCATGGGATCAAGCCCTGCCTTGGGCTCTGCGCTGGGCATAGAGGCTGCTTGGGGTTCTCTCTCTCCCTCTCCCTCTGCCTCTTCCCCAACACTACTCCTCTTCTTTTCCCACCCTCTCTTTCTTTGTCTCTCTCTCTCTCTAAACTATTTAAAAGTAGTTAAATGTAGTAACCTCAGGAGAGGGGGTCTGAGGTTGGGGAAGTGTTTTGCTTTTCGGTATAGGACTTTCTGCACTATTTTATTTTATAGTCATACATGAGGCTATCTTTGCTTGAAAAAACAATTTGCTCCTCAGGGAGTCACTTCCGAGAGTTTAGAACCATTCCTATGTTTCTGTTCAGCCACATCTCATTGCTGTGGCTTTCGGTGCACAGGACATGATTGTCAGGGGAGTACTGGCTGTGTGTTCTCTGTCCATGTTAAGGGGTAAGGGGCTGGCCTAGCACAGTCTTTCTAGAAGCGGTGGCGAATGTTCACGAGTTCTCCACGCTCTCTCAAAAAGTATGGTCTCTGAAAACATGATTTAAACCATCAGTAATGAAGCTGGGGAGATAGCCCATCCTCCTAGTTCACTGACGGTGGAATAATTGCCAGGTATCACCTCTTTGCTAATTGCTTGGAGCAAGGGACCTGGGGAAGCACCTGTAAAGAAAACCCAATCCTAGGGATGGTGTGAAAAGTTCAGATCAAGATTAGCCAAGCTACACGGTCATTCTCAGGCTGCAGCCAGAGATGGGGTGAAGAGGGTACAGAGGGTGCCAGGCTAGACTCAGAAGACAAGGGTTTTGGTCATGCCCCTGACAAGGCCGGGCTGTGGGCTCTGAATTGCTTACAGATGGCCCCGCACAGAGCAGCCCACTCGGGTCATTCTCTCCCAGCCTCACTCTCTTTAGCTACACACACAAATTTAAAAATCGCTACCTCTAGAGTTGTTTTGAGGATTAAAGGACTTAATATAGCAAAAGCACTGGAATTCTGCAACTTCCTAACTGATCTCCCCAGCCTTCCCTTCCCTGGGTCACGACCCTTCCGTGGCTTTCCACTTTCCTACTGCGTTATGTCCCATTATGATGTGAACCACACAAATGACATAAACCACGTACACAATTTTATTTACCTGGGATCACGACCTGAATCGAAGACAGACACTCAACTGGGCCACGCAGGCACCAGCCACATATGTAATTTTTAAGGTTCTAGTAGCCTTTAAAAAAGTAATAGGAAGCAACTGACATTAATTTTAATAATAAACTATGTATTTTATTTATAAATATATTTTATTTACCTAAAACATTATCATTTTAACACGTAACCAGAAAATAGACATATTATGAATGGGACATTTTATATTCTTTTTTTTTTTTTATACTATGTCTTTGAAATGCTTAAGATAGTAGGAGTTTGGACTAGCCACATGTCACGTGCTCAACAGCCATATGGCTGTTGGCTGCCATACTGGATAGTATAGATCTCAGTCTTCTTTCAGTTTCCCCAAATGGATCACACACTCTCTGGCCTCTTCTCACACGCTCTCCCCTTGGCCTGGGGCTCCCTCCAGCCCTCCAACCCATTCTGCAGGGCTAACTTTCAAAGCAGGTCACCTCGTCCTAGAAATTCCGCACGGCTCTATTAGCCTAGGGTAAGGGCCCCTCTCATGTGTTCCAACAGCATTCCATTAACATATGTACTCACTGGATTGTAATTGCTTGGATTTCTTGGACTTTAATCTCTACATATATCTTGTTTAATCACTGCACCTCCAATGCCGGGACGTACCTAGTACATAACAGACACCCCCAATAAATCCCTGTGGTATGGCTCGCTAAAACGAAACACCCTTCAGGTCTCGGGCACAGATCTGCTCGAGGATGGTCCCAAGAAGCAAAGGAAAACCAACTGTTCCTCTCCCCACTGACCTATCCCCAGACTTTGGAGTCCGCGAGTTTTCAATTCAAATCTTGATTCTGCAGCTTAATTAATCTGCATCCTGGTCAAGTCCCTTTACCTCTTGGAGCCTCAGTTTTGCCCTCTGTAAAATGTGGCTATCGATCCCTAACTTGCCTAGTTGTTGCACGGATTAAACTCATGTAAAGTGGCCTAGAGTTGTACCAGGCACACGGTGAGTGCTTAACACCTAATTCATCAAACTGAAGATGTCAGCAATTATGGCTGCTTTTGTCATAAGATACCTCATTACCTCATGAGCCCCTGAGAAGAGGAGGCAGAAAATCTCAACAACAATGCCCGTTAAACTATGCACGCACATAACAGGTAAGAGGCACCCCAATTTCAGAGTTGTTGAAAAATTCAGTGAAGTATGTCTTGCAAACTATGACATACAGGAAATGCCCCGCACTGTCCCCTGGAGACTAGCTGTGAGGAATGACAGGTTACGGAGCCCCCACTATGGCCCAGTGACTTTCCTTACATCATTTTAATGACTCCTCAAAACAGTCTTATTTGGTATATCTCTCATTTTTCAGAAGAAGAAATGGCAGCTCAGAGAGGCCAAGCACCCAGCCAGCACGCCGCAAAGCCAGGATGGGAACTTAGGCCTACACCATGCACAGTCCTGGCCGCCTCCAGGGAGGCAAGCCTCTTCCAGAGGCCTGAGCTCCTGAGGCTGACAGAAGGCCCTAAAGCCCCACCAGCATCCTGTTAATGCACTGCAAAGGCCTAAACTCCTCAAACAAGCTCGGGATCAGCCAGTCCAACAGCAGCTTATTAGATCTAATGCCAGGAACAAACCTTGCAAACAACAGGTTACGGAGGCCCCTGCCATCTGAGGGAAGAGCGGAGCCTTGCATTCGGGGGGCAGCCGGCTGGCATAGCGAGGGGGTAGCCCAGCTCCACGCTCTCCAATATCTGGCCGAAGGGAAGAGAGAGGAAGAAAGAACGGTGGCCTCCTCTGTCATCAGGGGCATGATTGTTTGCTCACGGCATCAGCAAGCTGCAATATTCCTCAAGAGCAGAAGGGTCTGAGGGGCCCAAAGGGCCAGGAGTGGTGATTCGGGGGTTGGGGGGCTCAAGTACAGGGAGGCCCCAGCGTGGGAGAAGTCACCCGAAGTCAGAAGTACCTAAAACGGACAGGTCAAGTGATAATACGTAGCTGGGTGGCAGGAGCTAAGGACAAAAGGCAAGAAGGCAGAGGTCCCCCATGGGGGGACAGGGGGACAGGATTTGCTCCCCAAACCACGGAAGGTCTCCTGGGGGAGGCGGCAGGCTCTTTGTTCTCCCAGCTTTACCGAGGCTATGATGACAGCTGCTGGTCCTGCAGATTTCAGATATGGGGATTTTGTTCCTTTAATTCTGTCTCCTTAGAAAGTTCGGCCTCTGTGTACAGAGTCAACGAAATCAGGTCACTGCTTTTCTCATCTGGGGAAGGTTGTGCTTAATGAGGGTTTCTCGAGCCTCTTCTCCGGGTAAGGTAGCTCCCTCCATCTCCTTCATGTTTTGTTGAGAGAGTAAGTCTCTGGAAGTCAGGGAAGAGAGGAGCCAGTCTGCTGTGGTGGAGGGCGAGGCTCCCCAGGCTGTGCAGCAGCACAGGGCCCTGCCCTCCTGTCCTGCGCAGAAAGCCCAGCTTTGGGCACGAGGGAGAACACAAACCCCTGAGCTGGCCCTTCCAGTTGGGGCATTTGATGCCACTACTATCAACTCAGAAACAATTAAAAAGCCTCACCATGTAAGTAGTGGCAGCCTGGTAGAAGCGGCAAGACGGCTTGGGTCACTGGAGAAAGCAGTCTTTCTGTGTCAGTTCCGCCATGCAGTGACCCTCGCCACGGTGCGGCGTGGCTGTCTTCCTAGCGGCCACCATTCACAGGACACGTGGCCTTGCCCAGGGGGCTTCTCTCTGCACCTCGGTTTCCTCGAGGGGCTGGGAGAGCTCAGGGGTATCCACAGTGTGCTCAGGGGATCCTAGGGTCTCCCCTCCCCGCCTCCCCCACTTCATCCAGACAGCCTTAGCTTTCTTCTATTTTATACATTGTGGGTCCCCATAAAATTCCCTTTGAAGAGAGGCTTTTGTGGCCAATAAATGTTTGAAATCCACCAGGCTGAATAATCTTGTACATTGCTTCCAGCCCTGACAATCTCTGATTCTAAAAACCACCAAGTTACAATCTATTTGGGAGAACAAATAATACTCAGAGACTCAAGGTTCTGTGTGTGTGTGTGTGTGTGTTTAATCCTTTACCATTTTTTGTTGTTGTTGTTTTTTGATGCCTCGGCTTCTCAGACACAAACCACATGCAAACATTTCACCTGGAAAGTTCGGCAGCTCTCAAGGTATCGACGTGCACACAGAGTGCCTACAGGCAAAGTGAGGCAAGCATGAATCTGTGCCCAGCGCCTGCTCAGTGCTTTGCACTCTGCAGGTGGGGGAGACACCGCTGTCACGTGGCTTGCAAACAAGCAAACCAGTTGAGAGCAACACAGCTCCACCAGGCAGGTACTCACACCCTCGGCTTTCTACTTCTCCTGCTGGCCTGTCTCCACCCCCAGGCCCTCCTTGATTCGTGCCCATCTCTCTAAAATGGAAAAAAAAAAAGGTAGGAAATGGAGCCTAGTGACCATTTCAAGATGGTGATGCGATGCTAGAAAGTCTGCACTGATTGGGCTGCAGATTTGTGACATTTCCAACGGCTTGC
>CM053613.1:48083403-48112787 GCA_028646535.1 Procyon lotor
GAGGCCGGTTCTCCCTGGGGGACAGGTCATCTTCAGCATCCTGCACAGACAGCCCTTCTGTTCCAGCCTAAGATTCCAGCAGAGGGGAGCACAAGAGAGGAAATGCAGACTGCAAATAAATCAAAAATAATTTCTATTTCTCTTTGGATCATGTGGGTTTTATTCGGGGGGAGGGTAGAGCGCACATGCTTTTCTGTTCCTATCTTCACTATGCCACCTAAAAATGAGCGGATAAATAGCCTGGAACGTTACAAGAGGCCCTGGAGATCATCTAGTTCACCTGTCTCATTTTAAGGATGGGAGAATGAAGACCCAGAATGGGGAAAGTCCTTGCTGGGAGTCATCCAGGTATAGAAGAATTTGGTCTGGACCACAGGCCACTGGCCATTTCATTCAGCTCCCAAGGCTCAAGTCTCCTGCGCTAGTCACAGCATCTTGTGGTAAGAGAGGGCAAGAGGGCTGTGCACAACACATGTGGGCACAGTACCTGCGTCTAGGAGGCATATTAGGGCAGCTATGTGTGGTTGTTCAGGTTGTACACTGCACTGGGCCCCCACCCGGCAGTGAATGAGATGTGAAAGCTGGATCACACTGCATGCCCAGCTGTGTGCCCTGGTGCAGGGCCCTGTCTGCTCGGAGGAAGGGCATCTTTTTCTAATTGTCGCAGAAGGGCTCCAAGGGCTAGCAGGACTTCTGGGGAGCAGGAAGCGTTTGCCAAAGATTGGAACCTGGCCGCAAGCTGAGTTTATCAGGCAGAGAAGAAAGAACAGGCATTCTGTGAGAGGGAGGATGTACAAAGGACCCCATTACGGATGTATTGGAATCAGCAGTGGACACAGCTCCCCTGGCCTACACCCAGGGCCTGGCGACAACTGGGTCTCTGTCTCCAGCATCTCCGGGAGGACCAGGCCAGAAAAATCCCTCTCTGGACACCATCTTGGAGTAAAAGGGTTCTAGACGCTGTCCCTCAGAGCCACCCCCCTGTTCTGTTTCAGCCATTCTGGGGTCCTGACCGAACCCTCGGAAGCCTCTGTCACTACCACGCTCCTCGCTGCTCTGGGGGGCACCCTCTGTGGCCTCGCTCCCTCTTTGCCAGCCTTCTTCCTTGCTCCCCCACTTCCTGAGGAGAGAGGAAGCCAACCAGCCTGAGGAAGGGAGAAGCAGCCATTTCATTCAGAGGCTGCTCTGCCGGCCTCCTGGGGTCAGGGTCAGCTGGCTGCAAACACCCTCCCCTCTGTCCCCCCATCTTCTGCTGCTTTAGGAAAGGGCTGAAGACACAGATTCTAAATATAGGTACATCTCCCAACCTCCTGCCCAGCTAATATTAGCCCTTTTGTGGAATCCACTGACAGCATTATTCCCTTTTTTTGGCTGCACTGGTGGGAATTCTGCTTACAGTAAGGCGGGCTGAGCCAGCAAAAGACTGGGGACCACACTGAGCCAAGTACAGTGAGAGCTCTGCTAACCGGGGGCTGTGCCAGATGATTTATGGAGCTCCTTTCCAACACAAGATTTATGATTCTATGAACGGGGAGGCTTGGGAAATGGGGGTGGGGGGCCGGTTCTGGTTAATTGAATTTGTCAGCTTCCAGATGGAGGAGGCACTAACATTTGTTGATAATTTACTCAGAGCCAGGGACACCACTGAGGATTTCAAATACGTGATTTCCTTGAGTTTTTACAACACCCCTAGGAGAGGAATAGGGGTGTTATCCCGATTTTACAGATGAGGGCACTGAGGCTCCTGGAAGGGAATGTAACTGGCTCTATGACAAACAGCCAGTCAATGTGAAGATGAGCTTTGAACCCAGGTCTTGGTCACCCTAAAGCCTTGACTTTTCATTGTGCTGGTAGGTTTCTTCGCACGCTGTTAGAAAATCCTCTGAAACCCATATGGGTATGATCCCTCTGTATGGTCCACAGTTAGGGTCAGAGAAGCGAGAGCAGGACCTGAGTTAGGAGACTTGAACTCTGGGCCTTTGTCTGCTGGGCCGACTTGGAGTAACTAGCAAAGCCTCTCTGAGCCTGGGTTTTCCCATCTGCAGGTAAAGAGCTTCAAAGGCACTTTGAGCCCTGACTCTGGGAGTCTATGTTGCATTTCTCTAGGTAGATCTTACTTTGATAGCCAGTTCTCATCACCCAGTGCAAAAATGCAGCCCGAAAAGGGCCTGGTGATGAGGGAGCAGGAGCCGGGCCCCGGCAGAGGCCAAAATGAACACGTTACTGACAAGGAGGTTCCAAAGCCGCCTTCCTACAAGATGTCAACTCATTGTCTTGCAACTCCTCTCTGCAAAGTAAAAGAGCACAAGAAAAGCTAATTCTGCCTGAGGTGGTGGAGCACAAATGAGGTCCGTGGGGTTTCTCTAATGCCCTTGGAGAAGAGAGAAGGAGAAGGCAGATTCAAGGGAGAGTGTGAGTGACCAGTGATGCATGGGGGGACAGTGGGTATTGATTTCATTTGATCGTTTATCGTCCCATCTCGTTCCAACAGAGATTTAATGCAGGAGGATTTAGGAGGGGTGATGCCTAAGAGGATGGCAATGCCATTCCCCAAGAAGGGAAGAGAGCCAGTGAAGACAGCTGACTGAGTCGAGTAGCATAGTCATACTGTTTGTCTCCCCCTGGGAAAAATGAGGCTGGCCAGACAAACAGACTCACGTCTGTCCATTGGTTTGCTCTCTGCCACCTGCAGAAATGCACCCTTCAGGCAGCCGGCATCCCCGACAGTGTTTTTCTGGTTAATGACTCAGGACCAAAAAGAAGAGGTCTGCTCAAGAGCTCCCGAGAACCTCAGGGAAGGCTCTCTTCCCCGAATCAGATACCGGAGCAGCTCACCCGACAAGCAGAATCAGAGGAAGTCCGCGGAACCTTGCCGCTTCATCTTTGTTGTGTTTTATTGAAGTTAAACCAATCCTGAAATTTCACTCCCAGACCGTTTCCTGGACCATTTCTCCGAGGGAGGAAGCAAGCCCATTAGCGAGCCACTCAAGTGGCCGGCGGGGTCCCTGGGGGACTTGGTAGAGCTGACGGCTTCAGAGCGCTACGGGCTGTGTGTGTGTGCAAGCGCGGGACCGAGTGACAGGCGGGGGCGGTGACACTGTCACTACCCGGAAATCACAAACAACAGGATTGTTTCCAAGGTGAGACAGGGGTTCTGCTTCCCCACGGAAACAGACAGCGCCTGAGGGGAAGGCACACAGGCCTGCCGGCACGTGCAGAGCCAACAGCGTGCACGGGGTAGGGGGACCCAGATGCATCTCACACCCATACATGGGGACCCGGATGCACATGCCCAGGGCGAGGACATGTTCACCTGCACCTACACCTGCGCGGTCCCCAGACTCACAGGCGCACAGCCGCAGCTCACCCCCTAAGTACCTGGGCATTAGGGCCAGGCCGGGGGCTCCCTCAAGCTGGCACCAGACGTGCAGGATTTCTAAGCTGATGACTTCACAGAACCGCTCCCCCCACATCCCCACCACAGTATCAGGAGGTTCATTTTTACAGCTGTTTCCTCAGCACCTTCTGGCCGGAAGATCCTGGAGTGAGGGCTCCAGGCAGAGGATGAGGAATGCAGGCCTTAGGGAGCCTCACATCGGAGATGCTGCAGACAAGACAGCGTCAAAGAGGGAGGCGGGCACGGAGATGGGTTACAGGCTTCTTTAGAGTGAAGCGTGTATCATACTGCTGGATCCCCAGAGCCCAGCAAGGTGGGAACACCCAGTGGGGCTTCACAGATGATTACTCACAGATGATGAATTAATTCAGGGCGATTTCCAGCCAAAATGACTTGGTGTCTCTCTCCTACCTCCGCACTCCCCCATTACCAAGGCCCTATTCCTTATCGCCAGGCTGGCCGGCCCAGGGGGCCCTTCCTCACCAGGCAGAACCTGTCTTCCCACCTCAACCCCTCCCCTAAACCCCCATGTCTGCACTTTACTCCCCGTTTCTGTGCCACTGAACTTCTCCCTTGCTTCTCCAGGAAACCAGACCCTTCCAGGTCTCAGCGCCTTGGTGCCAAGTTTCCCGCTGCCAAGAAGGCCCCTTGATTCCTTCTCTGATAAACTCTTTGTCTTCCTTCTGCAGATTTCCCTGCTCTTTCCCTCCCTCCCTCCCTCCCCCACCCAGTCTCAGTCACTGCACCCCCAAAGGGCCCCCAAAGACCTTGCTTCATCCCTCTGTGGCTGTCTCCCCACAGTGAGCAGCTTCAGGGGGCCCCCTGTCCCACTCATTCCAGAGCCCGGCACTCAGTAAGTGATGCTGGGTGGGGTGGGGGCGGGGGACTCAGTGGGGCCTGGTTCTGGGCTTTGTGGAGCCCCTGGACTTCCTCCCTCAGCAGGATGGGCACGGAAGCAGCAACGGATGGCAAGCATGAGAACCAGAGTGGATATGGAAGCACGTCTGGGGCACAGACTGTACCAAACCTGTGTCTAGGGCTGCCGCAATCATGCGTGTCCTCCCCTGGGACACATTCAGGGACGTAATTCCCATTTCTCCCCACCCTTGCCCCTTGGCATGTGGCTCTTGCGGCCTTTGTCCCACTTAACCTCCCCAAAGCACTCTTCTCCAGAGGCCCCTGGGTATAAAACATCATTAAGAACACATCTCTCCCAGGTTAAGCTTTCTAAACCCCCAATGCCCAAGAGATACTGCTCCGTCTTTTGGCTGGAGAAAGTGGGGCAGTCCTGCCGGGTCTGTGAAAGCAGGAGCTGTGGGCCCCTTCCTGCCCCCTCAAGGAAGCCCTAAATTGATTAATACCTGCACGGCCCACTCAGCAAAATAAACCTATAAAATGAGATGATTTAAAATGGTTTTTTTTTTTATCGATTAATTTATACTTCTAAAAGGTCACATTCAGTTCTTTTTTAAAACTGGACAGAAATCCAGAATGAGTAAAGGCTTGAGATACAGAAGTAAATGAAACTGCAAAAACGTATGAGTATCTTTACATGCTGGTGAGGATGGCGTCAGGCTCTGCTCATAGGGAGGTGAGGGAGATATACACCCAGCCCTCTGGAAGCCCCTGTGTGAGTGGAAAAGGAGGGCTTCCGTGTTCACAGTCAGATTCAAAGGCAATCCTTGGCATCTTGGATGTGCCTGGGGACGTCACAGGGGTCCTCACAGGGCCTTCTCACAGTAACCCTGAGAGGGAAGGGTTATGATCATTTCTCTTTCACAGATGAGAACACTGAGGCTCAGAGGGTTACATGATTTGTCCAGGGTTAAGCAGCCAGTGGGCAGACTGGGATTTGAGCCCAGGCTTATGTAGCTCCTAACACTGATGGTCTTGCTTCCATGATAAAATGGGCACATCTTCGGTCCAGCAGTAGAAAATTTTGAAGATATTTGGAGAACGCTCATTTCATTTCATTTCATTTCATTTCATTTCATTTCATTTATTTCATTTCATTTCATTTCATTTCATTGTCACAACAACCCTAGGAAGTAGACATCAGTGTCTCCACCACCAAGGATCAAACTGAGATTCACTGTTATCATTCCAGCTTGGAAATGGGAATCAGGACCAGAATTCAGTATTTTTGTGTCTGACCTCCTAGTGAGCTGGGGGACTGGCCCTTTTAGGGGCATGGAAAGGAAGACAAGGTCCGGGGGTAGGTGATGCACAATGACGAGGCCCTAGGAGACCTGCATGTCATTCAGGGACAATTCTCCAATGTCTCGACCTGACCTTTGTTACTGAATCTTGTTTCAGTTCTGCCTCTAAAAAAACATCAAAATCCTGTCAAAAGACACAAGAAAGCATTTGACAAAATCTAACACCCTTTCGTGAAAAAAATACTTAACAAACTATGAATATAAGGAATCCTCAACTAGATAAAGGCCATCTTTAAAAAGTCCACAGTTAACATTGGACTTAGTGGTGAAAGACTGAAAATTTCCCTCTAACATTAGAAACAAGACAAGCTGTATGCTATCACCACTTCTATTTAATACTATACTGGAGGCTCTAGGCAGGGAAATTAGCCTAAATTAATTAATTAATTGATTGATTGATTGATTGATTAAAAAGGCATCCAGATTAGGGAAAGGGAGAAATACAACTATCTCCACTCACAGACAGATGATAAGATCTGGTATACAGAAAATCCTAATAAATCCACAAAAAATATTGGAACTAATAAACAAGTTCAGTAAGGTTGCAGGATACAAGGCTATTATACCAAAATCATTTGTTTTCTAATACTAGCAATAAGCAACCCAAAAATGAAATCAAGATAACCATTCTACTTACAATTGCATCAAAAAAATCATAAAAGTATTTAGGAATGAATTTTAAAAATAAGTGTAAGGGTCCTTCGCAAGTGCAAAACTTTTTTATATGTCGTACATATAATAATGGACACCATAAAACACCAAAGAAAGGGAAAGACATCCATGTTTATAAATTGAAAGACTTAATATTGTTTAGATGGCAACATTCCTAACTTGCTTTACAGATTAAATGCGTTCCCTACTGAAACTCCAGCTAGATTTTTTTTTTAAGAAATGGATAAGTGGATCCTAAAATTCATATATAAATGCAAGACACTGAATACCAAAACAGTCTTAAAAAAGAACAAAGTTGGAGGACCCATAGTTCTCAATTTCAAACCTACTATGAAGCTACAGTAATCAAAGCAGTGTGATGTTGGCATTAGGACAGACATCCAGATCAATGGGCCAATGGAATAGAACTGAGAGCCCATAAATAAACCCTCTCATTTATGATCAGTTGATTTTTGACAAGAGCACCAAGACAATCCAATGAGGAAAGAACAGCATTTTCAGCAAATGGTGCTGGGACAACTGGATATGCACATGCAAATGAATGAAGTTGGTTACATACCTTACTCAAGATACAAAGATCAACTCAAGGTGGATCACGAACTTCCATGTAAGAAATAAAATTATAAAATTCTTAGATGAACACATAGGATCAAGTCTTCATGACTTTGGGTTTAGCAATGGTTTCTTAGATGCGATACAAGTGACCAAAAAACAAAACTGGACTTCATCAAAATTAAAAACATTATCAAGAAAATGAAAAAGACAACTCATAGAATGGGAGAAAATATTTGCAAACCGTATGTTAGAAGAGTGACTTATATTCAAAATACCGAAAAAGAACCCTTGTAACTCAACAATAAAAAGAAAAGTAACCTAATTAAGAAATGAGCAAAGGACTTGATTAAAGTCCTTCTTTAGGACTTTAGAAGTCCTAAGAGCTCTAAAGGACTTTCTCTAAAAGTGGCCAATAAGGGCAAGTAAAGATGCTGAGCATCATTAGCCGTTAGGGAAACCTGAATCAAAGCCACATGAGATGTTACTTCAAACCCATAAGAATGGTTAGAAAAGAAGAGAGATGGTAAAAAGCGTTGGAAAGAATGTGAAAACCATCGAAACTTCAGACATTTCTGGTGGGACTGTAAAACGGTAAAGCTGCTTTTGAAAACAGACTGCAGCACCTGAAAATGTTCATCCTGTGACCCAACCATATTACTTCTAGGTGTGAACCCCAGAGAACTAAAAATCCACGCTCACACGACCCCTTGTACACAAAAGTTCATAGTAGCATTGTTCATAATGGCTAAAAAGTACCAATAATCTGAATAGCCATCAACTGACAAATGGGCAAATGAAATGGGATGAGGGCACCTGGGTGGCTCAGTCGTTAAGCATCTACCTTCAGCTCAGGTCATGACCCCGCACTGGGCTCCCTGCTCACGGAGAAGCCTGCTTCTCCCTCTGCCACTCCCCCTGTGAGAGTTCCCTCTCTCACTCGCTGTCTCTCTCTCTGTCAAACAAATAAATAAAATCTTAAAAAAAAGAAAAAAACGAAATGAGTGTGTGTGTGTGTGTGTGTGTGTGCGCGCGCGCGCGTGCTTGGGTGTGTACGTGTGCGTGAATTAGCCATAAAAAGGAATGAAGTACTCGTACTACGTGCTACAACATGGGTGAATCTTGAAAACACTATGCTGAAGCGAGAAATCAGACACAAAGGTAACACATTATATGGTTCTATTGAAATAAAATGTCTGGCATAAGCAAGTCCACAGAGAGAGACGGTAGTATTAGTAGCTGGTGGGGGTCGGGGGAGCAGGAAATGGGGAGTGACTGCTAATGAAAACGGGGTTTCTTTGGGGGGGGGGGTAATGAAATGTTCCAAAATTAGATACTGGCGATCGTGGCACAACTCTGAATATACTGGAAAACACTGCGTCGTATAGTTTTGAAAGGGTGAATTTTATGGCATGTGCATTATATCTCAATAATGCTGTTATAAAAAAAAACATATGCATGAAAGAGACTGTGGGGAACATGGAAAGTGGAAACAGCTGACTTGCTAGAAGTGGTGAGATGGAAGGTGATTTTATTTTTTTCCTGATATTGTTGTTTTGATGTTGTTTGGCAAGGACAAGCGAAAAGGAGGGGGAGAGAATGATAGTCCAGTGGAGAAGAAGACAACTACCTTGGGAGCCCAGGTCTCTGAGGCTGTCATCGCTCACTCGGCTAGTCACTCTGACTTGGCTGGACTGTGGGCTCCTGAGTAAGGCTTCCCCTCCCCGGGTCTTGGTTTCTTTTTCTTGGGAGTGGAATAATACCAACCTTGTCGGGCCGCTGTGAGGATCCCAAGAGGCCTCACATACACAGAGCACATACGTGGCAAATACCCACAGTGTTCATTATCTTTCATCTTCATTTATTTATTCAAATAATAATGAAGCATCTGTTACATACTGGGGATCCAGATGAACTAAGATTGGACCTTGTTCTTAAACATTTTGGACTTTAAGAGAAGACAGACATAAATAACCAAAACAGGTTCAATGAGAAGGGTCAAAGCAAAGATATCCACAAAGAGCTTGCTGGACAAGTTGTCAGAAGAGACCAAATATATTTGGGAGCTTGTGGTGGGAGCGAGTGGGGCCGGGTCGAGAGATGGCAATCGACGGAAGGATGGCAGCATCCATAATCGCAGACCACGGATTTGTTCTATAGCGTGCTCTCACGTGCACTGTCCCACGTGGCCCTCAGGGAATGTCAGCAAGGAAAGTATTACCGCCGTACTTGATTTATGAGAAGACCAAGTCTTCGAGAGGTCAAGAGAGTGTTCTGTTTTCATAAAGCCGGCTCACGGTACAGGACCTTCTCTATTTGCCATAGCCACTTCTTCTGACCAATCTTGGCTACATCCCACTAAAAAGAAATACCAGGAGGGGTAGAGTCAAGAAAATGAAGAGGAGCTCTCTCCAAGGCAGGCCTGGTCAGAGGTATCGAGTATGTAAGCTGTGCCCCCGGGGGTTCGGTGAGGAACACGCCAGACGGAGACCCAGGAACCAATTCAGGCGGGGGTCGCCCAACAAAGACTTATAGCATTCCTTGGGGGAAATGTTCATGCTCTGTAGGTCATCAATGTCTGGTAAGTACTTCTCCCCTGATCTCACTAAGTCATAAGCTGGGGTAGGGAAGGAAAACATGGAATCATTTATAGAGCACCTACTGTGTACAGGGCCTTATACAAGGAACTTCCCCAACAGTAGGCTCTTAAGGCATTGCAGTGGCCTCTTTCTACATTGACGGTGAGGTAACACTGATGGCCGGAGGGGTCAAGTGCCCTGCCCAAGGTCACACAGAAAACCTGTATCAGAGAGGAGTGAGCCTCCTTTCCACTCACCAGAAGGATTCCAAATTTCTCCTTGTGCAAAGAAGTCATAGTCTTAAGGGCAGTGGGGAGAATCAACACAGTGCCTGTAAGAGCCCAGAAGCTCCACAGCATCAGGGACCCATATCATTCACTTACACAACATGAAAATAAAAACCTGAACAGTTTGCATTTCCAGGGTGAGGGGGTGAGCCACTCGTTTTATTTTTGTATCCCATGGGCTTAGCTGCTTATCTGGTATAGAATAGGGACCTCTATCGGTCCTCCTTCACAACAGCCTCAATGACCCCTGGTTATGATGGAACCAGACCTCAGGTAGATTGCAAAAGGCCTCCCTTTTTATCAAATGCAACTTTCTCAAAGGAGCAGGATGACAGATGAGAAAGCCCGGGCATTCGGCACAGAGACCCAGGTGGGTCCCTCAGCGATGCTGCCAGACTATCGACGGCTGGCCAGCTGGACCGACCACAGTCTCATTCATCAAAAGCCATAACAAGTGCATTTGTTGGCTTCAGTGCCAGCCCCATCCCCCTGACCCTGACAGTGAGTCTGTGATCACCAAGGCTCCTCACCATTGCGGCATCTGCAGAGTGCGTTGAAGTGGAGGTCCAAGGACCAGGCTGTACCCAGCACTCTCTAACTACCCCATTCAGGAAAAACAGAGGAGTCTCCAACCCCACCCAGCGGGCTAGGATGTCCACCAGTACTCTGCGGTGATTCATGATAACTTACAGGATTACAACTGAGGGCTGCAGAGGTCTCGGCCAGGCAAGATTCAGCGACCAGGGGGACCTGGAGTCATCAAGGGATCACCCCAACAAGTGTCCCAAAGGTATAAAAGAAAGAACACAGATTTCGGGAGGCTACAGACCTAAGAGAAAGCCCAGTCCTCTCCTGCAAGATGTCTCACCTTCAGAAAGCATCTTGGTCTCTTGAAGCATCGAGAAGCACTTTTCACCAGCTAAATCCAGGTGTCATATGCTGCTATTTTGAAGGCCAGACAGGCTAATTGGATGGACGGATTTGGCAGATGATCGGGATTGTGAAAACCAGGTGACGGAAGGATGTTTGAGGAGGGCTGATGGTTAAGAATGGAAGAGACGATGCTAGAATGTGTGGTGAAAAAGAGAGCAAGCTGGGGATGGGAGGTAGAGGGAGACAAAAAGGAAATGAATCCTAGGGAAAACTGCATTTAGTAGGGGTAAAAGGAAACCAAGTCAGAGCTCAGATGGAATGTGGTCAGAGCAGATAATAAGGAAGAGGACAAGACGAGCCACATTTTCCACTAGACACATCAGTTTGCCAACTGTTCCATCTTGGGAGAGCAATCATAAGACTGGAGACTTATTATTATACCATCAATAAACGTCTCCTACAGATGTAGAGGCCAAAGGTAGCAAGTGGGTTCCTTCTCACCAGCCCACTGTCAGGGTCAGGGGGATGGGGCTGGCACTGAAGCCAATTCCAACTGATTGATCATGTTTATCTAAAGCACTGTATTTGAAAAAAAATTCCGAGGCCTCATCTGAGCATGGTGGTGAAGAGAGCTGTTTCATTGAGCGAGGTCTGCGATGGGGTGTACGGAAGGAAGAGCAGCCCGCATGCCACGCGTGGGGTATTGGGCTGTGCTGCCCAGATAAAGCCCTTTGGGACGAAGCACTCATTCCTCCAGGTGCAGGGACCGTTGCTGTTGGCTGTTGACAGCTCTTGGTAGAGTCCCTCTCCGGGAATGGCCCTTGGCCAAGAGGGCTGCCTCACCCAGGGCTAGCCCACTGCTGCTGCTGTGAAGGGCAGTGAGACTAACTCCCCCAGATTCAACGCGGGGTATCTGAAGGGCCATCCCAGCTCCAGCGCTCCCCGTGGGGTCAGTGGATGTCCATGTCGTGATGCGTTGAAATTCAACTCCCCCCTTGATCCACTCTTACTTCCCATGCAGGTGCTGATCCTGGTGTCAAGTCCACTAAACTTTCTGCCCACACTTCTCCCTGGAGTCTGGGCCAAAAACCCAGCCTAATGCATCATGCATTTCCCATTCATGCATAATCTCTATCCCCCTCTATGCCTAGTAGGAGCTTGTCATCTGCATTTGTTCCTCACCTAAGACCTAACGTGAGTCAATGAGGACACATACTCCATCAGCTTTTTCTCTTGTTTGCAAGGAAATTCAAAGGCTGGTTCTCCATCTTTCTTTTCTTGCCTACGTAGACATAGATTTCTGCTTGAGGCTTGGAGTCTCCCTAACCTCAAATGAGGGCTGGCTCCATTCTGTTCATTTTCAGTCATGCTCCCTCCCAGCCTCTAACCCCAGCACAGACAGCATTTGTCCCTGATTCAGTTTTTGGAGCCGTTGTGAACCGAAGGTGTCATCAGGAGGGAGAACAGAATATGCTAACAACTCTCACTGGTTTGATGCCTTCAAGTTATATGTATGTGTTATTTTATGGACACAGTAACTCTTTAGAGTTCTTATTTCTTTTGAATAAAAGGTATAGAGAGGTTAAATGATTTCTCAATCAACTGCAGAACCTAGACTAGAATCTGGGTTTCTCGGCTGCTGGTCATTCTGGCCACAGGCAGAAACCACTTAGCTGGCCTCTGCTTCTTTCTCAGGGTCAGTGTATGTTTTCTAGAAAACACTAGAATACTGGAATTAGCCCAGGGGACTCTTTCCCATCTCCCCTTTCTACTCTGGCAAAATCCTGGGGACTTGATAGTGTTCAAATCCTGAGTCAAGCACTCAAGAGCACTGTGGAATGTAGGGGATGATCTAACAATCAGGGCCAGAATCCCCAGTACAGCCGCACCAAGGGGCCATCTTGTTCCTCTTTGGATCACTCCTTTGATGGAGAGCTCACTACCTCACAAGGCTGCCCATTCTGTTGTCCCCTTGTCTATACAACAGGAACAATATTAAAAAGAGAAATTTGGTGGGGGGGGGGCGGTTAGTGGCTCAGTCGGTTAAGCGTCTGACTCTTGATTTCAGCTTAGGTCATGATCTCAGGGTCCAGGGATTGAGGCCCAAGTGAAGTCAGCTTAAGATTCTCTTCTCCTCCTGCCCCTCTCCCCAACCTGCTTGAATGTGCACACACATTCTCTCTCTAAAGAGAGAGAGAGAGAGAGAGAGAGAAACTGGAACATTTAAATGAGATAATGCTTATAAAGCACATGGTGTAGTAACCAGCAAGTGATGTACTCAGTGAATGGGAGGAGGTTTCTTCTCTTTCCGTTAGACACAGAACAAGAACAGAACAGAGCTGGTTTACAGAAGAGTGCCCTCAGCTCCAACCACATTACTTGGGGATTGGTCCTTACACAGCCCTGAGATAGAGCTGGAGAGGTCTGGAGCGTGGGCTCCACTCCCAGCTACCTATGTTTGAGTATGGGCTCTGCCATTCAGCTGTGTGACCTTGGGAAAGTCACTCTGTCACTCTGTGCCTCACTGTTCTCTTCTGCAAGATGAGGAGAGACTAACATTACTTACATCTGGGGGTTGTCGTGTAAATGCTCAAAATTCTGCCAGGCCCACGGTAGGTGTCTGTTGTCATTTTTGCCACCCTTCTCATCTTCCAGACAAGGAAACCGAGGCCAGAAACTTGAGCCATTTCCACAAAGTGAAACAGCAAATGAGGAGCAGACCCTGGAGGGAAGTCTTGGTTTGCCCGAGTCCCAAGTACGTGAGCTTTCTTTCCTGTAACATTATTTCTGCCAGGCCTTTTGCTCTTTTTTAAGAAAAGGGGGAAGGACAGGAAAAGCAGTCACAAAGAATTCTGCCAGAGAAGCTGGCATATCCTTCTCATTGGAGGAATGAGCTTGTTCCTAAAGGCGCAGCTAAGTGAGTCTGGGAGTCCTGTCCCCAGGCAGGCAGGAGAGCTCACCGCCCGATGGCTGGAGGGACACGCCAGGGACCAGGGCTGAACACGCCACCTCCTGCTCCCGGTTCTGTCACCACAGCAACACCAGGGCCTTCGCTTTGGCGGCAGTGGCCAGGACAGGTGCGTTGCCCAGCCCCACATGGCTGGGTGACCGGTGACAGGTGGGTGACTCTGAGGTCCTGTGAGGGATGAGAAAGCACTGCGAGCCCTTCTCGAAGGTGGAAACCGTTTCAGGTCTGTGCAGCTGCAGTTGAGAGGCGGGCGGCGGCCCAGTGGCCAGAGTCGGGTCGCGGCTGGTATGGGGCGCCCTGGCTCTGCGCAAAGGAAGTCTTGCGAGCAGGAGTGGAATTCAAAATGTTTAAGAACTGATATGATGCAGACAGCGACCCATCAGAATGGGCATGATGGCGAACGTCAGTCTCGGCAACAGAGAAGCCCAGCGTGGGACCAAGAAGACGATCAACGGGTGGGGGGTCAGGTGCCAACAGAGATCTGTCCACTCTCTCCAAAGCAAGTCCCAGGGAGAAGTCCGCGAGGCCCCCAGGGCTCTGCCCATGATGGTGTCCAAGCCACTGCTATGGAGGAAAGAGTGAAGGACCTCAGGTCCAGCTCCCGGGCCCAGAAGCACCCCCGCCTTCAGGGTGCACAGGTCCAGCCTCCAGAAGAGCAAAGCCACGAGCCCACCCAAAGACTCAAGCGTGAAGGCTCTCACGGCTATGTCACCCTGTTCTCATTCTCCTTCCTTTTCTCTTCCAAGTGTTCACTTGGGTCTCCCAAAGCAAATGTCCTTGTTCTAGCATTTAGAAGAGGGCATCAGCGCACCTCACTGGAGTCCCACACCCGGAGGTGTGCGGAGGGGAGCCCTGGCCTGCCCAGGAGTCAACAGTTGGGATCCCAGTCCCGCCTCGGCAGCCCCCAGAGCCATTCCAAGCCCCCTCTTCCCCAGCTCCAATCTCCCTCCCTGGTGCTTGCTAACCTTTCCCTTAAAAACACATGCTCCTGCTAGCCTTTGGACAAAGTCACAAGGGGTCAATTATCTTGCGGCAATGAAGGAGGAGTACCATTTCTTCGGCTTGCATAAGATGAGACTGCACATGATGAAATAAATCATTGGCCCGTGAGGTCTTGTGGGAAGGTACTAGATGGGAAGCCCTCCCTTGAGAGCAATGCACAAAGACCTTTCCCCTCACCCAGCCTCACCCACCAACGAGTCTGCAGGCGTAGTTGCCAAGCCTAAGAAATTCCCCTGGAAAGTGCCACTGGAACACTTCACCACTGTTCTTCAGGGACCTCAAAAGGTTGTGCCGACTGATGGTGACTTTGCCCCACTTGTGTCTTATAAATGCTGTCTACTAAAAAAAAAATAAGTAAATAAAAAAATAAATGCCCTCTACTTTCCTGTTAGCTAATGGTGGCTCTTCATGCTGTCTTTGATACTTGACCGTGGCCTCCCAGCCTTCTCTAACTTCATCCCTCCTGAATGGAAACTTCCTAAAGCCCCGGGTCAACAGGCACTGGATTTGAGTGACAGCTTCAAGAATTTACCAAAGGCAGGGCGTCTGGGTGGCTCAGTGGGTTAAAGCCTTTGCCTTCGGCTCAGGTCACGGTTTCAGGGTCCTGGGATCGAGCCCCGCATAGGGCTCTCTGCTCAGTAGGGAGCCTGCTTCCTCCTCTCTCTCTGCCTGCCTCTCTGTCTACTTGTGATCTCTCTCTCTGTCAAATAAATAAATAAAATCTTTAAAAAAAAAAAAAAAAAGAATTTACCAAAGGAGCCATGGGCATGGGTTATCCCACTAGGGGATAAGGTTCCAGTTTCTGCCCTCAAGAACCTCACTATTCAGTGCGAGAAGATCATAACCAACAATGAGGATGTACTATGATAAATACTTTGCTAATGATGACTTTTAAAAGCACCATCACTAAAAGGTGACGACCATTTCTTGCTAGCCATTGTGTGTTATACACTTTATGTAAGACAAGAACATAAGCTTTTTGGTCCAAATACCTGGGCTCAAATCCCAGCATTATCACTGAATACCTTAGGACTCTCCGGCATGTTAACTTCTTTGAAATAGCTTATCTGGAAAAACAGACGTAAAAATTAGAAAAAAGAAAGTATATCTGAGATGTTACCATAGTGCCCTGCACACAATAAGGTGTTTGATAAATGTCTTTTATTAAGGGTGATTAAGAGTGTTGGAAGAGCTAACGTTGGCTATGGTCCCAGTCCTGAAGGGTCTGTCTGGCTAGGTGTAAAGGTCAAGGAAGGACATCCACCCAGGATGTGTGGCAGCACTGTGATGTTCTGTGGCCCATCTGGTGTGGCGCCAGTTCTGAGCCAATGGCCGGAGCCACAGGGACCAGAGGTCGGCCAGGCCAATGGAGTTGCCAGCAAGAATTAGGCAGAATATTCCAAGTAGGGCAGGTCCTCCAGGACCAGGAGAAACTGAGTGTGTTGGTGTAGTGAGAGCCCAAGCTAGGAGTCAAATGCAGGCCTGTTATCTTCTGGAAGGCATGAGAACCCCAACCCGGGGCACTCTGCCCCCTGCACCCAGTGGCTTCTCCCCACACCACAGACACTGGCCATCCGCCCCTGCATACTCAACCCCACACCGGGTACCTCCATGCTGGGTGCTGTGGGGGTGAACAAGGACGACGCAGGCAGAACTCCGCGCCTTACAGAATGTACTACCTCGGAAAAGGAGCCGTGCAAATCAGAACACACCAGCCCCAGAACCGAGCCTGTGCACAAAGAACCAAACTGCACCCACTCAGGCCTGTTTACGCGAATGAACATTCTAGCAGTGTGGCATGATGAGCCTGTTGCTAAGCCTGCCAAGCTTCCTGTCACCGAGCACTTCGGTCCTAGCTCAGGAAAGATAATCACTCTGGGAACCAGCTTCCTCAGGCGACCTGGCAGAATGCTTTCAGTCTGCAGTGAAACCTGCCTTTCAACAGGGCTTGTCCTCCTCCCATGCCCACACAAGGGGAAACCCAATCCGTAAAGGAAAGGGTTTGCACACACACAGTACCGCCGGGTGTCGCTGGCTGTAAGTGACCCTCCGGGAAAGGAAGGAGCCCCGCTCTCTCTCTGGGCTTGGAGCACCTCCTAAACAAAGACCCTAAAGTCTCCTGCTGGAACAACAGGAGACGCAAGACGCTCAGATTCCAGGCACACCAGCACAGATCATCTGTCAGTCCTGACACCAGCCCTGTCTGTGTCGGGGTCCGAGCGGGGAGATCAGACAAGCAGCAGGGTAGGGCAGGGGCGGGGGGAGAGCAGGAAGGGGGAGAAATGGCTTTGGAGAGACCACTACAAATAGTCGGAGTTTTTATCTGACACCAAAGAACAGGGCAAGGGAGAGCTGTGTGATCCAAGCCAGGATGAAAAAAAGGCTGGCTTCCCCCTTGTAATAGAAGAGTTTAATGATACTTATTAAAAGCACATTTCTGGGTCCCGTTGAAAAATTACACCCATAAGTGTTTCTTTTTTTCATATAAATTGCTTCCGAGAGATTAAGTGCACACACATACACACACACATTCCTGACAGATTGCACACCCCACACTCGCACACACGCACCGTCCATAAATCCCACACATCCTGTGTATCACACGCATTGTCAGTACATCCTCATCAAGGATAGCCACAATTCATGACACACACACACATACTGGAAAGCCGGAAAACCCATCCTGGTCCCTGAGGTTATTCACGCGCCCTTTGAAACTGTAGACTTTGAAGGAGCCCAAGAGCTTCATGTTCAAGTTGTCATCCCCACAAACAAAGAGCACAGCCTCTAATCCGTATCATTCTCCACATCTTGCCCGAGGCCAGGCAACTCTGCAAAAGCCGGAGCCACTGGGATCATCAAGCTTTGGTGGAAAGCAACAGCATTCAGTAGGGTCGCCATGGGAGAAGGGGCCCCTGCCCCTCTGGCTCAGGGCAATTTCTCTCTGATATGCTGAGTACCAGCCACCTGGAGGAGGTGGCCCTGGGCCTCCACCGGGGCCATATTTTTTTTCCGGCTATCAACTTGCCCAGAGCCCAAAGCTGCCTTCACTCTCAGTCAGAGAAGCCATTGCTTTCTGGAGGAATCAGCTAGATACAAGAAAGTACCCCTTAGCCAAAGAGTATCCTTCCGCCAGCATGGGCTCCCTCTTGGTGCTGATCTCCCTAATGTTTTACTCACTGCTAAGGGGTAGGGTTCAAAGGCTAAAATCATCAGGTAGAACAGTTTGCTGTTACCAGAAACAAATGCCTTGGAGTAAGGAACTCTAACTCTAGATTTCAAGGTCAAGGTCAGCTCTATCCCTTCTTCACTGTATGGCCCTGCCAACTCCCCGAGCCACGGCTTTCTTCTTGGCAAAACGGCAACAACAGCTTCCTTCCATCTAATGGAGTTTGGGGGAAGATCACAAAATGCCCTACAGACTGTAAACTCCAAAGCAGATGTTGGAGATTTTCATGATGAGACAGTAATGAGGAAACAGAGGTGCTCATAAATTGGGTTGTGAGGGCCTGCAGGGCAGAGCCTGTGTTATATGTATCTTGTTATCTTCAGTGCCTGGCACAGAGGGGAATTCTGGGGGAAACATGGTTTGAAAGAACCAGTAAGCCTGTGAGTTAAGTGGCTTTTGTTCAAGGTCACAGAACAGCTGATGGTAGGTCTAAAACCCAGCCCCCCTCACCCCGCTCGTCCCGGGCTCTCTGTTCTAGATGCACCGAACTGGTAGGTCTCTGGAAGGGTCAGTGATGTCAAACCAGCCACAGCGTGGGCAGGTTTTAATGAGCCCTCCCATTCCCCGGAAAAGATCCACTACAGGCAGGCAATGCCCAGGAAGCCTTCATAAACTCGCCTGTTAAACATTCCATCTCAACAGTGAAAACAAACAGCAACTACAGTGCAAATCATAGCCAAATGCCTCAAACCAACTCATCTTATTTCCTGTCTTGAATTGCACACATCAGAAAAGTCACGAGATTGGGACAATGAGCCTGCAGAGATTCCAGTCGTGGAGTTTAGCAATATTTCTTGTTTCCAGCTCACATGCGGCATTATCACTTACCTACTGACCAGGCGTCTGGGAGATCACTAGCCCTCTCTGAGTCTCAGTTTTTCCATCTGCAAAACAAGAAGATGATCACAATTAATTCATTGAGACCACTGGACTAAAATGCATCAGAGGTTTTATACCTCATGTCGGTTACCAACGGCTTATGATCCCACATAACTGGGGAAATTGCTAATGGTCAGGGGCTGGAAGGGAATTATTTCAAAAATCAAGTGTGATAATTAATAGCTACGCGTCACAGAGGGCACCGATGGTGTTCAACCCTCAGTATAGAAAATTCAGCCCTTCCATCATTTTGGCACTTACTTTGCTTTTTCATAAATATAAAAATGCAAAAGACCACTGAAATGCCAGGAGATATAGAGCAAATAAAAAAATGTCACCACCTCAACATACTCGCTCTCAACATTTAGGGTATTTTTTTCAGTTTTTCTCTTCTAATGCACAGAGTTCACCATCTTGCAGAGCAGGGACCACAAAGGTGTACTCAACTGAAAAGTCACACGCAGATCACCATGCTCCCCCCTACCCTCCTTGGAATCCCCAGTATTACACCATGACTGTTGCCCACATTATTAATTCTGACATCAGCTTTGTCAGCTTCCCCAAGACTCCGGGGCCATGGTCAGGTCTCTGGCAGGCACTGTGCACAGCAGAGCCCAGGGGAGGGAGAATCCAGTGACAGCAGGGGCCCTGGCTGGTCTTCCCCGGGTCTGGGTTCAGTTACCTCATCTGCATATTAAGGAAATCAGGCTGGTCCATCCCAGAGATCACTTTTACCTTAAAAACAGGAGGCTAAGCAAAAGGGAAGGAAACATTTGTGTCCCTATTACGTGACAATGGGCCCATTCTGTTGAGCCGATAATATCTATGGATATTATCTCCTGAGCATCTTACCACCCTGGGAGATCTTTCTGGAAAGAAAATTGCACCTCAGGGAGGTTCCCAGGTCCATCCAAGACCCATTGCAATCATGGTGGCACCACTTGCCCAATTTTTGTCATAGTGATGTCTCACCTCTACTATCATGTACTAATTTTTCCAAGTTGATTCACATTTTTTGCTTAACTTTATTTCAATAGATTTTTTCTTAAAAAGTTTCTGCGGCATCTTATTCTCTCCCCCCCCCAAGGCCCACTGAAAGGCAATCTTCCAACCCAGATGGATTCTTTAATAGCAAAATGGTTGCTAACAGCTTAAAGGAATTTTTAGTCATGACCATTCTATATACGAACCTCTATGAAGTCATAGGTTTGAAGTGTTGTTTTTATGTTTCTTTTCTATTGCTCGTTAAATAACTTTGGAAGTTTAGAATGTATGGCCTGTATGTATGGCTTGTCTCTGCACTTCCCAGCAATGTCCCTACTTTATCTTGGGAAGGCTGGTTTAGGGGTCCCTCGTCATGCTGCAGCTAGACCTTGGAACATATCTCAAAGCTAAAACGTCAAAAGCATCTAACGCTTACTGAATGTCAAGAAAGTTGCCTGAGGTCACATAGCCCAGAAACGAAAGAACTGGGACTTGGGGGCCCCCCATTTGCTCACTTCCAGCTCTGGGCTCTGTGTTTTCAGTTTCCTTTCTGCCCCTCTGCAGACCCCCTATTTGCAACTCTGTGTCATCAGGCCCCCAATTAAGTCTGTTTCCAAGTCAAGGCAGGGTCACCCTGTTTTGTTAGGTCGCCAGCTTTTCCGTAAAGTGACTAGATTGTATCAATGCATATTTAAGTTCCCAAAAGAGCACTTGGGTAAGAAGCTGCAGAATTTCTAAAACCAAGTTTAGAAAATGTGAAGTGAAAGTGATTCTTTATTCAGAGATCCAAGATAGTAACCAAGGAAACAGGAAGGGCTGATAACATAATATCCAGGAATGCCATTGCCACTGCAAATGAGCAGAAGACCCCAAACGAGTGATGGGAAGTGGGAGAGAGTGGTGGGGTGGCTGGGCACTGGTCGAAGCCGGTGTTGGGTGTTGGGTGTTGGGCGTCTTTCCAGAGTTCTAAGCTTCTGTTTCCTGTCATCTGGTTTAAAATTAATTGGCATGAATTTTTTATGAGCAGACAGCAAACAGACTCAAAGGCCTGCAGAAGAGGCTCAGACTTTCTGGAGAGTTCCCGTTTTTCATGAATACAAGCTACAGAGTTGTGTGGACACAGGAAAGCAATGATTTCTCATTCTCGGGCCAATTCGTCTTACACGAAGTCTCCCACCAGCCTGAGTCAGGATGAGTAGCCCTTGCTTGGCTTCCCTTCCAGCAATACTTTAGTTAAAGTCTCTGTTAGATGCAGTGACTATTTTCTCTTCTTCTAAACTTATTATTTTTTTCTGTTTATCTGAACTCATTAAATACAATAAAACTCCCCTATGACTAGCAATATGATTTTAGACAGGTTTTCTTCCAAAGTTTGTTGTATACATACCCCATGCACATTCACATACATACACATCCAGACACTTTATGAAGTGGGATCCTATTAGATACACTAATGCTTATCTTTTTTAAAGGGTTACATAAATGCACAATTAATCCCTACTCATGTACACATAGGCGTTTTCATTTTTTCACTAGTGAAAATACTCTAATATTTTTGTACATATATCTCCGTGTAGTTGCTTGATTGTATACTTAGACTATATTGCTCAACAGTTTTTAAAAAAGATTTTATTCATTTACTTTAACGAGAAAGAGAGAGACAGTGAGCAGGTGGAGGCTAAGAGGGAAAGGAGAAGAAGAGGAAGAGGGAAAGAATCCCAAGCAGACTTCATGCTCTATGCAGAGCCCCCCCCCTGCCCATGCAGGGAGTGATCTCAGGACCCCGAAATCATGATCTGGGCTGAAATCGAGAGCCAGACACTTAACCAACTGAGCCACCCAGGCACCCTACTACTTAACATTTTTTTTAAAAAGACTTTATTTTTAAGTCAACTCTACCCACCATGGGGCTCAAACTCATGACCTGGATATCAAGAGTCACACACTCCACTGATTGAGCCAGCCAGGCTCCCCTTTATTGCTTGACATTTTTAAACAAAATATTTTATTTATTTATTTTGAGAGAGCAAGTGAGCAGGGGAGCAGGAGCAGGGCAGAGGGAGAGAGAGAATCCCAAAGAGATTCCATGCAGTACGTGGAGCCCGAGGTGGGGATCTATCCCACGGCCCTGAGATAGTGACCCAGTCGCTTGACATTTTTAAGAAATTTGCAACCCACCCCCCCCCAAAGACGATATCACTTTTCAATTTCCACCGGCAGCATAGAGGCATGCTGATTCCTCATGATCGCATCAGTTTTAGGCATTAATGTGCTTTTTTTATCCTTGTCAATGTGATAGTTAAATGGAGCCTAGCCATTTTAGTCTGTGTTCTTGGATATCAGTTGAACATCTGTTTCTATGCTTCTTGGCCATTTGCAATTCTTTAGGAAAAGCATGTTCATAGTCCCTTGCCCATTGCTTGGTTAGGTGTTAGCCTCTTTACTGTTTGGTACATAGAGTTTGCCAGTGGCCTTTTGCCTTGACTCTAATTTTTAGCTTTCTTCCAGTGAGTTCCATTACAGTAAATGGTGCTACCAGGTACTATTGCCCCACCAGAAATCTGGAGGCCTGTCCTGACGCCTCCCTGCACGTTCTCCCCACCCGTCACCTAGTCCCACCTGTCCTATTTCCTAACCAGACCGTCAGTCTGCTCCTGCTCATGTTCCTCCCTCTCCAGCACCACGACCCTCGCTGAGCCACCATTACCCCTCACCTAGACTTCTGCTGTAGCCTTCTAATTGCTGCCCATATCCTCTCTTCCAATTCTCTTACTATCCAGAAACTAGAGGGATTTTTTTTTTTTTTTAACACAAATCAGATTGTCTCCACTGCCTAAAGCTCGTTGATAGCTTCCTATCCCGTTAAAGATCAAATCCGAAGTCTGGAACATGCACCTGTGCCTGAAAAACCTGCTTCCAGCACCCAGTTTCTGTGCTGCTTGGGTCTCTCTCGATACATCCATCTCCCTGTCAGTCTCTGAACTTAGTCGCACTGACTTCCTTGCAGATCCTCAAATGGGTCATTCTTCTTCCCAATTCAAGGCCCTGGATGTGCTGTTTCGTCTGCCTGGAAGGTTGTTTGCTCTCCTTCTTTTTGCTGGCTAACCCAAATTTATCCTGCAGGCCTCTAGGCTTAAACACTGTCTCCTCTGAGAGGCCCTAAACCCCCACACGAAGTGAGCCCCTCTGGCTATTTACTGGAGTTTTCCCCTGAGGCACATCGTCCAAGGTACTCTGTGGTTGGGAAAAGGGTACTGAGCTTCTAGGCTCCACCCACTGGGAGGACTGAGTCCTGCTGGGTTTCCCACTGTATCCAGATGGACCTGAGGCCTGAATGGGTCAGGACCTGCAAGGGAAGGGCACCAGTGACCCACAAAGCAGGGCTGGTGATGGCCCAGGGTAATGCCACCTTTCTGGCAGTCCCTGCTCACGAGGTTCCAGCAACTCCGCGGCTCAGAGATGCTTCTTGAGCATCTCTCCAGCCGGGGGAGCTGATTTCAAAAACCTCTGTTGACCCACGCAAAGCTGGCCAGGTTGCCGCCTGCTGTCTGAGCGAGGAGGCGCGCTCCCCTGAGGACCGTGCCGTTTCCAACTTCATCATTGTTGGTGCTCAGACTTTTTTTCCCCCCGGACTTCTGCTGCTGATCAGGTCCCAAAAACGTGTTCACTTCAGCTTTCTTCTGGGTATTTCAGAGTTGGGAGGTTTGCTCCTTTTTCTCTGTATCGCTTAGATCTCATTTTGTGCATGTGTGAGGTTGCAAAAATGAAGCATTTCAGGTATGAAGCAATTTAGGACAAGAAAATGTACTCTAGCCACAGGGCCCTGGCCCCAATGACCCAACAACCTCCCGTGGCTTGGCGGGCTCCAGAGTGACACCCCGACGCATTAAGTGGCCTTTGTAAGACCACCTGTGTCCTCGCCTGGGCAGCCACCCCACGACCACATCCTCTGCAGGTGTCCCCAGCCAAGGACACACTACACCAAGCTGCTCTCAGAATGAGGCAGCTTTCTGGGTTGTGCGAGACTTGGTAATGATTTTAGGATTGACCTAAAAACATGGGGAGTCCGATAAGGATCCAAGAGGTAGGAGACCATCGCTTCTTTTCCCGCAGGCCCACAGGAACCATGTGAGAGGGCCTTTGTAATTTTTAAAGCCCAAGCAAGTCAGTTCTCCTCGAAGCATCCCTCTCCTGCCCCTCCCCAGCAGCATCACGCTCGCCCTTCCGTTCAGCAAGCAATCGCTGGCTGTCTATTCTGTGTGTCAGAGCCAGACTGGAGTTGGTGGCCAGAAAGATTTCCAGAGACAGCATGGGCATGACCCGTGCGCGAATCCCGGTTCTGACTCAGATGAGTTTCGAGACACGCAAAGTCAGGCAACCTCTCTGACTTCGGCTTCCTTATCTGCAAAGCAGAGATCCTATTCCCAGCCTCGTGGGAATTCTAGGGAAGAGCATTTCTCAAACACCTATCAGGGGCCTGCCGGTCAGTCTGGGTCAGCATCCACCACTGTTATGATTTCTACCGCTAAAGATGGTCGGTTAGACACAATCCCGGCACTAAAAAGGTAGAAGCGGTACCAGTGGGGGCATCTGTAATCTCAGTGGGACCCCGCCAGGAAGGGTTCAGTTGGAGTGGGATGGACTGGATGAGGCAGGCTTCAAGCAGGACTCCAGAGCACAATGTTTGCAAGACCAAAAGGTCCACAGCCAGGGGTGTGGAGTGTGGATCTATTCTGAGAAGCACCAGCAGCAAGAGGAGAAATGAAGCCTCTGGGAGCACAGAGGGATGCAGGGCTGGAGCCCAGAAGGCCTCACGGGCCAGGTTCTAGCAGCAGGCTCACCCATCACAGGTTTTTAAGCTGGATGATCACAGGGCCAGATTTGTCCTTGGGATCAAGCGCTCTGGCTGCCATGAGGTTGGATGGGAGGGGCGAAGCTAGGAATGAGGCGGGGGCAGGGAGAGCCACAGAGCGGCGGCTGATCCAGGCCCAAGGGGAGGGTCCCTAACTTCTCCATGAGGCCATAACCATGCCTTGCCCAACTCCGCAGAGCAGCCCGACTGCAGCGACCCAGTTACGAGAGACTGTGGGCCTGGCTGCTCTGGAGATGCCCTGGGAAGGCTGCTCCCCGACATGGACGGCAAAACCTTCCACCCCAAAACAGCCTGTTCCCTTCTGACTCTGCTGGGACAGCACAGCCTCGGACGCGGGCCTTCCGATCCCCGGGCCATCTCACAGCGCCCTGCCTGCATGGTGACTGAGCTGCTTCTCGTGGCCAAATTCAATTCCACTCACTTACGTTATTTTGGTGTGTGGACCCGTGCTCAGATCTGAAGGCACTAGGAGATTGCAACAGACAAGGTCATGGGCCCAAGAGGATTACAGTCAAGGACGCCGGCCCACGCTGCAACCCAAAGCTGAATGCTGAGTGTTTAAGGGAGGGCCCAGTGACAGGGCTGCGGGCACAAGAGACGGAGCTGTGGATTCTCCTTGGCGGCATCAGAAAAGCTTCGTGGGAGAGGCAGCACCTGCCTGCACCCTGGAGACCAAGTGGTGGACGGACAGAGTGGGAAGAGGGCATCTGAGGCTGAGGGAAGGCAGGGGTGGCCGACAGTGGCGACGCCTTCTGTGGCTGCCCCGTGGGGGACGAGGAGCGGGTGACAAGAGGCAAAGACAGGAGAGGGGCTGAGGGGCTGCGGCCCATCCCACTGGATGAGGCCTGATGTCACTTTCTATGTTCTTCCTTTAGCCGTGGGAACCAAGGCCACATGAGAAAGAACAAAGTGACCTTTATCAGGCACCACTCTGCGTCTGGCAGCGTGGACTGCAGCACCATCCTGCGAGGTATGTGTCCCCGCCATCCCCATCTCCACAACCGAAGAAACAAAGGCTCCAAGAGATCGCTGGGGCTGCTCTCAGGCTGTTAGGTAGGAAGAGGGCCACATATCTGCCTCAGGGCTCAACACGACACCAGCCCCCAAATGAGGAAGGTGGCCGCTTAACATGCTTCCAACAGCCAAGGAAACAGACTCCTCATCACCGCCACCAACCGTGTCATGGACTCCAAGTTGTAGTCTCATAAAGGACAAAATGTACCAGATGTGTCTCTGTGTAGCAGGATATTATAAGATTCCTGAGCATATACATTTAATTAAAATCAACCGCTACCGTTGAGCGCCTATGGTCGCCGCGTGCTTACAAGATGCGAGGTGCTTTCCCTCCGTGTTTGTAACCACCTTTACAACAACCCTATAAAGTTCCCCAGTTTTATAGCTGAGGACATGGAGGCTCAGACAGGCAAAGTGATTTGTTCCAGTTACACAGAGCAGCAGAGCAAGAACCAGAAGCCTGCGTTTGGGCACTTGGACCGACCTGCCATCCTCAAACTTAACATGGCAACAACTCAACCCTCATCTCCCAAGGGTCCTCTTCGGCTGGTCCCCATCCCAGGGAGGGACGCCACTTTCCACCAGCAGCAGCACAAGCTACAAACCCAGCCGCGCCCCAATACCCCTCCCCTTCACCACACCCCCACATGAACTCATCACGGACCCCTGCTGGTTCTAACTCCCCATTGGTCACCTTCTCACCACCTCTGCCTCCACTACCCTAGTCCAAGCCATAGTCAACTCTCACCTGGGCTGCTACAGTAGCCCCCCAATCGGTATCCCCGTATCCCGTACTCACAGGAGACGTGAGCCCTCCCAGGCTCCCAGCCGGACAGCCTAGCTCCTGCCGGCAGCTCCACTTCCTCTTGACAAACGTCCCATCCCTTTCATTTCTCAAACCCCACACTGTCCATCCCATTTCAAAGCCTTTAAGGCTGTTTCTTCTATTGCCACTCCCAGCTTCACAGGCCTATCTTTCAGATCTCAGCTCAAATAACACTTCCTCCAGGAAGCCTTCCCGGACCTCCAGTCCAGATCAGCAGGTACAGAGCAGGACAGTTGTGCCTGGGGTTAAAATAATGAAAGATATCCGCACCAGTCACTGTGCAGTCCCTGTCCCTAAGCCCCTGAGTGCGTCCCACCATGACCTGAGCTCCTCCCCACAATCCACAAGGTGAGGCATACGTGGCAGGTGGAAGGCCCCCAGGTCCCCACTGGGCATGACGGCCGAGACCTATTCTGACAAGCCTGTGCATGTGCACTCGGATTGTTAAATATTTTGAATGTCACCTCTGCTCTCGATCTCACAGTTCACAGTTACGGACTTATCTGGATGACTATTCGGAGTCATGAACTCTGGGAGGGCAGGGAGAGGGAGCACAAAGGCGAAGTTCGCCATGTTGAGGTTCAGTGCAGAAGACCTGAGTGACGGGATGGATTAAATGAATGGAGGAGAGTTATTTCCCCTGCCTTTCTGGCCGCAGGGACTCAGCTTTGCCAACAATTTCAGGCATCAAGCAATGAAGAAGCCAGGCCGATGCAACCGGGCATCAACAGGGATCACAGCAGCCAAGGAGGGGCTCCCTGTCCTGCCGGGATGAGGTTGTGTCTCTGTTCTCAAAAGATCCTTGGGGGGCACCTGGGTGGCTCAGTGGGTTAAAGCCTCTGCCTTCAGCTCAGGTCATGATCTCAGGGTCCTGGGATCGAGCCCCACATTGGGCTCTCTGCTCAGCGGGGAGCCTGCTTCCCCCTCTCTCTGCCTGCCTCTCTTCCTACCTGTGATCTCTCTCTGTCAAATAAATAAATAAAATCTTTAAAAAAAAAAAAAAAAGATCCTTGGAAGGGGGGAAGAAGGCAGCGTCTTCTTTGGGCTCGACTCTTTCCTGCTCATGAGTCACTACCCATCTCGTGGGGAGCTCTCAAACCCATTCCCTCGTCCTTAGCAATGAGATAACACCTCAGTCCAAAAGACCACCTTTCCTCACGGTTGTTATCACAAGACTTAGCAACTTCCCTACTTCACCTGTCACCCTCTTGGATTCTTCTTTTGCAAAAAACATGGTCTTAAAAAGTACCTCTGACCAGGTCTTCCTTCTGTGGCTTCCCTCTGTCCTCAAGTGCATTCAAACCCTCATCCTGGTTTATAGAGTCCTCATATCTGGGCCCTGTCTGTCCTTGTAACCTCGCCGTCTGCTTCTCTCCTGATTCTCTTCTATTTCCTCCCTCAACACACACTTCTGCCTGCCTCAGGGCATTTGTACATGCTGTCCCAATTCCTAGAACCTCCCTAGCTCATTGCCATCTACATTCTGGGTTTTAGCCTACAAGGCATAGACTTTCAAAGGCCTTTGCTGCCTAACCCTGATTGACCAGTTCCTCCTATTATCCACTGTTCTTCTTTTGTTATGTGTACTCAGCATGACTGAACTAGTTGTTCGATGTCTATCTTGAAAAGAGGCCCCAAGTGGGCAGGGATCCTGTCATCTCGTCCAATGCTATATCCACCCTCACCGCTCAGCACAGGGGGTTCCTCATATAGAGGCTCAAGCAATATTGGACGAATGAATAATCAGTATGACGAGGCTGTAAGCTTGGACCTTTCTCCTCTGTCTCCAGGGTCAAAGCTGAAATGTAAATTCCAGTGGCCACCATAGAGATTTCAGGAATTAGCCATTTAATTGACCTCCGTTCAGATGGGTGGGAGTGTCTGAAAATACAGCACTGCAGCTCCCTAAGGGACCAGACCGAACTCTTAGGAGAGAATCTGAACTGTAAAAAAATAAAATAAAATAATAATAATAAATTTTTAAAATGACTGGAAAAGCAGAAAAGAAGGAAGAAGAACAGAAGACGAGGTCTCAGGGAAAAAATGCTGGTCAGGAATGAGCAAGAAAAAACACACTGAAGATTCACCTCACAAGAAGAGGCAGCCCCCTGGGGAGCCAAGCACTGGGTCCTGCCGTTCCAGAAGATGGAAGCTGGGACATACACAGGCCCAGGGCTCAGAGCACTGCAGCACTGCCCAGGGCAGAGGGCCTCAGCGCCAGGGGTCAGGTGCCAGGGAGCCCTTGTCCCCTGTCCTCCAGCTGGCTCCAGGCTACTGGCTACTCTGACATCTTCAGCCTCCAACAGACTGGGGGACGTTTGTCTGACGTAACTGAATGTCAGCCAGGCTGCCTGGGGCCCTGCGAACTGCCTCCGAAGCTGCCACAGGTATAGACAGAGTGTGCTGGATGAAGGGGTGGGAGGCAGGTCTGGGCCTGATACTCATGGAGCCCAGAGTCCCAGGTATTCCAGCAGCCTGGAGATCATCTAGGGAAAGGGTCTTAGCTTTTTTTTTTTTTTTTTTTTTGTCTCTCAGACCCTCTGGTAGTCTTGAACCTTATAGACCATCTCTCAGAAAAATGTTCCTAAATGCATTAAAAAACCAAAAAACTAAAACAAAACAAAAAAAAAACACAAAAAACGACCCATACGATCACAATGGAAACCAATTACATTAAAATGGTTATCAAAATGTTAAAATGATACATCTGTGATATGGTGATTTTATTTTTTTATTTGTTTTTAAAGTCAAGATTTATAACAAATCTGGTGTCTGGTCTAATAACTCTCATAACCTTGAAGTAGCTATGAGTGTATATAATGCTCTGAAGTATCCCCAACAATGATAATGGGACACAACAAATACCCGATTTCTCCTGGTAACAGAGTCCCCGAGACTTCTAACACTGTGGTTTATTGCCTATATTCACAATGGGGGGAAAGGTTAACTTTTTCCAATCCCCGTGCTTACATTCATAACCTCTGATTTAGGGCAGTGACCTGACTTTACAGAGGAGGAAACTGGAGCCCC
>CM053613.1:48119215-48296902 GCA_028646535.1 Procyon lotor
TAGGGAACTTTAAGAAATACTGCTGCTCGGGGCCCCTACCCAGAGATTCTGATTCAGTTGTTCTGGGTCAAGCCTGGGCATCAGTATTTTGTAGAAGCTTCCCAGGGGATTCTAATGGAACCAGGGCCAAGAAAGACTGGGGTAAGATATGAAGACAAATGAATATGAAGACAAATCCATATGAAGACATATGGATTCTTTGAATACATATGCTTAAGGCTCCAACAGAATTATGTACAAAGAGTAACAGAAACATGTGCAAAGGCAAAGATTGTGCCTTATTATTTAAGCTGAGTAATAGTGTGAGAATAGTTCACCCAAACAGGGGTCTCTGAGATAAGGGCATTCTGAGCCTTTTCTGCAAGACCCCAATTAAAGGCAGAACCGCAGTGAGTCACCAGCAGGACAATCAGGAGGAACAAACCAGCACAATCAGGAGAAGAGTGAGAAGAGCCGGGCTGTTTCCCATGAGCAGAGCTTGTCAGGGACTCCAAGCCTGTACTGTGGGCCAGTCCTTGACTAGGCCACTGCTCCAAGGGCTTCACCAAAGAAAGAGAGAAAAAGAAAGAGAGGATGTGCTACCTGGCCAGGCAGCCTCTGGAAAGTTCCTCTGCTTTCTCATCAAAGGTGTCACATGCCTTGCTGAGAGACCAAACACTTAGGGTGACTCCAAGTTTGTTGGTTGCTTGGGGGATGGCCTCCTGTCCATGGTGCTGAACGGTTCCTGTGCTGAACAAACATGCTCACCACGCGCACAGTCTGTAAGCAAGTAGCATTGGCATCATCTGGGAGCTCACCAGAAATACAGAGCCATGCCCCCACCCCAGACCCACAGAATTGAAATCTGCCATTGATCAGGCTCCCACGCAGTATGCATGCACATTTAAGTCAGAAGCACCCTGCTCTAGGCCAGTGTTTCTGAGCTGTAGGTCGCATCCCATTCTTGAGTCAAGAAATTAATGTATTGCATTAGAAACAGCATTTTTAAAGAAGATAATAAAAGGCCAAAAAAAAAAAAAAAAAAGAACAAGGAATCTGAAATGTCAGATTTCATCACATGTAGTAAGAACAAGATTTGTTTTTACCCAGTGGTTATACCAAGCAGGATCTAAGAAGTATTTATTACTATGAAATGCATTCTGACCAATGTCTGAAAGCCACTGCTTTTTTTCACAATCAAGGGGAAGTGGTGATTCCTTCCCAGTATCTCCTAATATTCCACACTACAGGAGGAAGCAGTGAGAGAAGAGAAGGGCATAGATCGATAGAGAAAGAGTGACAGGGAGAACAGATCTCCTGGAGAGGGTAGAAAGAAACAGAAGAGGAAAAAAGAGGAAAGAAAGCAGAGCGCTTGGATTTGAGCATTACTGCCAGTAGAGCTGAAGTACTCTTGGTTTTTCCTTTTTATTTCACTAAAATTTTGTAAGCGTTTATCCCACACGCCCTTAGAGCAAACACTGCGGCAAGTTTTTATTTCTTTGTACATGCAGTTGGTTCTACGTACTTGAGAACTCCTTCACATTTCTGAGGATTTACTACACCAGCCCCAAGGAAGCTGGTGGGGAGCAAACAGTGGGGAGTGCCCAAGACTCAGCGTCAACGTCTCCTCACCATGGCCAAGTCCCTCAGGTTTCCCACTGTTCCCACCATCAACCAAAATATTTAGAGGAACAGCTCTAGAGAACTTCGGAAAGAAGAAAATGGAGGCCCCTTTAAAAGGCACATTTTGCTTGCTTCGAGAGGTGACACAGAACAAAATGTCAAGAGTAGAAGTGACACCGTGATTTTACTTCTTTTCAAAACCGGGCAATGGGAGTTATTAACCTCTTGCCATGCACCTGTTATTTCATTTATACAACAGTGTCCTACATTCGATTTTGCCTAGCAAATTGGTGTCTAATGGATGATGACAAAAAATGACTTTTTAAACAATTTTTCTCTCAGGCTAGTGGAGTTTATAAAACACCAAGCTCAATAATCCCCCTCTGGGAAATTCCGCATAGAAATCAGTGTGGGACAAAAAACTTTGTTAACATCCACATATGGTTTTAGGTTCAAGGAAGACATAACCCAATGTACAGAAACTTGTGTTTGTTCTGCAAAATGGCAGAATCAGACCACCATCACCTCTGTCCTGAGCTATGATAAACTCAGTGTGGACAGTCTTTATAATACGAAAATTATAAAATTTTATCTACAGCTTTAAAGACAAAAGATTTTTGATACAGTCAGAGTACCTGCTTTGTCAAGGGCATTTTAAGTCCCTTAAACCTTAAGTTATTTGGCAAAAACTTGTCTTGATATGACAAGTGGAGTAGCAAATTCTTACTGATACCCATGTTCCTGGGCCTTCATAGCTTTATCTTATTTAATCCCCTTGACAAATAATGGAGTGAGTATCACAATCCCTATTTTCAGATATAGTAAAATAGAAGCTCAGGGAGGTTTAGCATCTGACCCAGGTCACACAGCTCATCAGAGAAAATTAGAACCTGAACTCTAGCATGTCTGACTCCCAAACGCCAACCAAGCGGACCAAATGCTAATCTGTTCAGCTGCCTTTCTACCTGTTTCAAAAGCCACAATGTTTCACAATAACCTTCTTTACCTTGGGCTTCCACTTACTTTCCCATCTTGCTGCTTTCATCTGAGTCCTACACCTTGAGCAGCCTGACCCCTCTACCTGGTTTTGCTGGGCACCGAAGGAATCGTCCTGTGCTTTTGTGGGTGGCTGGTCACCCACAAAGAATGACCTCTGGAAGGGAAGTGGTTCCACAGTGGCTCAAAATGAGGCCTGCTTCCCCTCTGTGGAGTCAACGAATTTACAAGATCCATCAGCAAATACTCAAAGCGGAAAAATTTAAGTACATTTCAGCTCAGAGGCTGGATTTCCTCAACATTGCAATTTAAGCATTTCGGAAACTGGTTAATGCTTAGAGGGGAAAGTCCCATTGGAGAAATGACATTTTAAAAATCCTCGTCTGAATACAAAGACGGTCAACTTAGCACAACAGCGATTTCTCCCGCGCCTACCATGCTCCGCACACGATGAACAGGGTGGGTACAAAAAGGCACCAAGGCATTGTCTTAGACCAAGGTATTTATTTATTTGTGGTGTTTTGGGTTTTTTTTTTTTTTTTACCAGTTAAAAAAAATGGTATTTCTCATTAGTGAAAGAAATCACTAGTGAAAATTCCAAGTAGAACTCAAGCTAGAAGGAACACATTTCAGCTGAACACAAAGGATTTTCTGATGGGCACTTGTCTAACAACGAAAAACCAACCTAATTAGTAAGTTTTACCCAAAGAGGCAGCTGGTTAATATTTAACAACTGGCTCTCTGTGGGGGGTGGGGGGTAGGGGAGGAGTTGATCTGCAGCACCTACTGGTTCCCATGGTGCAAAGACTACTACTAGGGCCAGATGCTCCTACCGTGGCCGGTTTCAAGGTAAGTAGGAAGATACAAGCAGTACAACCATCCCAAGTATCTCCACCACACAGATAAAACAGCTGTAAATAACTTCAGGAGCCACATATCATGTAGTAAAATAATCAGGAAGCGGTGAGTGTTCATTATGTATATCTTTCCCTAACAGAATTTAGTTGGGTGTAAGTTTGTATATTTTCATCTTTAATAATGTCTGTGTCTAATAACTGGCTCACAAAATCCCTGAACAATGGACAGTCCATTCTCATGAGCCAGGACAAGGGGCAGCTCCCAGAGCCTGTACAGCAGGGGGAGAGTGGACAGGCAGAGGAGGGGCGGATATGACACCCTAGGTCTCGAACCCAAGCAAGTCAGGATCCAGCAGACGCCACAGATGCAGCCTCAGGGTCGGTGGCATTCCAGTGCCTACCGTGTAGCAGCGACAGTGTGGAGAGCTTTGGTGCCTCGTCTCATTTATCTGCGCTAAAACCCCGAAGTGCGATCGGGACTCATATCATCCCCATTAAACAGATGCAGTAACTGAGGCTTAGAAAGATTAAGGAACTCTCCTCCAGTCACAGAACAGTAAGTGGCAGTACTGCAATGCTTGACTCCAAATCCCTTTTCCTCAAACCAGGATGTTAAACGGGCACGAGAAATGCACTCTACCTACTACTTCACGGACCTCCGTTACCCCTCAGAGTCAAATGATTTGTGAAGTAGGAGGAGAGACAGATGATCACAATTTCAGAAGGGCTGGCTCACCTGGCTGAATCTAGAGACCCAAACTGCACCTACAGCACAGAAAGGACGTGTTGAAATGAGCAGCGAGAAACAAACAACTAAAACCTCAAATTAAGTAGATTTGTATAAAATCACCATCTTTGCAAGAAAGTCAAATATCTACAACTTGAATTTGTTCCACTTACTGGACAATTTGGGCCATTGGGAAGGAGGCTGCCAGCAACACGCAGCCTGATCTGGAGTCTTGTGTCTCTGCACTAAACAGATAACAAACTCTTTTTCCTTTAACCGGGGAGAGCGAAGGGCAGGCAAGATGATGGCGCTAGATAGCTAATACGAGCAGGACACC
The DNA here is from genome assembly GCA_028646535.1 of Procyon lotor. Classification (NCBI taxonomy): domain Eukaryota; kingdom Metazoa; phylum Chordata; class Mammalia; order Carnivora; family Procyonidae; genus Procyon; species Procyon lotor. The sequence continues at coordinate 48,123,735 of CM053613.1, forward strand.
ATCTCTCTATGTCACAAAGATGCAGGTGGGTACAGATCACCGTGCTCTATGCTGATACAGTGGGAATGCGCGTTAAGCCAGTATCCTTCCCACCCATCCCATCCTGAAGCTCTGACCCGAGCCCCGAGTCTACACCAGGTGAGCACCTGAACTGGGCATCCAGTTAGCTGAGAAGATGTTCCAACCGGGTAGAGCCTCCCCCCATGACTAATAGGACCGGGGGCTCACTCACTCCTTCTCTGTGTTACCCACCTGTCTTCTACCGCGATGGAAGTTTCTGGCAGGGCGGCGAGCACGCCACCCACATTTGGTGGAGCAGGTAAGCCCCCGAGGCCCTGGCTCCCCGTCTTCCCCTCTTCTGCAGCCTTCTAGCCCTAGTAAAAGCCCAGGACCACAACCGAACGGGTGTTTGCAGTCAGTGTTCCCTGCGGAGGTTTTGGTCACCAGACGAGCCCAGATCCCTGGGCTGGGCTTGTTAGTTGCTTTTTCATCATGCCTCCATCACATGGAATTACTGAGGTATAGCTGCATGATGCAAAGGACCTAAACTGTGGGCAACAGCTCTTGGAGCAGCCGGCAGGACACAGGGAGGGCAGCCTGGCTCTTGGCCTGGAGGAATTTTACATTGAAATCAATCAAAATTGCACTTGAGAAAGAAACACTAACCGCTTGAAACGTTTGAATGTAACTGATGTGACAGGTGAGTTACGGCCGGTCCCCACAAGCAGTTGTGCGGGGTGATTACTGCTATCCCCTCTCTTGGATAAGGAAACTGAGGCTCAGGAAAGTTGAGATGCTTGTCCCGTGTCACCCTGCCAGGAGGCAGAGCCAGGGTTTAAATTCACGTTTCTCTCCAGAGCCCTGATGTTAGGCACACTGCAGCTCTGGCCTCACAAAGGGGAAAAAATAATTACCAAGGGCTTGCTTACTCCATGCCAATGAGGAAAATGATAATAATAAAAGTAGCTCACATTTGCATAGCGATCATTACAATGCTCCAGGCAGTGTTGGAAGTCAGGTTTTTAAATCCTCCAGCAGCCTTTAAGTTAGACACTAAGACACTGATGCTCAGAGGGGTTATGCAACTGGCCCCGGGTCATGTGGTTTAGGACTGAGCTGGGTGGCTCTGCGTAAATGCTTCTGTTAGCATCCTCTTCTCAATCTTGACAGGAAGGTACTGGCATCCCCGATGAGGGATGAGGAAAAGGAGGCTCTGAGAAGCAAAGAGACTTGCTCAGAGATACCCAGCTAAGAGCTGGGCACCACTCACTCCAGCAGTGAGTATATCTCAGCAGCAGGAGGAGAGCCAGCTTGGAGGTTAGCTCACCCGTGGATAGCTATACCACCTTAGACAAGTCCCCTAGCCTCTCTGGGCCTCAGTTTACCCAGAAGGACAGTGGAGCCTTAAGCGGGACTCTCTTTCTTCCATCCATCCATCCATCCATCCATCCATCCATCCAACCCGGTGAGCCAGGACCCCCACTGCTACAATGACCCACGTGAGATGTTCTCCTGCCAAGAGGAGGGGAAGAAAAGCACTTTCAGACTCCTGACGGGTGTCTCTCCCACCACCCTGACTGTTAGGTTTGCAGGCAAATAAACAGCCTCAAAGGCTATGGAGCGGGATCTCATTTAAGGGCCTGTGGAAAGGGTTGATGGCAACACTGTTGATAGTGCCGCGTCCCAAATGATTTATCAGGGAAGGTGATGTAAAAGAGCAGCAAGAAATCACAGGGAGGAGGGAGGGGGTTAACCACCCGGTGCTTGCTGGCACAGAAAGAGCCAGACGTCGCCAGGAGGGAGCAGGCAATCTGTCTGAGCTCAAACAACTTGTCACTGGGCCGTCTTTGATGACTCTGTGCAAGCAGGGAATGGCAAAAAATGGACAATCTGGGACATGCTGAAGGAGGCGACAGAAATTCATGAGGCCTGTTGATGCCTCAAAGTCACAGGAAGACTGTGGGATGCTGAGTGAAAACATGTCTCAGAGCTCCCCCCGCTCCCCCAGCAACTAGTCCAGCGGCCAGGAGCTTGAGGTGTTCAAAGGCCCGCAGGCAGATTTCACATCCCCAGTGACTGGTTGGCCTCAGTGTGTTGTGGGACTGTCGGGCTGCTTGGGACCAAAGGGCAAAAGGCACATGAGGGTGCCCTGGATCTTGGCCAGAATGTGACTACGTGGGGCCTGGAGATGAATGTGAAATTAGTTGCAGGGGGACCCTCTGGGATTGGGAGCGAGGGGAATTACATGTAATCGCAGGCACGGCTCTTGGTGATTTACAAAGTCTTGCTGCCATCACCTGTTTTTACACTCTCTGCTTCCCCTCCTGCTACATCCCCTCTCACGACTAAACTCCCACGTCTCTGTCTTTGCACTAGCTGTTCCCTCCTTCCCGTGCTCTGCTAGCAAAGCCCTACCCAGCTCTTTCAAGCGTCAGCTGAATTGGAATTCCTCCTTCCCTAACCAAGTGTGCATTCATGGGCATACGACCTGTGGGGTAGCACAGAGCCCAAGTTTAGAAGAGCCCCAGGTTTGTTTTTGTGCTCCACTGTTGCTGTCTTCAACAAGGGGCTCGCTTTTTTTTTTTTTTTTTGCACAGGGACCTGAAAATGATGCATTGGACCTGCTCCTCCTCTCCTTCCTCCCCCCAACGTAAGACTGACGGAGTCAGGTGCTCGCCCCTCTATGGTCTCACAGCACCTTAGATGGTCCGTGGTGGTAGGTTCTTAGTTGTTTGTATCTTTCCACCTTACCTTATTGCCAAAAAAAGAGGATTTAGAAGGAAAAAAAAATCCAACACAACCACAACAAACAGTGATTCAGCATAAAGTGGTAGTAGATGAGAAAGAAGAAAGGGGGAAAAAAAAGAGCCAATAACCGAAATCAAGCCAGGAATGAGGTTAGTTCTCTTAACAGGCCGACCTCAGATTTGGTCCTGCACTCCCTAGCAATCCGTAGGGGAAATGGAACATTAATGTTCACACAATTCTATGTTTACAAGGTAAAAACAAACTAATGTTCTCCTGAGGGTGAACCTTTATTGAGAAGAGATGAAATTTCTCTGAGAATGCTCATAGAAAGGGCCTTGTAAGCCACACAGGCTTTATCCCAGTAACTGTACCGTGGGAAACAGGCCACAAGACACCGAGGTATGTTTTGGGGTGAGCACTGTTCAGAGGGAAGCTCCATGGCTTGTGCTGGTTTCTCAGTGGTTCCACAACTCACAAAGGACGAAGCCTCACAGGGCTGGAATGATAGGCACCTCACAGTAGACACTATCTCAGAACAACCCTCAGCCTAGACTGATGGGATTTTTATGAAGCCCAGTTCTACCCAAGTCTTAGGGATTTGGTCCTGAGAACTCACTATAATGGAGTTGCTTGTGTACAGGTCATCTCTTTCAGGCCGTAAGCCGTCTTCTCCTCCTCACCGGGACCTCTGGTCCCGGAAGACCTAACTCAAGGCTCAATGTACAATCAGCATCTAGTAAAACTTCTGACAATCCATCTAGAGCTCTTTCCACTCCAGCACTGGACTCTTGCTCAGAAATATTGACCCACATATGATGATGATTCCCTGGGTCTGGGGATTCAGCGGCAACATGGGTCCCTTATCAGGCCTTTGAGCTTCCTAAGAGAGGTGACTTGCCCTCAAAGACAAGCTTTCTTGGGGACCACGGTGGTTAATTTTATGTGTCAACTTGGCGAGGCTATGGTGCCAAGCTATTTGGTCAAACACTAGTGAAGATGTTCCTGTGAAGGTATTTTTTAAGATATGGTGAATATTTACAAATCAGTTCACTTTGAATAAAGCAGATCACCCTCCATACTGGGGAAGGGACTCATCCAATCAGCTGAAGGCTCTTAAGGCAAAGACTGAGATTTCTTTGAAGAAGCAGCAATTCTGCCTCTACATTCAACATAGAAATCCTGTCTGAGTTTCCAGCCTGCCTGACTTGCCCTGTAGACTTCATACTCAAGACTACGGTTCCCACTCTTACCTGAATCCCCAGCCTGCTGGCCTGCTTCACAGTTTCAGACTTGCCAGCCCCCACAGTTGTGTGAGCCAATTCCTTAAAATAAATCTCTCTCTCATTCTCTTTCTGTCAACCTCTGTGTATGTACATGCACGTGCACGCGCGCACACACACACACACACACATATGTAGATAAATGTATGGATGTAGATGTAGATATAGATATGTAGATATCCTATTGGTACTATTCCTGTGGAGAACCCCGTACGGGGACTAAGCACTCTTGATTATTCTGAGCAAGTGACACTGCTACTTTTCCCCAGAGCCATCTCTGTCAGGGTTTTCCAGAAGAGAAACAGAAAATATGAGGAAGGGAGTTTCCAGAACCACCATGATGAATCAGCGGCTTCGCCTTAGGCTTCAGATAAAGTGGAAGTCAAGAGGCAGCCACTCTGCCTCTCTGTGCCTCCTTCAGCTGCTCTCAAGGAAGGTCCAGGCAAATGCAGACTGTCATGTGGCCAGTCACAGACTGACACTGAGTTGCTCTGGTGCCCCTCCCCCATCTCCTGCTGTCTGGAGAAGCCGTTGAGACGTTTCAAAGTTGGTATATGAGGGAAGAGAGAAGGTGTTACAGGGAAAGGCTGGTGGTGACAGCTTTAGGCGAGATTTGCCCCATACCTGAGACTCGGGTGCTGCTCCCTGCCAGGGACGTGGGGGTCCCAGCCTCCCAATATTTAGTGACTCCCCAAAAGCAGCTAACACCTATGGATGCCTCACGTGGGCCAGACACAAGCTAATTTAATCCTGTCGAGGACACTATAAAGGAGGAACATCCACTCCATTTTACCACCAAGGAAACTCAGAGAGGCCCCGTGGCCAAGATGGAATGGGAGTCCCCAGCTGGAGTGGAAGACCACGCCCATTTCCCTGGGCCTAGTCCTTTGTGTGCTCACATCACGCCCTGAACAGAAGGGCGGCTGGTGCCTTCTGAGGCCGCCCGCCACCCGTTACCTGCTGGGTGAGCCTGCACAAGTAACCCACCCTGAGGAGCACTGTCATCCACCCAGCGCCTGCCTTTCAAGATGTTGCAAGGATTCAAGGAGATCCTGCTGCCCACTACTTGGCAGGCCCTCGGTGAACAGACACGGCCATCTCGCTATCAGTCACCGGGCTGGAGGTAGGGACAACTCAGTGACTCGCCCTCACATCTCTAGGAGAACACACCCGGCAGGCTCTGTAAGCCCTTAGCTGAAGTCACACCACCACACCCTGCGGCTCCTGCCATCCTCCAGGGAGCATGAGACACAGCTCCATCAGGGAATTTTCACACCAGGGTGGGAGGGGTGGGGGGGATGTGAAAATTAGGAAACAAAATCACTTTGTGAACTCATTAAATGCGTGCCCGCTTGCATCTCTGCGTGCTTCTCCTGTTCCCACTTTGGGTCGTGTGCCTATTATTAACCGCCGCCCTCACAGAAGAAACGTGTGTCTTATCCCAGGAACATATTGTGGGGGGAAGAGACTTCCTAATATAGTGTAATCAACAAAGTTTTTTTTTTTTTTTTTTAAGTCCCACCTCTCTGAAGGAGAACCTGGCTCAAAAACCATGCTGGGCTCCTCCACTCCCTGAAGAAAGCAGCCCCAGTCCTAGATGGCTATGCCAGGGCTTTATGAGTAAGGCCCCCATCTCCCTTCCTCTTGGCTTCCACTTCTCCTGTTAGACACAGCCCAGCCCAAGCAGGCCCCCCAAGGGCAACCCAAAGACCTTCCCACACTGTGCCTTTGCTTACCTCTGCCTGAAGCCCTTCCCTGCCCATCGGGCGTCTCTCTCACTCTCAAGGTCCCCTCAAAGGCTTCCTTTTCTGCCAACCGAGTCTTAACCCCTGGTCCAAAGTAACCCCCTCTCACCTGAAGCCCGAGAACTCTCGGCTCATCTGTCTTTCACGGCACGTATTGTACTGTGAGAAAAATGGTCACTTTCTTGTCTGTTTCTTATCCCTTCTTCCTGTCCCACTCGTTGCCAGATTGAGGTCGGGTTCTCCAACAAGCAGCCACACAGCCTACGTGGGACGGCTCTCCCAGCAGCATCCCAACACTGTGACTGAGCTGTGAGGTGTGGCAATCCAGACTCAGTTCCCACTCAGCTGTGTCTCTTTCTCCTGTTTCCTGGAGCTCCTTCAAGTTCATGACTGCCTCCTGAGACAGGCAGATGCCTCCTTCTGGGAAGGCGCTAGATCTCATTCATCTCTGTCCCCATAACCCAGTGCTAGGTATGTAGTCACTTTGAGGACATATCTATTAACCATGGAAGAAATTGGGACACAAGCTAGTAAAAAAGAAAAAAGAAAAGAAGTGGATGATAAACTCCTTGAGGGTAGGAGCCCCAACTCACTTAGTTCTGTCTCTTCCCTTTAATGCTCTGGATACAGTAGATGATCAGTGAAAGATAGAGGTTGCCCCGAACTGAAATATACTCAGGTCTTAATACTTACAACACAGCATTAATCTTGGCAAGCACTTAGACATTTTCCCCCCGGCTTTAGCAAAGTGAGGTTATATAAGTCAGCCAGAAGGTGAAGCAAAAAGACTCTGTTGACAATTTTAAGTGCCACAGAAATGGATAATTTTAATGGATGCAGTATTTCTGCAGAAATAAAATACTATGATTGAGATAGAGGCCAAGCGTTTTACCACTGGATGATAGTGAAGTTTAATTTGAATCAATGAGGAAGGTCTACAAGTCAATTACCTTTCATTTCATTCCTATGCCTTAAATGAAAGTTTAGGGCCAGTAGCAAAAGTACCCTGGAAAGGAGCATTTTACAAAGTATCTGTTCACACATCACCACAACCTCTACAAGCATTCTGTGTGCAACAGTCATACTGATGAGCTCCTCGAATTTAAGTCAATCTCAGTTTTAACTTCACCATGGGTTAAACAAACCAGCGAGGTTAGAGCCATTATCATTCCCATTTTACAGCTAAGAAAATGGACTCATAGCGAATTTGTACATTTTGCCCAAAGTCACTCATAAATCTAGGAAGGGCAGAGTTAGAATTTGAAATGAGATTTTTTTTTTTTGGTCCCCTGCCCTTGGCCTTTACCCAAAACCAGACTGACATAGGGAATCAACGAAAAAAGACTCCTTCTCTGGAGGAAGGAGTCTAAGCATATTGATCTGCATCCAGATATCTCGACGGCTTCTGTGTATCTCCAGAGAGGCAATTCCACCACTGTCTCTTAGATGCTACTTAAATAGGAAAATGCCTGAGAGTTAGAGGTTTCTAGGCTCTGCCCACGGATGGTGAAGGGAAACGCTTCCAGGGCACAATTTCAGAAGTGAATGCTTCAGTGCACTTAATGACAGCCCTGTGACCTGATCAAGCCCCCTCTGTCACCCTGAGGGACCCAGGGGTATGGAAGCATGGGGAGGTTATTTGAAAAGCTTCCTTGGCAAGATGTCTCTTCCCTCTGTTTGCTAGAAACCAAAACATTTGTCTTTCAGACCCAACCCAACACACAGCCAGAACTTCCACTGCCATGTCCCCAGCTCAGCGGTGATGGGGCAGACCTCCTCTGGGGTGTCTTCTCTTGGAAAACTGAGACTGTCATTCATTCATCAAATATTTTGCTAGGTGCCTCTGCTTTGCCACCCTCAGTCACAGTGAATGTAGAGCTTAGGTTTTGGTGGAGATATGGCAAATTATCTCGTAAACAGACCTGGGTAGAAAGTGACTTTGGGTAGGGACAGGGGTAGGTACACGGAAGGACTTGTGTCTGCTGGGGAGAGGGGTGGTCAAGGAAGACTTCCCAGAGGAGGTGGCACTTGAATGAAGACATGGGTGACTTCTCCGAAGAAGCCAGCCATGCAAAGACCCGGGGGCAGAACACTCTCACCAGCAGGAGAAGCACAAAGTCTTGCGGCAGGAAGGTGCTGGCTCTTTCCAGGAGCAGGATGAAGGCCAGTGTGTCGGAGGCCAGGTTAGCAGAGGAGGGGGAGATGAGATCAGAAGTTGGCCGGGCAGGTAGAGTGGGCCGTGCAGGCCTCAGCAAAGAGTTTGGTTTCCATTCTGAGTGTTCCGGGAAGCCATGGGAAGATTTCACAGAAAGGAGTGACAGCTGCTGATTTACAGGTTTTAAAGATCTCTCCAGCTGCCAGGTAGGGAACGGGTAGGAGAAGGGCATGCAGGGGGGCCGAGCAGAACCTGCTGAGTAAGAGATGAAAGTGGCTTGGGCTAGAATGGTAGAAATGGAAAGAAAGGGAGGTGGAGAGATTCGGGTAGTGGTGCACTGATAAATGTTTAATGAGCAGCTCTCAGGGAAAATATTCAAAAAGCCCTATTGGCCAATTTCCGTGGTGTAAATACTCTGACCACGTCTGGTATCCATGTGGCCTCGGCGAATGCAGAGCTGGGAGACGCCGCGCACAGTCAGCCCTCTATCGCTGGGGGGCCCATGGCGGACCCGGGCCCTGTCCATTCCCCAGTCACCCAGCTGGCAGGGGTGTGGTAGTGTACCCAGCTTAGCAGTGCTGGGCTGAGAGGCAGGCGGCTGTGAGGGAAGAGGTCAGCTCCAGGCTCTGGGCTCCCTGGGAGCTGGCCCAGTCCTCCCTGTCTCCTCAGCACCCAGCACTCAGCCTGGCGCACTGACGGAACTTCATAAAGAACAAAGGCAGGGGAGCCTGGGTGGCTCAGTGGGTTAAAGCCTCTGCCTTCGGCTCAGGTCATGATCTCAGGGTCCTGGGATTGAGCCCCACATCGGGCTCTCTGCTCAGCGGGAAACCTGCTTCCCCCTCTCTCTGCCTGCCGCTCTGCCTACTTGTGATCTCTCTCCTCTCTGTCAAATAAATAAATAAAATATTTTTTAAAAAATTAAAAAAAAAAAAGAACAAATGCAAGAATGAGTGACCTCAGCTTCCCTGGCTGTAGAACGGGACGGTAATGCTCACACTGTCTGAGGGTAACTATGAGGAGCAAGTGGGACATCCCAGCCACCAGAGGCAAGAGCTAAGGGTCCCACAGGCCTCCATCATGATCCTGTGACGCGTTAACTACCCCATGTAACAGGTGAAGAAATGGAGCTTGGAACCATGAAGCCGTGTGTCCAATCCCATTTAGCTAATAGGGGGCAGGGCGGGGATTCACAGCCAGAGGCGGTCACCCTGACACTCTCGGCTGCTGGGCCACCCCTGCCGAGGGGTGTTCTACAGTTTCTACTTTCTGGCCAGAGCGGCAGAGGCCACACAGGGTGGAGAGGACACCACAGCCACCTGTGCTCTGCCAAGTCCTGCGGGTGAGACTACACGAATGAGGTGAGACTCTCACAGGAGAGCTGGGAACCAGATGTTTCCCTCACTTGACTGACCAGGAAGGAGGGAAAGAGAGGCCCGCAGGGAGCAGAGAGCACTGGCTCGGCCCGTTCAGGATGAATGATTCAGTGAGAGACAGCGTAGGGATGGAAGCATGACCGCCATTTTGCCCCAGCCGTGCTCTGGGCGACAGCCAGCGTGTTCCCCTGGTAGAGACGGGCTGACCTGTCTCTGCCTGATAAATGGGTCATTTTTTTTATTCCTCTGCATGGCCAACATTTTTTCCCACGCTGATAGAGATTCATGAGTCCAGGCCTTGGGGTCAGAGTCCCAAGTATGAACTCTGCTCTTGCTGCTCAGACTGTGAACAGGTAGCTCCTTAAGCTCCCTGTGCCTCCACCTTCTCACCTGTATAATGAGCACAATAGAGTCCTCACCTCAAGAGGCTGTGGTAAGGACAGAGGGGCTTTCAGGATGGATGAGGAAGAGAGCTAGGTTACAAACCAGACCAAGAGGCCTTCCTTTGCTCCCATGTCTACTGCACAAAGCGCAAGCAGACTGAGCAGGAGGAAAAAGGGGAAAAAAAAAAAAGGAGGGGAAAAATCCTATCGACTTGCTTCTAAGTGTTATACAAATATAAGTGACACATTAGTTCCCTCTCACCCTGGGAAGGGTATAAATTGTCAGAAGCCAAACAGAGCCCAATGGGCATGGTAAATCACAGCACTTCCTGCAACCATGGGGCACGGGAGTCTCATGGCGGGTGAGGGGCTCAGCCTGCCTGACCTCCATTCAGGGAGGGCCTGGCCACACACCCCATCCCCCGCTCCACCAGCCTCCTTGGCAACACAGTGGCTCCAGTTCCAACAGCCTCTGCTACTCATGTGGAGAGGACACTTCTAAAATCATTGCTGTTGAGAAAACTCGCCAGGTTTTGGTGCTCGGGTGCATGACAGCCAACACTCAGTCAGCCCGGGAGAATGATTCACGTTATACTAGGATGTGTTGCTTTAAGAAAAATAGATGTCATCTGCTCAGCAGGTACTCAGCACCGGGCACAAATGTGATCCTCATACACCTGTAAAGGAGGTTTGACTATTATCCCCTTTTTATAGCTAAATAAACTGAGATCAGAGAGCTTAAGTAACTTGCAAGGAGCAGCACAACAAGTAAGCAGCTGAGCTGAGACGTGTCCCAAAGCAGCCCTACCCCCAGAAGCAAACCTTGGCCAACACTTCAGGCTGCCTTTCCAGCTCCTCTGGAGCCACAGGAGGTTTATTTGCAGGTTAGAAGCTGGATTGCAAGGCTGGAAGCCCAGAATTTAACATAGAGGGCCCAGCGCACAAAGCAAATGTCGTCAGAGGCCATAATGCAGGTCTGGCCTCAGTTTCAAAGAGACTGGAGGCGGGCCCTATCTCAGGTCCATGGGGCTGGGGGAAGATGACAGCTCAGCCACCCTTCTCTTCTACCTTCTTGTCAAAATAAGTTGAACAACCTGAAATTCCACGTGAAATCTCTAAACAAACAAACAGGCCAACTTTACGCAGGCCCCCAGAATCCATCTAGGGGCCAACTGTGGCCATGGGGCAGCAGCTGGCATCCTCTGCTGTCACTTCACTGTGTTTAGCCAATATCGTCGTGTCCCTATCTCTCGGACGTTTAAATTGAGACTAAGAGCTTGGCAATTACTGAGTGCTGCAGACTTTGAACACACGGTGCTCCTCTTTGCTGTCCCATTTCGGCATCTTGCCGCCTCGGGTCGTGCACGCCTTCTAGGGCTGGGGAGCTCATTCCCGTGACAGCAATCCAAATCACCTTTAGACGGTTCTAATTTCAAGAAACTCACCTGAACTCCAACCTGCCTGTCCCACTCTGAAACTCTGTAGGTATGCCCAATTCCCCTCCCACGTGACGGGTTTTGCCAACCACCCACAGAGAGTACAGCAGGGGGACAAAGCAGAATTTTCACTGAATACTTCTAAGACGGTAAGTTCAGTGTTTGGAACTTAACACACATGTTTGCACCGAGGGCTCAGAAGGGCACGGTGAAGTAGGCTTCCTTATGGCCGTGAGTAACTGAGGTGCAGGGAGGTTGAGTATCATCCCAAGGTCACTGTTGGTTTATGACGGACAGGGGATTCAAAATGAGGGCTCCCCAAATCTGTGACCACTATTTCTTCCATCCATCCATCCATCCATCCATCCATCCATCCATCCATCCTTTTTTGAGAACTTAGTTGTGTCAGGCCCTGCTCTGGATACAGGACACATTTCTCTCTCCCATAGTTCTTCCCATCATATTTTCAGGCTAAGACACCTGAGCTCTTTCATCTGCTCTTTGGGGAGGCAGTTTCCAGGTCCTTTTTCCCTGACTTGTCGGTATGGACATGTGTCAACATCCCTATTACAGTTACCAGCCAGAATGGAAGATAGTCTCTGGATAAGCCTGTGGCTGGGAGTGTCCCCTCCCTGATTTGGGACCTCTCCTTTTATTGATGGAGCCTCAGCTCCTATCAGTTTTTCTGGCAGCCTTCCCACAGGCAACTTTTCAACCAAAACCGTGAAAATCATTTTCACAGCTGCAGCTACTAATCCACGTCTGGTCTTGGGATATAGAGTTTAAAGACCCAAGAAAAATGGAACCGCACCTAACATCTATTGAGCCAATTTTACATGCCAAACATCTTACAAACATTTAAAAATTTGGATTCCTCCTTCCATTTTACAGCAAGAAAAGTGAGGCTCAGAGAGGTGAAAAGACTTGCCTACAATCATCCAGCCAGGAAGTCCTGCAGCTGGGACACCAGTCCATGGCCATCTGGCGCTAGGGCTTAGGTTTTGTCCTCAAGGGTTTCACATTCATGCCCAGTCAGTTTCCTCTCCATTGGAAAGGACTATTGCTTCAGACTGTTGTCTTTGAACCAATATCCTGGTGACACTTTCTGCCTTTCCTAGCACAAAGATACTCCAAGTCAGCGACTGTTCCTGAGCACATGAACGCTGAGTAGAGCAAACACCACTGACTCCCTAACTGGTTTTGGGGCAGACAGTAAACAGAGTGCTGGTCCTAACACAAGCACCAGAACCAATGAGCGGATCCCAGCCACCTTCCAAGAAAAGAAGGGCTGCTCAACAGGGGCATGGCTGACAGAGCCACAGGCTGCCTAGTAGGACTCAGCTGAACCTCAGTGTGTGCCCAGCTGGAGGGCCTCAACAATGTCTCTGAATGTGGCTGCTCCAGGCGAGGTCTGAGTCCCCAGCTCAGGTCAGGTGCCGAGGGGTGCCGATAGACCCACAGCGAAAAATACCAAAGAGTAACAATCACTACAGCCTCCAACTTCGAATAGCAGGCTCCAGGATTCCCTCCCTGGCCCATGTAACCTCTGTGCTCTGAGTACTTTCTAACCCAGGGCCCTGCTGAAAATCTTACCCCGGCTGCCCATCACCTTCAGGGTAAACTTCCATCCTCATTCTATGCCATGAAAGGACCGGCAGGAGTTGGTCCTACCTGTCTTGAACCATCCCCAGGAGACAATCCTACTGTGTGTAGCTTAGCATTTTCCAAGGTGCGTTCCAAGGAATCCTACTCTTAAAAGACAGTCTAAGTGTCCTGAGAAGTGAGTGAGTCTAGGAAATGTTGCAAACAATTTTATGATTTTGAAAAATCACGATAAACATCAGCATGCTGCCTTATGGCTGAAAAGTCCTATCATCCAAAGGTTTATTTCACTTTAAGCCTGAATTTCCTATTTGGTGACGGAACCCCCTATCAGAATAACATCCATTTGGCCCACAAGGGAGAGATGTTTTGATTAGTTGGTGATGTCACCGACTTTTCACTGCTTCCTTTTGTGCCTTTAGGCTACTGCATTAAGCCATACCCTCCACCACATACCTTATTCTTCTTTCACCACCTACGAAACTCTTCTTTTTTTTGAAAGATTTTATTTATTTATTTGACAGAGAGAGAGAGAGATCACAAGTAGGCAGAGAGGCAGGCAGAGAGAGGGGGGGAAGCAGGCTCCCCGCTGAGCAGAGAGCCTGATGCGGGGCCCGATCCCAGGACCCCGAGATCATGACCTGAGCTGAAGGCAGAGGCTTTAATCCACTGAGCCACCCAGGCGCCCCCACCTACAAAACTCTTATTCATACTTCAAAGCCTGGTTCAACTTCTAACTCCTCTAAACATATTCTTATAACTCCTATAAGGCTTGATTTTGTTCTTGCCTTGATGATAATATTTATCACAGGGCTCGTTACAAGCCTCTCTCTCCCCAAAGACAGGAACCTGGTCCAGTTCTTCTCTAGAAACATCAGTGTCTGGCCTAGTTCCTGGTCCACTGTCCTTGTGTGATGGGACATATGGGTCCGTGAATGAATGAAGAAGGGAATGAGTCCATATTCGTGATAGGCATGTGGTTTGGCCTAGCCCAGGTGCAGAACCCTGCGGGGTATCTGGTTGCCCTGACCGGAGGAAGCCCCCCGCTCCCGCCCCCACCTTGCCAAGGCAACATGGTCTCAAGGCAATGGCTGCCACTTTCAAAGAGAGTCAACAGGTCATTTCAGGAAGATTCAAAATAGATGCCATCCTGCTTTATCACATGGCGTTGCTAGGAAACAGCTAGTTTGCTACAAGACAGGTTGATTAGCATTGCGGAAAAGACATAAACTAAGAAATGGCTGTATCTTCTCACCCTTCCCAAACCAGCCATGAATTTGCATCCATTTCTTATTCGGCTTAGGTGGAAAAGGAAAGTTTGAAGCCAGGACTAAAGACTTGAGATTGCTTCTCAGAATATGGCAATGACTCTGTAAGCACTGGGGCCACAAAGGGATATACCTCATTCCATCTCAATCTTTCACTTAGGGCCCTGATGCATCTTGCCCTGGGAGGAGTCTGGAGGAGACGCAGTCTGGGCCGGATTCATATCGAGAGAGGAGGGAGGTCCATGTGTCTACCACTCGCTCCCCTGATTCTCAGTCACAGAACCCCAGACTCAGTCTACCTGGAAGACTGGGAGAGGCTTTCCAGGCTTTCAAAGGGCAAGTGAGAATCACCGGGACGAGGTCTGACAAGCAACAGACTGCAGGCTTCCTTTCCAGGCAGCAGTCCTGGGAGCCACTTCCTCCAAGAAGTCCTCTTTGGTGACTCCTTGTCTTAAACTCCCAAAGCAGTGTGCCAGGTGCCATCACATGGATCATCACTAGTTTACAGATGAGGAACCTGAAGTTCCAAGTGATCACACTACGAAGTAATTCGTAAGCCAGGACTTGAACCCAAGTCTGAATAACATATGGGCTATGATAATCAGTGAAATATGAACTCAACAGGAAATAAACAAATGCAATTTTTTATCTTTGGATACTTTGCCCCTCGTGTATGGGTGACTGTCTTGGGGGTGAGAAAGGAAGAGTAGTTTGGCCCACAGAGCCCCACAGATGTAGTCATGGGATCTAGTGCCTCACTCTGCTCTGCCACGAACTAGCCTGGAGGAAATCCCTACCCTCCTCTAAGCCTCTAGCTTCTGATCTGTTAAACAGGAATAACAAGAACCATCCTGTATACTCACTTCCCAGGGTATTGGATGATAAGTGGGAAAACAGATTTTAAAAGCATAACACATCCGGCAATACTCAGCACACAGTATGTGCTCAGAAAGAACTGGCTGGTTGAATGCTTGCAAGCTATTACTGCAATGCTCTGAGGAGCCCAGAGAGCCAGGATTGGCTTCCCACTTGGTTTCTACCACTTTGAGCAAATTACTTAATCTCTCTAAGTCTCATTACTTCCATCTGTAAAATGGGGATTATAATGCCCTCTCCATAGTATTGCTATGAAGATGCAATAAGTAAGGAATGTAGAGCTTCAGGCCCAATGGAGATGCGACACAGTTCCATCTCTCTCCACCATTCTTCCCTCTAGAACTATTGGAAGACAGAGGCGGGCTGTGAGCTGTCATTCCGGCTGGCCAGCTGCCCGGGAGGCCCCCAGCTGCTGGGACTGGCCAGTATGTACGGCGGCACTTACTCAGTCGTGCCCAGCAGGATGAGACAGACTGTAATTTCCAAGGCTGAGCCCAGCCCCACTTAGGGACACAGCGTGGAGCCACTTTGAGAAATCCACATTCAAGGCACAGTCTCCCCAGGCCCCAGGGAAACGCAATAGTTGAGGGAATAAGGAGGTTACCAAGCTAATCGTTCTCCGATTAAAGCAACTGGCCTAAAGCCAGCCAAGCTAGCCTTTGCAAAAGTTTAAGTTCCGTCAGTAGCCTAGAGCGATCCTCACACCTCACATCTGGGTAGCAGCGTACAATTTACCAAAGGCCTCTACAAACAATATTCATTCAATAAGTCCTTGCAGTGTACAGAGAGTCAGCATGCTAGGCATTTTTTTAAAGCTTCATTTAATTGGTTAGGGCAACCCAGGAGGAGCAGATGTGTACCAGACGTTTCTTGGTGACTGCACACACCCCTGCTACTTTCCAAGAGGAACTGTCCCCTCTGCAGCCAGCCCTGTTTTATACCATGTGACCTCTAGCAGCCATGTTTTATATCACATGACCACATCCCATGATGATCACAGCTGCCTGGACCAGCGGTGGGCACCTGTCCTACGCAAGGCCCAACCACTGGCGGTCCGGTAACCTGCATTTTGTCTCACTTTGATTCCTCCTTGGAGGACTGGGAACTGGATTTGGGGAACAGATCCTGGGTAACCAGCGGAGGGGAGGAAAACCAAAAGGAGTTACTAAGAGTTGTCAGGGTGGAGAAGGCCAGGACGGCCAGGACAGGACTTTGCCAGTCAAAGATTGGTGGGACAACAATCTAAGAAGAGCAGATGATGAGCTGGGTGGCCAGAGAGGAAAACAGAGTAGAAATGCAGAGAGAAAAATAAGGTCACTAAAGGAGAGACTGCGTGGATGCCTTTGCTGTTGGCATCGACCTATTTTGGGTTTCTGTGAGTCTCTGCTGCACTCGGGTTATCGCCTTTGGCCTCCCAAAATATCCCTGCTACCTTATCACAAGCCACTCTTACCCCGGGTCAGCTTAAGCAGCCTCTGTTCCTTGTGATCCACGACCAAGAGCAAGTAATGCTATCTTCTCTCTGCCAACCGAGACCTGAGACATGGAGAAAAACCGACCTGGCGTCTCCCAGCTTAGACCGGGGTTATCCTGACTCAGGGCCAGGATGTCCTCAAAATACAAGCTCCGTTGTCTCCTCCCCGAACTCCATTGCTTTCCAGGCCGCGAGGCGCTGCAGAACCATCCACTAATTCTCAGAGGGAAGAGAAGCCGGTACTCGGACAGACAGATATTGTGACAGTCTGTTTCTCCTCTGTCTCTCTCACTAGCATGTGAGTGCTGAGTGTGGGGACAGTGTTATCTTGTTCACTGTTGCCTCCCCACAGCCTCGGAGAGGTCTGGCTACAGCACAGATGTTTACAATTGTTTGCCAAATGAATGAATCAATGAATCTGTCCCAGGACTTTCTGGCCATGATGAGAACCAGGGAGTCTTCCCTATCTTCACCGACAGACAGCAGCTCCATTTGAGATTCCGGATTCTTCTGGGGAAATGTTTCCACTTCCTCCTCCCTTGGGAATTGTTTGTGAGGAGCAGCTGCTGGCAGCTTGGGTTCAGTTCCCGGTCAGCTTGGGGACGGCGCGGCAGCAGATGAATCTCATGCCCCTGAGACGGGCTTAGCCCCTGACTACCACCCAGACTGCGGACGCACGAGTTCCTGCCACAGCATCTCCAACCAGTGACCCCGGCCCCAGTCACCATGTCTGGGAACAAATGACAGGGAGATTTGGCCACGTTGGCAGGTGGAAAGTGGACTTGAAGCTAACTATAACTACCTTCCTCTTAGCCCTGGCTCTGGGCCTCAGGGTCTCACAGAAGCAGCCCAAACTATTGTAAGTGGGGTATGGAATGAAAGAGGTTCCGGAATGCGGTCTAGGGAGACATGCATTCTAAATGTGCTGGATGAGCTTGAACCAGTTGCTTGACATCCCTGAAAACAAAAGGTTTCAAGTTTTTGGTCAGAGCCGGCTTCTTGTCCCAGCTAAACTTGGGGCAAGTGGCTTAGCCGAACCTCCATTTCCTCCACTCCAGGAGGATAATACCGTCCAGCTGAGAATAACATCTGACTACTCAGAGCATTCAGATGGGCTGTTGATTCAAGGCTAGCACGGAAGTCATGTTACTCTCTGAGGGACTCCGTTCATTCTGGGGCCATGAGCCCCCATGCTGGGAGGCTTGAAGTGGGAGATGATGGAGCCCAGTTTGCAACTCCCTGTCAAATCTCACACACAACAGTAACAGCTGGAGCTCAGAGGGCTGGGAAGACCCAGGATAATCTGGTTTTCCCCAGACTTCAACGCCAAGGTCAGGAGAGAGGCAACAGGCCAAGCAGGAGAGAGGGGGATGGGGCCATCTTTGCCATCCCAGTCCACGATCTAACAGAGAAAAGCACACAAGGGTCAATGTGGTGCGAGTACCCACTCACTAGCTCGGGGACATGGGACAAATCTACGCGCCTTCTCTGAGCCTCGGTTCCCTCATCTCCAGACCAGGCTAGGACACCTGCTCTACCTCTGTCAAAGCACTGCCCTGGACGTGAGTAGCACCTGCTGCCTTCCATTCCACGTCTCTCTCTGTGCCTGGGCTCTACTGAACCCCTAAGTGTGGAACCCTTCTCACACTGCTGTGAGGTGCACATTGTTTTTTTACAGATGAAGAAGTGGAGACCCAGAGACACTGAGTAACCTACCGGGTGAGGAGGTCGTGGAGTGAAGGATGTAACCCCAGGGAAAGGGGGCAGGCGGGGGAAGACATGAAAGAGCAAGAGAGGGACAAAATGGAAGGAAGTCAATACCCCAATGAAAGATGGAAGAGAAAAGGAAGGAAGGGACAAGGGGGAACAGGGGATGGAGAAGACAGAGCAAAGGAGAATAAATCCCCCTCATGCCCGGGGGATGGGGGGCAGAGTGGACACGGAGGGGAAGTTGGCAAGCTGCTCCCTGGGGTTGGGTGGGGGCTTCGAGGGCCTCCTGCCCCCAGCCCTGGGCCTGGGGAAGTGATAGGTCAGCAGAGACATTCAGCTGAGCTACAAAAGCCTTCTGCCAGGGTGGCAAAAAAAAAAAACATGAAAGGAGACTTCCTCGGGCTTTAGAAATTGCTGAAATACAGAGGCCGCCATGGAAGATGAAGTGTCCTACAAAGGAAGCTCCAAATGGAATCAATTTCCCTGGGCCGACTTTTATGTCCTATTATAAGAAATTGAAAAATTATTTCTGTAGGAATGTCGCTTTGCTGGTCCACCTCTTCCAAAGGTATTGAGGAGGGAAATGGCTTCCAATAAATGGGCACTGGGTCTCGTCCTCCCTCACGGGAGGGGCTTCTCTGCTCTGTGGCTCGGGAGCCAGGGGAAGTGAGGTCAGGGAGAGTTTGGGGGGCTGTTCTGGGAGGGCTCGGGGACTGGAGGGAAAGGCAACGAAATGGAGACAAATGTGACAGCCCCGGGGACCACCAGCTCCTCGCGGCCAGACACACACGCCGCCCGGCTGGAACATGATAGCCTTGAGGCTGTCTGGTCTGGGCCACAGTGGAATGTCGGGATTCCCTGGACAGGATGTCACACTGCAGGGAGGACTCCAGCAGCTGTCGTCACACCACACATGTTGCTTTTAGGGTCACAGCATAAAAGGGCTGCCCGCCCATTGTTCCCTCCCTCTCACCCACGTTCCTGCCACCATAAACTTCTCACCTCTTCCTAAACGTCGGAGGCTTTCCTTCCATGTCTTGGTGCCTTCGCTGGAGACCTTTCCTCTACCTGGAATGCCCTTTCCTGCAAGTCAGTCTGGCAAACTCCTACTCATTCTTCAGCTGAAATGGGCCTGCTCAAGGAGTTGTCCCTGACCTCCCTCCCTGGGCAGGGCTTGTTCTCTGTCATCTGCTACAGTGGCCTCAATGATGCCCCCCATAAATGCCCATGACCTAATTCCCCAAACCCAAAAGTATGTTACCTTGCATGCAAAAGGGGCTTCACAGATGTGAATAAGCTAAGGGTCTTGAGTTGGGGGAGCTTATCCTGGATTATACAGAGGTTTCCAGTGTAACAGAAAGGCCTTTAGGAGAGGAAGGCAGCAGGATCAGAGTTAGTGGGAGGAAATATGAAGAGGATGCAAGGAAATATGGAGTGACACGAGGACAAGGCCAACACTAGGAAGGCAGGGGCCTCTAGGAGACAACAGAGGTGAAGAAATGGAGTCTCTTCTCAGAGCCTCCAGAAGGAATCAGCCCTAGGGACACAGTGACTTTAGCCCAGTGAGGCTGATTCTGGATTTCTGACTCCCGGAACTATGACGTAATAAATGTGTGTTGTTTTAAGCCACTCAGTATGTGGTGATGTGTTGCAGCAGTGATAGGAAACTAATACACCTGGGCAGGGTTGGTGGCCCCTCCCTGGGCTCCGGGGAACCCCATGTTCACACCGTGGCTCACGTGGCAGGTCCCTATATATACGATTATATTATATTATATTATATTATATTATATTATATTATATTATATTATATATTATATTATATTATTATATACGATTAACTCCCTTCACTCTACCACAACCTGCCCGGAAGGTACTATTATCAGCATTTTACAGACAAAAAAGCGAAAGCCCAGAGAGATGAAGCCGCTGGCCAAGAGAGAATGGCACGGGAGCACATGACGGAGCTCGAACTTGAACCCAGGATGTACTGTACATGGCACCTGTACGTTGAGGAATCGGTCTCTTTCCACCAGAAATAAGGGCTACAGCGCAGATGTTGGATTGTCTCTGGGTCCCAGTGCCTGGTCCAGGCCTGGTGTAAGTGAGCCTCTGACACTCAGGAAACATGTGAATTGGGGCCTTCGTGATCCCACCCAAGAGCTATTTTTGCAGAATGAGCCCTGATGTGTGGAGAATGGAGGACATGGAATGTCTGTCCTTGGAAAGTAAAACTTCTAATCCAATGAGTTTATCTGCAACATTAACATAAAACCCTTAATCGTATATTTTCCAGAAGCTTTCATTTTGGGCAGCACGGTAAAGTGAAAGGAACCTGGGATTTGGAGTCCAGAGAGCTCTAGGTGGCTTGCCCCACCGGTATGCCCCTTTCGTCATCTCTACGATGGACACAGTAATCCCCCTGCCAGAGGCGGTGCTGGTGTGGATAAATGCGGAGGCGCACACAAAAGCACAGGGTGCGTGTGAGCACGGTTTCTGTCCTCCAAGTCTCACAGCAAAGCCATGCAGCGGAAGGTCTTACTCCTGGCACCGATTAGGAACTAACCCCCGGACTGGGACAGCTCTCCATTCCAACATATAAAGTAGTCCAACCTAAGCACCATGGCAGGGGTCTGAGCTAGGCGCCTCCAGCATGCAGAGGTGACAAAGGTCATCATCTGGGATGATGAGACACTTGCCTAGAGAAGTCAGCCTGCGACTGGCGAAGCAAGGGGTGACTTTGATGGGGCATGGAAAGAGGAGGGCTCTGGGGAAGTACATGGGGGCTCGGCAAAGGCACGGGGAGAAGGCCCCACAGGGAACAGGAGGCTCTAAGAATGTGGGAGCATGGGGTCTACGGCAAAGGCCATGGGGTCCTATAAGACCTGGAAGCTGGATTCAGGTGGGCCCGGGGAGGTGGAGATGGCAGAGAGGGAGTGAGGGAGCTGGGTGGATATGTGGGGAGGACAGAGGGACACTCTCCTTGGAAATAAGGAGCTTGGGGGCCTCTAGCCATCTTTTGTCTGACTAGGAACTGTAAGTCCAAAGGGCCAGCCCTGGCTACACAGAAGAATCATCTGGAGACTCTCTAAAATCCCAGTGCCCAGGCTACGCTCTGGACCAATTAACTCCAGGTCCTCAGGGATGGGACCCAGGCGCTGTTCTGTATTTGTCAGAGGTCCCCAGGTGATTCCAAAGAACGGCCAAAGCTGAGAAGCACCACTCTAGGCCTTGGGTCCAGGGCCAGGAGGCCACGCTGGGGTCATCTGGACCCCACCTTGTCTAGGTACTTTCAGCCATTCCCAGTGATGGTCAGACGGGTCCCTTCCCCCTGCCCACGTCCTGGAGCCTGCAGCTCAGCGTGAACGTGCTCCTTCACTTTCTGACCTTGGCCTGAACTAGGCCTTTGCAGGGTATCTGGGCAGTGGTTTGAGGATATGATTCCAATTCACCCTGTGCCGAGTCTCGACGGTTTGGTGGCCCCGCCCCAAAGTGACCCACTTGACAGGGGTGGAGACGGGTGAGCTCCTGAGGCCTCCTCACTCCCAGCTCACCTCCAGCATGACTAAGGTCTTTTGGTGGCCAACCCCTCGCTTGAGTGGCCTGGGTACATGGGGATTGGAATGGGGATGTTTCTTCCTGTGGCCCATGGAGAAAGAAAGAAATGGCATTTACTTAGCACTTGCTCTGTGCCCACGTTGCACTATGGGCATTATCTGTGCTCCTGTTAATTTATCCTTCTTAGACCTTATGAAGCAGGTGTTTGGAATCATCCACTTCTGCACATGGGAGACACAAGGGCTCAGGGAAGTGAAGTGACTTAGCCTAAAGTTTCACAAACGGGAGATAGTAGAGCTGGGTCTCACTTCCAGGTCTGCTAACTCTAGAGCCTGAGCTTTAACGCTTAGAGTTTTTGTTTCCCACCTGTGAAGTGGGGATAACAGCATTTTCTCCTTCATAGGGTGATTATAAGCATTTGAGAAGTAGCACGTGAACCTATATAAAGCAGCAAATATGGTGTTCAGAACTCAGCTGATGCTTAATAAAAATGGCCCTGATTCACCTTTTTAAAAAGGCCTTCAGGGGCACCTGGGTGGCTCAGCTGGTTAAGCGTCTGACTTTTGATCTCAGTTCAGATCTTGATCTCAGGGTTGTGAGTTCAAGCCCTATATGGGGCCCCACACTAGGCATGGAGCCTACTTTAAAAAAAAAGGGAATAAAAACTAATGTGTAGGTGTTTTGAAGAGATCACAGAGCCAAATTTAAAGAAAAAAGTGGGTCGAAACCAGAGCATTCTTCGCCTCCCACCCCCCGTTTCCACTTTGATTCCTTATTCTCCATGCTCTCTGAAAGACAAATGAGCTTGTTACCAGTGCTAACTGGCCCTTCTTCTGGTACCCAATCCACGGGAAGATGTCTAGGGTCACCTAGATCTGGGGGCCCAAGACATGGCTGTGTCCCAGGCCAAGGCGGGGGTCTGCCAGGACTGGCGTCCCCTCAGTGGCAGAGAGAACACCCGTGAGAACCTGGACATCCTAGACACCGCCCAGCTGCAGTCACAGAGGTGCCGCTCTTAGTGTTTATCATTTTGTCTGTCAATGTGTTCTTCCTGTTGTAAACCGGTCTCCCACCAGCGGGGCATCTGAGAGCCCACCCGGAGGAAATGTGTTACAAATGTTCCCAGACCGCAGACAGAGCCTGGCACACAGTGGGCACCTAATACATATTGGTCGGAAGAATGTACATGTGAGCTTATTCTAAGTTCTAAAACTTCTTCTGAGTCTCCAAATTTCCAGACTGAGTGGCCTGTGAGTTTCTCAGCCATTGCTCACATGGGTGGCACTGGGAGCTGCTCAGAGCGGCTCAGCACAGACCTGGGGCCAAAGAAGACATGTCTCTTCCCGCAGAGCTGGGGGAGATCAGGTCAGGACTCCAGGGAAGAAAGTTTGACCTGGGTACACAGGTTGGTCCTGGGGCACAGGGGGAGGAGAGTGAGGGCAAAGCCAGAGAACAGAGGGCAGGGACCTGCAAGAAGGTCTCACTCATACACGTGCTGCTAGGCCCCCTGAGCTGGCTGCAGCTGTGGAGTTTTCCAGAACAGACTGCAAGGGATGGGTGTCGTCACACACCCAGAGGTGGCACCCACAGTTAGACTGGCCATGGGGGAGTCTTTGAACAGCAAACTTCTCCTGGACCAACACTCAAGAGTGTAGACCAACGTTGAGAGCCTCAGAATCCTCCCCTACCTTCTCCCATACCACCTTGGCCCTTCCTTTTGACCCTTCCAGAATAGCAATATTTCATTTTTCTAAGAATAACCATCAGCCCAAGACAGGAAACAGAATAGACAGGCCACCTTCCCAATTCTACCTAAATTTTCTACCTAAATTACCAAGACAAATATTTCAGGAAACTGTACTTGGCTGGAATGGTCGGGTAATTCATTTTATTTACCATCTAAATGCACTTGAGAGCTGAGATAGATTCATTCAAGTTGCCGCTTCTTAGTCGGATGCAATTCACAGTAGAAATTGCTGCCATCTGAAGCTTCCATAACTTCCAAAGGGTAATGGATTTTTTTCAGCCCATCTTTCTTCCCTGCTCATATTTGCTTGAGGATTCCAAATGGATTCTATTTACTGTAATTACTGTTCTAACTGCAGCTCACTTGCAATGCATCAGGTTAATGTTAACAAGATACCCAGCTGATGCTGGTAATGTGTATTCATTGTTCAAACTCTTTACCCACCCCCTTTGGTGTTGTCTCAATTCTATTTTCTGAACCCAAAGGGGAAGGAGCAAAGCCAAGTAACATGGATGTTTTTTTTCTCTGTCTCATTCTTCTCTAATGCCATGGGCTTTTTTCTCAATGGATAGTCATTGTTTTTGGGTTTCCCTACCCATGTATTTACATGGCTTTATCACAAAGGTTGTGCTTTGTTTAAATACTGATTTACATGCTTACCTTCTCAAATTTTTTCAAGTTATTAGTATCATTAAATTTCACATTATCTGATCATTAATGATAAGAATAACATCCACAAAGGTTCTGACAATTTTCAAGACACATTTCTCCTATGTGTCTCTATAATAAGAAGAGAAAATCATGGCCCAGTGTATCAAGAGTCTTTATCTCTTAATTACTGGGTAGTTTCAGATTACTAATTTGTGTCTATGGGAAAAGCACACACTTCAGAGCCGAAGACTAAGGCTTCAAATTCCTGCTTCAGCACTTCTTAGCTACATAAGCTTAGGTGAGCTAAGTGCTCTGATTTTCAATTTCTTCATCTATAAAAGGAGAAAACTAATATAAAATTAACCACACATTGTTGGGAAGTTCCCTGCCCATAGTAGGCTCTGAAATAAGATGTTCTTCTTATGTCCTCTCATTAATTCCAGTTATATACCCACATCTTAGGATCACAGCACACACAAGTATGAATGTACTTCAATTTGGTCAATCTAGGACTTTCAAAATGGCCTCACTGAGCTGCAAGGATCTCAGAAATGAAACCGTTACTATTCAAAGTACAATTAAAAAAAAAACCAACACAGCAATATGGGGTGCCTGGGTGGTTCAGTTGGTTAAGCATTTGACTCTTGACTTTGGCTCAGATCATGATCTCAGTGTTATGAGTCTGAGCTCCGCACTCAGCACTGAGTCTGCTCGAGACTCTCTCTCACTTTCTCCCTCTGATCATCCCCTTTCTGTGAGCTCTAAATAAATAAAATCTTAAAGAAAAAAAACAAAACAAAACAGCAGTATCAGCATCATCCCAGGACTTCTTAAAATCCAGATTCTCAGGAGCACCTGGGTGGCTCAGTGAGTTAGGCATCTGCCTCCGGCTCTAGTCACGATCCTGGGATTGAGCCAGGTGTGGGGCCCCTGCTCAGTGGGAAGCCTGCTTCTCTCTCCCCCTGCTCTTGCTCCCCCCCTCTCTCTTTCCCTCTCAAATAAATAAAATCCTTAAAAAAAAACCCAGACTCTCAGATCCTTCCCCAGCAGGAGAAAAAAAAGTCTAATTATAACTCCATGGGGTTGATAGAAAAAGAGATTGTCCCTCCAAAGTGTCCTGACCACCTAGCTTCAGTCTGAAGGATGTAACGGAGCCAAGAGGAGACATTCCCAAATCAAACCCCTCTGGCCATTCCAGCTCATTCCATTGCTCGACTTTGTAATCCTCCACAGAATGCTTTACCGTCTCTCTCCCTAACAGTGATGACCATTAGGCATGAGGAAAACGAACGCCGTCTGATTCAGGTCTGAGGTACACCGCTTGGACAGGTCAGGCAGCTGCCCTCCAAGTCTAGGTGATCTCTACTTCCCCCTAGCTTACCTCTTCTGACAAGTGAGGACGATCATAACTACCTTCCAGGGTTGTCCAAGCGCTTGGGGTGACGGGTCAGCACACAGTCGGCACTCAGTGACAGCTGTAGCAGCAGCAACCTTAGTAACAGTAACGGCACGCACATTTGTGTGTGTGTGTGCATGCGTGGAGTGGGAGGTAAGGGCTGGAGCTGCTGCTGCCCTTATTACCTCCGCTGTAAAAGGAGCTACAGTGTCCCTGTTCCCAAAGCCAAATTCTTAGCCACCTCCTGTCATTAGGGGAAGGCAAAAGAGAACTGGTGTTGGAATTTTAAAAAATTACCTTCTCTTCCTGTCTCCTGGTAACTTTCTTGGGAAAACCACTTAACCGCAGACAGTATCACTTTCCTTATCTATAAAATGGACACAATACCCATTTTCCCTGACTGCCGTAGGGATGAAATTGAGGAACTCATAAAATAAAGCATCTGAAAGTGATTTGCAACCACATAACCATGCGATGCCAACTGAACAAATGTGAAAGAGCCCTGTGATCCCTGCTTCCTCCTGGGCCCCGAGCCCTGATCTCATGATTGTTCTTGTCTGTTTTCTCTCATTCTTCCTTCAGGCCCTTTCCCACCAAGCCACAGCCTTTGCAGAGGCCTCCATCTCCACACAGGGCCCCCGAAAGTCCCATCCTGGTTTTTAGTGTCTCCCCCTTCAGACCAATTTGCTCATCACTTGGGATGGATCTTTCTAAGAAACTGCCCTTTCTTCTCCAAAGTCAGAGGTGGCATTAGCAGGGGATGGGTCTAGCCTCCATACAC
The DNA here is from genome assembly GCA_028646535.1 of Procyon lotor. Lineage (NCBI taxonomy): Eukaryota > Metazoa > Chordata > Mammalia > Carnivora > Procyonidae > Procyon > Procyon lotor. The sequence continues at coordinate 48,149,918 of CM053613.1, forward strand.
CTCCATTAGTCTCTGCTCTAACCTGCCCTCCATAAATGCCCTATCCCAGTCAAAGTGTGCCTGCTATGCACGTGAACCTTCCAGGCTGGTCCTCGAGCCCTCTGTTCTCACCCCCAGCCCATCACAATGGTGCCTCTCCACTGGTCCTACAGAGAGACGTTAGAGCCACCTGTACCAAACCCTCCTGACTTCCCACCCATTTCCTGAACAACCACTGACAAAGCTCTCAGTATGCCTATATCTGAGGACAAGGAGGTAACAAGACACAATAACTCAAAGATAAAGCAAGGGACCAACTTGACTGACTGGAGAACCCGAGTTCTTGTCTTCACTGAAGAAAGCGTACGGGGACAGGATCTGGTCTGAGTGCCTCCCCCAAGGAGGACCTCACTGTCATGGCACTTGGGCATTACACTGTTTGCAGGTGGGTCCTGCAGAAAGCCACACTTCCCAGATGTCTGTGTGACCTCTGGCAAGTTTCTTCTCTGCTCCAGCTCCTGGGGTCCTGTGCTTCTCTCAACATCTGTTTCCCTGGCCATAAAAAGGGGAGCTTATCTCCAGGCTGGTGTGAAGCTGAAATGAGGTAAACCCTGTGAACGGCCGCTAGAAGAATGTGGCCTATATGAGATGTTTAATTACTGCTATTCCCTGAACTTCCCTTGACCAGGCCTCAAGGGATCCCCGTCTTCCCAGGGTACCTGGACAAAACCATTTTTTGAGCTTGTATTTTCCCAAGATTTTATTTATTTATTTATTTATTTATTTATTTATTTATTTATTTAAGAGAGACAGAGCATGTGCATGCACAAATGGGTGGGGGGAGGGGAAGAGAGGGAGAAGGAGAGAATCTCAAGCAGACTCCGCCCTGAGCATGGGGCTTGATCTCAGGACCCTGAGATCATGACCTGAGCCCAAACCAAGAGCCGGATGCCTAACCGACGGAGCCACCCAGGTGCCCCCCGCCCCAATTTTTTAGCATTTTGCACCCAACTGTAGTCATCAGTCTTGAACAGAGTCATTCACTTATGTAAGAAAGATATATTGACTATGTCTTCTGCTCTGGTAGAAGGTTACATGCTAAGGACATAGAGGTGGGCCATGGTAATGGTCTCCGATCTCAGGGAGGACCCTAGACCCTAATGGGAAGCACTGTTTCTCCAGGAACATTTGGAACTCAGCACAGTCTCCTTCACTGGCACCTGACACCAAAGCAGAGGGCTCATGCAAGACGTCTTAGAGCCAGAAGGAGGGGTCCGCTAACGACAGCGGTTGGAATCCGGTTCCGTCACTTCCCAGCTCTGTGACTGCTCTGGACTTAGTTTGTGTGCCCTCCTCCCCCACCAAAATTCATATGGTAAAGGCCTAACACGGGACCTGAGGGTATTTGGAGATGAGGGCCCTGGGAGGTAACTGGAGTTAGATTAAGTCATGAAGTGGGCCCTGAACGTCAGGATTAGAGGTCTCCTTAAAAGAGGAGGAGAGAGAGACATCTCTCTGCATCTGCCAGCACAGAAAAAAAATGCCATGTGAGGACACAGCAAGAAGGTGGCCATGTGCAATCCTCATGAGAAACTGGAGCGGCCAGCACCTTGATTTTTGGACTTCCCAGCTTCCAGAACGATGAGAAATAAATTTCTGCTGTTTAAGCCGCCATATGGCATTTTGTCAGGTTACGTTAGTCAGCCCAAGCTGACTAATAACAGGGACCTTAATTACTTATCTCCATATGCCTCAGTTTTCTTACCTGGAGAAGAGGGCTAAGTCCAACCCTATCTCACAGTGTGCAAGTGCGGATTAGACGAAATAATATAAAATACTTAAAACAGAGGCTTGCTCAATAAGGAGCAGCGATTATCCTCAATATGTCCAATTAAAAATGCAAATCATAAGAAGATAGCGCTAGAAGGGATCCTGTCAGCCCCCTCACTGAATGGAGGAAATGAAGCTCGGTGGGGAATGGTCTGCCCAGGCTCTCAGTTGAGGGAGAACTCTCCTCTGGGGGCTCTCACCCCTGCCCCAGGTCTATCCTGCTCTAGGGCCCAGGAAAGTCTCCCTGCCCCTCCTCATCACCCCCCTCAGCACTGCGCTCTTCCCTGACACTTAGCACACCCACTTGAAATTGTCACCTCTCTCATGTGGTGAGTGGCTCCTGTGTGAGGTTGCTAGGAGATGAGGATCCATCACTGAATTCTGCACCTGGAAGTTCTCTTAAATTAGGTTGTCAGAATTCTTTGAAGAAAACCCAAATAGAAAAAAAAAATTCTCACTCACGTTTGCCTTGAAAAATGCAGAGGCAAGAGTCAGAGCTGGGCTAATGAGTGAGGCACATTTATAATAATAGCCAAACCCCTTCCACTGGCTTTACCCTTTATGGTTTGTAAACCACACCTCCACAGACTGTTGACTTGAGTCCCCTCGTTCGTTCGTTCATTCATTCATTCATAAATACAAATTTAGCCCCTTCCACGAACCAGGCACTATTACAGGTACAAGAGTTTAGCAGAGAATAAGACCAAAACCTATGACTTCATGGGGTTTACACTCTATCAGGGGAGACGGATAATATATAAGTAAATTAATAAATAACATATTTTCAGATACTGGCAAGTATTATGAATTTAAAAATAAAGCTTGAGGGGCGCCTGGGTGGCTCAGTTTAAATGCCACCTCTTGATTTCTGCTCAAGCCATGATCTCAGAGTCCTGAGATTAAGCCCCACATCAGGCTCCCCACTCAGCAGGAAGTCTGCATGAGATTCCCTCTCTCCATCTGCCTCTGACCCCCACACCCCCAGCTCATGTGCATGTGCAGGCTCGCTCTCTCGCTCTCTCTCAAAAAATTAAAAAAAAAAAAATAAAAGTTGGAAAAGGGGAGAGAGTTGGGGGAGCTGTTTTTTTTTTTAAGATTTTATTTATTTATTTGACAGAGAGAGTGCAAGCGATCACAAGTAGGCAGAGAGGCAGGCAGAAAGAGGGGGGAAAGCAGGCTCCCGGCTGAGCAGAGAGCCCGATGCGGGGCTCGATCCCAGGACCCTGAGATCATGACCTGAGCCGAAGGCAGAGGTTTAACCCACTGAGCCACCCAGGCGCCTGGAGAGTTGGGGGAGCTGTTTTGAGTGGCCAGGAAAGCCTTCTCTGAGACGCATTCTGGATTGTTAATACTGTTGAATGAACGAGTGGACCCTCATTTTATACAAAATGGAAACATGGTCCAGACCCATAGCAGTAATGCAGTAGAGAAGGAAAGAACGCATATCCTGTCCACCCTGGCCTGTGACAATGCCAAGGCTCATGTCTATCCATGAAGCCAGACCCCAGGGATGAGGGAAACTCAGACTGTGTGGAGATCGAGATCCCATGTCCTTTCCAATCACACTGCCAGTATCACGGAGTGCCAAGCTCTGGGGCCTGGGCATTAGGACTAAAGAGATGAGCAGATGTGATCCCTGCCCTCAGGGAGCTTCCAGGCTAGTGAGGAATGTAAAACAAGTTCGTGGCTAACCCTGCGTCTGGTTAGAAAGCACATGTCTGTCCATACAGGTCCTTCACAACGGGGCTGCCTCTCCAGCACACACAAAGCAAAAGCGGTCCAAGCTCCTGGACTTACTCTTCTTTTCAGTCAGCTAACATGAATTAAATGCTAGCTCCAGGTTGAGCACTGATAGAGATCACCGGGACACTGAGCATGTCTTTGTCACCCCGCACCTCTACTCCGTAGGGGCACCTGTGGGCTGGAATACTGCAAAGCTTGTCCCTTGCCCATGACCATCATGCCCTTTTGGCACGTTTTCAACACAGCAGCCAGAATGATCCTATGGAAACTTTTATCAATCACGTCATTCCTCTGCTTAGAACCCTCCGATGGTCCCCAACTCATTCGGGATAAAATTAGATCCTTACGTTGGCCTACAAGACTTGGCACGATCTGTCCCCATTTCCTCATTTCCTTCTTCCTACTCTCCTTGCATCCTTCCTTCTGCCACACTCACCTTCTTGCTCTCTTCCCATGCACCAGGCACAGGCCCACCTGCCTGGAACGTTCTTCCTACAGGTATTTGCAAGACTCGCTCCTTTACCCCGTTTAGGTCTTTGTTCAAGTCTCACCCTATTCGGATTTGCAACTACCACCCCACGCAGTCCCCACATTCCTCAGTCCTTGTTTTCCTGTCATTTATCACCCCGTCATAGACGGTATAATTTTCTCACCTGTGTTGCCTGCTGTCCGTCTTCCCTTACTAGAATGTAGGCTCCAGGAGGACAGAGATTTTTGTCTAATTTGTCTTGTCTTCATCCCAGTGGCCAGGGACAGTGGCAGGCATACGGAATCACAGATCACTTTCCCTACCACCAAGCCTGGCTCTCCTCGGATATCCCTTCCTTCTGTTAACGGCACGGTCACCTCCACCATCACCCCCTGGCTCGGGGCAATAGTTCGGTGAGCCTGGACTGGAGCTGGGAAGCGGACAGCCCCCTGCTGCAACCATAGGACCAAAGGAGAACCTGGAAGTCACTCCTCAACTCCAAACTGAACTTGAGCCTTCTAATCTATAAAGTCAAGATAATAGTCCCTGTTTCATAAAATGAGATAACATGCATACAGGTCCCAGGAAAAACCTGTGCCACATAGCAGATGCCTAATAGAACATAATACAACTAGCACTGAATTCTGGACAGTCTGGCTCGCACAGACATCGAGCTCTCACCCTCGTTTCCAGCCCTGCTGCCACCAGGATCAGTCAGGAGGCTGGAGGGAGCAGTTCTTGGAGGAGAAGGGGACACCCAGGGTAGGAGAGGCTTATGGCAAGGAGTGAGGAATGTAAATGGACTGCCAGCGGCTGTTTGGTTTTAGCCAAATTCCCAACCCAAACACGATCAACAGTTGTGGGCACAAGGAGTCAGACCACATTTTCTAGGGCACAGAGCCCTGGGCTGCCACGGAACCATGGGTACCCTCCTCCCTTGGTCTCCCCTCCCCCATTCATGCCCAGTCCCCCACTAAAGAGCTCCTCTTTCCAAATGGCCTTCTCACACCACTGCCCAGTGACTTCTGTGGGAAGAGAGAGCCACACAGCATGACTGTCTGCCGCTAATTGACTGGTGCGAGTGGGTGACAGCAGGACAGGCAGCCCCTACAGGAGATTAGGGGCAGGTGGTTCAGGCAGACAGAGAGAGTGGGGGCAGGGCGGACACTCGCCTTGTGCCCTCTCTGAGGGCTGCTGGCTAGTCCCACCGCAGCCTCCATGCTGGCTTCTGAGAGCTCCTTCCAGGGGGATAGAAAGGAGAGAGAGAAGGAAGGGAGGGAAGGAGCAAGAGGGAGTTAAGTGGACAGCAGAGACAAAGAACAGACCTACAACAGATTTACCGCCATCTACCAAACCCGAGTGCCCCGTGAAGTTGTAGGAAGGAAGAAGACAATGCAAGGGAAAGAGAGGATGATGGGAGCCCCCCACAGATGGGCAGCCCCTCTGACCAGGCAGCAGTGTACAAACAAGAACAGCCCCTAAATATTGGGATAAACCCGCCTCTGAGTTAGGGAGTTGGTGAAGGGGAGGGGATGTGGAGCTCTGTGGGCCCTGAATACTTTTACTTGACTGGGGAGAAAGGCAAGCAGGAGGCATCATGAAGGCACAGAGGAGCAATGTCAGCCATACCATAAGTGAGAGCGCCACAAATCTCCCATCTCTGACATTCCGTGACCTTATTATTCAGTTTAATTTAGTTTACATTTGTTTTCTTTGGCAGTTTTCCTTCCCTTCAAGTCTATCTGCTAAAACAGATTTTACAGGGAAGGCTTCTGATTGATGATTTGGAGAGAGAGTCTTCATTGTGATGGTCAAGTCCAGGAAGATGTTCTGACCTAAGCAATCTCACTCTGGACAGACTTGTAATGTGGTTCTCGGGGGGCGGGTGAGGGTGGGGAATAGCCTTCGCCTTGAACCTGACACACTGGACTCGGTGAATTGCCTGACTTCCTAAGTCTCATCTGTCACTCCACAAACACGCCTCCTGAAGCTGGGACGACCTCTAATGCATCACGGTTTATAAATGAGTCTGACGTGCCTCCTGGTACGTGAGAAACACTTATAATCAATCAGGCAAATCAGAAATGCTGTAAAAACGGCTTATAGCTTATAGACCTACTGCTAAGAAAAGCAAAGGAAATACTCATGATCAACTGGCCGGAGATGTGCAATTAAAGTAAAAGAACAAGATAAAATAAAGAGGGGGGATAAAAGGAGGAGACAGTGCACTACAGTGGTAGGCAACAGGGGCTGGCAAACTCTGGCCTTGGGGCCAGACCCAGCTAGCCGGGTTTGTGAATAAAGTTTTATCGGCACAGGGCCATGAACATTTGTTTACACATCATCTCTGGCTGCGTTCCTGGACAAGGCAGAGTTGACCGGTTGTGACTGTGCAACCTGCAAAACCTAAAATATTTATCATCTTGGGCCTCTACAGAAGAAGTTAGCTCCAGGATACAACACAGATCCCCCACTTTTTGTTCATGGAGGCTAAATCCAGGGCCCATCGTTTGTTTTCTGTGTGACTGTGGTTTTTCTACATACATAATGGGTTTATAATGATTATCTCCCAGATGGAGAATTAAGTTAAAAAAAAAAAAAGTGACAGAAACGCACTTTACACTCTGCTTGGCACATCACTCTTATCAAATGGCATCCCTGTGTTATCAACATTGTTACATTAGCAGCACAGCATTATCTTATGCTATTTCTGAGAACCAGGTAAGTTCAGGGAAGGCGAGGCTGGTTGACAAACTGTACCCAGAGTCTTGATAAATAAATCCCAGGGAATCTCCAAGGAAGCTAAGGGAAATGGACATTTAGTGAATGTTACTCTCTGCCAAGTTCCTATTATTTCAACTCAGATTCTCATAACAACTTGGTGCCATCTCACCAGGGAGGACGTTAAAGCTGAATGAGGCCACATGAAGTTATAAAAAGCCAAGGAACACATCGGCTCTGCCTGCTTCAAAGCTTAAGTCTCCTTTGTTTTGTGGGGTTCAAGGAGCTAGTGGCATTTCACCTAGAAAATGGTGACACAGTAGCCTGCCTCCAAATGCTTCAGTGTTTCCATGTATAAAAAGACCCTAATTTACAGTAGCTCCAGAAGACAAAACCAGGACCATTTCTGGTTGCTGCTTAAAAATTAAAATTTCGAGGGTACATGATAATTCTCAATGTGAAATGTGCAAAAAACCAACAACACAATAGGAAACAAAAGGAATCTGAAATCCAAAGGGTGTAATTCTGTCCTAAAGATAAGTTGGCATGAAAAAAATAATGGTCTGTGTATGCAGACTATTGGTGAATTACCAAGAATTTCCATATATATGATTTTATTTGATCTTGACAAAAATCACAAGGTGATGACAGTTAACAATACTGTACTGTGTGCCTGTAATTTGCTAAGAGGACAGATCTTGAAAGAAATCTCATGCCCCCTTACACACACACACACACACACACACACACAATGGTGACTACAGAGGTGACAAATATGCTAATTACCTTAATTGTGATCATTTCGTGAAGCATATGTATATCAAAACATCAGCTTGTGTACCTTAAATGTATGTAACTTTTATATCAATGGTATCTCAATAAAGCTGTTAAAAATAATTTATGATGCAAATGTACAATATAAATATTTAGAATTTTTTAAAAAGGCCCACAGAAGATTCATTTAAAAATTCATAAAAGTGGGCGCCTGTGCGGCTCAATCGGTTAAGTGACTGCCTTCGGCTCAGGTCATGATCCCAGAGTCCTGGGATCGAGTCCCTCATCTGGCTCCCTGCTCAGCAAGGAGCCTGCTTCTCCCTCTCCCTCTGCCTGCTGTTCTGCCTACTTCTGCTCCCTCTGTCAAATAAATGAATAAACAATCTTTAAAAAAAATTCATAAAAGTGTAAAAAAAAATTAACATGGGGAAGGTGAGTCACATGTCCTATCCTCCCATTTTACAGAGAAGGAGAACAGAGACCTAACAAAGGGCCTTAGCCAAAGTGACACAGCTAGCAGGCTATAATCAGAGCTTCGGCTCAAAGCTGAATTATCTGAGACAGGAGCGATGAATCATGGGGCCTCAGCAGAACAAATTTACACAATTGAGTGTTTGTCAAGATGAGAAATGAAAATTACTCTGATCCTTCTAGCAGTCAGAGTCAAAAACTTGCAGGGAAAAATAAAAAAGCATTTTCTATCTCAAGGACCCAAGTTTGGCAAAACCTCATTGGTATTGCTGAGGTCTACAACTCTGGAAGCCTGCAGAGTCCAGTCAGCCAGGGGGCGTCTCCACCTGGGGGAGGGTCTCTTCAGTGGTCAGGGGCATCTGGGCAGAGCAAGTGCAAGGTGTGGGTATGAGCCAGCAGGTTCCCATCCCTGCCTCCAGACACGGACCCAAGGAGAGGAGAGAGAACTTTCCCTACTCTACCCTCAAGTTCTTCATCTATTAAAGAGGGATGATAACTGTTCCTTTATCTTGGGTAGCTGTAGAGATCAAACAAGTGAATGCATGTGAAATATTGTCCAAGCTCCTGCTGCAGAGTCAAGGGCAACAGGGGGTAGTTACCACCAGCAGCAGCACACTGTCTACAAGAGAACACAGCGAAAGAACAGGACTACTTCCGGGGCTGCTCAGACTCCCTGTCTAACTCTACTCATGACTTGACCCCCGTTAAGCCATATAAGCCCCCTGTGCGTTAGGTTTCTCCCTTGTCAAATGGAAATAACAAGCCCCGTAATATTTGACTAGTGGGGTCATGAGGAAGATCAAGCAAGATAATAGATATAAAAGGGCTCTGTAAACAGTAAAGTGGTATTCACGAATGCATCAAGGTCATTACCATCATCACTATTGTTAGTTCTGAATGATGGAAGTGTTCTTGTATTGGATAAGGCAATAATCTGCTGAACCTTTTCTGTTAATGTTTATATCTAACAGAAAAATGTTTTTGGGGGTTTTTTGCGGTGTTTTTTTGGTTCTTTGTTTCACGATCTGGTACTTGCTCTGAGACCATTTCCACTCTATATCCATATATATCCATTTCCATTATATATGCACAACAGATATTATAACATAATGAGAGCTATTTTTTTATGCCTACTTATCTTAAAAGATTCTTCTTCTGTAACTTCAGAATGCTGCTAGCGAGTGGGTGTTAGCCTTATTTTCCAGACGAGAAAAAGCTGCCCCAGGACCCAGGCAGAGACCCTCTCCCCCCCCTCTCCTTCCCCTACCCCAATAAGCCAGAAGACGGAGCAGATGAAAGGCCGGCTCTGCCACGGCAGGAGTGACACGGGCAGCAAGTGATATGGGCAGCCCCCTTGAAACGTTCCACTGCACAACACAGTAACTAACACATGCCTTGGCTGAGGACTATAGCCTCTTATTTAGAAGTTTCTCGACCAACGGCATGCTCTCAAATGCAACACGTTCTTTTAAGTGTCTCCAGAGACGCATACGTTACAGATTTGGTTCAAGATATTTCTCCCTCTGTTCTGGGGCCACTTACAACGTGGGCTCCGAAATCAGCCTGACTTCAGAGATGGCTCTTTGGAGAAAGATAAACAGAAGAGGCCTGGCAGGAAGTATAAGGGCAATTCCAAGCCTGGTCTCAGGGCATAACACGAGGCTTCCTATTATGTGCAGACGTCCTCCACTCCCACTGAGCATCTCAGCTCAACTCGACCAGGAGGACCCAAGTTGTACGGACATCTTTATCAAGAGCAGAGCTGATCATGCCTTGGCAGTTCCCAAAGCATATATGAGGGAGACATTTTAACCAACCACGCGACTACTGAGAGCATAATTGAAAAGTGCCCTGTGTGGAGCACAGCAGGTACTAAGTCATTCTAGGAACAAATGCTTGACATCAAGTTCTCCTTCCAAAGGAGGAAAGTGGGGAAAATGTAACCAATGACTTTTGGGGGGATCAAATTTATGCCTTGGGTGGGTAACCCCTTAAATTCTCCGGCCCACTTCTAGCAACAGCTCTCAGAGTTTCATGTGTCTGAGTGTGGTGTGTTTACGGGTAAACGCGTGCTAAAAGACACACCACAAGAACACTCAGTTCCGGGAACATCAAAATAGCTCCTGTATCACTACACATTAGGTTAATTGAGAGATGGAAGTAGACTAAATGGAATGGAAATGTTTCCACTTTGAAATGTTAACACAGTAATTACCATGCCCAGAGCCTGATTTACCATGATCTGCGGCTGCCCCCAGAAACATCACTCCTTCACAGCACTCCCATCTGAAAGGCCTCGGGACAGGGAGGAAACCAGGGCTATAATCACAGCAGTCTGCTAGATGAAGAATCTTCCCAAATGCCTTAAAATTATTACCTCTCCATCCACTTGGAAAACTGCCCCCTCTAACACGGGGTTGACAATTTCAGGAAATTAGACGATAAATATTTTAAAAATGACCTTTAGGACAGTGCCAGCTGTGTAAATGCCAGTATTACATCGTGTTTCTCAGAGGCCTGGAAAGCTGTGATGATGGGACAGCCTGTGGGGTGAAGGTCTCTCCCCAGGGGGCTCTGGCCAGATGGGGGAGGAGGCCCTGGGCAGGACTGGGGACGCTCAGGACAGGACGCAAAGCAGAGGCAGGGGGTCCTGTCATTCACCCGTGGAGCCAGTGAAAAATGTTCATGTCCCCACGTGGGGAAAGCAGGGTACATAATTGTACACGCAGTATGGTCACAGAAAAGCCAAATTATGTATTTTTTTTTAAACGGTTTTATTTATTTGAGATAGAGAAAGCAGGAGCAGGAAGATGGGCAGGGGGAGAGGGAGAATCAGCCTCCATGCTGAGCAGGGAGCCAGATGTGGGACTGGATCCAGGACCCAGATCATGACCTAAGCCGAAGGCAGACACTTAACCAACCGAGCGACGCAGGCGCCCTCCCTGCCAAAATTATGTATTTGTAAAGAGCTGCATTCAAAAAACTAATGTGGGTAGTGAGGCTAGAGGTTCAGGTCTTCCTTTCCACTTTCTATTCTAACTTCCTAAACTTCCTCTCCCTCTCCTCCCCTCCCTTCATTCACTAAACACTAACTGAATACCCATTATGTGACAGGCACTATGCTACATAGTGATGATAATACAGTAAAACTGAAAAAAACACAAAAAACAAAAAGAACCAATTCTTTATTTCTCATTGTACTTTTATGCAAGCTGGATTTCTTTAAAAAACAAAACAAAACAGGAAGGCCCATTTTCTTTTTATTGGCAGAAAAAATAAATGTATTATTAAAAATAACTGGGGCGCCTGGGTGGCTCAGTTGTTGGGCGTCTGCCTTCGGCTCAGGTCATGATCCCAGAGTCCTGGGATCGAGCCCTGCATCGGGCTCCTTGCTAGGCGGGCAGCCTGCTTCTCCCGCTACCATTTCCTCTGCTTGTGTTCCCTCTCTCGCTGTGTTTCTCGCTGTCAAATAAATAAATCTTTAAAAAAAATAAATAAATAACTGGTTGTGGGGCACCTGGGTGGCTTAGCCGGTTAGACCTCGACTATTGACTTCGGCTCCAGTCATGATGTCAGGACCCTGAGACTGAGCCCCGCGTCCAACGTGGGCCTCTGTGCTTAGTGGGCAAACTGCCATAGATTCTCTCTCTCCCTCACCCTGCTTCTCTAAAATGAATCAATCTTTAAAAAAATTATTGGTTGTGGGATGCCTGAGTGGCTCAGTGGGTTAAAGCCTCTGCCTTTGGCTCAGGTCATGATCTCAGGGTCCTGGGATCGAGCCCCGCATCAGGCTCTCTGCTCAGCAGGGACCCTGCTTCCCCCTCTCTCTCTGCCTGCCTCTCTGCCTACTTGTGATCTCTCTCTGTCAAATAAATAAATAAAATTAAAAAAAAATTATTGGTTGTGAAATTCCACAAGACAAGGACTTTTTGACAATTCGTTATACCTGATCATAGCTTTGGTTTATTTTTATGGTGAGGAAATCTTAAGTTTTTACAGACGTGTGCTCAGGTATTTACTGATACTATGCGCAGTATAATCCAATGGCCAGATACTGGTAATGGTCGAAGCTGGGTGGTAAGCACATGCGGGTGATTATAACAGCCTCTAGTTTTGTAGAAGTTTGAAATTTTTCATAATAAAAGCAAAACAAAACAAAACCTAAAAATATCATATAAAAATAAATGGGACAGAAGTCTGCTGGGAAGTGCTGAGGTCCTTCCTGGGGCAGGTGGGTGGAGAAAGAAAGGGTAGGCACTGCAGCTCAGACTTAAAAATGGTACCAAAAATATTGTTGTTTTTTTTTTACCTCTCTCTATCTGCTCATCTAGATAAAAATTATCATCATCATCAAAGTCTCCTCAAATGCAAAATAATCCCTCTTCTACTCACATTCTCCATACAGAACCACAGCCTCTTGCTCCAAGGGTTCCCCCAGTTAATCTATGCACAGTACGAAGACAGTATTTATTTTGCCCTATCGTAGTTTATTTATGCGTCTGACTTCTCTATTAACTCTGGGAGGGCAGCAGTCCCATCATTCCATCCCCAAGTCCCAGTTCCTCACATGGGGTTGGGCATACAGTGAATGCTTTCTTAAACTGATTTCCAAAATCCTGTTGCAGCTCATAAGTTTTAAAATGTCTCCCCGCAAATTTTAATAAGTTTGGTGGTAGGTCATCAAAAAGGAGAATGTACATGAAACGCAAAAGCTGACTGGCCTTTCTTTCCACTTAGGATCAGCATGTTGATTCCGGCCACACAAAGAACCTCTCCCTTCTCAGCTCAAGTAGGCATGTGTCTGTGGCAAAGTTTGTAGTCAATGGAACTACCAAGACCCACGAAGGGCTGTACTATACCATATACCGAACCTCAAACCCAGGATCTAAAATGAAGATGACAGTTAGCATTCATGCCAGGAGAAACCACTTCAAGTGCAGAAGCAAATCCCAGTTACAATGATCAAGTTGAAGAGTCTCTGGGGTATGAGTGGCTAGATGCACTGTCAGATCTTCAGCCATCTGAAGGTCTAATTCTTCTGAGACTTTATTTAAAGGTAACGTTCACGAATAAAACTATTAATGAGAACTTCTCACTAAGAATCATCATTAAAGTGAGGAGGGGAATTTCTTAAAGTAACCCTCTCATGCCTACTTTGCAGAATGTATTCAAGGAATCTCACGCCCATTATATCCCCAAACAGACTAACTATGGTCCCCAAGTGATCTCTATCTCCTGTGAGCCTTACCTGGATAAAGAGTGGCAACTACCCCTGTTAGGTGGTTTCCCTTGCCAGGCCTGCCCTGCCCAGTACCCCCTGGGCCTTGTGATGCAGTGGACCAAACTACTGTGCGTGCCACAGTTTTGGGTCAAATTACAGAGCTGCATGTGACCCTGCGTGAATGATGCCTAGCAATCATGGCGGGACCTGTAACAGCGTGGCAAGATGGCGCCGAGGGCATCGGTCCCAGAACCCAGATGTCAGATCCCGATGACATTTAAAGTGACTTTACGGGACTTTTGGAGTAATGTGGATGGAGATAAAAGGTCTGAGGGATATAATCAGTGCCACTACTGTGAGGAGTGTGGGAAGTTTGAGAAGCTAAGCTCAATGACCAGCCCCCAGACTCCTCTCGCATCTTTAGCTAAAAAGAGATCCTTGGTGTTTACTGCAGTAAAATGCAACTTGTTGGAAATATATGAGTTGAGAGTGCTCATTTTCACTAAGCTTCAAACCTGGTTCTCTGCTGGATTCAATCCCATCTGCATCATAATGTCAGAGTGATAACTCTGAAGTATGAACCAAACTGCCTTCATAAGCTTCAAACCCTTCAACATATGCCCATCCAGGAACTGCATTCTCTGGCGCCAGCACTTGTGTCCTCCCTCACCCCCTAGGCTCCACACTGTTGCCAGTGCCTGGGACCTTTGCCGTTGATGACGGGCCTGTCCTTGCCTACGCCTCCATAGGTAGTTCTCTCATTCCACTCTCTTGGGTCACCTGGTTTGAATACGCCATCTATTTGCTGCTGAGACCCTGGCTGGCAAAAAATAGATTACTTTGAAAAAGAAGAACAACAAAGGGTCAGTGGCTCTTCCAGAGAGCAAACCATATTACTTGCTAGGTTCGAGATGGGGGTGGGGTAGGTAAATGAATATATCAACAGAAGTGAGGCTCTGCACATGTTGGATCTGATACAGGCTGGAAGCCGCCATTCAAATCAATGCAAGGAGAGAATAGATCACTCAAAAAATGAGGTCAGGACAAGTAGCTTGTCGTGCAGAAAAATAAAACCTGTACCATACCCACCAGACATATGCTTAATTACCAGTCGCATCTAAACACTAGGTCCTGAATTCCTCAACACTTCGCACATATTCAGAGACTCAAAGAATCACAGACATGGGAGCAAAACCAGATGGATCTCAGAAGATCTTCTGAACCCCATCCCGGCATTCGGTTAGGGGAAAAAGATCATTCCCATTTGACAGATGAAGAAACTAAACCCAGACCAATTAAATGGCTTGTGTAGACCTACCTAAGAAGTAGCAAAAGGGGCACGATCACTAGGACCTGGCCTCACACATCTTGGAACTCGAGGGCTAGACACATCACTGGGAGCTCTGTACCATTCCCCCTGGCACCCCAGTTCCAGGTGCAGAGGCTTGAGCACAGTGAGTGCAGACAGCTGCTGCATTTCAGCACAGAGGGAAATACTACCTGTTCATCAGGGAGCTAATTCTGCAAAGCACACCATCTAATCGGCGCCATATACACGTAAATAGGATGCTCTAATCAGCAGGAAGGCGTGAACTGCAATCTATCCCTCACAGACCCAAAATATAATGGAACAAAATTGAAGGTTTTACGAGGCACAAAGCGCTTTATTTGGAAGACTGACGTTTTTCCAGGCAAAGCGTTCATTTCCAGAACAAGTTCCCATATTCTCTGACATCCGATCCTGGGGAACAATGGGCACCAAACAATGAAAGGCCTGGGGCAGCTCTTCAGTAATAATGGAATCCGTGGGAGACAATACAGGGCAGAGGTTAGGGGTACAGATTTAGAACCCACACAGACCTGGGTTCAAGTCGTGCTCTGCTATTTCATAACTGTCCCCCTTGGCAAGTCTCTTAACCTCCCTGAATCTGTTTTCTCACTAGTAAGAGAAGGATAAGAATATCCCATAGGAGTGCTGGGATAGTAAATAAAATAGCGTAGGTAGAATGCCAGCACATACTTAGTAGCCAGTGAGCTTTAACGGTCACTCTTAGACTGATTTCCTCGTGTCCTGTACCAAACAACAGTCCCAGGAGAAGGTTCTATAATGTTAGCACTGGCAGCTGCTGGAATGAGAACAGTGCCCCTCAGAAAGCAGCCCTGAGCTTTTTGCTGGACTTGCACAGGTTTTTTTTTCTTCTTTAAATCACATTAATTGACAAGAAATTAAAATCCTTGTATTTCACATAAAAATCTGGATTTTCAGTTCGTTTTGGAATCTGAACAGGCATGGTGACAAGACAGCCGCATTCCCTTTCAGCCACAGTGAGCTGCAGCTGAGTGGCAGCACCAGCCCTCTAGAAGGCCTCCGCGGATTCTCCGCTGCCACAGTCCCCACCCAGCCCACTTGCACCCCCTGCCTGATCCCGACAGGCTTTTGAGTTGGCGACTCGTCTTGATGTGAAGCTTTCTTCCCGCAATGTGTAGGTAGAAAAATGTGCATTTGGGAAACGTAACACTCTATCAGAAGACAACTTATGATGTCAGGACTCCGCGGATTTGGAGTTTGGCCTGAATCTGACTTTGGGCTCTGACACATCCCAGCTGTGTGGCCGTAGTACAATCTGTCTCTGAAACAGCCGTCCCTGAAGTTCCCATTTCCTCCTCTGCAAAGCAGGGATCAAACACTCCCCTCCCAGGGTTGGTATGACAAGGAGACGAGACAATGTACAAAGTGTCTGCCACCGCGTCTGGCACAGAGCAGACTCTCACTCAGGTGTAATTCTCAGAGAAATTAGTCTGGAGGAAAAAAAAGAAGGTGGCAGGTCCAAGGTTATGAATAAACTTAGGAAATCTCTTCATGTTGTTCCACTGAACTAAACTAGAAATAACAGATGGCACATATAAAAAAGGCCATTTTATCCATCTTATTTTTGTATGACACACCCTATCCACTTAATTTTCATATCCCAGTCTTTGCTAGCCAGAAACACTTCAGAATCTCCCTCCCACATTGTTTCAGTGAGATGTCTGCGGACCTCGGTTAGTCGCAAGCAATACTCAAGTCAGAGGAATTTTTCTGGATCTGATCCGTCTTCTTAATGAATGTAGTGTTTTTACCTGGAAACAACACACTTGCGGGGCCCTGGGGATAAAGCTGGGAATGGGACAGATGTGGTCCCTGTGCCCACGGGCCACATGCCCTTGCTGGGGCACATCAGGGACTGGGCCTTGGGGGCACAAGGGAGAGCTCCTCTTCCCCTCTCTCCTCTACCTCCCTCATCAACCTTCGTTTTTCCCTTCCCAAGGCTGAATTTCTCTCTTGTTTTGTTTTACTTACCTCCATCAAGAGTGGTATCAAGATATGTATATATCTAACTAAAATCCTCATAGATGTGAAAAACATACTGTAAAAATACGAAGGAGGCAACTTTACTGGTGGGCAATACTTTGCTACATGATAATATTAATCGCAATGACAATAAAAATAATGAGCATTTATCAAACATCTGTCCTTGCCAGGCACTGCTCTATCATCTCACTTCGTGCAGCAACAGCTCTTCGACGTAAGGTACTATAGTCTCAATTTTACAGATATGGAAACTGAGGCTCAGGTCACACCGAGGCTCAAATTCACACTGCTGTAAATGCCAGGCCAGTCCGTGTCTCATCTACTACACTAACTGTCCTGTATTTGCTTTAAAAATCAGCTTCACGGGATGACTGGGTGGCTCAGTTGGTTAAGCGACTGCCTTCGGCTCAGGTTATGATCCCAGGGTCCTGGGATCAAGTCCCGCATCGGGCTCCTTGCTCAGCAGGGAGCCTGCTTCTCCCCCTGCCTCTGCCTGCCTCTCTGCCTGCTTGTGCTCTCTCTCTCTCTCTCTCTCTAATAAATAAATAAAATCTTTAAAAAAAATAAAAATAAAAATCAGCCTCACTGTTGGTGGGGATGCAAGTTTGTGCAGCCATTTTGGAAAACAGTATGGAGATTCCTTAAGAAATTAAAAATAGAGCTACCCTATGACGCTGCCATTCCACTACTGAGTATTTACCCCAAAGATACAGATGTAGTGAAAAGAAGGGCCATATGTATGTACCCTAATGTTCATAGCAGCAATGGCCACAATCACCAAACTGTGGAAAGAGCCAAGATGCCCTTCAATAGACAAATGGATAGAGAAGATATAGTTCATATATACAATGGAATATTATGCCTCCATCAGAAAGAATGAAGACTCAACTCAACTTTTATATCAACATGGATGGGACTGGAAGAGATTATGTTAAATGAAATAAGTCAAGCAGAGAGAGTCACTTATCATATGGTTTCACTCATGTGTGGAGCATAAGGAAAAACATGGAGGACATTGGGAGAAAGAAAGGAAGGGTGAATTGGGGGATATTGGAGGGGGAGATGAAACATGAGAGATTGTGGACTCTGAGAAACAAACTGAGGGTTTTGGAGGGGAGAGGGTTGGAGGGTTGGGTGAGCCTGGTGGTGCGTATTGAGGAGGGCATGTATTGCATGGAGCACTGGGTGTGGTACATGAACAATGAATCTTGGAACACTGAAAAAAATATATAAACAAATAAAATAATATAAATAAATAAAATAATAAAAATCATTCTCTAAAATTTCTCTTTTCTCAAGTAGATTTACTAGGAATACTCAAAATTGCTCAGCTAGAGACATTTGCAGTACAACAGATACATTGCTTTTTCTTTAAGATGTAGTTGTTTTTAAGAGGAAAACAAAAACCTGTGGGAGCCATGTTTCAAATCTTCCTAATGAGGTATTTAGCTGATAATCCACAATGGCTTTGATTGCAGGATAAATGTGGGATTGCCACTCAGACTTTCGGCAAAAATATATGTAATTACAAAGATTTAGCAAAGTATGAGGGACAAATTGTTTTTCAACTCCTCGCACTTAAAATCGCGGCATCAAGAGGATTTGGGCTGCGAGGTTAAGCACCATACCTGCCCCAAAACACTCGTTAGACTTTCAGTAAATGCCTCTCTGTTGTGCCAATTTGATTCCCAAAGGATTGGGATAAGGTGTTTGTATGGTCTTTGAGGATGTAAAAGTGCCAGCCCGTTGGCCTTCCTCCTTCTTAGGACCGTCCCAGCCCCTAATGAGTTAGCCAGCCTCACTGCTCCCAGCAGTGACTAGACTACGAGTGATTCCAGGTTCTTCTAATTGGGAGAGTTTTGAAATCATGAGATTTTAAAGGAAACAAGACCCTGGGTGTTTAAATCCTGCCAGATGGAAGGAAACCTGCAGGGGTGGTAGCTAAGTTCATGGCACTGATTGTGTGGATAGTTCCACGGGTCTGTGCTTACTGCCAAACACAGCAAGTTTGTATGCACCAAAGAGCTACGGCTTTTTGTCAGTCAGATCTCAGTAAAGTGGTATAAAAATGTGGTAACTGGTTACTTGCTGGATGTGTAATGATGTACCAAATGTGCTTTAAGACATGTTCCCTGGACTAGAGAGGATTCTGCTCAGGATTCATTTATTCATTCATTCAACACAGGTGGCTGTGTTGCTTCTTCCCCTTGGCCAGTTGGGAAAAGCAACCCCAAGTGGTCCCCTAATCAAATATATTCTGAGCAGTTAAAAAAAATACTCCTATCAGAGATAGAAGTCTGATACCCATATCAGGCTGACCCCCACTGCCTTCTAATCAGGCGTCGCTCTATTCGATCGTCTATTCTAGAAACATTTTTGCCAGGCTGTGTGCCAGGTGCTGAGGACACAGTGATGAACATGACAACCATTCACATTCACAACCATCACATTCAGTGACTGCCCTCTGGACCTTACACTCCCAAGGGCAGACAAGTGCTAAGAGCTGATTACTGGGCGAGAGATCTGTCGTGGTAAGGACAGTGCAGAGGGAGGTAGGAAGAGCAAGGACAGTGTAAGAACAAGGGCAGCTCCACCAGATCTTGGGACGGTTTGAGGTCAGGGAAGGAAGTGTCATTGCCAAGGAACATGAAAATGCCCAGGGCGGGTAGTGCAGGAGGCCTGTGGTGGGCATAAGGCCGGTGGGGCAGTAGGGGGCTGGGTCCTATAGGGTTCAAAAATGGTGTTAAGGACTTTGAACTCTATTTCATGACCAAAGAGAAGCCACTGACGGGCTCTGAGCAGGGGAGTCCCCTGGGCAAGGTCGCCGTAGCAGAGGAGTGGACAGCGAGCTGGAGGCAGCAGTGAGCCCCACACTGGAGAGGCTCATCATGAGCTCCTCTTCCCAACTCCACACTCAGCAACATCAGGTTGGTAGCATGAAGTCAAGCATGGTGGGAATATCTGCACAACAGACATGAGAAAACACTTCCCATCACGGCTCCCCTCTGCTTCAGAGAGCCAGCTGCTAAATATTGACCAATGCCTCACCGGCTGGAGAGGACAGGGATGGTGGTGAGAAAATGGGTTAGGAATTGTACTCTAGACAGAAGAGGAGGGTGGCTGGGATGAGGGTGGGGGCGGGGGATGAAGAAAAGGGGGTGAGTGTGCATTTGTCTATCACTGTATCTAATAAAAGGGAGAGATGGACTCGTCTGGGTCACAAATGCTTCCTAAGGCCCTCCCAAGTCCAGGCTGAGGATACGGAAGGGAGACAATGCTCTCCATGTCCTCAAAGAGAACAAAGCCATGTTGCAAGTATTTTAGTTCATGGTGGGATATGCCAACCTTCAGAATGCAGTAAATTCCACAAGATACATTCAAGTGCGAATAGCAGCCATAACTACAATACTTATTGAGCACTCACCATATGAAAGGTACTACCTGTTGCTTAACCCCTGCGATTACTCAGTGGAGTGGGTCCTATCATTCCCATTTTACAGATGAGAGAATTGAGGCTCATGGAGCTTGAGCAACTTTCCCCAGACACCCATTGGTATTGAAAGTGCAGAGGAAGAGGATGCCATTTCTCGAGGATGGTGGCCTTGAGCTTGGCCTTGAAGGATAAGGCGAACACAAGAAGACTGCAGGCAGAGGGGACAGAGTGAGCAAAGGTAAGAAGGTGGATGAACAGGGCTGTGTGAGCACACAGTGCGTTCTCTGTCCCTGCTGTCTGGGCCATAGCCACCCACCTTACCACGGTAGCACTAGCCACAGACGATATACAAATACACAAGTATAGTGGTGCCCCAACAGGACTTTATTTATGGACGCTAAAATTGGAATGTCATGTAATTTTTACATGTCACAAATATTCTGCTTTTTTAAGTATTTTTTTTTCCTAACCATTTAAAACATCAAAACTCTCCTTAGCACGTGAACCATACAAGACTAGGTGGTAGCCGCATCTGGCCCCTGAGCTGTCATTTGCAGATGCTGGTCTATATCCGCACTGCCCAAGAAAAAGAAAATGTGAGTTGATGCATTAGGAAATGCATAATATTTTCTTGTAGCCACATTTTAAAAAGTAAAAAGAAATGAAGGGAATTAATTTTAATAAGAGATTTTATTTGACCTAGTAGATCTAAAATTTTATTATTTCAATATGTAATCTACATGAAAAATTACTACCGGGAAAGACAGCGTTTTTTTTCCTAATTGGCACTAAGCCTTTGAAATCTGGTTTCTATTTTTTAATTACAGAACATCTCAACTTGGACCAGCCACATTCAAGTGCACAAGAGCCACAGAAAGCAAGTGGATGGCAATTAGACAGTGCAGATCTAGACTCTCTAAATGACTAATCTGTTTGATCCTCAAAGCAACAGGCACAATAGGCTCTCCTGTGCCCGTTCCATAAACCACGTATTTTCCACCAGACCTCCCCTCACCTGCTCCACCCCCAGCTCTGACCTTGGTAGGATCTCCACTGATGACTCAGGAGAGCATGTGTAAAGGTACAGAGCTTCCCTGTCATTCTTCAAGACTCTTGTCCAGAGCTGCCCTCTCAAGGTCACCTTCCTGATGAAAGCTAAGGCTGCTCAGGGCTCGTAGCTACAGCCCCTTAGAGTAACTTCGCCATTGTACTCGCCACCCTGCTTGGGGGGAAGTGCACGGCAGAAGCACGTTTCCTATGCAGCTTCTACTGTCTGCAGGGGCGCGCAGAGACAGACTCAAATACTGGAAGGGACCTGCCAATCCCCCAGAGCCAGGCACCTGCCCTGGACAGAGGGGGTGTCCTGGACTGATAATGATGGGAAATGTAAATCCACAGTTCCCTCGAACTCCTCATGATGTGATCGTCTCTCTTTTCAATGTTTTTAAGGGTAATATAACCTACAGTCAATTTTTACCTCTGCCCCTGGCGTTAGATGTTAATTCCACAACCATCACACCCTTCCCCATATTGTGCCTGGCTGTCAACTTCCCTGACGCCCCCACATTCACTAGAAGCTCCTTGAGGACAAGGGATGTGATCTATTCCCCCTGGTTATCTCTAGGCCCTGTAAGCCAGCCAGCAGCTGAAATATATCTAAACATAGGAGAAATGACATTATGATAAATGGTTGATGGATGAATGAATGAAACCAGTTGCTACAGAAAGACCCCTATCATTCATTCCACAGTCTGCCAGAAGCCACAGGGCCATATATCAGTCGACAACTGGGCACCCACTCATAGCTCCCATCTGAGACTTATCAGTATTTCCTTTTTCCTTGGATCAAAAAACAATAATGATAATAAGGTGGGTATCATGTACACAGCTCTGGCTAGAAAGGAAAAGGAAAAGGAAAAGGGAAGGGAAGGGAAGGAAGGAAAAGAATGGAAAAGAAAATAAAGAAGGGAGGGTGAGGGAGGGAGGCAGGGAGGGAGGAAAGGAGGGAGGGAGGGAGGAAGGAAGGAAGGAAGGGGAAAAAGAAAGTACTACAAAAGATAGAAACAACACTTGAAATTCTCAAACCTGCGTTCACAACCTGATCCTAACAAAGGTTGGATGGCTCGCCTATGACAAGCTTTGCCTTGGGCCTTGGGCCTTCATTTCTTTATCTGTGAGATGAGGAAATCGAGGTCTAACTTGCTTGGCAAAATGGGGAAACAAAAATGAGCAACTCTATGGGTGAATATCTGCAAAGGAATCCCTGCTCAATAAATGTTGGTTTTTTCTTTTTTTCCTTCCGACCTTAGTATCTGCCTGTCTGCTAGAAGCTCTGACACTCTCATTGGATGATGCCTTTACAAGCAGCCACTTCCCGTGAGTCAGCCAGAAAGAGGACATTTGCACAGTATGGTGCAAGATTATTTCCATTCTCTCTCCCTCCCTGACTCCCTCCCTCCCTCTCTCTCTCTCCAGGAGAGTTTAAGCAAATGGTTCCTTGAAAATCTATTCCTCCTGCCAGAAGTTAATACGTATCACACCTTCCCTGATGCATATCTGCTATTGATTAAGCGCAATGGAAGAACAGCCATCATTAAGTCAATAGCTACTTGAGAAAAAATACATATATAATTTATTTGGTTATAATTTTCTTGGCTATATGAATTGGGGCTTTGGAAAAAACTTATTTATGCTAATCCAATGTGTCAACGGCCTGCTGAAATCATCTGAAATGGAGCAATTTTATCATCATTCTGATCCAGATTACTAGAAGAAAAGGAAAAGGAGACAGAACAAATGTGACATTCAAATGGCCTGCTTTGACCAAAAAACAACCAAAAAAACCAAACTTCTTTCTTGAAGCCTTCAGAAATTCACAATTTGGATGGTTATTGATCTCTCCTTTTGGGGGGTCTTTTATGTCTTAGGATCAAGAGTTTCAAACCTTCTTTGTGTCAGATTAATAGCAATAATAATAGAGATATTCTCTTGCTGTAACTAGATCTGACTGAAGCAGGTAGAGGCTGCCGTTTCTTTAGTCAAAAGAGAGCCAGCATGGTGTTAAGAGAGGCAGAGTCTTATCATTTCTAGCTTGCTGGGTCCTGTGGGAAGAGGGAGGTGGCGCCAAGGCCGGAGCTCTCCTCCATCCCAAGACGAGGGCCTCCTCCAGGGAGGAGCTCTGGGCAGGCCTCATCTCTTGTACCCCAGCACAGTGCAGCCTGACCCACTGTTTATCCACCTGATCTAGACTCCAAGAATGGCTTCATAAATGTAATGAATGCACCAGCAAGTGAAACCATTGCACTTAGAAAGCGACCCAGAGCCACAATTAGCAGAGTGATCTTGGGCAGATCACTTGACCTTGAGCTCTGGTGTCCACAGCCTCGACGGGAGACAATCAGAAGTAAACACACAGCACCTGGGAGCAACAGGAAGGGTGCTCGCTCTTGGCCAGCACTCAGTAAGTGGCTACCTGTACTGTTTGTAACAGTCACATCCTTATCAAGCGAGGGAGCGGCAGGGTACAGTCCAAAAGGCAAGGATTTGTAGAGTATATGTCAGAACTGCTTTCCAAACTCCAAACTAATGCACAAAGCATGGGACTTGGAGCCAATCTGCCTGTGTTTTAATCCCAATTCTGCCATTTACTAGCCAAGGGCAACCTACTTAGCCTCTCTAGGCCTTACTTTCCTTACCTGAAAAACGTGTACCCTAACAGCATCGAGCCTACAGGGTTATTGTGAGGACTGAACCAGTTCATCCACAGCAAGAGCTTAGCCTGTCTGCAGATAAATACTAACTGCTGTCATTATCACCAGACTTGTCCCGGGCAAGTTAATTAAACTGATTTCTCCACCTGCACAATGGGAATGACAACATCTGGCAGGACAGAGTACATTCAGGGGCGACAGGTACCTAGTACACTCTAAATGCCAAATAAATGGTCTTTTTTGTTGTTTTTTTTCCCCCCTCCTCCATCCTTTCCCACTTCCAGTAACAAGTAAGCTCTGTCAAGAAGACCAGCGCTAGGAAGGCATGAGAGCCCGTTCCTCCTGCTTTTATTTCTTTGCAGAATCTCTTCCCCACCCTCCTTTCTCTGAACAGTCTCAGGTCCCCAGACAACAAAAGAACAGGTCACATCCTAGCCAGGAATGATGTTTTTGAGTGGGAACTGCCCTTGCAGTTGGCAGGGTCAGGAGTCGCTCAAAAGGTTACCAGCGGAGGACCAGCTGGTCTCCGAGATTTCTGAGAGAGGCTTCAGAACCCGGGCCGGGGCTGCAGCACTTAACCCCCCACCCCTGGAACCTCTTGCACGGCAGCCACCACCCCCCGTGTTAAGTAGTGGATGAAATCAGCATGTGTAATTGCTCATCTTCTGACGTTCAGAGAGGAGCATTACATTTCAGCATGATGAACGCTGCTTTCCCTCTTTGTTTTCCCCTCTCTTTTGCATTTTCTCTTCCCAAGGACCAGTGGTAGTGTTCAAAGAAACAGACAGGGACAGAGGTGAGTCTTGCAATAGAACAGGTGCTCAGCTTTAAGCTTTTTGAAACACTCAAAGGATTGATCGTCAGGGAAAGAGATCTTCCTTTACTTCCCCTCCAATGACTTAATAATTTACCAGCAGGCCTCCCTGGGCTGAGAGAGAAAAATAACAAGGTAGGAAATGACTAACCTCTTAAACCCAGGATCATAGTCATCCATACATTATCCATCCATCCATCCATCTGTCCATCCATCCATCTGTCCATCATCCACTCATCCATCCATCATCCATCCATCCATCATCCATCCATCCATCCATCCATCATCCATCCATCATCCATCCATCCATCTATCATCTATCCATCATCCATTCATCCATCCACCCATCCATCTGTCCATCCATCCATCATCCATTCATCCATCCATCATCCATTCATCCATCCGTCCATCATCCATCCATCATCCATTCATCCGTCCATCATCCATCCATCCATCCATCATCTATCCATCATCCATTCATCCATCTGTCCATCCACCCGTCCATCATCCATTCATCCATCCATTTGTCCATCATCCATCCATCATCTATCCATCATAGATCCATAAACTATTCATCCATCCGTCCATCCATCCATTCAACAAGTTCTCCCATCTATAGTAGGTTAGGTTGGACTCATCTGTAGATTTCAGCTCATTTTTCCCCCTAGAACCTTCTCTCATCTGAGAGCAGTTCTAATTCCTCCAAGATCTAACAGCTCTGAGCATACCTTATTTAAAATAGTGACCATACTAGTAAATGCATTTATTGATGTAAATATTAAATTAACAGCTGTTAATGAGGACTATCTGTCTCCAAAGCCCAGGATCTTTCTAAGTGGAGCAGTCAGTTAAGAAGCCTGGGTTCTAGCCCCAGATCTCCACCTTACGAGCTGTGTGGTGTTCCATAAGGAACCTCATCACTCGGGGTCTACAGACAGGGTGACATTCAAACTCCCTCGTCCCGTTTTGACTTTCTAGGGTTTGCAGTCATGTCGAACTCACGTTATAAGGAACAGGCCCTGTGCATGAAGGCCAGCAAATAACAGAAGCCCTTCCATTCCCTGAGCTAGACTTCTGCTCACATCCCACTGTGGCTCTCCCATCCAGAGATGGAGGCCTGGGCCCACCACAGCATTACCAAGATAGCACAGGCCTGTCTTCTCCCTCTTCTCCACTAACTTTGAATTTCGCTGGCCCTGCTGTGCCTGACACCCAGGGTTATCAGATTTGAGTGGAGATGGAGGCCACAGGCCTCCTCATCTCAAGCTGTCATCGCTGCAGAGCTCCTGGGGGACACCTCCACTCATTAACCATGCCCTCGTGATGCGAGGTATGAGCACCCCTGAAGTTCAGAAAAATGAAAAAATGGAAAATTTAATTAAAGTCCTCTCTGCATAATTGCCTTCCTGTTGGCTTATGGGGTCCGTTGAAGGAAAGAAAACAAAACTCTTCATCCTCAATGTCACCTGGGATTCATAAACTTGAGTCCTCTGCTAGCAGGAACGCAACAAGGCTGGTGCTCCCTCTGCCTCCATTGGTTATTCAGAGAAAATATAGAATATCTTTGTGATCTGCTGATGGGAAAGCACTTCTCAAAACCCCTAAATGCATACATTTAAGATGAAAACAAGTGAGGAATTGGATAATCCCAGAATTAAAGTATTTGCTCAACAAAATTAATAGATGAATAGAGTTTGGGAGAAGATACTTGTTTAAAAGTGACAAGGGATTAATATTTAGACTCCACTAGGAACTCCTTCCGGTGAACAAGAAAAATGTCAGGAACCCTACCTGACACACAGGCAAAGGCTACGGAGAATTTAGTGAAGAGAAGCCCAAAGGGCCAGCATGCTGTGTAGCTATTCAGGCTCATGGATAGTCAAATAAGTAAAAACAAACAAATAAAGAAACAAAAAGCCACGTCTGCACCACCCATCACAGTAGCAAAAATATAAAGCTCTACCTGAAGTATTGGAGAGTTTGAGGGCATATTGGAAATAAGGTGCCTCGTGGGCAGGTGAGCCCAGGACAGCCTCAGAGGGGAGCAATCTGGAACTACTTAGTCAGACTAAGTCCACATGAGCTCTCTCCCTCAGTACACAGCCTTTAACAATGGAACAATCCCCACACAGGCCTGTTAGGGGCACGTGGGAGGAGGTCCACTGGGTGGCAGAGAGCTAGACACCATCTTGCTGTCCCTTTCTGGGGGGGGGGGGATGCGTATGGAAAGGTAGCGAACTCACATGGGTGATTTGGCCACAGTTGGAAACAATGGGCTGAAACGTACACACGGCAACATGGATGGACCATGAAAACCAGGTGCTAAAAGTGGGAAGCACAATGAGGCCTACTGCACAATATCACAATGTAAATCAAAAATATGTGAATACAAAACAACAGCTGCTTTGAAAGAATACACATAAAGGAATTCACTTCAAACATGCAGGGGAGGGAAATAGGAGTGGGGAATGGGGATAAAAAAAGAACCAATAGGTCAAACGAGTGGGCTTTGCGAGGCCCAACGTTGCTGTTTCACACCAGGTGAGGTCTGAACGTGGAACTCCACCTTCAGCACCTGAGGTCTGAGGCAGGGACAAGCGTGGGGGCAGTGGCTGTGGCTTGGTGCTTCTCACCCACCAGAGACGGAGATAGGCACTCAGAGAGCAGCATGGCATGGCTCCCAGAAGACAACAGCCCCCTCGGGATGTTCCAAGGTAGCTCCTGGGACCCAAGGGCATGTGATGGGCCTGGAAATCAGACTGACCTCCATCAAGTCCCCTCCATCATGTGGCAGCTGTGGTTCTTGGCCAAGCTACTGAACCTCCCCTAAGCCCCACTTTCCCCCTGGGGTGGAGGGGGTTGCTGAGCATACCCCTCTTTGAGTGATTGTGAGATTATAATTGGATTTATATAAAGCCCCTGATCCATGGCCCAACCCTGGTCCACGTAAATAGTAACTTCTCTCCTCTCACCTCTAAGATGTCCAATGTCCTGATGATTTCCACCCCATTCCCCACCCCTAGCAAACCCGCCTCTCCAGAAGGATCTAGAACCCACCCTAATCACCACGATTACTGCTCTCTTTGAGGCCCATTAATCAAAGGGGCGTAAAAACATCGGAAAGTAGGTAGTGTCATCTCTACTCTGTGCATGAGGAAATGGGATGACAGCAGTGAACTCAATGACTTATTCAGATTGTACAATCGGTTCATCACTTTAGTAAATTTCATGCAAGAATGAGGCTGGGAGTGAAAGCTGCTTTCCTGGGACCACAAACTCCAACCGGCATCACACATGTCTGTAGCTCATGAGGTCAGTAAATTTTCCAGATTAAGCTTTTCTATGCCAAGAAGCCTGTCTTATTTGCAGTTGCATCATTTCCCTCTCAAAGCGGAGACTTCACAGTAAGGGCAGAACAACAAGGCAGATATTCTTTCACTCCACAAATGATTACTAAGCACCTACTGTATACTAGTAGACACAGTTGTAGGCACTGGGGACATAGCACTGAACAAATGATCATCCTTGCTCCTGTGGGGCTTAGATTCTAATGGCGGAAGACAGACCATGGGCAACAATGGACAGATAAAAATCCAATGTCAGGGAGTGATGATTTCTATGAGGAAAAGGAAAAAAAAAGGATAAAGCCAAAAGAGGATAGGTGATGTGTACCATTTTAGAAGTTAGGACCAAACCCTGACCCATTAAAAACAAGAAGGGCGGGACAGGTGGAAATGAAGAGGGGAGAGGGTATGACTAGATTTCTCCACCACTAACGGATTTAATTTATAGTACGTCTTGCAGTTATAATGCTTTTCTTTCACCTGAGGTGTGTTCATGGAAACCTCCACCATTGGCAAAGTACCTTCACTCTCATCTTCCAATTTGATCCAAACAAATCCCCTCTGAGTTAGAATTAGTCTCCACTTTACAGGTGCAGGAATAGAGCTCAGGAAAGAGAAATGACTTGCCCAAGATCTCCCAGCCACTAAGCACCGATCAGAACCCCTGCTCCAGCCCCCTTTCTA
The DNA here is from genome assembly GCA_028646535.1 of Procyon lotor. Classification (NCBI taxonomy): domain Eukaryota; kingdom Metazoa; phylum Chordata; class Mammalia; order Carnivora; family Procyonidae; genus Procyon; species Procyon lotor. The sequence continues at coordinate 48,178,463 of CM053613.1, forward strand.
CCAGATCACACTGCCCGACTTGCTGATCCATGAAACAAAAGTGGTTTGCAGGCTCAGCCGGCAGCACCAAGGACAAGAAATATTAACGATCATCATGTTGCACAATCACCTTAGCATTGCAAGGTGCTTTCATGGCACAAGTTCACTGAACACTTTCAAAGAATGGGCTGGGGAAGGGCCAGACTTGCTCTTGGCGTGGTGACTGAAAGTGTCATGGGCTCAGTTCTCAAACTCCGATGTGCAGAGACCATGTGTCACCTTTACCAGCTTGGCATGGGCCTCGCTGCCAAGACAAGAGCATATAAAACCCTCAAACACAAGTCTCACAGTTGGCTTTGAGTTCACCTAAGATTCATGTATCAGCCCCCACTGTGGGCTTTCTTACCTCCTGTTCTAGAAGCCAAAAATCTACATGAAGGGTCTGCCCTTTGCCACAGCCCAGGACTTTAGCTCCTGCTCTCCTAGCAGCAACCTGAGGGGTGAACTGTGGTCCCCAAATCTGTGGCGTTCCTTTGAAAAGGTTCAAAGGAAATAAGAGCTGTTGTTAATACAATGACAGTCCTTATTATTGAAGGCAGATAATAGCCTGGATAGCTCTGGGCAATGCAGATAGCAAATGTGATCACCCATATTCCTCAAGCCTCTGTAATCCTGAAGAAAAGAGGCTTCATTGTAGCCCCTAGGCTCAGAGCTACACTTTTGTCCTGATGACTGGAGCAAATGGTCCCCAAACAGCACTCAACAAATGTGCAAGGATGAGAGGTGGCCAAGAACAGCAGCTGCCATTAATTGAGGAAGAGCCTCAAGACATCCAGGGTCAGAACTTGGATTTGGAAATGGCAATGAATCTTTTGAGAGCTAGACCAAGAGGGCTCCTGCTCTGCCTCTAACCCCCCTCGTGCCCAAATGAACTTCCTGGACCTTCACAAGGGTCACAAAAAGTTGGGCATAGACACATTGACTTTTGTGTCATTATCCCAGCTTATGAAATATGTTTTGAGTGGTGATTTTATTTTTATTTTTTCCAATCTCAGTCTCAAAAGGTCAATCCAATACTTAATAGATGGACATCCCAGGGTCTGTAATAAAGCCAGGATCCATATGATGGGATTTGGATGGCAGGACCATTTTCTTTTGCAGTAAAATGTAATAAAAGAATCTGCAAGAAGGGGAGGTTAAAATTATGTGTGGGGGGCAGTGGATAGCTTTGCTGTGTCCGAACTGGCTCCTTTCCAAGGGTTTTTGCAGTAAATCAGCAAGTGCAGGGGAGAGGGAGGTGGGCTCATCCCTAATTACTCAGGTGTGAACCAGAAACCAATTTTCTCAGAGCTGACAATGTAAGCAGAGAGGACTACAACAGGACCAGTTATTGCTCGGCACTTGGACACGTCATTTGACCTCTCTAAGCCTCAGTTTCCTCTGCCACAAAATGGGTATAAAATGCTTGTCTGGCAGGATACACAAGCTCCTAAAGACGTGGAGGCTCGGCACACGGTAGGTCCTCAGCAAATGTCAGGTTCCACATGACTCCCCTTCCTTTTGACAAATACACTTACGGTGTCACACCTAAGAGAGGCGGACAGGAAGCCAGGGCAGTGTGGACACGAGGTGACTTGGGCAAGGGTCCTGCTTCCACAGCCCGGTGGGCACTCAGCCACAAGGCCCATGATGTGTGTTAATGGAGGTGCTTTCAAAGCATAGAGGTGAGATGGCTAACTGCTGGGAACAGGATGTTTTTGTCTATCTTATTCATTAGTGAAGATTTTTTTTTAATTATAAAAAAATACATGTACAACAAAACCCATTAAGTATATAGAAGGAAGAGACATTTGTCCTTTTTGTTCACTGCTGTATCTACAGTGGTTAGAACAGCAGCTGATACAGTATAGTAGCTACTCAATAAGCATCCATGTGTGGATGAAGGTATGAATGGACGGATACGGGTGGGTGACTGAATGGTCAGGGGGTGTTTCAAAGAGGAGGTGACTGCAAGTCAGCAGGTAGACACAGAGAAGGAAGAAAAGGAGAAAGTAGGGAGGGCATACCAGATGACCAAATTCCTGCACTTTCTGAGCAACACAAATGATCATTTTATAAAACAAAAAGTATGTGTTATTCTAAAACACGGTGAGGTGGTTGATTCCTAAAATAGTTCTTTTATATAAAGCTCCAACTCACCATGGAGTTCAAAGTAATCTCCAAGAAACCATTAAGCTAAAGGCCAAGGTATTTACTTCAGATCTCAAGTGTATGATTACTACTGATTATTTTCAACTCCATGCACTCTCAGGTAGAAGGAAGGACGTATTCCAGGACATTTAGGGTAGAGGGCTGTCCAAGGCTAGGGGGCTGGTGGGAGAGAAGGGAGCACGCAGGCCAGCCAGGGGGACAATTAATGCCCATCACCAAATCCAACAGGAGAGAGATCATTTCCGTGAATTCACACCAGAGCCAACGGTCATCTGATGATTACTGAGATGAAATTCAGGGAAATGATGGGTATTCCTTGAGGAGCAAAATCTTCAAATATTAATCTTTCCTCTCTATGACCACATTGACTGCTCCAACACAATTACGTGGTTATGAACACGTAATTAATAGTGATACCGTGTGCACTTTATCAGGGATTAGGTGGGTGTAGAGAGGACATCTATGTCCTTACATAACAAAGACACAAATCTTTATACATAAATTTATATACATCCGCACACCAACACAGAAACTAGAACTAGGCAATAAACATTTTACATACTATCTCCTGTAATTTAAAACCATCGTTTCTAAGAGTTGCATTTAGCCCACTGAGTGAACACAATTACTGGAAAACCCACTCCCTTACTGCTAGAGATTTATTTATCACCTTGTTTCCAACTTTTCTCTGTTATAGTTAGCAGTGTAATACTACCTTTAGGTATTTATTTGGGTTTTTTTCTTGGATCATATCCTTTGGGAAAAGTTTTCAATTAGCAATAATTGTGCCTCGGATAAACCTCATTGGCTATGATACTGTCACTGCGCAAAGCTCTTGGATCATATCCTTAAGGTAAGAGTTCAAAAACGGAATCATTGAGTCAGGGATATCAATTTGTTAAGAAGTTTTCCAAAAGGGTTGAGATGATTTATTTTATAGAAGGATGCTAATTTTGCTACAGACTCACTAATGGAAATTATTACTAAAGTTTTCTTTTGATAGTTTAATAGGAAAAATAATGACAGGTATATCTCTATGATAGCTGTAATATGAAAGGCACAATACTACAAAAAAAGTTTTAACAAATTCCAAGAATGCATTACAAAGAAAGTAAATGCAGTTGAAAGTCCAGGATAATTAGTAAACATACACACACTTCATGGGAATTCTGTTCTGGCTGGAACTATGGTGTGCCTTGAACTCATTCTCCTTTCAAAAACTCTAAAGCCACTTTGCCCTTTTTTCTGGGCATTAGCCCCTGTGGGAATTCCATGAGAAAGGCTGGAAAGGAATGAGAGAGAAGGATTTCAAATATTCCCTTTGTCCAGCTCATAATAAGGATTATTCTAAATCTTTTGTCCAGCACATATAAGATACCACAGCAGTTAATGAATAAGTTAATTGGTTAAATCATTCTAGTGGGGACCTCTAATTCATTCCCAATAAGCCCATAATGTGTGTGTAAAAGATTAGGACTATATGCAAGAAACAAGCAAGATAGCAGATGGCCCAAAGTAGCCTTACTGATATTTCAATTTTTAAAGTGGTAGATTCTCATTAAAGAAAACTTGAGGAAAAAAAAAAAAGGCAAACAAAACAATCACCTTAGAGCTTCACAACCCCTAGTCATATTTGTATAGGTTTTTAGCAAATATACACAAATTTTATAAAATTGAGATTTGGTAGATTATTAGTTTGTCTCTTCCATTCAACATTATAAGCTTTAAAAAAAAAAAAAAAAAGATAACTTCCAAACATGTTTAAGGTGAAAGACAATTACCTAACACAGATCTATCATGAATGTTAAATCATTTACTTCATTAGATACTTCGGAAGTTTTCTTTGATTTTTGTTACAATTTCATCCACTCAACGTAGAGTTATGGTGTGGTATGGACTCAGTCAGCAAACAGTCCGGGCCTCCTGTCCTCAGAATGAAAAACATGAAGCAATGAACACACACCTATGCAATCAAAGCTGCGCACGCGCAGTAAGAGAAGTTCCCTTTAGGCTGGATAGGGAGGCTGGGAAGGGACGGCAGGGGCAGCATGGGGGGGAAGCCTGTCTGGGTGGAGGGAAGTGCGTGGGCAAGAGCTGCAGCTGCGGGCAGAAGGACACTGTGTATCTGGGGAGTGCAACCGCGTGGGAGGAACGGCGCTCACGCTATGCCAAGTACGCTCTCTCTGCTGAGCATCGCACCGCCATGCGCCCGGCGAGAAACACGGGAGGTACTTCTACATTTTAAAAGAAAAGGTGTGTTAACACCGAGAACACCATGGGGCTGGATTTCTTAGGGCTGACAAGCCTCTAATGAGCAGTCCGTCGGCGTTCAGATTTCGCGGCTGGCCAGTCTGCTCGTCCGTGCACTACAGGCCACCTGTACGGGACAGCAGGGCAGCATCCAAGGAGGGATGAGCCCGGCCATCCCGCAGAATCTGTCTCTTTATTCTCGGGGAGCGTTTCACCCAGAAGGAGGGCTGTGAGGGGAGGTACAGGTACACTTGAAACAGTAACAAGAAGAAACACCTGGCTCTACGTGCCCTCCTCCAAGATTCACCTCAGTCCCAAGGGGACCGCGGGACAACCTCCACAGGCAGAAGGTGGGTCTGGTCTCCATCACTTAGTAGTTTCATAAAGGATGCTCTTTCCCTATCTTGGGTCGACCTGGCCAACTCCTACTTATGCAGCTTCAGTTCAAGTAGCGCCTCTTCCTGGAAGCCTTCCCAGGCAGGGCTGAAATGACCTTGTCAGTGGCACATTCCTCTGTCCCAGCGCTTGGAGCCGTACATCTAATAGTCTCTTGACCAGCTTCCTTGTCTGGAATGTGGGACCCAGAGGACTGGCCAGAGGATGTCTGCTCAATAACTTTTTGATCAAAGAATGAGTGAACTGTGGTCCCCATATTTCAGATGTAATTCCCATTAGAAGCCAAAGCACATCTCCCATCTCGAGGATGACAATGCCCCCCTGTTAACGTCTTGTCCTGCCTCTGCTGGGGTGCTGTGTCCGTTTGGAGCGGCTCACATTCAGCCCTGCTTCCTGGCCAGTCACATGGACTCCCAGAACAGGATCTGTGCATATTCCATGCGCGACCCCTGGAGCCGGCGCCGAAGGCGGAATAATGACCTCCCGGGGCCTAGAAATATTATCCTATTTAGAGAAAGAGTTTCCAAAGATGTGATTAAGAATCTTACAATGGGAAGATTATCCTGGATTATCTGAGTATGCACTAAAGGCCATCACAAATGTCCCTGAAAGAGAGCGGCACAGAGATCGGACATTTGCGTGAGGAGGAGGTGATAGGAAGACAGGTGGAGGGAGAGGGGAATGATGTGGCCACAGACCCAGGAAGCCCTGCAGCCTCCAGAAGCTGGAAGAGGTGAGGAACAGATGCTCTTCTTGAGCTTCCAGAGGGAGCCCAGGGCTGCTGAAACCTGAGTTTTAACCCAGGGACACTGATTTTGGACCTCCAGCCTCCGGAACTGTGAGAGAATACATTTCTGTGGTTTTAGTGGCCACTGGAAAGTCATACGGCTGGGGGTGCAGAGCTCTGGGGGTCGATACATCGCCCCAGCTCTGAGACACACTCAGCAGTCCCTCTCGGAGTGAGGGTTCTCCTCACTTCCTCCTGAGTGACAGCCCACCCGGGGCAAGCCTTACTTCGCTAACCAGTGGGATGGGAGAGCAACAGTCACCCCTGGCTGACTCACTGGGGGCCCGTGGGGACATGCGCCTACCAGCCCTGGTCACTCACCAGGCACGCCACGCAGATCCCTCCTGCTCTCCCTTTATTATCACAAAAGTAATAGTCAGCCCTGGCCAAGCACTTACTATGCGCCAGGCACAAGCCAGGAGAAGGAGGTTCTAGCCAGGAATTCTTAGAGGGGAATCTGAGACCTAAACGCGGTCCTAAGGGAGAGGTGCTTTGAGCTCTCTAGAAAGGTTGAGGACAGAATGGGATTTACTGAGAAGCTACAATGTTCCAGAAGGAAACACAAGCAGACACAGCCCTGTTACAAAATACAGAATTCTCTTCCTCTTCCAGGGTCCCCTTCCCCATCCTGTTGTCGCCTGTGTGGGGTATTTTCCCAAGAAGTGTTTGTTTGCCATAAAGGCAGAGGTCAGATTCCAACACTACACACAACTGCGCATCTTCTCATTTTGTTACCTCTACTTCTATGCCTTCCTTGAGAACTATTTTGGGCTCACTGGTTTAAAAGGAAAAATAAATTTAAATAGAAGTAGAAAGCTTCTGGTATCGCCCCCAAATTTGGGAGCTAAAAGGAAGACTGTTTCTCCCCTACATACTGATACTTTGCGTTCTTGTGGGAATTCTCACTCACTCCACCCTAAAGATGTGGAGAAAACCTGTCAAAGCCCCAAACCCACCCTCACCTACAGGCTGTCTGGCTCCTTCTCCTGCTTGGCTTGCAGCCTGAATGTGGGAGCAAGCCCTCCCATGGGACAAAGGCGAGCAATGAAAGCAGACATATGGGAGCAAGGAAGACAGGCAGGGAAGTAAGGTTCCGTGACAGCCCAACCTAGCGACTGATGTGGGAGGAAGGATCCAGCTCTTTCTTCAGGATTCCAGCCCAGACTCTCACTCTGGCATAAGCCTTGCTCTGATCCATTTCCCCACCTCATTTAAGTTCAGGTTCACCTTCCCTTAACAAAGGAGGCAGAAGTTCTGGCTGGTTAAAGGGTGGATTGCAGGCCCCCAGACTTCCTGGGTCTGAATCCCAGTCCTTGGGAAAGGAGCTCAATTTTCCCGTCTGTGAAATGCGGATGACAAAAGGAAGATGGGGAAAAGTGTGGCTCTGCCAAGCTTTGACTTACTCTGCCTTTATCCCTCCTTCTGCACTCATTCTGGGAACAGCACAGTAAACCAAAGACCCTGTCCTCACAGAGATGACGGGGCTCAGAGGGCTGCTTGACAATAAATGGGGAAAAAAAAAATAAAGTAACTACTGCTACGAGGAAATGTACATTTTGCTGAAAAAAACAGTCACAGAGGAAGGCCCTTGTGAGAGAGGATGCTGAACAGGTACACGAGAGAGGAGGGAGCCATTCAAGAATGAGCCAGCTGTACATGCAGACCTGCTACGGGGCCCGGGGCTAGAGGGATTAAGGAACAGAGCAGAGGTGGGAGTGCCTAGAACAGCACAAGGAGCGTGAGAATGGCATAAAGGTCAAAGAGCTACCTCACAGGCCAGGTCACATCTGAGCTGTTGAAATTTCATTTGAATTATGTTGATAAACCTCCTTGGAACGTTCTGTGCAGCAGAGTGAGGTTGTCAAATCTGTGTTAGGAAAAGATTGCTCTGGTTGCTGGGTAGAAGTAGTATTAGAATGAGATGGAAATGGGACCCATGTGGACACTATTGCAATGGCTCAGGGAGAGAGGACAATGGTCTGGGCCAGGGTGACGCCAGTCAAGATGGAGAGAGGGGTACTGATAATATCGGACGTCCATTTGAGTGCTGTCTAGCACCGGATAAGGCACTAAGCATTCACTGTCTCCTGCGATCCTCCCGGCAGCCCTGTGAGGTCAGTCTTCCTGTTATCTCCAGGTGAGAAAATGCCAGGTGAGGACCAGAGAGGTTAGGTAACTTCGCTAAGACCACCCAGTTAGGACGTGGTAGAGGCAAGGTCCGAACCGAGGCCATTGTGATCCAGAGCCCACACACGCAACTGCTGTTCCTGCAACCAGCCCGGACAGAGGATGGGCTGAGGGGGGTAAGGGAAGGGCAATCCAGATGCCTTGCACAATGCAGGCCTGAGGACCTGGGCTGCTGCTCGTGGTGTTTACAGCACGAGTTGGGGAAGATTCTGGCTTATGGGGGGGCAGGGTGGTGGGACCAGTGGAGTTCAGGGCTCTGTTTTGGACATGTGGCAGTCCGGCTGCCTCCATGGGTTCCTTACCATTTCCTGTCCTCTGAAAAGTGGTCAGTGGTAGAGGACAAGGTGGGGCAGGGCAACTTTTCTGTCTACCTGACCCTCTCTCCCTCAACACATACGCGTGTGAGCCTCACCATGTCCCTTTATAAAAGGAGGCAGGACAGCAGACCTGTTTGGAAATGCAGTAAACACTTAATGAGAAAAGCAAATCAAAATCCCCCAAACAAGTTCTGATTTTTGTTTCTCTCCTAAGTTACTGGTAGTTTGTTTCTCTCCTAAGTTACTGGGAGCCCGATATGTGGACATTTTCCACATCAAGACAGGGTGAAACCACTGGGGATGAGGGATGATACAGGGCTGGACCACATTTCCGAATCCCAGAGGTGGGAGTCCCAAGCTCTTTCAGGGCCTGGGCAGTGTCAGGCAGGGTTCCCATCCCGGGGGCCCTTGTGCCGAGTCAGGTCTTGGGAACAAGGCTGATGTACCTATTTCAGTCTTTACTTGGCTCTGCAGGAACTGAAGAGAAGCTAACAAAGGTTCTTGGTCACATAGGCTTGGGGAAAGCTGGCTCGATATGGCTTCCTTACCGGACGTTTCAGAATCTTGAACCTGGGAATGTTCACTCCTCCAGATTCTGGGAGAGTGAACTGTGACTCTCTCAGGAGGACAATTTCCCAAATGTACTTGATCACAGAATGCTCTTATAGCCAAGCACCTCATGGCACAAGTGTCCCAGTGAAGAGAGCTGGGGAAATGGAGCTCTTTCCGTGCATTCTTAAGGGAATGGCAGCAGATCCGTAACTCAGAATTGGATACTGAGGCTTCCTCAATGGGCACCTGCAAGTCTAATAAGGAGTAGTGAGCAGTAGAAGCCGTGCGGTAAAGCTTGGGGCCAAATGCATCCAGTGGGCTGAAGGAGCACCATGAATCTCGATTTCTCAGCTGTCTGTTGGGGATAAGAACACAGAACAGAGTTCTGTGAGAATTCAAGGAGACAGCTTATGCCAAGGCCCAGCTGCAGAGACCAGCATGCTGCAGGCCTCTCCAGAGGCTCTGAGATCCCGGGCAGGCCCCCGCCAGCCCTGACCCTTCGGCACAGGAATAGTCCTGCTGACTTGCCGGCAGTACCAGCGCCACTGTCCTTGGTGACAGCCCTCCTCAAGTGGCCCCGCTCCCTGCTATCAGCAGGCTTCTTAAGTGCCCAGTCGGGGGCAGCTGAGTCCAACCTGGAACTTCCTAACAAGGCCCCATCAGGCAGGCAGGAATTGTAGCCAACAAGGCAATCATGCTCCGGCTTAAATGGCCTGAAAATACTTCAGGAGGAAAACAGCCAGTGTGCAAAGCTTTCTAAATGCACTGGGTTTTCTGGAATGCTGCAGGACTCCCCTTCTAGGACAGCCAGAGCTTCCGCAATGGCTCAAAGACATAAGAGCTAGCCCTGAACTTCACGAGTCCCCACCATTTGCTCACCATTCCATCATTCCTTCGACACATCCTGACGGCTTCCCTCTCTGTATGAAACACGGGGCCAGGCATGCAGGTACAAGGACCTGCCAGGCTAGTGGGGAAGGTAGACGAGCGAGTGGGGAAGCAGTGGGAAAGAGTGACAAACAAGGCTGGATGAGGACAGGAAGGAGGAGGATTTTGGTCCACTCTGAACAGTGGCTCCAAAGTCAGCTTATTTACGAACATTTGGCACATCCCCGATGAGAGAAGATTTTTGCATAAATAATCTCAATGCAGGCATAGGAGACAAAGGAGAAAACAGAGAATCAGAGAGGCATAGGGAGTTGCCCAAGGCCACATAGCGCATTAGGGGAGGGGTGAGATTCGAACTAAAGCCATTGGCCTGGGCAACTCCTGAGCCAATTCAACTGAGCAGACAGCGCCCTTGCCAGGGGCTTCTCTGGATTAGAGGAGACAGTCTTGGTGAACACCTTTCCCGAACCTGGGGGCTTCAAACATACATTCTTATTTTTCTGCCTCCTTTTTCTTCCCTCCGCCTTATATAGGCTTTGCTTTTGGTAGAATAAAAGCACATTCCACTCCTAGTCCAGATTTGGTGAAAATGAGCAAACACGGAGTTCCCGAAGCTTTTACCATGCCCCAAGAGTTCCGTAATCCTTCAGTAATTCTACCATCAACTCCCTGGTGAGACTTCCTGAGGGAAACTTCCCATGGGCAGAATCAAAGGGATCCCGAGGTCCAGAGCACCTGGGGCCAACGTGCCTGAGCCCTCAGTGGACCTGGGGACTGAGGGGGGAGAGGGACTGTGAGATCTCCTCCCCAGAAGAGCCAACCCCTCCTCTCCAAAGGCTTGGGGTTGGCTCTAGGCCTATAAAACAAAACCACTCCTCTCTTGTGGGAGATTCCTTAGAGGAATATTTATGAGACATTAAAACCACTGCCATCAACTTTTAAAAAAAATTCCTGTACATGTAATTATGGGTCCAGGATGAGATTCCTGGATATGATATAATTACTTCCCTGATGCTCACATTCCCCAGGGACTGAGGGAAGGCACATTCTGCCTACAGATCTGTCTCCTTGTCCCCTGGGTTTCTCCTTGCCCCTACAGACTTTTCCCTGCACATGTGGGGCTGCTTCTCCAACTGCCCCCCGTGCCCTCTATCGGGCCCTCTCTCTGTCCTGCTCAGAATCAGGGAGGATGTCCCAGTGGACGCACTCTCGGGGACTTTGCAGGCCAGCATCAGCACCTTGGGCTGATGGAAAGGCACCAGCAAGAGACGGGCGAGCAGGAGACCAAGGGATTTCTTGTCTGCTCCCTCCCTGTTTTGGTGCTGCACCCTCCACAACCACAGCTCCTGCCTGCAGTCTCTTCAGTGGGACACCCCCTCTCCCCTCCTGCTGTCCTTGGCCTCCAGAAATTCCACTTTCTCTCCTCGCCCCTTCAGACCTGGGTGGTTGGGGCTCCACCCACCTAGACGGCCTCAGCATCTCTTACTGATTCCCTCACCCCTGCCTACCCTGTGTCTGCTGAATAGTTCCTCCATTAAAGTCTCCTTATGTGAACCATCTGGGATGAATTCTAAGTTTCTGGTGGTAATCTGACAACAAGCAAATTGGGACAAGAATGGCCATATTTCAAGCTCACGCCACAAGTGACATAAGGGATACACTTGCTCTGTCCCCGTCTCACGGAGCTGCCCTGGCATTCTGTGTCACGTGTGGGCTCTGGAAATATGGGGGTACTCAGCAAGAAGGGCGGCCTACAGCCAGGAAGAAACCCCTGTTCTGTGTCTCCCCCCTCTCCTCTCCTCCCCTCCCTACCCTCCCCCCCCTGTGTACACATAGATGGTCCTGTCTTTTACTGTCATCTGAGGCAGAACCACACTACCCACATATTTGGTCAACAAAATATTAGAAGGAATAATAGAGACTGTTCAGTTCTTCATTCATTCATCCAACCTGCCTCGAGAACCTTCTGTGCGTCAAGCCCTGTACCAGCCACCACAGTATGGAGCTGAATGGCCACAGAAGGCAGAGTCCCTGCCCTTGAACCTGGCTGATCTACTGAACTTCCTATTTCTACTGACTGACCAAAGAAACCTTCTGCACTAGGATAAAGATAACCTGCCCCTCACTCTTCCCTTCCCACTGAGTCATCTGACAAAACACAGCCAACCAGACATACACACGTGCCCACGCACATGTGCGTGCACACATACACACCCACGTGCCCTTCAGCGGGGTGACTGCAAATTCTGGCCCAATGCCACAGCAGTCCTAACCTGCAGCCTTTCCAACCCAGACTTCAGGCTGATGCATGGGATATGCACACAGAAGGGGGTCCCAGGGCTCACGATGCCTTTGCTTTCTCGGTAGGACCTAGTCAATGCTTCTCTGCTGAGCAGAGTCATAACATAATGGTAATAGCACAAGGCTTCACAGGCATGCCTCATGGATTCATTTAGCATCAATCACAGGTCATGTGGCCCACACCCAGCCTTGGGCTTGCTCTTCGCACCATAGACTTTCTCTGTTCAGCATCCTTGCATCGAGGGAGGGGCACCCACTTCTGTCCTGCTCTTCGTCCCTGCCCTCTTGCTGACACTGGCCAGGTCGTGAGCCCCTGCCTGTGACTCAGAAGGCCTGGGTTTCAGTCGTAGCCCATTCCTGGCTCACCTGCTATATGGATGTGCACCAGCCACTCCCTCTCTCTGATCCTCCATCTCCCACCTGCACAACATGGAGAACCCCTTAGAGAGAAATCACCGCACATCCCAAAGGCTGCTGTCACTGGACGATGACCATGGAGAGTAAGTGAAAGCTGCCGAGCGATGCAAGGGGGGCTACCACCCAAAGCAGGATGGAGTGAGTGGAAGGCAAGTCCCACGAGAGGCAAGTCACTCAATTTCAGCCCGTCGGGTTTAACATGACCCGTGTCTTCTACTGGCTAGAGGGGTTTTTAGGAATCCTGATACCAGGCTGCTCCCAGGACCAATCAGATCGGAACTTCTGGTGCTGCCATCCAAAAACTTTTTTTCTCCCCTTGGGATTCAAATGTGCAGCCCCGGCTGAGAACTGCTGACGTATGTACGCTGTCCCCATTTTGGGGGGACACCAGATGGTGTTTCACCAGATGGTCAATAATGTCCATTTAGAACGTACAGTTTCAACTGTACTTGAAATTGTGATTGAAAAATCACAGAAACCTGCGAGAAGCTAGGTTATGAAGGGCTCTTTATTTACTTATGCCTCATCTACAGAAAGTATAATCCTCTATTAGGAAGATAGTATATAGGGATTAACTTCTATAAGCAAGGAATATAATTAATAACCCGGTTAGAACATGATTTTGAAGAGCTAATAATCCCTAAATACAAATTATGTACCCTCATTAAAGTCTGTTACAAACTCTACTTAACAAATAACCCCTTGTCTACCAATCTACAGCTATAGGAAAACTCATTTTTCTACTGTCCTGTGAGATTACCTCCTTAAAGCTTTTCAAAGGTTCTAGCTCATGGGTTTCAGCCTGGTTTCCTAACACCTCCCTCTTAGTGTGGACAGGACAGGCTCCAACTGTCCCTCCTCCCTCCCGGTTACCCCACACCACTGCCCAGGCAAGCCCTGTCTGCCATTTGGGACGTTGAGTACCTGCCATGTGTCTTAGACAGCACTCCTATCCAAAGACAGCATGTCATGACCTTTCATCTTTAGCTTGCTCCAAAATCACTTACTCATATTCTTTCCATTACAGAATAATGCAAAGAAGACACAATTTGGAATCAGCTCTGCGCTGTCACCTGGTAGCTGGTAAAGATGACACTGAAGCGCTGTGAAGGAAAGGTGGTCTTTTCCATCGATGTTGCTAAGTCAATTGGGTATCCATATAAAACAATGAACCTTGACCTCTATTTCACACCACACAAGAAAATCGATTCCAGATGGACTGCAAATCTAAATGTAAAAGGGAAAATAATAAAACTTTTACGAGAAAACTCAGGAGAACATCTTCATGACCTTGGAGTAGGCAAAGTTTTCTTAAACAAAACATAAAATGTGCTAACTCTGCAGGGAAGAAAAAAATCGAAAAGCTGAACTTCATCAAAATTAGGAACTTCTTATCAAATGATACCATTAAGAGAGCCAAAATACAAGCCACAGAATGAAAGAAGAGATTGTCAATATCTGACAAAGGACTTGTGCCAGAATATGTAAAGAATTCCTACAAATAAATAAGGGGGAAGAAAGCAGACAATCTCATTTTAAAAAGTCTAGAATAGGTACTTCACAAAATAGGATATACAGATGTTCCAATAAACACATTAAAAAGGTGCTCCACTTCATTAGATACTAGAGAAGGGCCAGTAAAACCACAATGAGATGCAACTATATAACCTGCAGCATGGCCACAATGAGAAAGGTAGCTGTTAGGAATACGTAGAGCAAGCAGAACTCTCATATACTTCTGGTGGGAGTGGAAAACTCCGGAAACTGGTCCGGAAGCACCCACGAAATCCGAACATATATCCTACAACCAGCAACTCCAATCCCTGGATGAAATCAGTGCCAAAAGACCAGGAAAGAATATTGACTGAAGCACTATTTATAGTAACCCCAAACTGGGAAGTAACCAAATGTCCACCAACAGTACAGTGGATGGATAATGTATGCTCACACAGCAAAACTTACAGAGTGAACAAAAGGACTGCCCTACAACCATGCGGAACGACACGATGCATCTCAAACACAGTGCGTAGTACACAGAGAGAGGACTCTGCTCCACAACTCCATCTCTAGGAAATTAGAAAACAAGCAACACTAATCTGTAGCGTTACAAGGCAGGAGAGCAGCCATCCTTGCTGGAAGTGAAGGTTGAGAGGGACCAGAGGGGGGACCATGGGAGATACTAATTTTGTTTCATGATGAAATCTCTGGTTCCAGAGCTATGTTCACTGCGAAAAGTTCCCTGAGCTATGCACGTATGGGTAGTGCACTTGGGTTTGTGTATATTATATGTTGGTCAAAGGCTTATATACACACAGAATTTGGCTGCTCCAGCCTTTAATTATATGTGACTTTGGGCAAGGCGCTTAATCTAGCTGGTATTCAGTTTCCTCTTCAGTCAAAATCAGAATTAAAATACCACCTACCTTGCAGGATTGCTGCAAGGGTAAAAAGAAAAGAAAAAGTCTACACACATGCGTGGCATGTGGTACACAGAGCATGCGCTCTGCCAGTGAGCTTCCCTCCCTTCCCTAGTGTAACCCGGTGATAGTCTCTCCCAACCTGGGACCTCAAAGAACCATCACTTTCCATTTCATGCATTTAAAACTAAACAAGCAAAAAATAAGCCAAAACAAGACCCAGACAAAAGACACATTGAGGTTGAGAGGTGGCCAGGCCCTTCCATGGGCAGTCTTGAAATGTTTGGAGAGCCTATGTGTGGATGGAAACAATCCCTCCTCCGGGGAGGCGAGAACCAGGCGTGGGTCACCACCGCGGAGCTGTGTGCCAGATCGGGGCGAAGCCAGACGCGGTGACAGCGATGACTGCATCGAGATGACAGAGAGAACACAGCAGGATGCTGCCTGCCAACACGGCAGCCACACTTTCTTTTCTTCTAACCACACATGGGCTGAGTTTTCCAGCGGCAACATTCTTCAGAGACAAGGGGAAAAAAAATCAAGGAAAAACCACTGTTTCCTTAAAACAAGTGCCAAGTCCCAATGTGAGAAAATGCAAGTCACAGAAAACATGAGATTCCCGGAAAATAAACTTGTGATTACCAGAAACTGGAAAGCAAGCTGCCCCTTCGTCCCCAGAGCGTCCAGACGCCGTCCCTCGCTGGGGGCAGGTTCTTATAGGTGCGGGGGCAGGGCCCTACCCAGGGCTCCCTGAGCTGGTTCCCGTCTTTTTCCCCTTGCCCGGCAAACACTGACTGAGCGTGGAGGGATGGCGGCCAGCCTGGTGTCGGCCAGACACTGAGTATTCCAGGGAAAAGAGCTCCTGGACCCTGCCTTGCTGGGGTGGGCAGTCTGGAGGATTCCAATAGGCAATTATAATGCGGGCATTGCTTGCTAACATGCAGAAAAACACAAGGGGCTCAGGAACCAGAAAGGAGAGGCCATCTTCCCACAGAAGAGGGCACCTGGGCTAAAGTGTAAAGGATAAAAAGTTACAGGTGGATATTCCCAAACAGAAGGAAGAAATTGCCCTTGGCGTTACCAGAACCGAGGAGAAAGCGAAGAGTTCCAGCAAAGAGGCTGGAGAGGTTGGCGGCACCAGATGGAGGTGGGCCTTCTGCGGACTCTGTCCTGCAGGCCAGTGGTTCTCCGTCCTGGCTGCATGTCAGAATCACGGAGCATCTTCCAGACATACTCACGTCCCAGCCTCGGGCCTACAGATGCTTGCTTAATAGACCTAGGCTTGGGGTGCTTCTAAGAAGGAGCTATTCCAGCAAGCGGCCAGCATGGAGAGGCATTGCTATAGTTCAGGGGTGTGCAAACTATAGCCCTGGGGCCAAATCCAGTACTTTATGCTTGAGAACTAAGAACGATTTTACCAATAAGCAATGGCCATCAATTTCATGGTAGTGAAACTACTAACTCCAATTAAGCAAACTTCCATTTGAACTCCTACTCATCAAAATGGTCTCTCCCCTCTGACAAATGAAATTCCATCCTTCTCATCTGTACGCCTGTATTACAAAAACAATATTCAATTATTATTCTTATATTCTGAGCTTCATTAACAAAAAAGCAGATGAAAATTTGTTTTCTCTCTTATTACATGAGTATTCGCATCATATCCTCAATGTTGCCTCTTGCATGGCCAACTCCAAAAGATTTGCTATCTGGCCTCTTATAGAAAATATCTGCTGACCCCTGCGATAATTGACGGGGAGAGATGGAATGGTTTGGAACAGATGGAATGATTCCCCGGCCTCCCTAACACAAACATTTGGGTTTGTGTTAGGGAGGCCACGGAAGTGGCCATCGTGTTAGTGTTGGTCCAGGAAAATATGGCATGAGCCAGAGCAGTGGGACGGAAGTAGGATGTGAGCAGGCCCAGATCGCAGAAGTTGGATGAAAAGGTGACATACAGAGGGCTTTGCGGCCGATGTATGTGTGGGGTAAGGACAAGAGGGAAATCCAGTTGTCCTGGGGACCACCAAAGACCATACAGAACCATCAACACCGCTGTCTCCATCCTGGCCAGGGAGGAGAACCCTGAGGCTTGTCCCAGCACACAGAGAGGGAGACTACTAGAGCCCCTTTGCCTTCTACTCTTTTTCTGAAAGATCCCATTTGGTCTTTGTCACTGTCTTAAACATAGTTCTCTTCCTGGTACATCTTTGTGCACAAAAAAAGCAAAGAACCAAACTGTGCCTTAAAATCCCTTGGCTCCCTGCACCCCAAGTACCACCCGATGTGGCAGGGAAGGTGGGTTATTACTTCCTAATTTTCCAGAGAGGAAACAGGCCCAGAGAGGAGCTACACCTTGGCCAATGTGGAGTCTTCTGGTGCCCACTCTATGTGCTGACATGTCACCAAGACCACCTGCCTGGCCCCTAACTGTTCTCAGAACATCCTCCTTGTCTCTGTGTCACACACATAAGTCCCTGAATCTCCGTGTAAGCTCCTGGATGCCAGCACCTGTGATCTTACTCCTTGAGATCCTTGGCTCCAGTGCTGGTCGGCCCTGGGTTCAAATCCTGACCTTGTCATGTCCTCACTGCTCGGAGTTTCAGTTCCTTCATCTGGGAGGTTGTTAAGAGGCTGTTGAGAGGCCGAAACATGATAATACAAAATGCTTAGTCCAGTGCCTAGTGCAAGAGAACGGATCAATAGTGCACAGTATTCATTAGGGTGGCTCCCCCTTGGCAATCTTAATCCCTGTTCCTGCTTAAGTCTGACTGGAATGGACAATGCAGAGAGGCAGTGAGGCTGAAAGTGTGAAATGAGGAGGGGCGCCTGGGTGGCTCAGTCGGTTAAGCTTTGGCCTTTGGCTCAGGTCATGAGCCCAGAGTCCTGGGATCAAGCCCTGCATCGGGTTCCCTGCTCAGCGGGGAGTCTGCTTCCTCCTCTCTCTCTGCTGCATCAGATTACATGAGATTACATGAGCTGCTCCCCCTGCTTATTCTCTCTCTCTCTCTGTCAAATAAATAAGAAGGAAGGGAGGGAGGAAGGAAGGAAGGGGAAACTGAGGAGCCAAAATGCTAGAGACCGAAGCCCCACTCTGCCCTGTGTGATCTTGGGTGAGTCACTTACAAAAATACCTGATCGTGTCATCATGAGAATCCAGTGAGTTAAACTATGTAGGACACTTGGAACAGTGCCTGGCAATAGTAAGCATTCTGTATGTATGAGCTGTTGTTATTGTTTGATAGTTATTTTCATTTTCTATGGTAATTTTAACAACTAGGCCAGCTCCTGGGATCCAGCGGGTCTCGTGGCAGCAGCGAGCCTGCCAGTCCGTGTACCGCCTGGGAGTCTGCAGGTCGTGCCTCCATGCTTTGCGGGCGACGGCCTTTGGGATGCCGAGCTGAACGAGGCTCCCCTGCCTTGTACCTGAGTTCCTCACGTCTTCGAGAACTACGGGGAGCTGATTTATACAGCTTTGCATGGCCGATCCTCATCTCTGTGTGGATTTATATAGTGAGGGAGTAAATATTTATCACAGAGCCACAGGCTCTTACCAATCCTGACCCTCCAAAAAATTCTCAGCCCAAAAGATTTTTCATTTTTTAATAACTCATTTGGTGACAAAACCTGACCTGAAGTGACGTGAAGCTATTTATTGTCTTTATTTCTCCCACTTAGTGTGAACAGTTCACTGCAGAAAATTAATGGGTTTGATTATGGAGCACTGCCCAGGACTCCACCGGGTATTACATAATATACAGTATATGCACCCTAGTTCCTTGCTAAAATCTAAAACCATGCCAATTTCCAAAACACATTTGACCCCGAGGGTTCTGGATGACGGACTGTGGACATGCATTTATTATTTCCATGGGACAGCTGTAATCACTCCTCTCGTCCCTTCAACCAAAAGACACAGCAAATTGGTGTTTGCCCATAACCAAATGACTTTTTATTTCTCTTGGAAAAAGAAATCAATAAGGGGTGTTTTCTAGAGAGAACCAAGAAATAAAATCGGCTTTCCTCTTTCTATGCAGGGGATGGTTCAAAAAACATCTACCTTATAACCAACACGGAGGCCATCAGACTGCTCTTCAGAGAGAAAACTCCAGGCCTGGGGTCAAGGGCAGCCAGTGTCTCCATGGCTTAGCCCCGGGCACTGAGCAGAAGGGGGGGGGTGGAGCAGCTTCTGGGGGAGTGGGAGCCTTTTGCTCTGTCTCACAGCCCTGCTGTCTCGCCCTCTCCTGCGGATGTTTGCTCGCTGGGAAACTCAGGGTGGATGGAAGGCTTGCGCAGAAGGAAGCGGGGCAGGAGGGAGGCACGCTGTGCACTTGGAGGCAGAAGGAGAAAGGCAAATGAACAATTACTTCATAGGCTAATTGGGAGATACCCACTCTGTAAATTGCTAATAGCCTTGGGGCACTGAAGTGACAGGCTAAATTAGCAGGCAAGATAGCTGGGTTGCTTGCTAGTGAAAGCCCCATATAATGATTCTATATATGCTCCCAGATTGCAAAGGTTTGGGGTGAAACACACACATACACACACACCAGGAAGTGGACAATCAGCCTAGAGGGTCCCCCATTCCCAAAGCACTGTCTGGGCACCAGCCCCATGTCCCTCATCCCCGTGGCATACAGGGTACTAAGCTGGCAATAGGAAACACAGGTCCTGATATCTGCTATTCACCTGGGGAGCGACTTGGGGCAAACTGGAGGGGGCACTCTGCGCAGCACCTCCCCGACCCCAGAGCACAAGGCATAGATCTTTGGCGCTCCCTCCTCATGGAACAGCATTCATTCTTGGGCGGCTTCAAGTACCCAGCCTGCCCTTTCATTCTCTCTCTTCTCCCTTCTCACCTCAAATGCAATGTGGAATCGCCAGCACTGTTAACACTGGGAAGGGACAGTGATTCCCACCCGATGCGGGAGCGAAGAGCCAGGAAGAACTGGGGGACCATCCATCCCGGCCCCATGGCTGTCCACCCAGCAGGGCTCCGTGGGGGACCCTGGCTCCACCCCTGAGTGCCTGGCAAGTCCTGTCCTTCCTTCCACCATACCCACAACAGTTCGGCTTCCCTTCCTTGTAGGAAACAAAGGTTCCCTTTCCTTCCATTGCGAAATCCAGCCACAACGGACTGAGTACCTACTATGCGCCGGGCAAGTATGCTCACAGAGATCACTGGGCCTGGTCCTTCAAAGAGCCCTGTGCAACAGAGGTCACCCCCTTGTAGAGAAGGGGTCCCGAGGCTCACAGAGGAAGCGGCTTGCCCAGAGCGACATGACTGGCAGGTGGTGGTGGTCGTAGGCAGACTCGGGCCCCCACGATGTTGCCAGGCATCCGTGGGCCTCCATTCCCCATCTGTACAGCACCTCAGTGATAGCTGCTCCACAGGATGCTGTTTAGGACTAACGCAGATGTCGGCAAAGTCATGCGTCCGTCCTCGGTGGCTAGGAGTGTCACAGCCTCCCAGGAAGGGGTGAAAGCACGGCTTCTGTTTCCCATTTGTGGTCTCTGTGTGGCAGGACTGTGCCAGCCCTCTCGGCAGATTCTCCGTGGTAAGACTGGCAAAGGAGGTGGGAATGACAGAAAGGCAGGCAGAGAAAAAGGGCCCTGGGGGAACGCTGTCCCACAGGAGCAGAGGTGGGAACTCCAAGATGTGTATGGGACGCGGAGACAAGCTGAGTCAGTAAGGGCTGGGCAGAAGGGGGGAGGGAATGTTCCAGAAGGTGGGGGAACCAGCGCAGTCTGGGCTTTGTCCTGGGCAGAGTGGAGCTGAGTCAGGGAGGGGCCAGCAGAGCAAGGGTGGGCCCGAAGGAGGGAGGGGGCCCAGACAAGAGGGCAAGAAGCTTCTGAGGCCTGATTGTTGGCAGAAGCCTCAGGCTCATTCTTGGAAAGAAAGAAAATGAGAATTTCAACCCCGGCTACCCCCAACCTGCCGTGAAATCAGCACCTCACTCACAGAAATGCCTGCTGACCTGTTACACCCTAGTTCTCTCAAAATTTGGTTTACTCTCTCTGAGATGTTCAGTAACTGTTGGGTGTGCTATCCTTGAAGGCTCTCTCCCAAACGAGGGGAAGTTCTAGAATGCAATTGGAGCCAGCAAGCATTTACAGAGAGCCTGGCTCTCCTGAGGGTCCTGTGAGCGCTCCGGGCACGTGTGGAGGGATGACTAAGCCCCCCGCCGCCCAACAGCTCCCACAGGTCAGATGCACAGAAGGAACAGGCCTGATCTGAGTTGGATTTCCCAGCTTTGGGGCCTTCTGTCACTTCCAAGCTATATGATTTTCAGCAAATCACCTACTGAACCTTGGATTTGGCATCTCTAATAGGACAGATCACACCACCTGCCCTCAGGATTTTGGCGAGAATTTAATGTGATAATCACTGTTTCATGAGCGGTAAAACACCATATAAGTGTTTTCACCACTAATATGTGATAACCAACTATTGGCGTTTGAATTGTGTCCCCCAAAAACATGTTGAAGTTCCAATTCCTGGGACCTGGGTTGATGACCTTCTGCGGAAACAGGGTCTTTGCAGAGTAATTAAGATGTAAATTCAACGGGGGTTATACAGATTCCGGGGGAGCCTGCAATCCAGCGTGACCGGTGTCCTTATAAAGGCAAAGAGACTCAGAGAGAAGAATGCCAGGGGAAGGCGCACGGATGCGCAGGGGGAAGATGGCCGTGGAGGACAGAGGCAGACCGCAGTGATGGATCACTCATGGGCCACGACCGCCAGGGCCTGTGGGCAACCACCGACCCTGCCACAACCTTGACTTTGGACCTCTAGCCCCCAGAACTGTGAGAGAAGACCTTTCCGTTGTTTTGAGCCACTCTGCTCGTGGCCCTTTGTTATGGCATCTCTGGGAGCGCAGCACAGCCCTGCTACCACGCAGAAAGCGTCCTAACAGGAGAACAAAGTGTTGGGGAGGAAGAAGAAGGGGGGATTCCTCCCCCAATGCTCGCATCTGCTCCTGTCTCTTTTCCATCAGCCTTTTGCCTTCCAATCTCACACTCACACTGACCTGTTGACTGGAAGATGTCTCTGGAAGTGAGTCGAACTGGTACTGACTATCCCTTTCTAAAACGGACACATCACATATAGCTGAGAACCCACCGTATCCCAGGGCCAGGCATGGAGGGAACGGAGGTGAGCTGCACAGACCCCCCTCCCTGTGTAAACCACACTGAACAAGAAAGTGCAAGCGGGAAACAGGTACTGGAGGGGAAGTGGCACGCACATGCTCTGAGGACATGTAGCAAGGGAGTAAAACACGACCCCCTACGTGTGCCCCCAGCTCACGCTGACAAACTCACAGAAGTTCAAAAGGTCACAGGCATCTGGTCATTCCTCAGCTCAAGAACTTTCTATGGCTCCCAGTGACTCCAGCAGAAATCCCATCCTCTTATTCAGAAGTTTCCCAATCCCCAACTTGAAACTCATCACCCAACCCTCATGTACCAACACTTTATACTCATTCCAGCAAACAGAAGGCAACCCAGGCTTTGGGGAATCCTGAGTTAGAATCCTGGCTCTGCTGCATTCCTAAGTATGCTGAATGCCTTTTGGTATCACTGAATATTTCTCAGAAGCCTGTTCTGGGGTTCTGTACTCAGGATACAGAGATTAATTAGACAGGTTTTCCCTCCTCTCAAGCAGCGAAACAGCTCATTAGGGCTCACTGGCCTCAGTCTGCCCATCTGCAAAATGGAGGCATGGTCTTGGTTCTGCTTTACTGGGTGTGAGGATTATATGCATAACAAGAGTCGAGCCCCCAGCAGGTATATGATGAACACCAGGTCCTCTTGCATTTATTTTCCTGACTGTATCTTTGCTCAGACCTTCCCCCTGCCTTTGTCCTTTGTTTTCATCTTTACTTCGTCATGGCCGGTACATTTTTAAGACTCATAAGAAATCCTGGTCCCATAACCTTTTCTCAAGCGGCTTAACTACTCCCCGGGTTTCCCACCTCCCCGACTGTGTGAGTCTCAGCTTCTCAGTACTCTCCCCAGTGGTGTGGTCCAATCCGGCACCCTTTGTGTGTTACCTCTCCTAGCTCTTTGTGTCATGCTTTCTAGCTAGTTCTTATTCAGGAATATCTATAGGTTGGTTTGCTCCTTGTTTCATCACTACAAGCCCCTGGCTGAGGGGGTGAGGAATGAAGTCAACCCCCCCCCCAAGTATTGGGCCACTCAGGAGCCAGCCGTAAGTTGAGACAAGGGGGGCGTCCTCAATAGAAGCCTTGTGATCCCCAGACCTGAATGGCCTCGGCACTTCTGCCTTCCCGGCGCCCACAGCAGCTCTGCTATTCACGCTTTTGCAGGGGCCCCGTTCTGCGCAGAAGCAAGGAAACGGCTGCCAAAGTGCAGCCCTGACTGGGAGGCAGGCGGGGGACTAGCTGAGGACACAATAGCCCATAGGTGACCAAGCCAAAGCATCTGTCCCTCCTCCTTCTGTGAGGTTCCCAGCCCATTAAAATGCACTGTTCCCTCTGATCTACAGACATGGTGGCTGCCGGGCCTCCCAACCCCTCTCTTGCCTCTGGTTCACACTCCGATCTGCCCGAGACAGAGGAGGGAGAGCAACTTGAGTAATTTGATGAGTCCCCCAAAGCCCAGAAAGACACATTCAGAGGGACGCTGCTCTCTGGGTCTGTGAGGGCAATGATACAGGCAGACCCGGCCACCTCCACTGACAGAGGGGACTCTGCCTCTCATTCCCTCCTTGTCTGACATTTCCCTGAACGATGTGCCAAGCGGCTTCAGAGCCAAGTCAAGGACACGGGAGTTTCAGCAGGGACTTTCTATTCCCACGGCAGACAGGGCATGGAGAAGCGAACCCCTGGCACTGCCTTGAGGGGTTCATGGAGGACTCAAAGGGCTGGCCTTCAGGGAAAAGCAGGAGCTCAGCAGTCACGGGCCACTGGCTAGCCACAGCTAGGGACATCAGACCCACAGTTACCTACTAGGTACCAGGCAGTGGGCTTGCCGGCTTTCATGAACGATTTTATTTCAGCCTCCAAACAGCCCTGTGGTAAAGGCATTACTGCTACACACATCGCCATTTTGCAAATGAAGTGGAGTGACCTGAACAAGCCGAGAGCCAAGAAGACGCAGAGGCAGGATTTTAATCCAGGAATGACTGCCCCGAAGCCTGCTCTCTAGGCTGTAAGGAGAGTAAGAGCAAGTGGAGGGTACGGCCAGCTGGGCTGCTTTGGGAGCCACGGAGGTAGAGGCGGGAGCCTTCAGGCCTGGAGGTCATAGGACTCCTACTGAAGACGGGCCCCTTGTCTCAAAATGTCCAAAGAGGGCTAGCTTCTGATGGTCCAGGGCAGGGGAGGGGTGGGGTACAGGACTTTTTTTTTTCTCCCTTCTTCTGAGCCTTAAAAGTCATGAGCAATTATCATATGGTTTCACTTTATTTGTGGAACGTAAGAAATAGCATGGAGGACATTAGGAGAAGGAAGCGACAAATGCAGGGGGGACATCAGAGGTGGAGATGAACCATGACAGACTGTGGACCCCGAGAAACAAACTGAGGGTTTCAGAGGGGAGAGGGGTGGGGAATGCGTGAGCCGGGTGATGGGTACTAAGGAGGGCACGTACTGCATGGAGCACTGGGTGTTATATGCCAACAATGAATCATGGAACGCTGTATCAAAAACTAATGATGGTGACTAACATAACACAATAACACACAATACCCTAACACTATAAAAATATTTTTTTTAAATAAAAGTAAAAATGGAAAAAAAGTTATCAGCAAACTAAATCTACAGATATTGTCAGCGGGAGGCTACGTGGTGGGGGGTTAGAAGGGAAACAGCCTAGCATTTAAAAATGCCAACAGTAGGGCGCCTGGGTGGCTCAGTGGGTTAAAGCCTCTGCCTTCAGCTCAGGTCATGATCCCAGGGTCAAGCCCCACATCAGGCTCTCTGCTCAGCAGGGAGCCTGCTCCCCTTCT
Source organism: Procyon lotor (assembly GCA_028646535.1). NCBI lineage: Eukaryota > Metazoa > Chordata > Mammalia > Carnivora > Procyonidae > Procyon > Procyon lotor. Next base: position 48,203,135 of record CM053613.1, read on the forward strand.
CTCTGCCTCCCTCTCTGCCTACCTGTGACCTCTCTCTCTAATAAATAAATAAAATTTTTTTAAAAAATACCAACAGTATGCCTCCACGCAAGGCCCATTTATATGTGGTTTCTCATTAAACCTGCGTGACAACCTCGCACAGAAGGTATTACTGTTATCATTCCCACTGAAGAAGAATTAAAGCTCAGAGAGACTATTTTTTAAATTAATGAATTTCCTTATGCATCTTTATTTACATTTACCCCAACTTGTACAAGATAAATGCCAAGGCATCCCACACAGAGAGAGGTTACACCGTGGCACAAGATGGCTGTAAGTTCTGTTTCCTTCTTTCCTGTGCTTTCTAGCACCCGACCCGACATGTCCTTTAATCGAAGACACCCGTGACCCTTATCCTTCATTCCAGGTTCAGAACAGGATTCAGTATCTAAAACAGGATTCCATTTTGCCTGTGAATTCTCAGAAGCAGCAGACAAGGTGGGGTGGGGGCGTCTCATCTGGGTTGAGACGTAGGTTCCGGTGCTTCTGAAAGGCAGCAGGAATCGCCCAGCCCTAGCACTCAGGGCCCTGACAGAGACGTGGACGGGAGGCCACAGCTGCACTGACGTGACCCTGAGCTGATGGTTTAATCTCCCCGTAGTTTTGTTTTCTCATCCATATCGTGAGAATATTAATAGCACTTGCTAAGGCTTGCTGACAGGGATGTGAAGGGGAGTGAGTGAGGAGAGGGACGCACACATGATCTGGAAGCCATAAAGTGCTCAACAAATGAGAGGGCTTCTTTTCATTGCTACTCAGGTAATGGCGCCCAGCACTCTGGACCCAATATGACCTGACCTTAAATAAAACAGGCTCTGGGCCGACTGCGGAATTTATTCAGCTGCATTCAGTAGACATATTTGAGTGCCTGGCTCTGTGATAAAAGACAAAATACAGACACTAAAATAAATAAAAGCCACATTGTGTTAGGTTCTAGAACTGAGGTGGGGGTCCCCAGGGCGGGGGGGGGAGGGGTGGCTGGTAAAGCGGACCTGGGTAGACGAGAAAGGGACTGCCAGTGAGGGGATGTTGGGAGGAGGTCTGAGGAATAATTAGGGTTTGGCCAACTGGATGGAGAGAAAGGGCTCCCAGCTGTTCCCTCTGCATGGAGGGTTGAGCAGGATGGCTTGTAGAGGGCAGTGTGGTCATTCCAGGGGGAGGAGGCAGCCTCACAGGTGTCACAGGGGCCCAGCAAGCCTGGGACAATCCTTCATCGGGAGGGAAGAGGATCTGTTCGTCAGTGGGATGTCACTGCAAGGGCCCTGCATGGTGTCCTCAGTCGGGTGCATGAAGGCCGTCCCAATCTCACTGACCCAAAGGATTGCCAGAACTTCTTTGGCCATTTTTCCCTCTGATTTGCTAGCCATCTGGGGCGCCTGGGTGGCTCAGTTGGTTGAGTGTCTGCCTTCAGCTCCAGTCAGAATCCCAGAACCTGAGATCATACCCCCCACCCCCGCATCTACATCCAGGCTCCTTACTCGATGGGGAGCCTGCTTCTTCTCCCTCTCCCTCTGCCTGCTGCTCCCCCTGCTTGTGTACATGCTCTTTCTCTGTCAAATAAATAAATAAAATCTTTAAAAAATTAAAAATATTAAAAAATTATTTGCTAGCAATTTTCTGAGGTCGAACCAACCCACTGGGCACATGAGTTCCAACTATTTTAGACAGCAGAAATCTGTCTGTTCAGATTTCCGCAGAGGAATGGTTCCACATTCTTCCCTGGGGAAGAAGAATCAGTTGAAATGAGGAGTTGTTTCCGTATTTACATGGTTACTGTCTTCTCCTTTGGAATGATTTATGAACAAGGATTAATAGTAGGAAGGCAGAGAAACATTGTGATCTCTGCCACCACAGCTAGGGAGGAGGGACTGGGGAGTGACATTCTCTGCTTTGTCAGAACAATTAAAGTCTTTGATTCTTTGAAATTTGAGAAAAGAACTTAAAGCTAGAGGAGATCTCAGTGGTGACACTGTCCACCATGCTGCCCAGGGTAAGTGCCCTTTATAAAACAGCCTGGCCGACTGGTATGCGCCGAGTCTCTGCTTTGGTAACTTTGGCTTATTAATTGGTAAGTTCACGGGTCATACTTCTGGTAGAAACACACACACTGCCATAAAGAAAAAGAGAAACAGAGGAGGAAATGAAGCTTTTTGGAAAGAGAGTCCAACCTGGCTCCTCTACTTACAAGATTAAAGCTGGTATGACCTTAGGTAAAATATTCAAACTCTTTCTCCTCTGTGGAGATGGGCAGTAAAACCTTCCTTGTTGGGGTTGTTGTGAGGATTAAGTGGACTGGTGTATATAAAGTGCCCAGCAGAGTTGCTTGGCATGCAGCCAGTACTCAATAAATGGTAATTATTATTATCTCATTAGCCCTAACTCCCACACAAGGCAGAAATCCTTCTTTAAACAACCCTGACAAACTAGAGAGCTATCAGGTCTCTACTTGAATAAATATTTGTTGATTGATTTGGTAATCAGTTGGTTCTAAACACCCAGACACACACAACCCCCCCCCCACACACACACAGCCCCTATGATTATTTCTCCAAGTTCTCAGAGATGCTTTAGCAACGAGATCATATCTCTCTCTGCTGGGTGGTACTTAATTACTTAATGGTTAAATCCTTCCCAGAGTGGAGCCAGGCTCTGTTACTATGACTCTTCTCCAGTCCATAGTTTTATTAACCAATATATATATTTTTCTAATCACACAGACTCCTTTGAAGAATTTCCCAGAAAACTGCACATGCTATGGAACCCATTGCCTATAACTCCAGGGGTGCCTCAGACCTCATGAAGGGCTTTGTGTACTCCAGACTAAGTACCACTATTCTAGAACTTTACCTGACAAGGCTCTGCAAGTGCAGATGCCCCTCGTCTGGTTCACCCAGCACCCCCTCATTCTCTTCTCTCAACACTCCCCACTAACTTCAGAAGAGGAAAGCGACACTGGACTTAAGGGCTGCAATCAGCAGACTACAGTTTCCCATGTAGTTCGTCATTAAGCCTCAGTTTCCTCATCTACAAAATGGGGTTAATAACAGTATCTACCTTGCAGGGTCATTTTGAGGTTTGAAAAGGATAATGGATGCTGATGCTTAGCACAGTGCCTGGCACAGAGTAAACACACAATAGAAGTGGCTGTTGTTAGTTTTCCTCTTCTATCTGTTCCCTTGTCTCCCCCTCCTGTAGACACTATAGTTTGCCACTGTCCACTTAAAGAGATGCTCCAAAACATACATTCGAAGGCAGGATTCCACAGTCATAAGTGTCATGCCCTGGGTGTCAGGTAGGGGGCGCTCTGCCCAAGTCTGGCTTGGAATAGCGCTTAAGTGTGCCAGACTCCTGGGGGAGCAATGATCCGCACTGATGCCATCTTTGATTAATAAAAATGAGAAATATTTGAACCACTGCTTTCAAAATACATGGGTTCAACAGATCAAAAAATAAACAAAGGGTCTTAGAGAATAAAAGGGATCTATGGAAATTATAAAAAATGAGAATCCCAATGTCCTTTCCCTTTTAATTTTCCTTTCTCCTACCCTCCCCCTCTTTCACCCTTTTAAAAAAAACAAACATGTATTGAATGGTTACCTGTGTCAGCCTTGTGCTAGGCACTGAGAACACAAGACAAATAAGCCCTGGTTTCTGCCCTCAAGGGGCTCACAGTCTAGGTGGGGAGCCAACTTACAAAGAGAACACAGTGGGACAAGTCTCCCAACAGGAAAAGTACAGGTGCTGATGTTGCTGATAAGACTCTCAGACTCCAGGTGTGTCACAAAGACATAGGGATACACTGCCCACGAAAGGTGACACTCAAACTGAGATCTTTAAAGCATTTCTAGTAGACATTTTTTGCTGGTTATATAAAAGTAATACGTACTTATTGCTCATTGCAGGAGATTTAGAAAACACAACAGTGCCAGAAAAACAAAACAAAACAAAACAAAGCATCAACCATTTCTCCCCACTAGAGGCAACTACTGATACATACTTGAGCATTTCTCTTCCAATCTATGTATTTAACATAATTGAGCTCGTTATGTCTAAACAATTTGATAGGCTCCCTTTTTACTTAACATTTGAGACAGAAGCATTTTTCCATCAAGCTCAGTCTGTTAGAGCGACCCTCGGATCTTTGATTTGGGGGACAGAGCCCCGGAGCCCCGGGGCCAGGGTTGGCCTAGAGGAGAGAGGCCAAGCTGGGCTTCAGTGAGCAGGTCGAGTCAGCAGTGCCTGTAGAGCATCCCATATCCCACGACTGTGGATGGTCGGAGAGCGGACTGCGGCATTCGGGAGATCGTCCAGGCCTAGAGGGTCCTCAGCACACAGGTGGTGGTTGACGCCATGGGATGGATGAGGTCCCTCAGGGAGGGTGTGCAGGGTGAGAAGAGAGGTGACTAGGGTAAGGTCCCTGCCCTCTAGAAGCTCACAGTCTAGTTGCGTTCATGTGCAAGCCGTTCACCCCCAGCTAGATTGTAAGCTCCTTGAGGGCAGTTACCATTTTCACACACAGCAGTCCCTTGCCAACCATGGGGGTCAGGTTTCTGAAATCCCCTGGGGCAGAAGTCAGGCTTGAGGAATTTAGGACCTTACTGGGGAAAAAATAGGGTTAGGGGAATGAAGTCACGAGTGAACTTATGAAATCATCATACTTTTTACATTGACATAGAGAAAACGTCAACAACAGCATATTCAAAACATCGAATATCAGTGATAATTAAATTATCAATGTATTCTTAATCTTAAATTAGTGACATTACTTTACAATTTATTTTCACAATCCACCCCTCCAGGAGAGCCCTCCCTTCCCAGGCGTTAACAATATGCTTGTAAATCCATTTTTTCATTGCTGGAAAAAATATAGTTGGTAAGATTAATTTTCCTTCGTGTGTTTCCCCATGCAAATGTTCAATGCTTTTTGGTTTTTATGACTCTGAGCTACTGCTTCCTATCTCTTGGTTCTGCTCCCAAGTGCGTACCACATCCTGACAGGTGGGGGTGGGCTTCTGACAGCTGACGAAGTCCCTCCCACACTTCCTTCTCTCCTACTTCACTGCAAATACCTCTGCTCTAGTCTGCCATACACTTCACCTACTTCCCTCTTCCCAACCTCTGGGTAGATTTCATCACTGCCCGGGGGTTGACCTTGATTCCCCTGGCTTCTGAAGGAATATGCAAATGGAGAGTTGTCAGCGTTAAAATTCAGTCTTTCTTCTGTAGACCCTAGCACCCTGTGCACTCCGTAGCTCCCAGTAGGTGTTCAAAGAATTCTTGCTGAACTGAGCAATATCCTAATCCAAAATAAAGGATGTGGATTTTATTTCTCTTTCCACTCACTGCTCCGGATGAATATTAAACCTTGCACACAGCATAAATATTGAAATATTTGTAGGCACATTTAATTTTCCCTTCTGACAGGTCATGATGACAAGAAGGAACTAATAGATGCAATCTATCTGCATTCACGAAGGCAATTTTGAGTTCCACATGACATGCTGTCAATAGACTCAAAAGATATGGCCCTTTAGTGAAGGAATGCTCCATCTTTTCCAGCTCGGAGACCACGTGGATGAAGCCAGAGACCTACTAACCTGAGATTTCCCAGTGCATGTTCATGACACAAAAGGCTATCATCACCTTGACTCCATGAAAGGACTAGCACTGTTTTTGATGAGATACCAACAAAACAATGTCTTTTCAATGAAATAATAATCAGTTACATTTACACAGCACTTTACAGCTTACAGTTTACAAAATGCTCTCATGTACATTTTTTTAAAACCCATTTGTTCTTAGAACAGCTATTCTGGAAGGTGGTCAGAGAAGGCAGTGATATTTACATTTTGCACATGAAGAAACTGAGGCTTGCCCTAAAGAAAGGGGTTACCAGGGGGACAGGGCAACTCACTAGTGAAATTGAGCCCCCCTCCCATTATTGTTACCAGCTGGGTTAAATACAAAAAATAAAACTGAACCGCAATGCTGTTCCACTGTCTTGTAATCAACCGCCAGTGCCTAAGAGGCAGCCTCCACCTAACGCCTGCATACCCCCGCCCCAACCTGTCCTCCCTATCCACTAGCCACCCTGCAAGATTAGTGGCCAGCCTGGACCATGAAGACAGTTGAGCTCATGATCTTGGGGGATGGTAATAAACACTCATTTGGTACCACGTGGATCAGAAATGGCACTCAGCACTTCATACCCAGGACCTCACTTTATCCCCCCAACAGCCCAGCGAAGGAGGCTGTGCTGTTCTGATCCTGTGGATGAGGCTGCCAGAGCTTTCGTAATGTGCCCAAATCACAGGTCTTTCAGTGGGAGAACCTGGCTTGAAATGAGTCTGCCCGCTTTTCGCCTTCTTTTCCATTATTCCCACAGGCCCATGCTTGGTAAGTCGCAGGACTAAAATTTAAACACCAGGTCATTTGATTCTAGATTCTTGGATAATGTTTCCAACATGCTCCTCTACTTCCAAAGAAGCAAAGCAAAGGTAGGATGGTAATAGATCCCTGGGGGACCTCCCACGGGCCTTATCTCACTTAATCCTCTACAAAAAAACCTCACCTGATCACTCCCTCAGAGACACAGGCACTGGGACTCACAGAGTGCCTTAGCGTGACCAAGGTCAAATACCTAGAGAGTGACAGAACCGGAATTTGAACCCAGGTACAGTTCCTGCACAGCAGGGCAGTCCCAAGGAAGCAGCTTACCAGCCAGACAGCCCCCTCCACCGCCCAGCTCAGCACTAAGGAGGCTTAGTAGGACCTGACCCTAGAGGAGACAGCTACCTGAGGGTAAAAGCCTTCAGCAAAGTGCCTTCATGCGGACTAATCACCTGACATTAGGATTAACCCTGCACCCCCACCCAAAAAACCCCAAATCCCTTGTGAGAAAAAATAAATCTGTATCTTAAATGACTTTATCGAGATAGTTTGGTTTCAAGAAGTGAGGGTTGAGTCCACTCGTGTATTTATCACAGGGAGGTTTAACCAACTGGCAAAGGGCAAAAAGACCAGTGAGCACCAGCCAAGAGAAGGCAAGGCTCAAGTCTGATACAGGGTTCCGGTGAAAACAAAAAGTACAGCAGCAGAGACAGAACACGGCCCGGGGGCTGCCGGGGGCTGGGAAGGGGAAGAAGGAACGAGCGCTTCCGGAGGACAGGGTTTCCTTCCGGGTCAGTGGGGGGACAGTGGGAAGGGTTTGGAAGTATCAGCCATGACAGGTGCACTACACCGGGAATGGACTCCATGCCGATGAGTCGTACACTTCACAACGGTTAGTGGTGAATTTTACGTTCTGTGAATTTTACCTCTGTCTTTCAAAAGGTAGGGAGAGGGAAGGTGCCATGTGCTGAGCAGAGTGTGTCCCACAGATGACGACTCAGGAAGGAGTCCTTTATACGGAGACTCTTCAGAGAGCAAGTGCTCGGCCCCGAAACTGGGTGTATGCATGCACGCATGTGCACACGTTTGTTCACGTGCGCACACACACGCACACACGTGCATTTGTTCACTCGGGAAGGGTGCAGTTGTTTGTGTGTTTATGCAACTGGCCAAGGGGACAACCTTCAGAGTTAAAAGGTTTGCTGCTTGATGCTACACCTTCCAAATTCTCCAGCAGTCGCAATAATTACAAGGACAACAATGACAAGAGGGCGCTATCAGGGTGTGGCTATGGGTAAATAACGCCAGTTCTACTGAGAAACTGCTATGAACCAGCCACCTAGATAAATGTCCCCCCTGCACTATCTCATACCACATGAGAAAGGAACACGCTCCATCTTCAGGTGAGAAAACTGACACTCACAAGGTTAGGTGCTTATCCAAGGTCATGTCACAATAAGGACAGAGCCAGGATTTTAATCAGGTCTATCTCACTGATGCCTGTAATGTGAGGGGGGGCGGGGGGGTGAGTATATTCAGTGTTGTGGGAAAAGTCTCGAAATACAGACAAGCAGTTTTAAAAGACATCATCACATTAGCCAGAAATAGCCACTATTAACACTCTAACATATTTACTTCAAATTGCTTCTGCATTTTATACAGTCAAAATAATGCTATAGATGCAGTTATGTATTGTGTTTTCCCCTTACGTTGTACTCTTATTTTCCCACATCTCTACCAGCCCCCATATATATAATTTTGAACAGCTATATATATTCTGTCCCAGGAATGCCATAACTAACTTTTATCTTACTGTTGAGCAGGTGAGTGCTTTCCAGACATCTGTGCATATAAATAATGCTGTAGTGAACACTTTTGCCCGTCAGCTTTCTCTGCATTTCTGGTTCTTTCCCAAGGATTTTTAGGTTCTACACATGCACTGGACCTTATGTCCTCATCTAGAGCACCCGCCGGCAACAGTATCATTTCTAGAGATTTCTACAATGCACCCTAGAGCGAGGACCAGAATCTCCAGGGTGGGGTCAGGGCTCACCCGGGTGGCTCTGGTCTTCAACCCGGGTCCAGGACTGATGCTCCCCTCCTCCCTTCCTGGCCTGACTGCACTGACATCCCATCTTGACCAAAGAGAAGTTTCCCCTTCTCACTACATTAACTCCTGGCTGGTAAGCCCGAGGTCTGTTGGCTTTCATCTCCCTTCCAAACTTCCTGCTCCATCTTCACGGGTCTGCCATGCATCCAGACTGCCTGCACCGTTAGTAACCTGAAAATCAACGGATTTTTTGTTTCTTGGTTCCAGTTATTCAGAAAGGGAACATGTACCTCATTATGGTAAGTGAAAACAAAACAAAACACACCGTCTCCTCGATAGAAGAAAAAGCCTAAAAAAAAAATAAAAACCAGGAGAGGTGCCTGGGTGGCTCAGCCAGTTAAGTGTCTGACTCTTGGTTTCAGCTCAGGTCATGATCCCGGGGTCCTGAGATCAAGCCCCATGCCAGCTCCGTGCTCAGTGGGGAGTCTGTGTGTGTCTCTCTCTCTCCCCATCCCTACTGTTACTTCTCCCCACCACTCCTCCTTCTCTCTCTCTCTCTCCCTAAAATAAATAAATAAATCTTTTAAAAACCAATGAAAACAAAACAAGGTAAATACCATTGCCTCCTTATCCAAACTCAGCGCTTTGTTAAAATAGGAGATTAGGCAGTGTCCCGGAGACCTTAAATACCTACTAGTGGCACAATCAGGCTCTCTCCTTGACTAAATCACAAAGATGGAAAAGGAATTGAAACAGGGCTTTTTGACTGTGTGATTCAATGCTATTTAATACTCCGGTTAGGTAACACATTTCCCACCATTCGGTATCAGTCCCTGTTGGCAAACACTGGTCTAGTGCAGCCTTCTCCACTTACATACGAATAAAAGAGGCTGAGGGTTAAATGACAGGCCTTTGTCACATCTAAGCCTGGAAGCAAAACAGAACCAAGAATCCAGGCCTCCTGGCTCCTAAGTCTTATTTGATCACTCTTTGAAAACTTCATTTAAAAAAAAAAATGTTGGGCAGTGGAATATCTAGGGAGAGAAATATACTTTTACTTTCATCTTTGCTTACAAGATCTCAAAGCATATTACTGATAGGACAGATTAAAGGTATAAGCATTTCTTTAAATAAAAAAATTCAATCAAGAAGTAATTACTGACCATATACTTGTGTGTCGGATCCTATGCTGTGTACTGGCCTATAAGAGAGTAAGAGACAGCCTCCAGCCCCCACACCACAGCCTGACGGTGTGCGAGGGCAATGTCTGGACTAGATGTCACATCTGTGCGCTGATCATTCATTCAGTTCATCACTCTGCAAACAAGTATGAGCACCTACTATGTGTCAGATTCCCATAAATGATTTTTCAAGGTACCACTCATAGTTTCTTCTAGGCAGTTATGCGAGTAGCTATACTTACTGCTAAGATTCAAATATGAGGAATGGCAGGGTTTAAAAATATCATTCAAATCAGCCATAAAAAACTCTTTTATAAAACTTATGCTCAACTCCTTAATGAAGGATGCAATTTAAAAAGCATTACACCGTTTAGCTACTATTACTAACAGCTAGCATGAGCAAACCAATCATATAATTATTAACAATTAGTTAATATTTATTGGATTCTCAAGATACACTTGACATTACACTCTCCACTCGGCAGACACTGACTCTTTTAATCCTCACAAGAATCCTGTAATGGATTATCATTATTTGCATGATACAGAAAGTGAGACTTACAGGGTTAAATTACTTCCCTAAGATCACACAGCTAATAAGTAGTGAGACCTAGATTTCAATCCAGAGAGCTGAGAGTTTAGACCCTTCCAAATTTGAAAGGCATACCTACTAGAAAAAAAAAAAGAAGTGTTTGTTGGAATTTTCCTCACTTTAATTATACTGACAAAGAGAAGAAGAAATTTCACAGCTCCTTCAAAGTTTAACTGTATGGGGGCACCTGGGCGGCTCAGTGGGTTAAAGCCTCTGCCTTCAGCTCAGGTCATGATCTCAGAGTCCTGGGATCAGAGCCCTGCATCGGGCTGTCTGCTCAGCAGGGAGCCTGCTTCCCCCTCTCTCTCTGCCTGCCTCGCTGCCTACTTGTGATCTCTCTCCTCTCTGTCAAATAAATAAATAAAATCTTAACAACAACAAAAAAAAGTTTAACTGTATGTAAGTAGTTAACAAACGGGTGATGACGGTATTTCCCCAGCTTTGGACTGTACCAGAGTCACCCAGAGAGTGGGACCCCACCCCTTGCCATTTGCCACTGGTCATGTCTAGAGGGGGCCATGAGAATCTGTGTGCCTAACAAGGTCTCAGGTGATGCCGATGCTATTAGTCTGAAGACCACACTTTGAGAACCACCTGGTTTGGGGATCATGGCATGAAAATTAAACAGACCTGGGCGAGAATCCAAGGAGGTCAGAATCCAATCCTTCCTCTGCCTGATTTTTCCACTTGCTTTACTTGTGACCTTGGACAAGTCACAGAGGCGAAGCTCCTCCTCCATAAAGGAGAATATCACTGTTGAGTGGGAGGTGATCATTGTAAAGATGACATTAAATGAAATTAGGTGCATGATTTGCCAAATACCTAGGGTATAGTAGGTGCTCAGTAAATTGGGCCACCTGTACACAATTCACAAGAGAGAATACATACTTCTCCACAGGACGCACTATACAAAAGAGAAAGGAACAAAACTGTATTTTGGGATAGAGACATTTCATCCCAAATGATGTTTGTCTCTTCTATGCATACAGATGTTAGAAAACAGTGCCTAATTAAGAAGGGAAGATCTATGTGATGAGCAACGCATCCAAGCTCAACGTCAGCAGCTCAGGGAAGGCCGCTCGGGCAAGCGCCGCCAACTGCAGGGGCATCACCAGCGGACAGAGAAGAAAACCCTGGATGACTTGTAGGCAAAACCGAAGGTGCCTGCAGATACCTGGGCTTTTGGGGGAGCTCACTGAAGGATTAATAATTATAAAATAACAATATAATTGCATGGGCTTTGTAAAGCACTTGAGTGTTGAACGGAATAAATGGTGAGTATTAAGTAGTCCTTTTTATCTTCCTCTGCTTGATTTATAAAGTGTCGTCTGTGAGGGATTGTGTGTGTGTGTGTGTGTGGTGTTTATTGTTGTTGGTTTTAAAGTAAGCCGCGGAGACAAATCTTGTTGTGAGCTTATCTTCCAGAAAAAAACAGAATATATTAAGGGCTAGAAATTGGCCTCGGGGCTAAATATAGCGGTGTGGTGGAGTGGTGGAGGGCCAGGGCACATTTCGAGCTGTTCCATCGGTATCTGCAGGAAAGGTAGATCCTGGCACAACTCAGCTGGACTTAAAGCATCTAAGGAAGGTCTATATCTAAGGCCATTTGTGAGTTCTTGGGCTGAAGAGTGAGCCTGTTTGTGTGACCCAGAGCGCGGGTGAGAGAGGATGGCAGAGACCCAGCCTGGCCAGCGATCTGCACCTGCAGAGCCTCGGCTGATGAGCCTTCGCCCTTGGAAGTTCAGGCTGCCCCAGAGCAGTGGGGAAGAATGGCTTGGGGAAGCATCCTGGCTGCAAGCACCCAGCTCCTTCAGGCCGCCCCCTTCCATTTCCATCTCAGCTCGATGGGATGCTGCCCCTCGGACTGTGCCGTCTTGGGCAGACAAGAGAGCCCCTCAACCGCAGCTCCCGTGGGCAGTCCCCACAACACGAAGCCTTTGCACCTCAGGTCAGGCACTTGCTGGAAACTATCCGGCTGTGGAAACCCGTGTCGGGGGCAGGGTGGAGGCACCCGGAAGCTAACATCCCTGAAAGCAATCCACAGCCAGTGAGGAGCACAGCTTGGGGGAGGGATACCCCAGCTTTCTTGCCACCTGTTGGAACAAGGGTCCGGCAAATGCTTTGGTGTGTCTCCACGGGTCCTCGAAGGACGGAGATGGCCCGCTGCCTGCAGGGGTGACCCGGTCGTGCACACTCTGTTAGCTTTCCTCCCTTTGGCATCTCCCTCCCCTCCTCCCTTGTCCTGCCTCCTGGAATCGCCTCACAATTAAACTATTTATACCCACATCCTTTCCTCTGGGTCTGCTTGGGGAGAATCCAAACCAAGACATTATCTCAGTACCCCTCACCCCTCCAGTCCTTCTTTCTCATAGCACCCTGTCTAATTTCCTTTCTCACCACCCTCAGATTCATTCTCTCCTCTTACTTTCCTTACCCAGGACAGGGCCGGGGACCACTCCATCCCACCACCTGGCACTGTGCCGGCCTGTACTCAGCAAATATTAACTGGTGAAATGAGTAGGTGTTTGCCATTCGGAAACACCTTTCTCCTAGAAGAGTTTATGTAAATGGATTACACTCTCACCTCTTGGTATCAACTCCTGTTCCTTTCCCAAAATAGAGTCCTATCCAAATGTGTATCTATGAACAGGCAAAGAGGTTTCATGGAAAAGGATTTGGAATTCAGAGAGCTGTGTGACTTTGGGCAAATTGTTTGCTTTCCCTGATCCTCTTTGAGGCCATCTGAAAACAGGGAAGAGTACCACCTGCCCAATGGGTGCAGAGCAAAAGCTGAAAGTTTAGAGAAGTAACGTGCCGGAACATGGCAGGCCTTTAGTCGGTGTGAATTCTTTACACTGTTTCTTCCTCTTTTCTTCTGTCTCAGTCTCCAGAGTAAGTCCTATGCTCCGTAGAGAGATGGGAGACTTGAAGCACCTCTCTCCAAGCCTGGCGCCTCTGTCCCCTCCTCCCTTGCTAATCATCCCTGTCCCTTTGCAATGCAGGCATGCGCGCACGCATGTGCACACTTGTGGGTGGAGTCACTACATTTATGTAGTGCCATCAACATTCATATTGCACGTTGTCTTCTACTTCCTACCTCCACATAGTAAGCACTTCCAGGTAGGTCCTGGTCATATAGGCTGATTGACCACTTCAGAGTCAGGGAAAGTGAGGCTCGGAGACAGTAGATGATTGCCCAAAGTCTCAGGGCTAGGAGGACCTAGAGCCTGACTCCTAAGCTCTCCGTCTTCTCCAGGCCCCACTGCCTTCATCAGGCTTCTAGAGAACTCCAGGGGCTTCACGGCTGTGACGTAGGAATGCCCTAAGGGCCCGCTGAGGACACTGACCCAAGTGCAGACTACCCTCCTCTTACTTTTATTCCCCTAAATGTGATATGGTGCCCCGGCACTGGCCTAGGCAACCCCTTTGAGGTACGTACTGTTAGCCCATTTTCAGCTGAGGAAACTGAGGCCCAGATAGATTAAGCCATTTGCTCTCCACTGCAGAGTGATTAAGTAGTGAAACCAAGAATCGAATCTGGGTGTGTCTGACCCAGAGGCCATTCTTCCCGGGTTGGTTCCGGAGTCCTGCTTCTCCTCCTTCAGTGGTGGTGGCTTTCCCAGGGCTTTCTGGAGCAGCCCTCTGCCTCTCGCTCTCTCCTTTCACAAAAGGCAGGTAGGAAAAGCATCCACGAGGCTGCAGGTTCCCTGAGGTTTGCTTCATCTCATCTCCAGGCACCGCTATAAGGCTCAGCAAAGATTTGTTCAACCGGAGTGATCAAAGCCACACCAGGAGTTGATTAGATGTTTTAACTCCGTTACTCTGGAAAGCTACTCCTCTGATGGTCCTGTGTCAGCTCCGCCAGCACGGAATGGAGACCATCTGCAGCCCTTCAAACCACCGAACGGCAAGAGGGAACCAACAAACCAACATTCCCCTTCGAGAGGGAGTTCCATGACAGTGGGAGCCCGTGTCGCCAGCTTCGCAGGGGTGCCCCGAGATGCAGCACTTCTGTTCGGCTGCAGCCTGGCACAGAAGAGATCCACTGCCTTAGCCTGCCTGCCGGTGGATCAGACTCTGTGACCCGTCTGGGTCACGAGGAGGGACAGGTGGACTGGCACGGCCACTATGACAGCTCTGAAGACCTCCTAAATATCGCAAGAGGACATGCCTTCCCAACTCCATTAGCAACTCAGAATCGGTTAGTCAAATCCAGCAGCATTCTCAAAAAGGACAGCCACGCTCACGGAAATCCTGCCCCTCAAGGACACCCAACAGGACATAGAGCATCAGGCCCCATGAGTGGCAAAGGTGTCTTGCTCCTTTCAGATGGCCAAGCTAGGTGACAGGCTCTCAGCTACCTGGCCTTGACAGCCTTCCTGCCACCCCTGGTAAGCAGCTTTGGGTTACTGGAGTGATGTCCCTGATCCTGGGACACCCAACCCCACTCAACACATAGCGAAGTGGCAGAGAGGGGACTGGGGACCAGATCACGGAGGGTGAAGATCTGGCTCTGCTTACTAGCCACGTGATCTTGGACAAATCACTTAACCTTTCTATGTTTCAGCTTCATCCAGCATAAGGTAGGAAAAATAATAGTCCCACCCTCAGAGGGTTGTAAGAAAATGAAATATTTTTAAGGAACTTAAATATTTATCTAATAAATAAATACTTACCACATCTCCCAGTAACTCCCTAGGACAAACCTCCTAGAAAACATACCTAATTGTGATGTTTTCAAGCATGCACTCCTTTGATCATTTATTCTTCTATGTGCTCCCATAATGTTCTGGCTAATGGCAGGAATTCTAACTCTGGGTCCTTGTGGTCTATTTGATGGGCATCTTCTCTGTACACAGCCAGGCACTGTATCAGCACCAGGGATGCAACTCTAGACAGCACTCAGTCCACAGGGGATAGGGACACGGGTCAGGGTCACCACGTAACAAAGGCAAGGGTGGACGGCTACAGGGATCAGGGGTGGGTGCCTTCGAGAAGTATCAGTTACACTGTCTTAATAATGTTATAATAACATATGGCCATCAAGTGTCTACAGAAAGGAAAAAAAAATTCTAGATGCCCACAATGACATGTTCATTTTCCAAAGGTTTATAACCAAAAGACAGAAATGAGAAGCAGAAAAAGAAATGAGAGCAAAAACACATTTCAGGCCTCTTAAGTTCCAAATCTGGTCCTGTTTTACATAGGGTTCCCAAATCCCCCTGCCAACTGTCCCCTGTTCCCAAGGCCAGCCGCCGTGGAATCCACAGCCTCCTGACGGGAAGCTGGATCCCTCCACCTTTCCCTGAATCCCTGAGATCTCCATCCTGACACAGTGATTTCGGCTCCTCCATCTGATTGGTCAGCAGACCTCAGCGGGGAGGCACAGATATTCCCAAGAGACCTTCCAGACCAAACAGCTGCCTCAGTGGCAGAGGGCTTTTTACTCTAATTTGGAGATGATTCCAGCTCATAAAAGCTGCTTATTAAGAATGTTGACTCAACATACAAGCCAAATGTACTGCATAAATTTTGTTTGGATCCTAGTTGAGGAAGAAAAAGAAAAAGTTATGAAGACATTTTTTGGACAATGACAACTGCAAATTATTATTAATTTTCTTAGGTATAAATAGCATATCATGGTTATGTAGAAGAAAGTCCTTATTTTTAGAAGAGGCATGCTCAAGTATTTACCAAAAAAAATCATGTCTGCAAAAAAGAAACGGAGAAAAATAGATATCTACACACACACACACACAGGAGGATGAGGCTTATATGGCAAATATTTTAAGAAAAAGTAAGATCAATTCCTATGGCTCTATATAGAACTTGTTCATACATCCTATATTGGGAACTGAAAAAAAAAAAAAAAAAGAGGTACAGAAACACAAGATACATCTAATTTAACTCCATATTTCAAAATTCAACCTGACTTTGCTTTTGGAGGGGGGAAACTATCCCTTGGCTCTGCCCTGCACCCCAACCCCCCATGCACAGATGCACACACATGCATGTACACACACACGCGGGTACACACTCATTGGAAGGCATTCCCTTTGAGCTCAAAGCCCTAAGAGAAATCCTAAACTCGCTAACCTGGCCCGGCAGAGAGCCAGGATTCACCCTGGAAGACAAGGGCTCCACGCCTGCTGCACAGGAACTGGTGATCTTGAGGAGCCACCGAGTTTCTTGGAGTCCTCACTTTCCCTACTGTCACCCAGGAATCTAATAATCCTGCCTTGCAACCCTGCAGGGCTAGACCAGGACCAGCAGAAAGACTGGCTGCCAAGATGTCCTCTGAACGTTCCTTGCTACTGCCTGTGTTCACAAGTAAGAGGTGCTGAGCGTGGAATGCACGAAGGGGTATCCGTGCTAAAGGTTCTTGTGTCAATCTTCTGGAATTGGGCCTCCAAGAATTTACTTTTCCTAGCTGCTCGCCACTGGAAATAGATGTAACTCGTTTAGCCCTACATGATATGGCCAAAGCAATAAAAACACAACTGGCTTTTCGATTTTTTTTTTAACAGGCATTCCCAAAGCAATCTTGTATAAATGGATCTGAAACACATGGCAGAGACGAAGGCTCTGAGTAGAGAGATGGAACCCAACCAGAGTCCTGCCTGGGTCACGGGCAAAGAATGCCAAAACCTTGGCCTGCGGCCCGCTGAGCTCCCTGAATCTAAGACTTGGACAGAAAACTTCCCCTTTCAGAATCCGCTCATTCTGATCATTTAGACACAGCCTCAGCTGACCTTGCCACGGGTGAAATGCTCTCTGGGTTAAAAGGCGGGACACGCGGTGCCCAGGCAAGCATGCTAGCAGGGAGGCCAGGCGAACTGGTTCACTCCTGACCCCACTTTATGACCTTAGACAAAAGGCCCCTTCCTTCACCTGCCTCAATGGTCATCCTTGTAACAATGACTGTGTGGGATAAGAGGCTGTTCCACTGTCATCTGATTCTAAGACTCTGTGCTCCGTCACTTCCTTTGGGAAGTTCTCCCAACCTTCAAAGAATGTTTGTTGAATGGAACCGGTTATCTGTGAAATTAAAGCATGCTTCATCCACCAAAGGGAACAGACTGTTCTAGAGCACGTTGGACGCGCTCGTTCCCATGCCCTGGGAAGCACAGAGCATTTCAGTTTTTATTCAGGTTGGCTCACGGGGATTTTCATCTGTTTGTGGTTGGTTTGGGGTATCTAATAATTCTACGGGACAGTACTATCATAATAAAGAGCGATCTGGGGCACCCACCACGTGCTGGACTCCGTATGAGGGTCTGTGTGTACCCCGGGAGGGGAGTGATGTAGGTTCATTACATGGAAAACTGCAGCTCTAAGGAGATAAGGAACTTGCCCAAGGTGCCCCAGGGTGTGGCTGAGTAGGGAGGCTAAAACTCCACTCACTATGGAGCTCACATCTGGAGCTCGCTTATCAGTCTAGTAAACAAACCCCTGTTAATGAGCATGCTATGCCTCTTTTCTCGTAGTGGACACTAACTTTCAAAAAAAAAAAAAACTTTATTGAGCTATAACTGAAGTACAAAACTGTACATGCCTGAACTGTACAACGTGATGAATTTGGATCACCAGCATACAGCAGTGAGCTTATCACTACAGTCACGACTGCAGCAGACCCACCCCCCCCTCGAATTTTATGTAAATGAGATTGGATGGTATATATTCTTTTTTCTTTTTTTTTTTTGGTCTGGCTTTTTCCACTCCGTGTAATTATTTGGAGATCGATCCATGTTGTTGGGTTGACCAAGAATCCTTTCCTTTTTTATTGCTGGGTGGCGTTCCATTATATGGATTCACCACATTTCGTTTACCTGCTCACCTGCTAATGGGCATTTGGGTCATTTACAACTTTTGGCTGTTGCCAGTGAAGCCTTTGTGACCGTTCTTGTGCAGGGCTTTATATGCAAACATGCTTTCATTTCTCTGGGGTGAGTACCTAGGAGTACTTACTAGGTATGTACTATGGATGGGTCACAATCTAGGCATGTATTTAACTTTTTAAGAAGCTGCCAAACTGTGCTCCAAAGGAGTAGTACCATTTCATATTGCTGCCGCCTCACATCCTCACCAACACTCAAGATGATCAGTCTTTTCATTTTTAGGCACTCAAGTGTGTTTGAAAGCATATCATACTGTGACCTTATTTACTTGAGAGAGGGAGAGGGCGCACAGCAGGAGGGAGGGGCAGCAGGAGAGGAAGAAGCAGACTCCCTGATGAGCAGACTTGGGGATGGATCGCAGGACCCTGGGATCATGACCTGAGCTGAAGGCAGACGCTTAACTGACTAAGCTGCCCAGGCACCCCTCTTTCTGTGGTTTTAATTTTTATTTCCCCGATGACTAATGATGTCAGGCATCCTTTTGTTGCTTACTTTTTCTTTACATCTTTAACTATGATACAAAAACTTTATAAAATAGTGCCAGTTACCATTTATCAAATTGTTGCCCTTTTCTGGGACTGATAGGATGCTGTGAATTTTACATCCACATCCAGTCACCTTCGTAGCAGCCTAATGAGGAAAACATTAAGACCCAGTCCTACATATGAGACCCTGAGACTCCCTGAGGTCAGGTGACTTGCCCCAGGTCAAAGTTAGTTAGCTGCAGGGCCAGGTTCCATTCCAGGCCAGTTCTATCCCCTGGAGGCTATGGGTGTGCCTGTCCCCGGGCAGGCCTCTCCCAAGCAAGGCTCGTGTTTTATATCCTAGGCACTGGCAGGACTCTGGAGCGGAACCAAACCGCAGCAACAACAACAAAAAGACAGACACTGCAGAGAAATGCAACACTGACACTTTCTTGCCACTCACACAGCCAGTCTTATTTGCTAGGGACATAGGACAGTTTAGCCAAGATACACTGTGGCCGAGGCTCTGATCAATATATCAATACTGCATAGCATTAAAAGCAAAACAGATATGTGGAAAGTAGTTAACTGAGAGCCTCAAGTCCAAAGACTGGCACAAGAACGTCAATGTTTATGTTGTGCTGATGAACCCTTTTAAAAGAACTTGATTTTGCTCTTGAAAGGCAAGTGTATTTCCAGATGTTGACCATTGGAGGCATGTCTGGAGTTTTCTGTAGCCCAAGAATTAAGTTCCAGCATTAGGGTGCAAGGGAAAGCTGAGCGCCATGAGCAGGCCGGCACGGCAGCCTCTCTGGGCAGTCAGCGGCTCCTGGGGGGCTGTTCCCCAATACGCCTTCTCATGTAGGGCTGCTCTTGTCCCTATTTAGGTGCCAGAAATGCCAAACGCAAGAGTGGCGGTAAACATGACAATATAATGAGGAGAGCTCTAGCTAAGTAGAAGAAATCTCCAGGCTGCGTTTTGATTTAAAATCTTGGCTTTGAACTGTGGTGTTGAAGTTGCATGACTACAGGATTATGCAGCCCTTCGAAGAATAGTAGTCACGCCTCCCGCCCCCTGGGTGATGCTTGACTTTCCTGCAGTGTCTCACCATGTGACATCACCTATATCGAGTTGCCTTGCGCCATCAGAATAAAGGCCCAGCTCCCCAGTGGCCCTCCTTTCTCCCAAGGCACCTCATCCTGCCCCACTTCCTTGGTGGACATCCTTTTCCAGAGCTTCCGTCCTTTTTCTCGTGCCCCCTCCTCTGCCTGGGGAGTCTTTGCGCACACACCCCCCACCCACACTTGGAAAACTCAACTCTCAGAGTCTGTTAAGAGGAAGGTCTCTTCTCTCCACACCCTTACTCTGATGGTCCCCAGGTGGATATGGCCACCCCTGATCTGCATTCTCCCGGGCTGGGGTGCCTGCCTTCAGGGAGTTCCTTCGCCCACTACATACCTCCTCCAGTGTCTGCAGCAGCAAAGGGCTCATCTGTTTTCTCCCACCACCCAGCACTGCCCAATAGAAAGCGAACATACAGGGGTGCCTGGGTAACTCCATCAGTGATGCATTGGACTCTTGGTTTGGGCTCAGGTCACGATCTCAGGATCATGAGATCGAGCCCCGCATCAGGTTCCACACTCAGCGGGGAGTCGGCTTGAGATTCTCTTCCTCTCCCTCTGCCCCATCCCTGTTTGCATGCTCTCTCTCTAGAATAAAATCATTTTTTAAAAAGCAAACATATAAATATGGTAAATACTTATGCATATTAATATAAAGAGTATAATAAAATAGAAATAAAATAGAAAATTCCATTCTAGCCACATTTTAAGGCCCCAAGAGCAGCATGAAACTAATGGCTACTATCCTGGAGAGCACACATAAATGGCATTTCTGTCACTGCAGGAACTTCTGCTAAAAAATGCCAGCCTAGGATATCTCTTTGGAGAAGTCTTTTCAGTGGTGGTAAATCTGCTTCTTTAAGGTGTAACTGATTTCCCTAAATAAGGAAAAGACACTGGTTCTGCAACATGGGGAACAAGGAGAACATCAGGTTGCAAGATGTTACTTCTACCTGAGGAGACACAGCCGACCATGTGGCTTATGAGCTGGCTCTGAAGGTCAATGCTGCCTCTTAGGAACCTCTCCCAATCTATTCTCGCTCATACCATTCACGCCCAATATGACATCCTCCACTCGAGTCCAACTGAAATAAGTTGATTTCCCATGTTCCTGTGTATCTGTAGATGCAGTTTCCTCTACTTGGAAGTTCTCAACAGTTACGGACTCTGGTCATCCTTCAACACTGTGCAAGCCCCACCTCCCCAGAGACGCCCTCCCATACAGAGGGGGCTGACCCTCCTGGATGCCTCCGTCCACATTCACACACCTCTGTAGTCACTCGTTCGCACAGCTGTGTCTTCCAACGCACGGCAACCCCCTGAAGGCTGGGGTTGTCGTGTCCCCTGACCTGGCCCACCACAGTGCCTGGCCTATTGGACATTCTTGACAAATATCAATTGATCATCTCTGCGATGAATGACTGAATCCTCCAATTCCCGAAAAGGAGTCCCAAAGAAGTGTCGAGCAATGGCGCATCACGTGAATAAACGTGTGGCCTCTCCGGGTCCCGCCTAGAAGGAAGCCACACTCACTGGGCTGTTTCTATTCCAGGCCACATTTACAATAGCTGAGCTTAGAAAGGATGGAAAGAAGCCCACGGATAGCAGCTGAGCCATTCCCCAGCCTTCAGGATAAACTCACATCTAAATCAGTTAGGAGCTAAAAACCAACCTGGCTTTTTAAAGAATTCGAAACCACCCCGGCAAGCCATGGCAATACAGAATTAAGAACCAAGGGCACTTCCTTCTCTGTGCTGAGTCAGTGGCCTTTGTCTGCTCTGTGACTCACCCCAATGCTCATAAAGCACCTGAGCCGTCGGGAACAAGTCACGCCCACAGGGACGCATTCTGCTCCCTTCCTCCATGTGCACAACGGTACCCCCAGCAACCACCACCCGAGGATAGATGGGATCCCTTCCGCCCCATTCAAAACAAGCGGTTCTGGACTTGGGATGTGCTATGGACTTTGCAGTGGGTTTAAATCCCACCGTGTGGCCAGTTACCCGCCGTGGGCAGTGTCGCTGAACAGTTCCCAGGTCATCTCCTCAAATGGAAGCCAAGAGAACACCCTTCCCCTGGGTGGGTTATGAGGAGATGAGATTAGGCTCTGCCACACAGTAGGGCTTCAAAACATGTTAGACACTATGCCTGTCTCCACACCTCAGCCTGATGGTCCATGAGATAACTGATTTTGTGGGTTGAGGCAAGGCCCCTCCTTTTCCGAGTCCTCAGTTTCTTTAGCCGCACAGGTGAGCCAAATTATCCCTCGGTTTCCTTCCAGATCCAAGGTGTGGTGGGAGTTCAGGGTATGAGACCTCTTGAGTGATAATGTGTGTGTGTGTGTGTGTGTGTGTGTGTACGCACGCACGCACATATGAGAGAGAAGCAGAGAGAAAAAAAATGAGAGAGGAACCATGTTTTTTTTTAGTTCCCTTAATGGAATAAGACAAATTCAAATATTTTGATTCCAACCCACTGTGTTCTCTTTGTTCCATATATGATTTGAAAAGCTTATCTTTGTCTTTTAGCTCGTTCCACAATGCAAATCCTTCTCACAATGCAAGGTGGAGGTTTTCTCCCTCCTGATGACTTAACATACAAGATGTTAAATCCTTATTCTTTGTATTTCAATTCTTTGATGTTTCCAATAAAATAGGTTGGGAAAGGTTGGAATAGAGAGCCGGTCCAGGTATCTGAGTGACTAATACCTCAAAAGGATAACTGAGATACTCAGAATACCCAAAAAGTGTAGCAGTCAGAGCCCAGACAGTCTTCTGATTTCACCACCTCTCTAAGACGGGGACAGTGGTCACAACCCTGCCCATTGGGTAACCCATGCAGTCAGCACTTCTCAGGAACCTCTGAAGCAACACGCTCATAGCAGATGTTCTGCAAACATATTTTTTTAATGCTCATGCTGGAAGTTTGGGAACTCATGTGTGCTATTTATCTCCCTTGGAGATTCACACTGGCATTAGGAAAGGCTCTGAGAATTCCTGCAGTGCAAGAACACATTTAACTTGTCCAATCTGGCATTTCTCAAACTTATTTGGACACAAACCAGATTTTTTTTTTTTTTGAGGTTTTTCTCTCCCATGGGAAAAATAAAGCTATTATGCCCCTCCCCATGCCCTGATAGCCATGCATACATATGCAATCTGGGGGGGCAGGGGGGGAACTTCTCTGAAACTCAGTTCTAAGAGCCACTGTGGGGCAGAGGTGACAGCATGCACCCCAGAGTCAGTTAAATCCAGATTCAATTCTAACTGTACTAGCAGTGTAGCTGTAGGGAAGTTACTTAACCTTCTAGAGCCTCAGTGTTGTGTAAGTGAAAAGTGGGCTGACAGTGTCTACTTCCAGAGAGCTTGTGTGTGCCTTAGGTGAGATGAGGCATGAGTAGAAGCTTCTGGCACTCAGCTGGCATCCTAAAGTGTGCCTCTGCCTCCTCGCTCCTCTTCGCAAAATCACAAGCTGAGGCATTTGAAAACACCCTGGTCATTTTTTTAAATGCTCATAAAATGTTACATCAAATTATTTCCCATACGAAGCCTTCTTGGAATGTCTTTCCATTACCTAGTCTGCGAGTTTTCATAAATAGAGTCATCGAGAAAAAACATGGCAAGGCTGCATATATATATGTATGTGTGTGTGTGTGTGTGTGTGTGTGTGTGTGTGTGTGCGCGTGTATATATATATGAAGGAGGCCCAGTATTTCATACAGCTCTCTGGGATTTAATATCGAGGAATTTGACTGTGTCATATATTACTTTATTTAATGGAATGTGATATCGCTTGATACCGTCATAAAGTGCAATGCTATCAAAATACAGCTGTTATTAACATTACTAACAACTGCTTTATTCCAGTGCATTTTATTGATACCATAACGATGGGCACTTTTGAAATAAGCATCCCTGGCTGATTTTTAGAAGCCTATCTCCCAGACAGCTCATTCGATAATTCCACCAGGGTTTTCACCAAGGTGGAATGAGGAGTTTAAAATGCTTGGAAGCGAGTCATCTTGAGGTCACCAATAATTAAATAGGCACTAAAGAAGCAGAATATGGAAAATGTGTAATCTTCCTGGGCTCTGAACTAAAAACAGGTATCAATGAGACCGTGCCTCTGCAGGGAGACCTGATCTTCATCTACAGCAGGATCCCTTTCAAGCCTGGATGGTCGGGTTCAAAATATCCATTAAAAGTCTATGATGGACTTTAATTACGAGAGGCAGATGATAAGAGTCTAGTTCATTCCCTCCTGTTGTCCAGGTGGTTTAGAGCCGCCAATCATCACCCCCTTCAAAGAGGCCCAAAGTGCAGATACCACTTTAAAGAAATGGCTGGACTGTGAGGGAGGGGCTCTCACCCCACAGGTGGCGCTGACAGAGTGGTGTCAGAATGCCTCAGGGCCTGCAAAGTGCACTCCAAGGACCTCTTACTAAAAGTCGCGACAGTTTTCCCATTATTCCAATATACAGCAGTTGGACTCCTTCGTCCCTGCTTCTTATTCTCATTTCTCCGCCTCTGAGGTCCTTCTTCCCACTTCCATGCACCTCCCCCGCCCATACACATGGTTTGGAGGTGATCTGATATGGATTCTGGCAAGCTAACAGGTGGAATTAGCCCCCCCCCCCCCACACACACACGAGGTGGTAAAAGGACAGTAAAGGAAAGAGCCTTTCTCAGGAGAAGCAGCACCAGCGACAGAGTCAGAAAGACCTGGGTTTGAACGCAGACTCCCTCGCTTCCTGCTGTGTGGTCTCGGGCAAGCTACTTAACCTCTCTGAGCCTCCATTGTCTGTCTGCTAAACGGAGACCAGAATACCTGCCACCTGGGTTTAATAGGAGGCCCCTAGTTCCTAACAGGACACCTAATACAGTCCTTCCCCTGCATGGAGAGCAGGAGCCCTGCAGCCACTGTGTGTCTGCCCCCGCTGTTTCCTATATAACAACTCCCTCTGCCCCGAGAGAGAAACTTGCTGGCGAGGCCAGCCGAGAAAGAAAAATGTTCAATAATTCAGAAGCACTAACATCAGGTCTGATGTAGGTATAAAAATAGTTACAAAATACCACACTCCTCTCGTTTTCATTACAGCAGCCTTGGCTCCCTGGTAGGAACAGGAGGAGCTAGGGACCGGCCTGAGGCTGGGGCCGGGACTGGGGCAGGGGGACCTCATCGAGCTTCTGTTTTGGCTGCTCAAATTATGCATCTCTGTACAAAGGCAAGGCAGGAATTTGCTTGTCACCTCTTTATTTTAAACCCGCCTTTGGAGAGACTGGTTTATTTTTGAATTGACAGTATGCTCAGCTGGGCTACTGGAGCAGAGAGAATTCTCTACATCCTGCCTTCTGACGGGGACCAACTGGTGAGTTCTTCAAGGATGCTGGACCAGATCCCAAAGCTTAGGTTCACAGGAGCAGGCTGGTAGGCTGCCCTGAGCCCAATCAATCCCCCTAGCAGGCTCATGCCATTGGCCCATGTCACCCAGAAGGACTTTGCCAGCCCTAAAAGCACAAATTCTGAGAAAAGAACAGGAAGAGTCCAACTAGAGGGCTCACATTTACTAAGCTTATGTGCCAGGCACCCTGTCACGTGCTTTCCCTCTACTACCTTCTATAACCCTCACGACCAATCCCAAGTTAGTTCCAAGCCTCTCCATTGCACAGATGGGGAAATCAAGGCCCTAGGAAGTTAAGAGACTTCCCCCTGGCTAAGTATCACCGAGGAGTCAGGGCTCAGACCGAGACGGTCTTGCTCCCAAGCCTGTGCTCTCTCCCCTTCACCCTCCATAAAAGCAGAGCAGGTGGTACGAAAAGGTCTTCATGAAATATTCAGCTGCATTTGTAGCTCCTGTCATGTCCAAGCCAGATCTGAATGCTTACTCGGTGCATTTTTTTCTTGCAAGGGAGCTGCAGGGAAACAAAATTTCCAAGTCCTACTTAACAAGACAGGGAAAGAGGTCTTTTTGTGGGCCTGCTCCAGGTACGAGGGCAAGTCTATGCATGTGTCCAGAGCACGAGGTACCAGGTCAATTAAGTGGGAGGCCAGAAGGAAATCTACTCCTTCTAGAAACCCAGGGTCTCAGAGAGTTTCTTTGGCCCCCCTTCTAGGAGAGAATAGGGAATGCTCAGCAAGGGTGAGGAGGCCTGGAAGAGAAGAGGAAGGTCACATTTCTTGTCCTTTCAGAAAACACAATCTCAGCCTTCAAGGCCAATGCCCAACACTTCTTTCTTTCTGAAGCTTCCCTTGCCTCCCCAGTCAACCTGGGTATGAGAGTTCTTTCTCAGATGGGTCTACTTTGTGCCTGGCTCTGTGCTAGAAGTTCAGGGAATGTTATTCCACTTCATCAGGAAAGCACATATTGCCGCTCTGTATCGAAGAGGAAGGAATGAAGACTTAGAGCTTGTTTAATCTGCCAAAGGTCACACAAGCCAACACAGTGGGTCTCAAGCAAGGACAGCCCCCCGCAACAATGATCTAGTCAATGATGCCAAAGCTGACAATGTCCAGAGTCGGTCCAGTCACGATTTTAAGTCAGTCTTAAATTCATGTCTGGTAATACTCTTTACCGCATCCTAAGTACCTTGAGGTCTGGGTGGACTCTCCTGCCCTTCTCTCCTGAATGCTACCGACTCTGGGGCAGAGCTCACTCAGCAAGCTCTTATTGACTGATTCGTCAGTATACTTAATAATGGTGCCAAGGATCTAGACGAGCAGCCCCACCCAGAGGAGTCAGCCATTCTGTAACTGAATCTTTCAAGAGGACAGCAAGTCCAACTTCCCACCTCCTGCAGGAAGCTTCTCCTCCGTACTCTAACAGTCTCTGCTTGCATACCTCCCATGATGAGGGGCTCACTCCCTCCATAGACAGTATAGTACTTGGGAGAAGGTTCTTCCTGATGCTGAACTGAAGCCAGCTCTCCATCCCACCCCCCAGCTGACCCCCCAACCTATCTCAGACTCTAGAACCCTTGGGAAAAGACTATGGTTAACATCTAAGAGACTAGCCCAAAGTCCTAATCATGTTTTCCTGATTCTTGGAATGGCAAAATAGAAGAACACAGACTTTGAGCCAGAAAGATCCCTGAATCTTGCATCTGCTGCTCAGATACTGAGTTGATGGAGCATCATAAGTCAGCCTGGCAGAGTGGCTACGTTCAGCACACAGTAGGGAGCTCAGTACACAGCTGGAATCAAGGCCTCCTTCGCCGGCAGGGTCTGTTCGCAGGGACCTGGCTCCCCTTCTGATGTGAGCTCTGGGACACCTGCTGGCCTTCCTGACATCACATCCTCTCTTTGGCCTCTGCCTGCCTGTCTCTGGCGTCCATTTCTGAACAAGTGAATTTAATTCCCTGATTATTAAGGAGATCGGAAACTGAGACGGGTGACAACAACAAATCAAGAAATGACAACTACGAGAGTTACCATGGCAACAGTTTAACTTGAAAAGTTCCAAGAATATACTGTAAATTAGAGGCATGAACACACGTACACACACACACACACACACACACACACACACACACACACACTCCTGAATGTGGGGGCCTCAGAAAACCTGCTTTGATGCCTGACACCATCACCCAAACTCTGGTGTGGAATGAATTTCCCACCCTGTATGTCCCCACTTCAGGGGTAGGTTATGAAGGTCAATTCTCCTTTTAGGAATCCAAATTAATTCTTGCTACAAGGCGTCATTCCCCAGCACAGGCAGGTGTCAAGAGAGGCTAAACATCTTCTATGAAAGTTTTAGCTGAAACAGACATGTGAAGATGGTGCACCTCTTGCTCCTGTCGCAGAGTACACCGGTTTTAAGAACTAAAGGAAGTCACGTAAGCCGAACATACATGATTCAACAGAGACTGAGATCCTCTTACTGGTAAGCGCCGTTCTAGGCCCTGGAGTCACCTCTGTGAGCAAAGGGCAAAGATCACTGCCCGGGGGAGATTTACAATCGCCAGGAGAGATGAAACAGATAGACGATGGCCAGAGCAGGTATGAAAACGCAACTCTAACCCCAATCTCTGCAGCAACCGGCCCCAAACGGTCAGGACTTGATCCACGACCTGCCAGCTTTTTACATTTTTGCCCTCCCTTTTTAAATTTTAACCTTTACTCAGGACCACTGAGAATGAGCCAAATACGCTTCCCAGAGCGATCACATACAGCTCCCGGCTTCTAGTTAGGCCGCCTCCAGCTTCGGCCTCCAAACCAAGCTGCCCAAAGGCTTTTCTCTTCTACTAACAAGCTTTCCCACCACCCTGCCTGATTCTGAGTCTCACCAAAGGCAAGTGATGATGGCGGACCCCCTTGCAGCCGCTGCTCATTCTCATTCGAGTATTATTTCCCCAACCAGTAAGTACAAGACAGGAGCGAATTACAGAGGGCATGCTCTGCTCCTGACCTGCCCTCCCACCGCCCATCTCACCCTCGTACTCAGATCAGTAATACAGTAGCCAGTGTCGTCTTGTTAAAATCGCAAGACAGAGTATTAAAGCCCACCGAAAGAAGAAAATGCAGAGCAGGGTAAGAGAGGTCTAGAACACTGGGGACAGGAAGGGGGGTCACCAGGGCAACGGGATGGTCAGGGATGGCCTTGCTGAGAAGGTGATATTGGAGGAAGGACTTGGAGGTACCTAGCCGTGTGCGTGTCCAGGGGAAGAATATTCCAGGCACAGGGAAGAGGCAGGACCTACCTGAGGCAGGACTGGGCCTGACACGTTTTGCCAAAGCACAGGAGGTAAGGTCAGAGATGTAGGAGAGACCTGGCATTGAAGGAGGCCTTCCCAGGTCATGTAAGGACTATGACCTTTACTCCAAGGCTCGTGAGGAGCCAGGGCAGAGTTCTGAACTGCAAAGTGACATGTTCTGACGCAGGTCTTAGCAGGATCAGCCCAGCCCCTGTGTTGAGAATAAACTGCAAGGGGGCCGGGAAGAATCAGGGAGTGCACTGAGGGCCACGACTGCACCCATCCAGGGGAGAGATGGGGCCGTGACCAGGGCCGTGGAAGTGCAGATGGCAAACAGTGGTCAGGCTCTGGGCGCAGTCTGATTATGAGCCTCAAATATGGGAGATACTTGAAACCCTCTGCTCTCTTTCCCTCTTTCCTTAAAAACAGAGATACCCTCACAAATCCAGGAAGCAAAATGAGGTCTAGGTCAACCTAGTGCCCATCTCGGCCCTGGGATGCACTTCCACACACACGGGCCTGGTCTGGGTACCAGTGGGAGTGGTCTGCTCTGACACTGTCCAGTGATACCCGGTATTCCTGGTGAGGGACCACTGCCAACACAAAATGCAAGTGATGATCGCATCCTTGATCTAATGCCTACCACACGGGTGGGAATTTAAATTAGACTCAATCCTTCCATAGGGCCATTTAGCAACACCTATCAAAAGCCCTATAAAGCTGCAAAATCTTTGACCTAGTAATTTTGAGTAAAAAAATTGGACTGAAGGAAAAAGAAAATAGACAGGTACTTAAAAGCACTGATCTCAGCATTATTTACAGTGGTGAAAAATTAAAAACAACAATAGGAAATTGGTTAAATAATGATACATCTTATAATGGACTATTCCATAGCTATTAAAAGTCATGTTGGAGAGAAAATTCAGTGACCTGGGGAGGTGATCAGGATATAGGTTATATAGATTAAGGTTATAAAACCATGTGTAACATCCTCTCCAAATGGTGGTGGGGGGAAGGGGGAATGGGGGATGGAGAGTGTAGGGGTGTACAAAGAAACAATAATGGAGAGAAAACCAAAGTGTTAGAAGGAATTATCTCTCCATGACAGGATTATGGGTTGTTTTCATTTGTTCTCTGGCTTATGTTAGGTTTTCTAAATTTTCTATTGTTTATAAGTATTATTGGTACAATCAGAAAAAACACAATAAAAACATGATAAATATTATAAAATTTTCAAAGTAATATTTATCCTAGCAATAAAAATCGCTACCTATTCTACAATGTGCCACAAGGCTTAATGAGTTTGAGAATATGAAAGAAGTCTGGAAGAGGCAAGAATATGCAATAGGGAAAAAAGACAGTCTCTTCAACAAATGGTGTTGGGAAAACTGGACAGCTACATGCAAAAAGAGTGAAACTGGACCATTTTCTTACATTATACACAACAATAAACTCAAAATGCATTAAGGACCTACTTGTGAGACCTGAAATAAAAAATCCTAAAAGAAAGCACAGTCAGTAATTTTTCTGACATCAGCCATAATAACTTTTTCTAGACAGGACCCTTGAGCTGAGGGAAACCAAAGCAAAAATAAACTATTGGGACTATATCAAAATAAAAAGCTTCCACACAGCAAAGGAAACCATCAAAAAAACTAAAAGACAATCTACTGAATGGGAAAAGACATTTACAAATGACATATCTGACAAAGGGTTAGTATCCAAAATATATAAAGAGCATATACAACTCAACACCAAAAGAACAAATAATCCAATTAAAAATGGGCAGAAGACATGAACAGACATTTCTCCAAAGAAGACATACAGATGGCCAACAGACGCATGAAAAGATGCTTGCCATCACTCATCATCAAAAATATGCAAATCAAAACCACCATGAGATATCACCTCACACCAGTCAGAATAGCCAAATCAAAAGCACAAGAAACAACAAGTGTTGGCGAGAATATAGAAAGAAGCCTGGAGAATAGAACTGAGTACCTGAACTGGAATCTACTACACGATGAGAATGACCACTAGGTCTGCTGTCACACTGCGGCTGCCACCAGCAAGGCCACCACAAACAATATGGACAAAGAGGTGCACAAAACCAACTGACTCCATTGCTCTATGGCACTCCACATTTACTACTCCTATACTTGGAGAGATGAGAAGGAAGAGAAAGCGGAAGCCGGAAGAAAGATCTTGGTTTCAGAACCTGTGGAACTTGAATCCGTAGCATCAGCATCTCCTGGGAGCTTGTTAGAAATGCACAATCCCAGGCCCTCCCTCCCACCCACAGAAGCAGAACCTGCATTTTAACAAGTCCCCAGGCAGTGGCTATCCACATCAAGTTTCAAAGCTCTCTCCAGAACACAGCACTTTTTCTTACTTGGAGGTAGATTTGAAGTGATCATAAAAAAAAAAAAAAATGGGGTGCTTGGGTGGCTCAGTCGATTAAACATCTGCCTTAAGCCCAGGTCATGGTCCCCGGGTCCTGGGATCAAGTTCTGCATCAGGCTCCTTGCTCAGCAGAGAGCCTGATTCTCCCTCTAGCTGCTGCTCCCTCTGCTTGTGCTTGCTCTCTCTCTCTCTGACAGATAAATAAGTCAGTCTTAAAACAAAACAAAACAAAACCAGCCAACTGAATAGGATTTCTCAAGCAAATATTAATTATCTAAAAGATGTAAAATCACCCACATCATCCAGAAGTGGAGAGCTTCCAGGCCTTTGGGCAATGTCGAGTCTCTGGCACCAATCCTGGAGCACTACTACCATAGGATATCCTTTCATAGGGAGCAGAGACCAGGAATCCTGAGGCCTTACTGGCTGGGTGGAGTTGACAGGGCCCCTACCCAGAAGTATAGACATAAAAGGACTAAAACCAGGTCAAAGGAATAGCACAGTATCTCTAGGCAAAGGCTAGCTAGGCCTTTTCAGCACTCAGAACGCAATTGTGTCAAAATGAAGAAACAGGCTCAGCAAGAAGGCCACACTTTTCTGACCCAGATGGCCCAGTTTGCCAGGAGGCAGGGAGGCGATGAGAAAGAAGCCTTGATTACTATATCTGTAGTCCCATGGCTCAAATAAATTAGGTCACCCTCCTCATACATAAATTACTCAATATGGGATCCCTTTATGCTTTGAAGAAGGGAGGGAAGGAACATTTAATGAGGCTCTACTTTATGCACCATTTCTCAATCCTGGCTGCAACTTAGCACCACCAGGGTCCCAGCCACAGCTGCTATAGAGCACCCTGGGGTGGGGCTGGGGCACTGGTGTTTGCTAAGAGCTCCCAGGTGACCCTAATGCATAACCAGGGTTGGAATCTACTATACTGGGCACTGTGCTGGAACTCAAAATCTAGCAGCTGACAGCAGCTCAGAGAAGCAGACAAAGAATCCTCATGACCAAGCTGGTGCCCAGTGGCAAAGGCACAGAGCTTTAATCAGAACCAGGATCTGCGGTCTAAATGGAGAGCATTTTGGTTTTTCCGCTACTATATAGGCACCTCCATCTTTTCAAAAGGCAGGGATGTCCTCTCAGAGTCTGACCTGCAAAAACTGTAAGTTGGCTCCTTCAGAACCTCTCAGTCTCCCCCTCACAGTTCTGTCCACCATCGATCTGTGTGGACAGGTCAGTCAAGGCTCTAGAAGCAGGAATCAAGAGGACCAGGAGCTGAGTGGGTGAGGAGGTCCTAGGAAAAAGAGCAAAGCCAAGAGCTGCCATTCACACAGGAGACGCTGCCTGTTAGGCCCTGTGCAAGTTACCAAGTCTTTGAGGTCAATACTTCTATTTTCCATTTTATAAATGAAAATGTGACCGGAGCACAGAAACTTAGTAACTTGCTTGAATTCATACAGCTACGAGATGACAAAGCAGAGAAGTCAAGCCCAAGTCTGTCGGGCATTTTCCTCTACCTTACATGGCCTTGGGAAGCACTTAATCCAAGTATATGAGGGAACCATCCCTGGTGGAGAAAAAGAACTCGTGACTTAGCCGTCCCGAAAGTAGTTACTGTAAAGGCCCTGGAAATAATGATGCTGATTCAACAACGAGAAGGTCTCACGAAACTGTCACATTCTTTCATGACAATCCTGCCACTAACCCTAACAAACACTCATTATTATCCCCATTTTATGAATACAAAATCTAACTCATGGAGGTAGGAAGTAACTTGCCCAAGGTCCCACAAAATGTCGAAACCAGGAGCTGGGGCTGTCCACAAATGTGGTACCTTGGGCTGCCAAGAAGGGAAGTGTGGCAGATCTCTGGTGGCAAAAGGTCACCAGGGCCAAGGCTCCTGCAGACTTCCCAGGAAATGGTTCTAGGACCCACATCCCTGCCTCTGCTACTTGGCAGCTCAGGGCTCCTTCTTAGTCAAGCGAGTTTTTGTTGTAATCATTCAACCCATAAACAAGGAATGTCTGTCTTATATACTCCTTGGAAGGGATGAGTGCATGACTGATGCTGAGGAAATGCTGAGGGGTTGACATAGCATTAGGACAAAGTGCACCCAGGGAAACCACCAAGGGAGTTTGTGAAGAAGGCACAGGCCTCCAAGGCAGCCAGACTCTGAATACTCCCCACTCTGCCACCTCTGAGCCCATGTGACTGGGGCGGGGTCATGCAAACCCCAGAGGCCCCACCCCCTCCTCTGGAAAGGGGGGGATTCCACCGATTTCACAGTGTCCTGGGCAATACATTAGCTTATGTTTTAGATAGCCTTGCGCCCCAGGCCCTGAATACATTTGCATCTTTATTCACCTGAATGTGCCAGATGTTCTATGGAAGTGAACACTTAATCCTTACTGCCATGAGGTATGAGATAGGATCTATCGAGTTTCTGACTTTAAAGAGGACACTGAGGAACAGAGGGGTTGCTCAAGGTCATATGGCAAGGAGGTGAGGGTCAGTATCTGAGCCTAGTTCTTGCAGGCTTCAAAGCTGATGTCCTTCCCAAGACTCCATGCTGCTCAATTTAAAAAATCTCAAAGTAGGATGCCTGGGTGGCTCGGTGGTTAAAGCCTCTGCCTTTGGCTCAGGTCATGATCTCAGGGTCCTGGGATCAAGCCCCACATCGGGCTCTCTGCTCAGCAGGGAGCCTGCTTCTGCCTGCCTCTCTGCCTGCTAGTGATCTCTCTCTCTCTCTCTGTGTTAAATCAATAAATAAAATCTTAAAAAAAAAAAAAATCTCAAAGTGCACGTACAAATGGACTCAACCGGCCATAAGGAGGAATTAAGGTTGGACATTAGGAAATACGTCCTGGTCTTCAAGGTAGACAAACACAACTGAATAAACTAGACATTCCAAAATTGCTACAAAGGGCAAATGAAGAGCAGTGGGGAATCTCTGACCACAGAACACAGCAGAGACAGGACAGGGCCTGAATGCTCTGGGCACCCAGTTGCCAAACTTTTCAGGGTAGTTCAGTTAAAAAACAAAAACAAAAACAAAACTAAAAGAAAATAAAACCACAACTTTAGAAGAAAAAGCTAAAACAATTGTCTCGAAACCATCAAAGGCTACTACTTTTAATAATCTATTTCTTTTTAGTCCTGCTTCAATGAATGTTTGCTTTGGAAAACATACTTGGGATTTAATAGTATAGCATTATTTTTTTAAAACATAATTTTATTGTGGCATTTTCCCATGTCACAAAAGCACATGTTTGAAAATGACATCTAATCTTTATATAACATCCTACTGTTTGGCTTCCATACTTTACTTGTCCGATCCAATTGTTTATCTTTTTTTTTTTTTTTTTTTTTTTTACTATTATAAATAACACGGCAATGAACATTTTTATTCTGACATCTTTTCTGCCCATCTCTGATTATTTTCGTTGGCTAGAGTCCTAGAATTGGAACACTGAGCTAAAGGGAACAAGTGTTTCTAGGACTACTGACAGTTATTGCCAAATTGCTTTCCTAAAAGGGTGTATTAATTTGCATTTCCACCAGCAGCAAAGGAGAGAGAGTACCTGTCTCCCAACACCCCCTCCGGAATCCAGCATTGTCTTAGAAATAATCTTGGCTAATAAGACAAGTGAAAAAGAGCAGCATGAGTCTGCGAAGAGACACAGAGTGTTCGATAACCTACCTCTAGTCATACAACCCGTCTGTGGCTCAGCCAGGATTTGAGCTGAAGCTGCTCGGCTCAGGAGCTAGGTCCCTAACCACTACTGGGGTGTGTAGTACTCAGCCACACCTCAGCTATTGTTTTACGGAATTTTCCATGAAAGCGCTACAAGGGCAGAGATCTTCACATTAGTCTTTCATTATCCTGAGCTGCTAGACCAACACTCCACAATAGAACTTTCTGCAATGATAGAAATGTTCTATATCTGCACTGTCTGATATGATAGCCACTACACTGAGCACTGGGAATCTGGCTAGTGATTGAGGAATGAATTATTAATTTTATTTAATTTTAATTTAATTTAATTTAAATTGTGACTAGTGACTACTACACTCACTGCACTGTGCAGCTCTTGAGTATCTAGCACATCGCCCGATAAATATTTATTAAGTGACAAACTCAAGTAATCTCTTAATTCCACCTCCCACTACCATAATTCCCGCAAGGCAAAAGTTTGCCTCCTCTATCCTCATCTCCGTGTGTCCGTTGGTTCTCTCAAATGCAGGCTTAATGCTGTTTATCTGCCATGTGGGGGTGATGTGAAGATCAGCTTAATTAATGTTTGCAAAGAGGTGCATTGCTGACTGGTTCTCAGAGTAACTGCACGTTAATAAAATGTTTAAACGACCAATTCTCATCCAGAGGCCAAAGGATGGTTGAATTTATTCACTAAAGAGCTGGTTTTTCTGACTCACTCTGAACTAGATCCTTCCACTGTGGACCTCATCAATACAAATTCCTTTCATCTGCAAGTTTCCACCAATCAGAAGAGACTGAAACGTACCTTCACAATGGTTTTGATGTCACAGTTTGATGAGTAAATTAATAATACAAACAAGATTGGGGAGGGCGGATATTTAACCAACTTGAACAAATTGCTTTTAAGCTCTTAAGCATTTTCATTGCTTGCATGATAATAAAGCAGATTTTTAAATGTCTTCATCCACTCTCAAAGTAGACCCAGTAAAAGGACCTCTAAAGAGAAACACTTTGCTAAGCACTCAGTTTTAATTACATGGTGTTCCAGAAAGTTACAAAGTTGCTATTCCAGAAGAAACAAGGGTTTTGGAGCCAGAGAGGCCTATGATCAAGCACTAGTCCTAGGTGTGTGACCATGCGCAAATGGCTTGCCTTACTGAGTCCCAGTTTCCTCATCTAGATCATAGGGTAATAGCAGCTACCTAACATGCAGAAGGCACTCAGTACTCAGTATGTGTTTGATTCTTGCCCCCATCTCCAACCACCAGATGAGAGAACTCTGTCCCTCCCTACTCTGCCTGCTAAAAGATGCCAATTCTCAAAACCCGAAAGGAAAGAATGGACACATCCCTTCATAGTGCCATCTATAAATATAGGACAGCTCCTCTTGATGTCTGCCGGTCATTATTATTACTTTCCGAAAAAATGTCAGAGTAGGAAGTAGCTTGAAATCTGGCTACTAAAAGTGTGGGCAAGGGACAAACATCATGGCATCATCTTGGCGCTTACCAGAAATGCAGACTCAGCCCCCTCTTCAGACCTACTGAATCAGAACCTACACTTCAACAGGACTCTTGGGTGATGTATGTACATATTAAAAAGTCTGAGAAGTCCCACCCTACAAAACATCAAATCCATTCTCCCCTCCCAATCTAATTTTACAGAGAGGGAAACTGATTTTGAGAATGGGCAAGTGTTTTACCCTAAGCCATTATGTGTTAGCTGCAACTCTTGCTTGATTTCAAGGGGTCCAAAGACCAGATTTTTAGCATCGACAATCATTCCCCAGCAAGAAATTCAGCTCTTTTTTTTTTTTTTAAAGATTTTATTTATTTGACAGAGAGAAACACAGCGAGAGAGGGAACACAAACAGAGGGAATGGTAGCAGGAGAAGCAGGCTTCCCGCAGAGCAGGGAGCCCGATGCGGGGCTAGATCCCAGGGTCCTGGGATCATGACCTGAGCTGAAGGCAGGCGCTTAACGACTGAGCCACCCAGGTGCCCGAAATTCAGCTCTTTAAAAGAAAACATTCTTGGGGCACCTGGGTGGCTCAGTAGGTTAAAGCCTCTGCCTTCAGCTCAGGTCATGATATCAGGGTCCTAGGATCGAGCCCTGCGTAGGGCTCTCTGCTCAGCAGGGAGCCTCCTTCACCCACCCACCCCCACCGCCTGCCTCTCTGCCTACTTGTGATC
This sequence comes from Procyon lotor, assembly GCA_028646535.1. Taxonomy (NCBI): domain Eukaryota; kingdom Metazoa; phylum Chordata; class Mammalia; order Carnivora; family Procyonidae; genus Procyon; species Procyon lotor. The sequence goes on from CM053613.1 coordinate 48,239,876, forward strand.
TCTCTCTGTCAAATAAATAAATAAAATCTTTAAAAAAAAAATTTTTTTAATTATAAAAAAAAGAAAGAAAAGAAAACATTCTTAAAACCTAATGTGCTTGAGGGTTATAATTTACCAATTGTATCTGACAATCATTGCCACTGTGGGCCCAAGCAGCAAGTGATCCACAAAGCCAATGCGGGACTCAAGGAGTCAACTGTTTTTGAGATCCTGCTACATTTCTGTCCTGTGTCTTTTTTGTTTTCCAAATGAAAGAAAGGCCCCGATTTGATGTTCAGAACATGACAAAGGATAAAAAACGTTCCATTGCCTTCCCTAGCGAAACTGGAGAAAGGTCAGTATCAAAGGCAGCATCTAAACACTGGTCAGAATCCCAAGTCTGTGACCAGTGGAGTGGGTTTCCTCCATGGTGACCACACCATGGAACAAGGCTGAGGTGTCCTGTTTCTGATCTAAAGAAACTCCTGAGGTCTCCTGCTGAGTACCGGGACACCTTGGAAATGGGAGGACTGGATTTCCCCCAGTAGCTCCACTGAATTCTTTGTCTGATGACTAGTCACCTAATCACAGGGAACAAATCTTTTCTGGGTCACAGAAATCTGACGCGTGAAAGCAAGACTGACAAATACACCGTCTCACTGAACTGGCCCACACCAGGATGGGAAGAGATGCCTAACTACCTCCACTTTGGAAACTGCATGTAGGCACGTTAATTTAGTTTTTTACTGTGCCCAGGCACCCTGAAGAGAGACAGCTGGGCAGGTTCTCCAGCAAAATGCCCTGCAGCGGCTGGGGATAAGCTTGCTGTGGGTAGTCCCAATTGTTTCCTTTGTCAGATTTCCTAGGCGGCCATTCCAAGGCCCCTGAGCCAAAGGAAAAGGGAAGGGGGAAGGGCAGGGAGGGGTGGACTCCATCGCCAGAGCAAATGCTAGACTCACACACTTCCCTGAGGAACTGTTTGTCATTCAGTGTGGAGCCAGCCCCACCTACAACACAGAGGAACATATTTACATATTTCAACTCCATTGCTGGCTGAAGCGCTACAGAAAGTGATGATTCGTAAATAGCCAGGGAAGAAAAATGTTCTCGAAAAAGGATTTGCCTATCACTTCAACAGAACAGCTCAAAGTTATGCAAATCCCCTGCTCGAGGTTTGATTGTCACCCCTACCTCCCTCTACTACCCAGGCTCCCAAGCCTATAAGGGATTGCAAAGTAAACAGCCATGTTCTGGTTTAAAAGATGAAGTAGAAATCACAGTGTAGCCTACTGCTGCTCATGTGTGACAGAAGTCTTAGTATGGCATATGCCTGTGACCCTGCAATCCTGCTTTCTAGGAATTCTTCTTAAGGAAATACTATAATTACACAGAGTGCACAAGGGTGGTTACTGCAGCTTTGTTTTAATTAAAAAAAAACAACAACTGAAAATAAACAAAAAGTCAAAATTTCAGTACTGGTTAAATAAGTGATAGCATGTTAAAACACTGAGCTTCTATGCAGCCATTAAACATGTTGCCATAGGGAGAAATATAACATGAAAAGATCTGTCATTAAATGAATATACATGGTCAATACATTACGACTATGATCTCATTTTTTTACCTGCATAAAGTCACACGTTATGACTCAAAAAGTGGTGAAACTTATTTTCCTTCTGTTTTCTCTATTGTCTTACCTTGCTACAGTGAACACAAATACTTTGATAATTGGAATAAAAGTTGTTTTTTTTTAACTGTGGCAAAATAACAAATACAAAGGAGTAAAGCATCTACATTTACACTGTTTCATTAGAAGCTTTTCTTGTGGAAAACTCTGTGTCAGGGATCCATATATGCTGGACTCCCTGGAAACTGGGGCACATGTTACTTTCCAAGTGGCCCCCTAGCAGTCTGTCAGGGCAAAGATGGAGTGAGTGAGCTTTCAGCTACAGTAAGCCGGGCTGATAAACCGTGTAAGGCGGCAGGTAAAAATCGGTATCTCAGATCTAGAACTGACGTTGATTTACCCAGCTAGGCTCTTGGAATCAAATCTGCAAGAGGTGATTTAAATCCCATTGTTCTTTTGTTTCCCTTTTGAGATTTATGGATGTGGGGGAATGTATTGGGACAGAACAATGGCCAGCTGGAGGTCCAGGCAGAGTAGCTCTTTATTGGGACCAGACAGGGGAGGCTGAGTATCCAGGTGAGGATTTACACCAGGTGACATTCAATCTTATTTTCTTCAACCCCTCTGAGTTAGAGTGTAAGAGGGTATCTTACATTGAGTCCCTCACTTATATTGTTCTACAGTCCTCATCTTAAATTCCTAATGACCCTTTTTCCTATATTTTTAACTCTTGATCTGGAAATATCAGGTTATATAACATGCCAGTCTGCACAAGGATGTAATTCTGCCATAAAAAAAGGACTCAATGAGGGAGAAATTCTAACAAAACTGGAAATGACTTTTCTAAGAAAAGAGAAGATATTTTTGTTTCAAGCACTTGAGCTGTTTTTAAATAGACCATGGATGCAATGTTGCTGGTTCTTTGGGGGCTGTTGATTTTCCTGCCCAACCCCCACCCAATAAATGCACAGTGTTGGAAAAGGCGTGAAGGAAGTGGAAGGGAATGATCATATGTGAGGTTTTGTGACATTAATCCTTATTTTCTTATAAACTGGAGAATATCTTCCCACTTATAGGAGAGCAAACTGAAGTTCCAAAGGTAACTAAGGCCCCATCGCCAAGATTTCCACCCAGTAAGCAAAGGAGTTAAAGCCACATTCCATCAATTCACAAAATCAGAGAGGGTTAAAGAGATTATACCGTAGAGAGATCTACTGGAGGTCCAAATAGTCCAGTACCATAATACCCAGTCTTCCACTGCAACATGCGTTCAGTGGGGGAGCTCACGACCTCATGTTCCAGATTACTCCCTTCGCTCTAGAACTGCCTTCTGAGGATCCTTTTTCAGGCTGACCACTGGTTCCATCGCCCCTGCCCATCCCCCGGAACTGAGCAAGGCTGACCCTACTTCCTCCCAAAGTCCATTAGGGTGGTTTACTGACTTACTAGCCCCATTCTACCCCCATCCCCAAAAAGAGGCCCTGATGAAAACGGGAAGCTGGCAGATGAATCCAAGAAATCTCACAAACCGAACCTTTCCATCCTGACAACTTCCCTACCCTCAGAAGACGGTGAATTCACACGCCCACCTGCGCTCTACCCCCGCTCATTTAAAGATACATGCTGGGAATAAAACCTTCCCAGAATTAGCCCCCTAACGCTATAGGAACATCTCAGTCCTAAGTTTTGCCTGGAGAACGTGGGGGCGTTCACTTCCGCGACATTCACAACGAACCGCTGAGAGGCGACGCTCGTTCGCCCCGGGAAATCAGCTCAGACTGGTCCAGTTCCACTAGGTGGAAGAACTCCCAATCACCCTCACCAGAGAAAAGAGATTGTTTCTCATCATTCTCTTATAACGCCCACAAGGAGGGGAATCCCATTTTTGCTCGCTGTCTGGCCTCGCCGCACACCACTCCCCTTCCAGGCTCGCTCGCGCGCGCTCTCTCTCTCTCACACCCGCGCGCGCGCATACAGACACTCGCGCGCACACACAAACTTGCTTCCACCACCACCTGTGAAAACATCCCTCCTAACTTTGGCGAGGAGAGCTCCGGGGCTGAGCTGAGCGGCGGAGCGCCCGCAGCGCGCCGGAGGGCGGAGGATGGGGCCAGGCGGGGAGGGAGCAGCGCGGCCAGACCTGGCGCGGCGCGGCGCGGCTCTCGGGCTAGCACCCCGCCCGGACGCCGCGGTCGGGGCTCGGGTTTCCCGCGCAGGCCCCGCCCATCCGGCGGCCCCGCTCGCTCCGACTGCCGCGCGGCTCGGCCCCCGGAGAAGCCGGAAGCCGGGGGTACCCAGCAGACGGCAGCCGAGAACGCGAGGGGACCTCGGCCCGCGCAGCCTGCCCGGGACTCCGAGGTGGGGGCGATTAGGGGATGGCGGCGAGAGGCCCGCGGAGAGGACAGCGGCGCCCGAAGGGCGCGGAGGCCGTGGAGCGGAGGGGACCGGGGGAAACAGGTTGCCGCCGAACCTCGTCCCCTCTCCGCGACTGTCCCGCTGCGACCAGATTCCCGCCCTGTCCGGAGCAAGCACAGCCCGTCCGGGGCGCCCTCCTCCTTCCCGGACCCTCGCGGCCGGCCGGGAGCCTCTCAGGCAGCCGGGTTAAAGGCGCCTTCAGCAAGGTCAAGGCGCGGCCGGCCTGCACCTGGGGATTTTCCCTAGCCGAGCACGAGCTTTGTAATCGCATTGTTAAGGATCATGGCAGCGGCAGGAAATCCGAAAGGCCCCACAGGTCTGCGAAGGGAGGATTTATTTTACACGCAACACACTCAGACAGATCCGGGATTTCAGGGGGAGGGGATGCGGGGTTTCAGGACCGTGGAATGTGGCAAAAACAAAACCCTCTCCACCCAAGCACACCACCACCTCCTGCCTGCGGGGGGAGGGAGTTCAGGACCGCTGTGCCTCAGACTTCAGCGTTCCGCACGCCTCTGTCAGGTCTGGGGTGGTTTATCCCTCTACAGGCGAAAAAAAGATTTAAAAGCACTCCACTACTGTGGTTTCTCTATCAAAGACCATCAACATGCTACAGGCTGCGGCAGATATGGGAAGCAGGAAGAAGAGAATAAACGCAACAGAAGCAAACTGCGGTCCGCGCAGGATAGAAGCGAGGGGGCGGAAGCCATACTCTGCACTCATCCCCATCCTACCCCATTAGCGCCCAGCTAGCCCAGGAAACCAGGAATGGGTACCTACTGGTGGCCAACCGTGGCAGAAGCCAGCACTCTCCCTCCTATCCCACTAGAGTAGGCCTAGATGGCTGGCATGCTTGGCATCTCCAAGATGGACCAGAGAGCGCAGGCAGGTTTCTAAACACGTGAAGGGCACTGGATGTTAAGATGTGTTGGAGGAGATCTGAGCGGCAGAGAAGCGAGGCTTAGGGGTTCCCCAGTATGCAAAGTAAGTTTCCTAAAAGAGCATCCCTTGCAAGGCCTCCCAACACCCCCGAGACAGGTTCGGGCTCTGGGGACTCCACAAACCCTGAGTTCTGACTGACTTTTTCTCTCTGATCAATCCCAGAGTCTCTCCCCTATTCCTGTCTCGATAACCGGTCCTTTGAGGACAGTACCATCAGCACCCAACGCTGATCATGGAAGTGGGCGCCGTGGTGCCAGGCGTCTCCCTGCCCTCCGGTCCCGGGATAGGTGCGCCCCGGTACTTACATTCCCCAAGCAGGCAAACTTTCAGGTTTTGTCTTTCGCGAACCGTGTGCTCGCATCATGGTTCTGGGTAATCACTGAGCCAGTTTATGTAATTGCCCGCGATGCCGTATGGCAGATCTTGCGTGCACCGCCGCACAGCTCAGCACTTGGGCACCTTCTCGCCCCCGCGCTCGAATCCCAAGCGTGCCCCGCCGCCGCCTTCCACAAAGCAGTAAGGCGATCTCGTGGATTCGTCAAAAACCAAGGGTGCCGGCAGGATCTACCAACCCCCAGGCTGCCTCAATGCGCCCCTTTCGCTGCATTGGTGTCTTATGGATAACTGCATCTCTACAACCTCGCCAGGCCTGGGGGGGTGGGGGGGTTGGGGATAGAGACACACGCGGGGTGGGTGGGGGGAGGTTGGCGCGGTTCTAAAGAGGATTCCTTTTACCCAACCGAGTAATAATACCCTCGTACACATGGACCAAGGTGCATAAATCTCCTTAACGTGTCGCCCTGAAAGGGAGACAACTTCGAAAGTTGGAGACCACGCAGTTGAATTTCTAGTACTTTCCAACCTCGCCTAGGCGGGGACAGGGCCGAGGAGGGGCAGGCAGCGGCCAGTGAAGCCCACCCTACCGCGCAGCCAAGGAAGACTCACCAGTTGAACCTTCCCTCGCCCCCAGTAGTTGGCTGTGTATTCCCTGGTTGTGCGTACACTCCCTCTCTCTCTTTCCCCCCATACCACCTTTACATCTGCTTCCTTCAAGAGACTGCATTTTTAAAACGCGAGGAAAATGACGGAGCTCGCTGATCACATTTCAACCCCGAGCAAATTTCTCCAAACCGGGGGTGCGAGTAGACACACACACACACACACACTCACACACTCACACCGAGGAGCTCTCTGAGCGTCCACCGGCGGCTGCAGCCTCCACTCTCTGGGAAGGGAACGTCAGCACCGCTGCAGGGCGGCGGGCGAGGAGAGGCGAGCGCCGCGCGGGCTGCAGAGGGCGCGGGGCTGGGGTCGCTCTCTCGTTTCTCCGCTTCAACCGAGGTGCACGCGGGGCCGCTGCAGCCGGTGCTCGCCCGGCAGGACGGGCTGCAGCCGCCAGAGCCCGGCGCCGCCTCCCAGGGTCCTCCAGCGCCCGCCGGGGCCCAGGGGCAGGCTGGTCTGCAGAGGGGCTGCGGACGCTGGGGCGGGGAAGGGGATCCCCGCGAGGAAGACGAACCCAGGCGCGCCGCCTCCCTCCCACCCGTAGTCCCGAGTCCCGGACCTGCGCCCACCTCCCCACTGTCCCCTAACCTTCGCTCTCAGACTAGTCCGCGGCGGGCTCCGGGGGCTGCGGCGACGGAGGCTCGGGCTCCAGACTGGCTCCCCTCGCCGGCAGCCTCCCGCCCAGCCACCCTCCCTTCCTCCCTCGGTGCGGGCCGAGGGAGCAGGAGAGCGTCTCCGGGAGCCCCGGGCGTCCGTACCAGCCGCCCCGACCCCGCAACCGCCGCCGAGCAAAGAGGGGCGAGGGAGCCGGCGAGACGCCGCCGCGGTCCCCAAGGCGCTTTTCCGTAGAGCGGAGCGCGCCGCCTTACCGTGGCTGCAGGCTGCCACCGCCGGGGAAGCGGGGAGGAGGGCGGCAGGGAGGCTCAGCGCCGCGCCGGTGACTCCTCTGGCTCTCGGCGGCGCGGCTCCTCGGCTCCGCGACCCGGAGCAGGGCGCCCAGGAAGGAGCGGGTCCTGGCTCTGCGCTCAGCTCCAGCGAGACCAACAATAGCTCCCGAGGGGAGCGGAGCCCCAGCGAGCCTCCAGCCGCGCGCGCACGCCCGGCTCCCGCTCCCGGCCGCTCCCGGCCGGCGTCCCTGCCAGCACTGCTGCCCCACATGAAACAGCTGCAATCCCGAGGCTTCTGGGGGGTTGGGGCGGGTGTGTGCGCGCGCGTGTGTGTGTGAGTGTGTGTGTTTAATAGCTTCCCTCCTCTTCTTCCCCTCCCTGCCTGCTCGCCTGCCTGCCTCCGTCCCCCACCCTCGCTCTCTTACACACAGACAGAGAGGGCGAGCGAGAGAGACACACACACACTCACACGCACACGCAGGTTACATGAATGGGAGGCGGGAGCCAATCCTGCGAGGCTGGGCGAGCCGCGGCGCCCGGGCGCTGCAAGCAGGGCCGCACCACCGCGCGGGGGGGCGCCACGCAGGTGACGCGCGCCCTCCGGGGGCCCCTCGCCGCCTCTCGGCTCGCCCCAGTCTCTGTTCTCGCCGATGGCTTCCTCTCTCCCCCTTCCCTCCTTTCACTCTGCTCCTTTCTCCATCTTCGCTCCCTCTTACTGCTTTTTCTTTCTCGAATTCTCCTAGTTGTCTCAGTTCAGTAGCGTCCTCGGCCTGCTCTTTTTTTTTTACCGTCTCCGCTCGCTTAGTCCCTTTCTCAAACTTTCTCCTTCCTCGTCCCGACTTCTCGCTGCTCCCTCCCCTCTCGCCTTTTGTTCTCTCCCCTCCCACTTTGGCCGTCTCCCCCGCGTCTCTGTGCTCTTGTCTGGTCTCCTCGCCCTCTCTCTCTTCGCCTGTCCCCGGGTCTCCTGGGGCCGGTGGCTTCCCTTCCCGCCTACCCCCTGATGTTATTTCACACCCTCAACACTTTTCCAGGGACAGCCCCTCTCGCATTGCTGCTGCAGCACAGCCAGAGGTAATTAAGAACTGAAAACTTGAGTTCGTTCCTCAGGCTCACAAGATGCCCAAAGAAAGGCCCTCCCTCGGACAACTTCCCTTAAAACCATGGTAACAGCTACTCAGTCGTGATAACAATCATTTAAAAAATAACTGCAGAGAACGTGGTCCAAGAGATTTGTCCTTCGCATTTCTGGACTCTGATCGCCAGCACATTTCTAGAAGGGCATTTTCATGGGGATGGGAGACGCAGCCTGGTGCAGTGGCAACTCGCAAGGGCTTTGGAGAGAGACTGGAGAAATTCCCACAGCAGCCGCGCTGCATGCTAGCTGTAGGTCTTGGTGCAAATTATGACCTCTGGCCCTGCCTCAGGCTTCTCCTCTGTAAAATGGATAATTATACCTACCTCACCCTTTATGGTGAGGGTTAAAGAAAAAAAGAAAGCAAGCACTGGGCATACAGAAGTTCAAACAATGTGACTTCCTTTCTCCTCCCCCCACCATTTTTAAAAACTCCCTTCATGATCTTCTGCTACATTATATCTCCTGAGTCTAAAGTGTGCAATGAAGGAGGCAATGTGACAATGCAATGTTATAGAAATATGAACCAAGGTCTAGGATATTTTAAAAACTCTTATATGAACAGGAGATTGTTTAGCCAGCTGATTACAGAGGCATCAGAGAGATTATAAACTTTAGGTGCAGGAATGCTCCTTCAACATCTCCTGACTAAGGCTTCCTAGAAAGTCGGGGTCAGGGGTAGGAGTGGATTTGGGGGGAAAGGTTCCCTGCACTCTGCCCAATCTATTTTTAAAATCTTCGTAACCAAACACTAACCTGTGACAAAGCCTCTGAGACTAACAAAAATGTCAAGTCTCTGCCTTTGGATAGCCTTTATCAACTTTGTGTCCTCACTACAGATATCAGATGCTTTCCATAAGCTGTGATGGACAGTTAGAATCAGTCCTTTGACAAATATTTGTTGACCACCTGCTCTGTTGCTGGTACCCTGGTGGGCTGTGGGCATCCAGCAGGGAGGCAAGCAAGCCTTGCCTTTATGAGCCTACAGTGCAATGGACGTGTCTGATGAATGGGTAATAGGGAAATTAGTCACATATACCTTGAGAAATATCATTTGTTTGGTGGACAGAATCTTTCAATATATGAGGTCCATGGCAGAGGGGATAAGAAAGGAATCCATGAATGAAAATTTTGGAATCCACTGTTCATTCTGTGTACCTCATTCAACTGATGGGAAAACAGAGCCCCCAAGCTAAAAGTAGCAGGGGAAAGTATGATGGGAAACAAGATAGCTTGCATCCTCTCAAAGTATCTTTGATTAATTTCAAAGGGAAAAACAGTAACTTTACAGTTGAAAAACCTGGCCAACTCTGCCTTAAGTAATGAATAAGTCAGTATCACTGGTAATGTGATAGGTAGACATCATGCACCTCCTGATGTGACACACTGAGAGGGACAAAAGAACCTCACTTCTGTGGTATTCCTGCCAAGAATAAACTGAATCTAATCATGAAGAAACATCAGACACACCCAAATTGAGGATCATTCAATGAAATAATTGTCACGTACTCTTCACAAACACCAAAATCAGGTAAGAGAGAGACTCTGCAACCGTTCTAGATTAAAGGAATGGCTTAGCTGTCATGACAATACATATGACAATACATGGTCCTGGAATGGGACATTAATAGGACAATGTTAATTTCTTGATCTTGATACTCTGTTTATGCGGAAGACTTTCCTGGTTTTTAAGACCCATACAACTGAAGTATTTAGAGGTTTAAAGAGATGAAGAAATTCCTGCCTTCAAAGAGGGGCATAGTGTGGTGCGTTTCTGCCTAAGGAACAGGCACAGTATGAGCACAGAAGGCTCCCCAACCAAATCCCTGTGGGTAAGGGAAGACTTCTTGTAGGAGGTGGCATTCAAGTTGAATCGTGAAGGCAAGAAAATCAGCTAGACCATAAGGGAAAGGAGGCACTTTTTAAAATAGAAGTAACAATACAGGGATGGTTGAAAACATGAGGCAGATTATGGCTTCAGAGTTGGCACATGAAAGGAGTACCTGGGACAGTCTAGACAAGTAGATCAGATTGGATTTTGAAGGGGCTTGAGTGAAGCTAAGGAACTCAAACATCTTGAAAGCTCAGGTATAGGGTGGGGATGGGGAGCAGAGAGTTATAGTTATCCTTACTATTTTAAGGTAGAGGAGGCATGTGATCTTAAGTATTTGAAAAAGAGGATCTGGCAGATGTGTAGAGAGGTGGATTAAAGGCCAGAGAAGAACAGAGATGCTGAATTAGGTCATTTAGGTAAACTCAGGCAATAAAAGTGAGGATGGAGAAGGGAGGAGAGATTTAAGAGAGATTGAGGGTGTAAAATGAACAGATTTTGGTGATTGGCTGAATGGAGGTGGGCAAGGAGAAGTGCAAAGTGCCTCCTAATTCTCAAGCTTGGGTATCTGAGTGGAGGGTAGCACTAATCACTTCCATGTCAAGAGAGTTGGAGGTTGTAGAGGGGAGAGTAAGGTCAGCTGTTACTGTGCTGTAATCTAACTCTGTAACTAGCTTGATATTCTCCAGTGCGACCGCTCTGTGCTCTAGGAAACTCAGCTCTAAAATTCAGCCTAAGACCCTCCAAATGGCCAGCCCCGGTTATTACCCAGAAAAACAAACAAAAAACAAACAAAACCAATAGATTAGATAGAAGATCAGTACATCATTTGTAATAATGGGGAAAAGTTGAAACAGCTTAAATCATCAAGTAGGATTTAAGTAAGTTGGAGGACAGCCTTGTCAGATTATCGAGCCACTCTAAAGTTGTTCTTCTTTGCAGAGTTTCTCAGGCTGTGGAAAAATGCCAGTGCTATCATGTAAAATTTTTAAAAAGCATATTTCAAAATTGTTAACTGCACAAAAATTTCCCTGAAGAAAACTCTGAAAAAAAAAAAAAAAACCCCTACCAAAAGCATGCCAAATATTAACAATGGTTGCCTCTGGGTGATAGGATTATGAGTAATATATATTTTCTTCTTCAAGCTTTTTGGGTACTTTCTAACTTCCCCACAATGACATTCATTACTTTCATAACAAAAATTAAAAGCTGTCATTAAAAAAAAACAAAACAAAAACAAAAATGGCTGTGACCACCCCCCCACCTTCTTCTATTTTATCCCTTTTCAATCCACCCTTCCTACTCTCTCTGAAGACTAACTGCCTTTTAAGCTTTACCTTTGAGAGTGAAATAAGAGGGCATTTAACAAATCAGGGTCAATTATCAGCTAGGCTGAAGAGGGGGAGAAGGCGTTCTTTCTTATGCAGGCAGATATGTTATTAGAGCTGTTGAAACTGTATATATTAAAGACATTTGCGTTGCCCTTATTGATTTTATGCTATGTTACCAGGAAAAGAACACCTATAGTGGGGCCAAGAAAGTGTGAGCCTTTAAAGGGCAAGTTTTAATTACAAAATGTATTTATTTGTAAAACCTCTTCTCTTCATAGTCCAGCAGTTACTGTAAAATTGTTTCAGAAAGTAGGTATTTCAGGCAAGGACACATGTGGGGGCAAGGGTCAATGCTTCGTGCCTGTCATCTGATATATATCAAATACACAAACTGGTTACATAGGATTGGGCCACCCACTGATAAGCACCATCAAACGTTCACAATTAGAGGGCAGGAAAAGTGCTAGCCCCAGGATGTTCTCATTCTTTGGAAAGGTTGCTGTAAATGGCTCCCTGGTAAGGTTCCCTCAACATTTGTGATTTTCAACTCACAGAAATGTTTACTATGTGCACAGGCTCCCCAACCTAATAATAATATCTTACACAAGCAGAGCCCTTCACCTTTTCAAAGGCCCTCCACATCTGTTGATTCACTCAAGCCTTACTCCCCCTGCCCCCTTCCCACTAGGATCCTGTTACTTCCGGTTTGCATGGGAGCAACAGGGACCCAGAGAGGCAGACAGGTTGCTAGAACTAAAGAAAGAATAGGAGCCATTCTTGGAAACCCCTCTATGTGGCTCTGGCCCTTCCCCAGTGAGTTCTGTTATCAACTTCTCAAGGTAACTTGGGAGGGAGGGCAAGTAAACTGGAGTGTGTGTGCTTCCGGCTTAACAGAATCAGAAGGTACTCCACTCTGCAGATTTCCAGGACCATGCCTTTCCCAGAATAACCCCATTTTTAAAAGCCAAGGGGTGAGGCTAGGTGTTATTTTCTGGGAGGTAACTCAGTTTAACCTGTGAGCTTTCTGTCTTGAGGGAATTCAACACTGGTATTTGGGCGTTAACAATGACTTCTGAATGTTTCTGCTGCAAAAGGAGAAAGCCTCTGCTTGGTCTCCCACACATCTTCTCCTTTGGAGAAATAGTTGGGTCTTTTTCTTTCCCCACCTTCACTCTAATGTTCAGCACAGTATTTGGTACTTAGGGACTCTTAGTAAATATTCCTGCACGGAGTAAAGGAACAGATACTAGTAATAAAATAGCTAGCATGTACTGAGCATTGTGCCCAGGATTGGGCAGAGGGCATTATCTCATTTACATTTTAGAGCAACACCATGTGGTAGATATGATTATTATCCCTACTCCATAGGTGAGAAGACTGAACCAGAAAGAAGTTAGGCAGTTTGTCCAAGGTCCTAATGCTTAATAAATGGCAAAGCCAGATTCCAGCTTGGGTTGTTCTGAGTCTAGGATCTTAGCCACCATTCTGTATTGGATGGACGGATGGACGGATGGACGGATGGATGGATGGATGGATGGATGAGTAGATGGGTGAAAGGATGGATGGATGGATAGATGTATGGAGGGAAGGATGGATGGATGGAGGGAGGGAAGGATGTATGGATGGATGGGATTAATGGCACTGGCAGTGAAGTGAGCTCTCCATCAACCACTGCAGTACATTTGATGTGTGGTTAATCTTGTCTAGAGTAGGTCATCGCATGACTTTTCATGTCTGCATCCTGTTTATTTCCTTCATCATGTATTTCACAAGCCGCAGTTATGTATGAATTTGTTTTACTTTTTCTTTAAACATCTGCCCAACTTGCAGTATAAGTTGCAAACTCAACTCAGTTCCATGAGTGTCTTGATCACTGTTGTGATCCACAACACCTAGTACAAAGCCTGGCACAGAGGAGATAGTTCCATAAATGTTTTTGAAATGAGTGAATGAATGTGGGCTCCCATCCTTCTTCAGAGGTGGAGGGCCTCTGAGCGTGCATACACGAGCACTTGTGAAAGACGGGCATTTTACATGAATTTACTCCCTCCCCTGCTGATGCTGACTTTCTGCCTTGGAGGTCATGTAGTTCCGGCAGTGGAGCTGAGATTCATAGGAGCACATTATGGTTCTGATTGTGCTCCTCCAAGGACGTTTGCACCCAGATAACAGGGCAAACATCGATCAGAAAATAGCAGCATCTGTTGTGGTCAAGATGACGAGCTTGCAGAATCCCACGGTGGAAGCATCCTCTCTGATCAGGTCAGCCCCCGCTTTTACAGCAGAGATGCACTGTATCAGCTGACATCACTTGCACAACGTTCCCATTCTGAGGGCTGCTGGCAAGGTCTCCTCCAAAGGGGGTCTCCTAAAGCCTTCCTTCTGCATGCTTAAGGCCACATGATCCTTTCGAAAGAGGATGTCTCAGCCAAGGCCTCCTTTCTTGCTGATTTTTGTTCTCTTTTCTTACTTGCCTAACAGACTTCTTTGCCACTTGCGGTGAAATCTGCCTTTTCTTCAGCAGGGTAGACCAGGTGGTCGAGGCTGGTCCTCTACAAAGCTAAATCTGTTTGTAGTTTCAGAAGTTTGCAGCCTTTACTAGAACTGTTTATTGGTCCAGGGGCCATTTGCCCAGAGGTGATCAGGAATGAAACAAAGTAAAAATAAAAGCAACCACAAAGGCCTTCACTAAATTACCAAGCCTCCATAGGGTGATTCTAATGACTGTGATACCAGACACTGACCTAATGCTTTATATGTAGTCATACATTTAATCCTTATAACAGTCCTATAAAATAAAGCATATTCCTACTCCCCAAATAGAATATAATCCAACATTCCTAGGCCTTATCAGCCTGTGGGACAAAAGGAGTAGCATTAATGTTAATTCCCAAATAAACACTATTCTGGCCTGCATACTACTTTTTCCATATAACAATATATCTTGGAAATAAGTGCCTCCTCATTCTTTTTTATGATCGCATACTGTTTGATTATATGGGTTAATTATCTGAATTTAACCACAGGGATCATGGTGATTGTGATATATTCATTTAAATAAATATCAAGCACTTAACCTAAGGTTAGGTCCATACTAGCTGTTCAAAAATGTTAAATAAGGGGATTAAATTACATGATAACTATCGGGTCTGTTGACTCTTAAAAAGAAGCAACCCATAAGAGGTTGAAGTTTCAAATCAGTCGGGAAAGGAAGAACCTTTCTTTTTTAAAAGATTTTATTTATTTATTTGACAGAGAGAGAGAGAGATCACAAGTAGGCAGAGAGGCAGGCAGAGAGAGAGGGGGAAGCAGGCTCCCTGATGAACAGAAAGCCCAATGCAGGATGCTTAACCCACTGAGCCACCCAGGTGCCCCAAGGAAGAACCTTTCTTTTAACAGTGCCATTGTAACCAACAAATCATTTTGGGGGGCAAGAAGTCAGATCCCTGTCCATTATAATATCCCTCTAAAATTTTTCACATTGAATATAAAAAATGAAAACAGAAAATTCTAGAAGCAAGTAGGTGACAATTTATATCATTTTGGAAGTGAAGAAAGAAGCCATGTTTAAGTGTGACATGAAAAGGGAAAAATTTTTAAAGAAAAATGTCTAAAACTTGACTGTATAAAATTTCTGAAATGTTACTTGTATATTTATAAAATCAAGACAAGAATCAAAGGAACAAAATATTGAGGAATTATTTGAAACATACTCAAAAAAGCGCTGTTATCCTTAATATATAATGAGGTTTTACAAATGTATAAGGAAAAGACATCTCAATAGAAAAGTAGGCAAAGCATATAAAAAGCTAATTTACCAAAAAAGTACAAAGCTAGGCATATGAAATATATTTAACTCACTTGTAACTCCAAGAAATGCCAGATACAATAATATTCAAAGGTTTTTTTTCTTTTTGCTTATCAAATGAGAAAAGTATTAGAGAAATATGACATGCCCAGAAAATAGTTACTCTCACTAATACTGCCAATGGGTAAATATCAGCACAACCTTTTTGAAAGAGGGTGTGCAGAGGTAAAAAGGTAAAGGTAGTCACATTTACCAAAACCTTTCTATTGTGTCAAGTTTTCAGTCAAGGAATTTATGTCTACATTTAAGAGTTAATTAAGAGAAAATAATCATGGATGGACTTATGTAAAGAATTATGTAAAAGAGTTTGATCAGTGTTAGTAGTAATAGCAACAAATTGGAAACAATCTAAGTGTGAACATATTAGTAAACAATCAATTGTATTATGGTCATTCATAGTATGATGAACTGTTATCTAGTCATCATAGACTATGGTGAGAAGAATAATGAACTGAAAAGAACTTACAATACATATTTTTGTGACCTTTCTTTAACTTATTATAGAAAATGTGAGACAAATACAAAGTTTGGTAAATAAATTATACCCATCACCTAATTTCAATGATTATTATTTTTTATTTTTATTTTATTTTTAAGTAGGCTCTGCACCCAGCATGGGTCTTGAACTCGACCCTGAGATCAAGAGCTGTTTGCTCTACCAACTGAGCCAGCCAGGCAGCCCTAATTTCAATGATTATAAAATTCATGTCCAATCTTGTTTTATCTATAGTCCTCCCCACTTACTGCCTCCCCTATTAGTTAGAAGAAAATTTCAGGCAACATTTTATTTTGTCCATAAATATTTTAGTAAATATCTCTAAAACATATGAACTATTTTAAAAAATAACCACAATATATCACTACATTTTAAAATAACAATAATTCTTTTTTAAAGATTTTATTTATTTACTTGACAGAGAGAGAGAGATCACAAGTAGGCAGTGAGACAGGCGGGGGGAGGGGGGGGTGTCGGGGGCAGAGAGAAGCAGGCTTCCTGCTGAGCAGAGAGCCTGATGCAGGGTTCGATCCCAGGACCCTGAGATCATGACCCAAGCTGAAGGCAGAGGCTTTAACCCACTGAGCTACCCAGGCACCCCTTAAAATAACAATAATTTCTTAATGCCATCAATGGTCCTGTCATCATTCAAACTCCCCTGATTGTTTCATAATTTTTTTTTAAAGATTTTATTTATTTATTTGACAGAGAGAAACACAGCGAGAGAGGGAACATAAGCAGAGGGAATGGTAGCGGGAGAAGCAGGCTTCCTGCCAAGCAGGGAGCCCAATGCAGGGCCCGATCCCAGGACCCTGGGATCATGACCTGGGCCGAAGGCAGACACTTAACGACTGAGCCACCCAGGCGCCCCGATTGTTTCATAAATCTTTATTTTTCCAGTTGGTTTGTTTGCATCAGGATCCAAATAAACTTCATGCATTGCAATTGGTTGATATAGCTACTAAGTCTCTTTTGACAGCCTTTCCTCCATTTATTTTTCCCCTCACTTATACATTCTTCTTAAAGAGACAGGGTTGTTTGTCCAAGAGAGTTTCCAATAACCTGAATTTACTGAAGGCACTCTTTTGGTTTAACTGTTTTACAACTTGTATTTCCTGTAAATTGGTTGGTAGTTCTAGTAGCTTGACTCAATTCAGAGTTAATTCTTTGGGTAAGACTGTCTAGATGTCATTGCGTACCACACCTGTCTTTGTGATGTTAGTATTCTGTGGTGCTCATCCACTAGACTCATCACTCACCTAGAGGTTGTACTGGTCATGCATGGATTTATCGATATTCATTCCTTCTTCACTTTTAACTGGAATATTTCTATAAAGAAAAACTTTCTCTATTGAACTATTTGCTGACTAAAGAGGCAGGTTAAGTGTTTGATACTTTCCTTTAACTTATCAGTTTCCCAAAGAATGATCTAGTTCCCTAGAATTCTGAAGAGGTAAGCAAAGAGGTTTTTGTTTCGTTTTGTTTTGTTTTGAAGTGTCATTATGAGTTCATGTATTTAAATATGGTTGATGTATTTTCATTCATTTTAGTTATTGTGCATACTGATGTTCAAATTGCCCTATCTTTGACCAATGGGAACATCTTCAGATTGACTCCCAGGACTTTGATAGCCTCCTTCCCCTCCCCCTACCCACCCTGGAATAATAGGCTGTTTCAGGCTCATCTTGTATCTATTCTGTGCCAGATCTGAAATCATCCATTTTAGGAGGACCCTGGTTCTTTTTAGTGGGAAGTGGTAGTTAGAAACCAAAATCTTGTTACTAGAAGTTGCTTATTGCTACTGGGTTAGTATTATTTACAGCTTTTTTTAATTGGCAGATTTAGGAAATTTTTTAAAAAGGAAAATTCACTATGTGTTTATCCCATTATTTCTAACTTAACTTCTTTAGTCTTCTATCGACATCACCCTCCTTCCATTACAAATAATAAATGATGCTATAGAAAAATATTTATTTATTTGTCAAAATAGCCACAATATTTATTTTACTGGAAATAATGATACATGTATATAAATCGTAAATATATTCCATATGTGTATATCAAAGATATAGAAGTTAGCAGTGATTATTTCTTGATGATACAGTTAAAGGTAATTTTTGGTTTCCTTTGGTTTCTTTTTCTTTCTTTCTTTTTTTTTTTTTTTTTGCTTTTTAGTATTTACAGGAGTTCCATAATAAACCTATTTTATTTTTGTTATAAGAAAAAAATTGCTAAAAACCAAAAATAAGCCAGATGGTATAAATTAGAGTAAACTGTCTGCCAATCTTATATGTGGGTAGAATAATGATATTCTATTACATCTGTGGAGTG
Organism: Procyon lotor; assembly: GCA_028646535.1. Classification (NCBI taxonomy): domain Eukaryota; kingdom Metazoa; phylum Chordata; class Mammalia; order Carnivora; family Procyonidae; genus Procyon; species Procyon lotor. The sequence continues at coordinate 48,257,717 of CM053613.1, forward strand.
CTTTACAATTTACAAAGCATTTTACATCCATTATCTTTCGTGATCAGCACAGCACCGTGAAGGAGTCAGAATAGAAAAACTGTCTTAAAGGAAAAGAAAATAGAGGTGTAAAAAGATCACGCATGATGGAAACAAGGTTAGAATTCAGGGCTCCTGACTTCTTTTTTTTTTAAGCAGGCTCCATGCCCAGTGTGGGCTTGAACTCACATGCCCTTGAACGCAGGGCTTGAACTCAAACCCTGAGATTAAGACCTGAGCTGAGATCAAGAGTCAGACACTTAACTGACTGAGCCACCCAGGTGCCCCAGGACTATCAACTTCCTGTTCAGTGTTCTTTCTCCTGCATAATATCTGGCTCTGGGTGATTGTTATTATACTTTTGTTTTAGAGTAAGACAAGAAGACCCTACAGTGTCCTGTTTGTTGCTTAGAATGTTATCCTCAGAACCTTCTTTCTGTAGCATTACGTTTGGAGGCCCATAAAAATGCCAGCACTTATTGTTCAACTTAATTTTTATTTTTAATCAAAGTAACTCATTAACATAATTTTAAAACTCAAATATTCTAAAAGGATTTTAACCCACTGAGCCACCCAGGCGCCCCTAGTCTAAAAGGATTTTAACGCAGAACAGCAGTCACCTGCCTTTCCATTCACCCCCTTAACTCCACCTGATGGTCTTCCGCTCCAGAGGAAGCCACTTTCAACCATGTGAACTGCTTCTTCGGGTTTTTATTTCCATATTACTAGATAACTTGTTTCTACTACAATGTCTGGAGTTTTAATACTTAGATATTATCAACATGGTTCCCTTATTGAAGATGATAATTTAACTGTCCTTTTCCTCTTTAACACAGACTGCCCTTTCCCTCATCTTCTCGATACACTTGCTTCACCATCTTCCCTTAAACAGTAGTATTTCCATCACTATGATTGTGTAAAAATTATTCTCAGCTCAGCCATGTGGTGTGCTATGATGTTCTTTCTTGTGTGGAATTTTGTTTCCTCTTGAGTTACCAATTGGCTCTCTCTCTCTCTCTTTTCAGATTTATTTGGTGTTTCAGACACCTGTCACCATTTCACCCCCAAACAGTCTGCCAGGTTATAACTTTTCTCTCAATACATTCCAATCCATCCCATAATCTGCCAGTTCCTTTTCTTCCCTTCTATTTGTTTGCTTCCTTTCCTTTGCCCTAGAAATGTAGTTTCCCCTTGCCTCAATGGTTTCCGTATGGACTCGTTGCTTTGGAGGCTTGCTGCTGGCTTTCGTTTCAGGGTCTCTTGTTCTACTGTATTCCCGGAAATTTGATTAGATCTCACACCTATTATTTACATCTTTGATTTCCATGTCTTCCTTTGTCTTCCCATGTCTTCACTTTTTTTGTTTAGCCTTCACACTGAGAACAAACATGTGGGAGGTGACCTTCTTGAGATCTTATTTGGTTTGGACACAGAATCCTAGGTTAGAAATAAATTCCCTATAATTTTAAGGACACTGATGTATCCATTGTTCTTTTGCTCCCAGTGTTAAGAAGTCTGATACTGTTTTTGCCTCTTTATCCTGTTTTTGTGAACTTCCCCCGCCTCTACTACTCACTGAAGTTTTTTAGGATCTTCTCTTTTCTTCAGAAAATTTCTTCAGAAATCACACAAATGAGTGGCATGGAGTCTCCTTTCCTGCAGTGTGCTCAACTGTTGCTGGGATCTTTGACTCCAGAAACTCTGAGGGATTTGTTCAATTTTATTGCTGGGACGCCTGGGTAGTTCAGTTGTTTAAGCATCTGCCTTCAGCTCAGGTCATGATTCTGGGGTCCTGGGATCCAGTCCTTATTGGGCTTCTTGCTCAGATGGAAGCCTGCTTCTCCACCTGCCTGGTCTGCTTCCTGCTCCCCCTGCTGTGCTCTCTCACTCTCTGACAAATAAATAAAATCTTTAAAAAAATATTTCAGGGGTGCCTGGTGGCTCAGTGGGTTGAAGCCTTTGCCTTCGGCTCAGGTCATGATCTCAGGGTCCTGGGATCGAGCCCCGCATCGGGCTCTCTGCTCAGCGGGGAGCCTGTTTCCCCCTCTCTCTCTGCCAAATAAATAAATAAAATCTTTAAAAAAAATATTTCATTGCTGATTTTCTTATTCTCTATTTCCAAAACTCCTGTTATTCAGATATTGAAGCTCATAGACCATTTCCAATTTTTAAATCTTCTCTTTCCTGTCTTTCATATTTTTGCTTTATTCTTTCTGGGAGGTTCTCTCAGCTTTGTCTACCAACCCATTTGTTGACATTTTTATTCTGCTGTCATATTTTTAATTTTCAGGACCTGTTTCAGTGGTTTGGATATTTTTCTCTTTAAACAAAGCCTCTAGTTCTTGTTTCATGTACATATCTTTCTTTTCTCTCTAAGAATATTAATGATACATTTTGTGAAATTTTCTACTGTTCCCTACATTGTTTCTATGTTTTTGAGGCTTTAAAAATGTTATTTTGCTTTTGTTTTTATTTTTTATTGTAAGAGCTTTGCTCAGATATTGATGATCAATGACTACCCATGGCTTATTTAGTGAAAAACTGATTGGAAATTTTAGCATGTAAGAGCAATATCTTGCCTAATGGGCTTGCCTGTAGGATCATCTGGCTAATTCGTTGGCAATTCCTTAACACTGTCTGTAAGTCTTTTCTCAAGGGCCACTCAGTTTCACCAGAAAGGAATCTTCTGGTCCCCTCCTGAGGAGGGTAAGACTGGCTGCTAAGATTTTCTAGAAGCTTCACAGGGGAAGGGAATTAGGAGGCAGTCTCATTATTTCTATACAGACTTCATTTACTCCTCTCATTCCTGTTTTCAGCACAATATATCTACTCTTAGCTGCGCTGTTTTCCCCACATCTGGTTTCTCATTCACTCCTTCACTCTGGACAGTAACTCGGCAGTCATCTCATTGTCCGAGGAAGAGGCAGGCACTCAGGAGAAGAGCAGGACACAGGAAGAAGGAATCTTAAGACATTCAACCCCACCCAGACCCCTCACTTTTAGAAGTGCCTGAGCTCCCAATTTCTGAGCTTTCCTGGGGCTCTGCAGTGAAATGAGATAGCTTGTGGGCTTTCACCATGGAGAGCTCTGGTTTACTTCCTCGGGTCTGCCTAAGTCAATTATTTCTTGCCCATCTGCTTTATAGATCCAAAATCCTATTGTCTCTCCTCTCTGATTATTTTTTTCTTTGTGGTTTTGTGTTTTGTGACTTTTCTTCATTTCTGTTTCGTTTTAGTAGGTGTTGGAGAGGGAACGGGAGCAAAAGCCTACAGTAAAACCTCCATGGGCAGCAGATGTCCTAACCCTTCTTTAAGGCCAGCACTTTAAGAGGCATTCAACTGACTCCAGAGGGTTGAGCTCCTTCTCGGAGAAGCACTGTGGCTCCGCTGTCCACACGCAGGGCCCTACAAGAATCTGGGAATCTGACTTTCCTCACTTTTCAATAGCAGCTAATAGTGCCTGCCTTGTTGGATGTAGTGAGGATACCTGGGATGCTATCTGGTCTGTGTTTTTAGCTCCCAGTCCTTTGAAGAATATCAGCTATATTTTTTTCTATTATGGTTACTGGCAGGCTGTGTTGGGGGTGGGAGGAAATTTCATTGGGTTGTTGAAGGAGACAGAATTACACAGGGAACTAGACAAGCCTCTTTTACAAATGCTTTGGCGACAAGTTCTGGCTTATTGAAAGTAATAATGGCAGTGACGATAACTAATTTTCTTAAGAATTTTCTTAAGAATTTTCTTTTCTTAAGAATTTTCTTAAGAATTTCCAATCACCATACTTTACATGGTATCTCAGTTAAGTATGACAATGAGCCTATAAAAAAGTACCGTCATTATCTCCATTTTGGAAATGAGCAAACAGAGGAGTGGAGGTGTTCAATCACTTGGTCAATATCACACAACAGAGATCTGGCTGGCCTCAGATGAAAACCCTCAACCTGTCTAGAGCTGTTACTTGTAATACCGAGGCCAGAGCTTCTCAAACTTTATGTGCTCACAAATCACCTGAGGGTTCTATAGGGCCAATTGGTAGGTTTGGCTTCGGGCTGAGATTCTGCTTTTCTACCAAGCTCCCAGGTGACCCCGGTGCTGCTGGTCCAGGGGTCGAACTTTAAGTCATGAAACTTCAGACTCTGGTCTCACTGAGGCAGCTGCATCATGCGGCACCCAGGGACAAAAGAGGCCATACCATCAGTAACGGTCTCCGACTCACTGCTTCCTCCTGCGTGTGCACAAGCAGGACTGCCAAAGTCATTTCTCCCCGCCACACACATTCCCCGGGAGCCCCTGGTGTGTCTCATGAGCGCTCCCAGTCCTCTCTAGTGCCTTGGCTGAAAGATGCTCACTTCTTCCCACCAGCTTTGAAACTTCTCGAGGGCAGCCTCTCACTGTCCCCGCTGCTTCTAGGGCCTTCCCTGAGCATGCCACATCTGGAACTGTTGCTAGGTGTTCCGCAACACAGGACCCTCGAGGTGTGGAAAGGGCGGTGACCCTCAGCGGTGCTGTGCTATGTTCCTTACAGAAATGGGGAGAATCCTCTTCCCATTCCTGGTCACCTGGATCCCCAGCAGCAGCCCTAAATCTCCCAAGTTCCTCATGAAAATAGTCGCCCGCTGCAACCTGTAGACTTACTGACCTAGGGAAATAAAACTTCTGTCCTCCTGTGTCTCTTTCTCCCTCGTTAGCCTCTGCTCCCAGCAATCCTAGAATTTGCTACTCTGAAAGCTAGCCTAAGTCATGCCAGCTTCCAACTTGGGTAGAAAGGGTGATGGTCCACTAACTTGCCAGGTTCACACAGTTAGCTATATGTGAATCTCAGATTAGGATCAGTTAGAACCCTGCTCCATGTACGACACAAGGCTTCACAAAGGAAATGAGGAGAGGCATCTAAAAGATTCAAGTATATCAGAGGGCCGATGGAAAGCACTGGAATAAAACTGGGGTCTGAGGTTGGAGACCCACCTCTGTCTCTACTTAGCTGTGTCACCTTGGACTTTTCAGTCACCCTCTCTGATTGTTTCCAAAACTACAAAAATAAGGGGGATGTCTCACCCTTCCTCAGTCTTCTGTGAAGTGTAGGAGTTGGACCAAATATGAAGTATAAAGTGAAGGAGTTGGACCACATGAACTCAAAGGAATATGCAGAGGTTTCAAACCACAGGCTCTTGGGCTGTATTCAGCCCACAGGCATGTTTTGCTTGATCCTTACAGCATTTTTAAAATGTTGAATCAGCTGTCAGCCTTTAAAACTAAGAAGCTTTTGCATAAAATCTGGTTTCCTGGCTTTTCTTGAAAGATCACAAAATTGGCAACAAGGGTCATGCATTCCTGAAGAGCCACTGTTGGCCTGAACTGCCTTGTGACAGTCCTGTTAAAGGGGCATGTGCCCTCTGCATTGTCACAGCCCCTAGCAGGCGCCTATTACCCATCTAGGTCGTCTTCAAAGTCCTATAAGGTGTTACATTGGTATTTCCTGCATAGTGGTTGCTGTGGATAGCTGGGCAATGTCAGGTTAGTAGTACTTATCCTTTCTAGGATGCAGTGTCCAAATTATAGAACGGGGAAAGTAAATGCTCATATTATTGCATTGGCTATATTAATGGGACAGAGCCAGGGTCGGCGGACTTTTACTTAAAAGACCAATGAGTATCTATTTTCAGCTCTGTTGCGTATTCTTTGCTTATTGCTTTTTGGTTTTTTGTTTGTTTGTTTGTCTCACAATCTTTTAAAAGTGTGCACACTCTTAGCTCTCAGGCTGTATAAAAACAGGCTCCAGATGCTGACCCTTGGAATAGACGACGTGAAGCGCTTCCAATAATGTCGGTCCACAGCGAGCATCAGTAAGTGTCCTTCTCCTTATCGTGAGCTCAGGCCTCTCATCCTCTGACTCTGGGACCTGGGTGACTCCGCCGTGCCCATCAGACGTCCCCAGTGGCTGCTCTGATTCTCTTTGGATAATGCAGAGCGGGGCAGCATTTTGTCTGTTGAGGTGTATCCTTCCAATTAGGGAGCCCTGCGTGGGAAAGTGCATCAAAGCCGCACGACAAATACGGTGCAACTGTGTCATCACCGCGAAATCCAAGCCATTGTTTAAGCCATTTGCTACGGCAGCATCCCACTCCAGTTATTCTGTCCGAAACAATTCCTAACCATCAGAGCTGGAAGGAGAGTTGGAGGCCCTTGAACATCTGATTCCAGGTTCTCATAGCCTTCCTCCTTTGTCTTGTTCTCATAGCCTCCCACCTCCCCATTCCCTCCAAACAATATACCTCGCACGGTATTATTTCTTATTTAACTTGAATGCCAGGGATGCAGCTTGTGATGAGAGATACTTGACAAGGTGAAATTACATTGTGTGGCAGGCCTCTACTGCCTGTGGCTTGGCATAATTAAAAAGAGAGAGAGAGACATGATATTGTTTTCTCATTCGAAGAATGTGATGGCTGAATCTAAAGAAATGTCCGTTATTTTCTGTGCTGTCCAAGGAACCTGAAGATAGCATGCATTTAAATAACAGAGCCAAGGAGCACATTAGGAGATTGTTCGGAAGATACTTATTTTCGCTTGTTGGTTCTTCACCAAGAAACAGACCAAAATCATATATACGTGCATGGTCAAGTTCTTTGAATGCCTTTGACCTTGATTTCCTTGATCTGGACTCTGCGCATGATGTTTAGGGCGGACTTACCACTCTTTCACTCACGTAGCAAACACTGCCTGAGCACCTACCATGTGTCAGACCCTGTGCTAAGTACTGGAAATGGAGGGATGAATGAATCAAGGGCCCTGAAATCCAAGAATTTATGGTCAAGTGAGGAAGACAGGTGTGTTAAAGAGTCTCAATGTAAAGTATTCATTACTGCTATTATAGTGAGAGTCAACACTTAATAAGCACTTGCTACATGCCAAGCATTCCTTTAAGTGTTGTTTTTAAGATTAATTCAGGGGCACCTGGGTGGCTCAGTGGGCTAAAGCCTCTGCCTTCAGCTCGGGTCATGGTCTCAGGGTCCTGGGATCGAGCCCCACATTGGGCTCTCTGCTCAGTGGGGAGCCTGTTTCCCCCTCTCTCTCTGCCTGCTTGTGATCTCTCTCTCTCTCTCTCTGTCAAAAAAAAAAAAAAAAAGATTAATTCATCAGTCCTCTCAACAATCCTGTGGGCTACATGCCATTATAAATTTCCATTTCAGAGATGGAGAAACTGAGGCCAGAGGCTATACAATTCTTAAATCTTTAGGACCATGTACCTAGTAAGGAGTGGGGCTCTGATTCAAATGCAAGGAACCTGACTTCAGGCCCAGAGCCCCTGAAAGACACAAAACAGCTTCTTAATGAAGGGTTTGGATTATGTTCTGGGAACACAGCACAGAAAAGCCCCTAATTCTGCCTGTAGGGGTCAGGGAACACATGAGACAACATGACATTTGTCTGAAAGATTCCCTTCCCAGGGAAGCTGGGCAGGACATTTCAGGCAGAGGAGAAGCATATGCTTTGAGGATGATATTTATAACAGACCCAAAAAAGAGAATATTCAAACCTGACTGTTGCACTTCACCTTTTTTTTTTTTTTTTTAAACAACACTCAGAATTCCCAGCAGTGGCTTATTTGGTATCAGTTTTCCATGCAGTTCTAGAACTTCAGGAAGGCAAGTGCCTATCTTGTTGACCACTGTATGCCTAATCCCCAGGACATGCTTAATAAATATATTTTGAGACGAAAGAACAAATGTAGTTAAAGTTACACAGTAGGATGAGGATCAAACTAATATTCTATCCACTATGGACAAGGGTTAAGGCTGAGCTTTATTTTTATACTCATAGTAGCATTTTAAAATTCTCATTTCACACTGCTTTTATTTTAGACATGCCCATGGCATTCTTAAAAGGTTTTAAAAGCACAGTATTGTCAAAACTCCCATTACTATATGTATCAGTAACATTTGGTACATATATCTGGAGCAATTATTCTGTGCATAGAATTCTAAGCATAATGCTCTACTTTACCCACGATAGCCATTAATTAGATGGGATAAAATGATGTTACTGTTGCATGGAGCCCATTTTTAAGTGCAAATTTGTGTGGGAGAAGAAAGGAACTTTCTTTTTTTCCCCCTGTAGTGGAAAATCATGACAATGGCCAACGTAGACACCTCCCAAGTAGGCTTTCTTAGGGAAGCTTACAGGACTGTCTAAAGAAAAGAAATATTTTGACTTTGCTAGTCAGAGAAGCAAAGGTGTCTAAGACTGGGGGTAAGAGGGAAAAGATGGGATCCAACTGCCAAAAAGTTTGGGGTAGGGCCCTAGAAGTTTTGGCAAGTCCATGATTTCCTTTTAAGACATCTCTGCAATTATTAGATTTCTCAGTGCAATCTTTGTAAAGATATCATTGAGAACCACAACTGTCTGGAAGGCCATTCCAACCTTATGGATATTGAAAGCATGGGGCAAGGCATAGCGTCAGGTGAGTTGAAGGGGAAATCTTTTCATCAATTCTGGTTTTTGAACATCTCTGTGAATCTGGGACCCTTTCCTCATATTTTTTTTTCCCACCAATAATCATTTTTTATTAGGAAATTATTATAGAAGAGGGAATCCTCTTACACTATTGGTGGCAATGCAAATTGATGCAGCCACTCTGAAAAACAGTATGGAGTTTTCTCAAAAAAGTTAAAAATAGATCTACCTATGACCCAGCAAATGCACTACTAGGTATTTATGCAAAGGATACAAAACTACAGATTCGAAGGGATATATGCTCCCTGATGTTTATATCAACATCAGCATTATCAGCAATCAACATCATCAGGATTATCAGTAACCCAACTATGGAAAGAGCCCAAGTGTCCATTGATTGATGAAAAGATAAAGAAAATGTGATATATATGTATAATGGAATATTACGGAGCCATCCAAAAGATGAAATCTTGCCATTTGCAACAACACACATGGAACTAGAGAATATTATGCTAAGTGAAATAAGTCAGTCAGAAAAAAACAAATATCATATGATTTCATTCATATGTGGAATTTAGGAAACAAAACAGTTGAACATATGGGAAGGGGGAAAAAGAGAGAGAGGGAAGCAAACCAGGAGACTGTTAGCAATAGAGAACAAACTGAGGGTTGATAAGAGGGAGGTGGGGGGGAGATGGGCTAAATGGGTGATGGGCATTAAGGAGGGTACTTGTTGTGATGAGCACGGGGTGTTGTATGTAAGTTACGAATCACGGAATTCTATTCCTGAAACCAATATTACACTACATGTTAACTAGAATTGAAATAAAAATTTAGAAGGGAAAAAAAAAAGTAAAAAAAAAAGAAAAAGAATAATTATTATAAAAGAATGACTCAGATGTTTAAGTCAGGGTATTTGACTTACCCCTGAAATAATTCCCCAGGACCTGGTCAAAGACAGCTTTTTCTCTACAACCACGCAGATAAGACGTTATTGTAATCCCCAGGCAGGCGGTGCCCACAGTAGAGCCCCTGAGTTCCCCATCAGTGCCCACTGCTGCCTGCAGGGGGCGCTACCCTCGCAAATGAAGGCAGCCGTCTCCAGGAGCTACTCCGGAGGTGGGCTTCCTCGGGATAACAGTGGATCTTCAGACGTTTATGTGTATCAGTGGAGGAAGAAAAGGAGAGCTTTGCATGCGTCTTCCGGCAAACCGGAGGCTGGCACTGGCCAGCGTTCCGTCCCCTCTCGGATTACATTTCCCAGTCTGCGAGCGGAACAGAGATGGCAGCAACAGGCACATGTCCCTTCAGATCGAAAACAAAACAAGTGGTGACTTGCCTAAGCCTGGACTTGGAAAGACGTTTATAGTTGGAAACCACGCGTCACCTGGCTCTACCCTGAGCTCCGAGACAATATGAAAGATGAGAATCCTTCTTAAGACGAGAATCATTCCTGTCTTCATTCCACACATATTTATTGTGTGTTCACAGTGCCCCAGCCAGTGTGCTAAGCGCTAAGGAGGCCACGGAGAGCCACTGCAGACATGGCCCCTGGGGAGGGCGTCACAGCTTACAGATTCGGTTTTGTATGTTACCTCAGAAATGGGAAATAGGCTTTGTTGGTGACTCCACCTTACAGATAGAGAAGTGAAGCCCACAGCCGGAAAACCTGAGTGTAATGCGCGGGAGTGGAGTTCAGAGTTACCCCCGGAGAGCCTGGCTGGAAAGCCAGGGTGCTTTGCACTGTGCCTGTGGCCTCCCCATTTCTATACCAGCAACAGCAACACAGGTGTTGGAGGAATAACGTTGGACAGCTGACAAGAACGTTCGCTTATTTGATTTTAATTGTTGGACCACAATTCTGTCTGCAAGTATTTTTATTAGTTTTATATCTACATTTCATTGATAAAATTGACTCAGAGAGGAACGGTGGTCTGCCCAAGATCACCCAGCAAGAGCCAGAGCTGAGAGAACAGATTCTAAGACTTCTGATGCCAAGCTCTGTCTGCCATATGTCAACTCCCAGTTTCAATATTTCTAAATTCAGAATTCTTGAGCCATGTTTTCCCTGTTTTAGATTATTGCCGTAACCTAGGCAAATTATAATTAAATTCCTGCTAATAGGCCATTTTGTGACAAAGCCTCAATAATCAGTGAACCAGGGCCCACAGGCTTGCACAATTATTTATGGTTAACTCTGAGGGCTGTTATTACTCAGTCTATCTGTGCTCCAGCAAACCGTTTGCTCATATCTGCAAGCTGGCTATTCCACTACGTTTTTCTTCATCCCCCCTCAACGAAAAGGGAGAAGCCAGGTCCTAGCATATGGAAGCATTTCTACACTGCTAGATTTTCTGAAGAGGGTGGGACGGGACGGTGGAAGTGTGATTTGCAGCCATGTGTCAGAAGAAATACATCTATTTGAGTGAGGCTCATTGGCCAGGTTCCGTGTGGCAAAAGTTGTCTCCAGAAAAGAATTTTTCCCTCCATCTTACCACACTTGACCATTTTGGGGAGATGAGTGCTTTCTGAATCTGCTTAACACTTGGGAGGACCCCAAATCCAGAAAACCCTGGCTTTTTGTTCTTACACTAATGCTGACGGTGCTTTGGTAAGCTGAGGTTTCCCTCTGCCCACTGCTTGCACACAGGGCACCGAGAGGGGGCTGGGGCCCTCCTTCAAGTCGAGCCGCTCCATCTGTGACCCCGCTAGAGGCTTCCCTTAAGTAAATTAAATGGCTAAATATGTAAGTACTGTCTGAGTAGATGGTACCTTTAAACTTAGAATTCCCAACATGATAATTTTATGAGTAAACCTATACATAATACATTATTCTATTCTCAAAGGAACAAAAGGCTTCTAAAGCTGCAAAGGGCATGACAATACGACACACACTGTTAATGTTCTAAGAAGTATCCACTTTTCTCCTTCAAACAATGCCTTTCCCTTTGTTTGGACTGACATTTTTATGGCACTGGTCTAATGCACCAGATAAAGACCTCTCAGTTACGTAGGTACTTCCCTACCTAATTTGCTATTTAGAAATGTGTATAGACAGAAATCGGAGGCATCGTCTGCCTGACGTGGAAGGATGTGTGGACTATTCCAAACCAGAGGGTCTGACTCCATTTCTCCAGCTTTGGCATTTTAATGGCAGCTTTAAAGTAACTACATGTATGGTTCTCCCCCTGGTTTTCTGAGAGCCCCCCCCCCCACGTTGCTCACTTATTCCTTATAACATTTCTGGCATGAAAGCTAAGGGTTATGAAAGGATAATTATATCAGAATATAATATAATTCTGAATATATTATATAATATATTCCCATATTATATTCCTTGTTTCACAGATGACAAAACTGAGGATCAGAGAGTCTAGGTAACTTCTGGGTTACCTAGCACATGAAGAGGGAGTGATTTGAATTCAATTCTGTCTGACTTTTCCACAGAACTCACCCACCTTGCTGGGCGCGTACTGGTCTTCGGGGTGCCTTCCCAAGGTGAGGAAGAAGGAGCAGCGGACAGGAGGTCAAGCGACAGAGAGATTGGCTCTGACCTGGCGGTTGGGCCTGAGGAGGTCAGAGACCTGCCCTGCGAATCTCAGCTCCTGCATTTAGAGAGCAAGGAGGCAGATCTGGGGGCCATCTGGAAGGTCTCCCCCTTCTCAGATGCCCGACAGGAGGGCTCTGGACTCTAGGCAATGACAAAAGAACTTTTTCATTTTGATTCTTAAGTTTTATTCACTGCCTTTCAAGTATGTCATAGAAACCAAATTCATAAACAGTTAAGAATTATAACACTATTTCTTAAAATACTCAGAAGGAGGCCAGGGATTGAAGTTTTATTTAAACCTGACATTGCCACTGAAGTGTTCACATTTATATCTTCTTCCCCAGTATGACTTAACTGGTTAATGGCCAAGTTTATGGTCCTGGCATGACTGTTCCCTCTCCCTGCTAGCACGCCCACGGCCCTCACCCTGCTTTCTCTACCTGAGGGACTAGTACAGTGCCTGCTGCCCAGTAGTTACTCAATAAAGAGCAACAGTTTCACTTTGTTATTATTATATTCTTATTTAATTCTATCTAATACCCCATAAAGCCACGAGGATTTTCCATCATGAGTTTAAAAAAGTATTAATAATTCATGGCTCCCATAATAAAGTAACTCTTTATAGTAACATATTGAATCTGTATTAGCACATAAGCAAACTCGCTCAAATAATAAGGCAGATCAATTAAAAACAGGGCCACCTCCTAGAAGATGTGAAGAGTTTCCAAGGCGAAGGGGACTGACTACGGTATAAATGGGCATGCCTACTTTTCCAGGACAGTTTTGACTTCCTGTAATTTTTTAATTTTTTTCAGTAAAGGCAAATCATTAAATATGCAACAGGAGGTGACTCTACTTTTATACCTTTGTTAGATTTTCACGTACCTAAGCTCATCAGTGAGAAGACAAATCCTTTCCTTTTGCCTGGGAGAAATTAGGTCCCTGTGACTTGGTGGCACCTGAGAGGCCTGCTGGGTGGACTGGCAGACACACGATCCTCTGTGTTACCACGTGAGACCCGAAAGACATACTGCAAATCAATATCTATCCAAAGCTGGAGGCGATGAGCATCTGCCACGGATGCAGTACTGTACTAGTCGCAATAACCATGCAAGCTGACTCTTATCCTCATTTTATAGGCAAGGAAAATAAGCCCGAAGCCACACCACTAGGAACTGGCAGAGCAAAGAGTCGGACTGTGGTCTCTTGAGCTCCGGAGTCCAAGGTCTTTCCACTACCGCTGAGCTGCTTGCTGCTCAGGGGCCCGGATTTCTTCCTCTGTGGAAAATTCACTGGGTCCAAAATAAGCGAAAAACCATTGCCTCAAAATGACAGGGGAAAATCGAGTTGGTCAGATGTGACCCAGAGCAAAGATCTAATTCAGAATCATTTGGTTTCCTATCTGCCACCTGAGACCACGGCCATATCCCTCCCGCGGCCGGGCTTGATGGGAAGCACGCACTTCACACGCGCAGACATCCTCTCTCAGACTCACTTTTCAGGACCAGCATTTAGGAGGCCCTGCTGCCAAATGACTTCCCAGTTACTAACATTTAAAATCGCACTTGGTACATGACAGCAGAAACAGCCATGCCTGCTTACTCAAAATGCCTGTTCACGGATTTTTCGCAGATCCCCACTCGCTAATCTGCCCTGCGCCTGCCTCTCCAGAACCACGGGGCACGTCTCAAAAGCAAATGCACAATTTGTTCTAATGATGCAAGAGGGAGAAAGAGCCTCTTGAAGCCCTAGCTACCTGATAAAATTCATGGGACTCATCCTTTGCAATAGCTTTGCAATAAATAGCTTTATTTTTATGTTAAAAACAAACTCGAAAATGCTGCAAATGAGTATATGATCTCCGAATGAGAAAGTAGTTCTAAGGATAATAATGGGAAGAAATCACAATTAAAGATGTCAGTAGACTGACTACATAAGGCTTAAATCTCTGCACGTCAAAAAATTCATTAAAAAATAAAAGGCAAATAACACTGAAGAAGTATTTTTGAGAAGTGACAAAGGCCCAAGATCTTTCTTAGAGATGGCTCTTTTATGAATGGATGGGAAAAAATGGACAAGGGGCACGAATTCAGAGCAGAATAAAGACAAATGGCTAATAAATGTGAAATAGAGCTACATCTCACTAATAGTCAAAGAATGTAAATTAAAACACAATTAAAGCACTAGTTTTTGTATATCAATATGTTTTTTTTTTAAAGATTGTATTTATTTATTTGACAGAGATAGAGATCACAAGCAGGCAGAGAGGCAGGCAGAGAGAAAGGGGGAAGTAGGCTCCCGCTGAGCAGAGAGCCCGATGTGGGGCTCCATCCCAGGACCCTGAGATCATGACCTGAGCCGAAGGCAGAGGCTTTAACCCACTGAGCCACCCAGGCGCCCCTGTATATCAATATGTTAAAGGTGAAAAAGAAATGAATTTTCAGTGTTTGTAAGCTTGTGGGATACTTTCATTTTTTTTCGATTTGATACATGTATACTTGCCTCTCATTATTGTTCCCCTTCGCATTTCTTTGACTACAGAAAATTTTTAAAATGTCAGTGTTCTTCAACCCATTAATTGCAATTTTGACAATCCATACTAAGGAAATAGTCAAAGATGGAAATATGCATTATGTCTGTTTAGCACAGTATTATTTACATTAACAAAAATTGGGGAGTAAGGAGACCTAAATACCTAGGAAAGAGGACCAGCTAAATGAAATATGGTCTAGGTATCACCATGTAGGCACAAACATTGCTATAACAAAGAGCTATGATGACATTAGAACATGCTGGTAACATATATATACATTCATATGCACATATACACAATAAAATCTCAACTGCTTAAAATGTTTCGTTTGCATAGAACACACACAAGAAGAAGGAAATTCACAAGGGAGCTACAGTGATGATTCTGGGGTAGAGGAAATATGATATCTTAGGTGTTTTATTTTCTTCTTTATGTTTAATATTTTCTATGAGAAACGTATTATCTGGTCATCAAGAAAAAACTCCCCACATTTTTATTAACAGATCAGAAAAGAAAATATGTAGGTAACCTACATTGGAGGCCCACGAAGAAAGTCTCAACACAGACCTCAGCCCCCAAGAGCTCCACACAGAGCTTATCACACAGAGCTGCTGCTGAGTCAGACTGGGGATCCTTAAGGGCAGGGGTATGAACTTCCTAGAGTTAAGCCTCAACCAGAGCTGAAGTCAAGACAAGAGAGTCGGAGGCTGCGTGTTTACCTCCATCACACCACGGACACGGTAACATGCAAAATGCATTTTGATATTTGCTTTAAAGTGGGTACAATGCCAAGGAGACATTTGCTACCGCAGAGGTGAAATGTTGTTAGCTACAATTTGACTTGATGAGTAGAAACATGCTGTGCTGAAAAAAGCACTATTACTTAATATAAAAATTATTTTTAGAACTGCAAAATGTTTTACTTATTGTAATGTACATACGTCATTAGAAATTTAGAAAATACAAAAAACACAGAGAAGAAAAAAATTAGAGCCACCATGTGAAGATAACCACAATCCAAATTTTGTTGTATTTCTACCCTTAAGATGGTATTTTTATTTTTATTGATTTGGTTTTACTCTTTTGTCTCTCCTTGTAATTGAGAGCATAGTATATCTTGTTTCCTCAAGAAAGAACTTTTAAATTAACCTGTTGCTCCTTTGTTTTTTGCATGGGAGGAAAGATCATAAAGTTAAGGGAACTGTAATTCATTAAGTGTGTGGGTGAAGGTGGATGGGAGAGAGAAAAAAGGAATGCTTATCTATGCCAGGAAAGGAAGAAGCAGCCCATCCTAGAGGTTCATAGAGAAATCCATAGGACAAAACTGACCAGCAAACACTATTGCAATAAATTCGAAAATACACAGTAGAGATATTTCTGTCACCTAACTTTGATTGATATATTTTAAAAGGCATTGGAACTTTTTTTTACTTCTTTTCTGGAAACTGAGCCTTCAGTTCAATAGATTCATGAACTCCTATCCTCAAGACTGACATGAGGTGGGGAATCTAACTCATAGTTTGAGGTTCTGAAGGGCATAACTTTCAAACCATCAGAGTGGATACTGTATCCATTTCTACACCAAAAGGACAGAGAAGGACAAATACCATATGATTTCACTTATACGTGAAATGTAAAAAACAAAACAGACAAACAAAAACCAAACAGACTCTTAAATACAGAGAACAAAATGGTGGTTGCCAGAAGGGATATTGGTGGGAGGATGGGTGAAATAGGTGAAGGGAATTAAGAGGTGCACACTTCCAGTTATAAATAAGTGAGTCATAGAGATGAAAAGTACAGTCTAGGGAATATAGTCAATAATATTGCAATAACTTTGGTGACAGATGGTGAGTACACTGATCATGGGGAGAACAGGGTAATATAGAGAATTAGCAAATCACTACGTTGCACACTTGAAACTAACATGACATTGTATGTTAATGACACCTCAACAAGAGAAAAAGAAGAACAGGGGCAAGCATGGTTTTTATTTTTAAGAGATTGGTAGTTCCTATCCTAACCGCCAATACTCAGTATTGTGTGTTTGGGACTGTGATTGCCGTACGCGGTCATCATAGCTGGCAGAGTCTCATCTGCCAAGGACATTTTATCCCCAGATTTCACTGTTCTCCTGCAAGGAGATTCTGGTCCTGAGATAAGTATTTGAGGATAGGTGTTTGCAACATGGCCCGGAGCCTTGAGAAATTTCTAATATTTGAGTAGCATCCAGGGAATGTATTCACTTATCTCCACCCATCACTTTGAAAAACAAAGAGTGAACAAGAGTGAACAAAGACACAAAAGAAGATGAGCAATGGGAAGCTTTCTTGTGCAGAAACAGGGCCCCATTTATCAGGGAAATTATGTTAAAAAACAGATTTTGATTTTGTTTGTTCTTTGAGGACTTTGTTTTTGTGATTAGGGATTCTGAATAATAAAGGACAACATATTAACCAGTGCCATTTATCAAGTGTGTCAAACACTGTGTGAAAGCTCCTTTGTAGATATTAAAATAGTTAATTCTCCAACAGCCCTTGTTTGTTGCCCCCATTTCACAGATGGTGAAACAGACCCATAGTAGAAAATAATAATAGTGGAATTTGGATATGATGTCTTTAGTTTTAACTGTTTTTTTTTCTTTTTTGGCAGTGGATATCAATGCAGTCCTTCAGTGGCATCTATCATGAAGTTATAAAGGGATCATTTTGGTCTTCGATAATCATTAGTTACGATTTCTTATTTATTTCTAAAAACGTTCCCGGAAGTGTTTTGAGCAGTAGGATATTTTGTTAAAATGTGTCGTTTTCTTCGTCTACTTTTGTAATGTCAATAGCTGACATGTATGTGATGTGACAGGCACTGCCTTCAGTGTTTGGCATGCATTGGGACGTTTGATTCTCACTGAAAGTCTGTCACAAGAAAAACAAACTAACAAAACCACTTTGCAAATGAGGGAACTGGATCCTGGGAAGGTTCAATGGCATGACTAAGACATATCGCTACTAAGTGACGCAACCATAATTTGTACCATTGTCAGCCCGGGAATCTTCTCCATTCCCTGAACTATCATTTCTACTTCTCAGTAAGAACTTCTTACCATAGAATCACAGGATTTAGAGCACGAAGACAACTTAAAGGACTTCTTATAATAAAGTATACAGTTGCATGGGCCGGGAAGCCCAGAGAGGTCAGTAACTTGCCCTAAGCCACACAGCAGAGAAGGATAGAGCAGACTGGTTCCCAATTCATTGTCAAAATAATTGGAATACTGTCTGGTAAAGGATTTATAGTCATAAGTGGGAGTTTTGTTGGTAACTTCTTGCCTATCAATCTTTGAACTTCTACAAGTTCTGTTTAATTTGCTTGGCTTCTTACTCTTATTCATTCCTTCCTGTCAAAGATCCTCAGTGATAATGCAACGACAAATGCTTTGCAAAGAAGCAGATGCTCTGGCTCTTCCTATGTTCTCTTTCACGGGGCCTCATATTTGTCCAAGGTCCAGAGCTGGACAGACCCACAGATGCCACAGAACCAAGCACCAAGCACCCCACTTTCGACAGCTGACAACTCATAAGCCACTGAGACAAGATGGAGCTCCCATTCTCTCTCACATTTCAGATAGCGTGCATCTCCTTTCCTGTCCTGTCTGTGACAGGGAGTCAGTGCTCCGGATCCCTGGGTTGGAGCACAGGAAAACTAGAGATGAGGTCTAGACTTCAGCCTCAGCACTGATGTTGGTAACGATCACACTGGGAACTCTGCACGGCCCGTATCACTTCATGCTCACTTGGGCATTTCCCCAGGGAAAGAGTGTAGCAACAAACAGCAGCTTGACCTTTCTGCTCAGCCCCCTTGGCTGTGCTTAGGGACATCTCTGGCTCCCTTAGAGCTTGCTAGAATTGGCTGGAGAACAGTCCTTGACTCAAATAACTGAAAAATATACTTAACACCGCATTGATTTTCCATATAATTTTATAAGCACAAACATTCTCTTTCATTTCTTGACAAACAACTATATCCCCCAAAGTGTCCAATAAAAATCAGTAATTTGCACATCACTATCTTTGTGGGCGGCTATTGTTTGGAGTTAGTCATGGAGGCCAAGGTCTGTCCCCTCCTGCCTCCACCCTCTTCCACTCTCCTCCTCTAACAAGCCACAAAGTTGAGCTGAGCGAGTGGGTGTGGGTATGGAAATAGGTATGTAGACCTCCCAGCCTCTGTTCAAAGCCCTTGCTGGAAAAATACAGAGTTTTCAAGCAGAGACTAAAGATGTCACACTGAACACTACTGTACTGCCTCCTCAACTCTCAAGTCTACGTTGGACTGCACAGGTCCCCTCCCCAGCCTCTCAGGGACATCTCCGGGGGTATGAGCAGAGCTGAGCTGAGTAATTCAATGACTGACAAAAGTCTGAGACCAAGGGGCACCCTGATCTTCCAGGGGCCGGCATTATTCTAAGGTTGCATCATAAGACAAGCAAAGAAAAGAGTGCAAATTGAAAGTGGGAAGTCCTAGGAATCTTTCTGCTGTGCCCTCCCCTCACCCCTGTCCCAACCCAGCAGCAGAACATAGCCTTCCTCTTTCCATGTCATTCCTAACTTCCAGGACAGGCTTTCCTCCCAATCAACCTCTTATCTTTGAAACAGCAACCCACGTTGAATGTGGCAGTGAAGAAACAAAGAGGAAGATGTTGATTCTCACCCAGAAGTCTGGTCTCCTCAGGGTCCTTTGGAAACGCAGTCCTCTTCGGGAGATAGGGCACTGGGGTTGCCAAGGGGACCTGAAATACCGGTTTGCCAGGATCCTGAACGAATCAGCTCCCAGGGCCAAGAGGGGAGAAGGTGTCAGTCATTCAAACCTTGCTTCGGCTCAGATTCTGAAGTGGAGAAAAAAGAAGGAAAGGAGAGCATCCGTCAGCGATGGGCAGGCGGGAGCATTAGTTAAGACGCTGGGCTCTTTGATCAGAAGCTTTGCGGCTCTTTCAACCTGAATGGAGCCAGGTTCTCAGGGCTGCCTGTGTGGGGAAGCGTGTGGTCTTGCTTGGCGTCTAGGTGTTTCTTCCCCTCCCTCCCTCTTTCCCTGAGCCCTGGCACTGGGGAGTGTGGAGCAGCTCAGCCTGTTGTAATCGAACATGGGAGTTGCTGCCCGTTGCGAAGATATTGCAGCAGACTCTTCATTAAAGGAGGCTGTTCTTGGATGCTAAGAATCAACTTCCTTGCCTGTGGTTGCCCGCTCCTGCTCTGGGCTGGGGGTGAAGTGCGGTGCAAGGTGGGAATGTGGAGTAGGGCAAAGGGGATGAGCCCAGCCATGCTGACCACAGCTCCTACCTGCTGAAGCCAGCGAGCTCCTCGTGACCAACCTGGCACCCGATTCTTAGGAGATGTGGCAGATGCCCCAGGGGACTCCCAGCAAAGGTATTCTCCATGCACAGAAGGGCACTGACTGTCATCCCACCCTCAGACCTGTGGCCTCAGCTCTAATGCTGCCTTTAGGGACTTCAACTGGTGCTCTGAATCTTGGGTTTTCTGATCATGGGGCACACTCAAGGGGGCTGGGCAGTCCTGGGGGAAATAAGGAAGGGATTCATTCACCCTGTTTTTTGGCTCCTCCACTCATTCATTCATTCCCGCATGTCTGCATTCACCAGTTCATTCATGTATGCATTCGTTCACTCCTCCTCACGTTATTTCCTTTATGTATTAATTTATTCATCCACATCCATACATTTGTCTATTGAGTATTCATTCACTCATCTATATACTGACTGAATCGCTAATTCACACACTCATGGACATATTCGTTCTTTCACCTATGACTCATTCGGGCCATCCATGCCCTCCATCGATGTGCACGCATTCACTTTGTCTTACATCCTTCCATCTGTCTGTTATTCATTTCCAGATTCATTTATTCATAGATTTGTTGCCTATTGATCTATATGTGCAGTTGGAATTTAGCTCTTCATCCTATGAACACACGTCCTAAGTGCCTACCGTGTGCTTGGCACTGTGGAGGATGTGAAGGAGAAAGAATCAGGCAACCCTCTTGGCTTCAAAGGGTCAAGGAGAGAAGACATGGTTGCAAGGAACCATGACAAAAAGAGAAAGGCTTGGATGCTAAGAGGGGAGTTGAGGAACATTCGGGAGAGATACCACAGAGAGACTTGAGGGGCCAGGGGTGTGGGGCAGCTTGAACACTGGAAAGAGCCCTGGACTTGGATTCGGTCTCACTGACACCTTGCATCTCGCTCTGCCACTTTGCTCTAGTTAATTCACCTCTCTGTGCCTCCGTTTTCTTTCCTGTAAAGTGGGGAGAAGAAATGCCTACCTCACCAGTGGCTGGGAAGACTTAAATGAAGTATTTTGTGTTAAGTGCCTCATAGGAAAAAAAAAATGTGCTCAGTAAATACTCATTTTCTTCCTCCGTCTCCTCCTAATTTCTTTCCCAAACTTTCGTCAGCAAGGTAACTTTTACCTTCTCTGGGGGTGGCAGGAAGGGGAGGAAGGCAGAAGCTGGAGAACCGCATTAGCAGGGTCTGAGGGCATTAGCAGGGTCTGAGGGGCAGAGCCAGAAGTTAATCCCGAGAGAGGTTTCTAGACCTTCCCTGGGGGCCCTGAGAAAGGCTGAGAGAAACTGTCAAATACTCTTTCAAATGTAAAACCTGCCTGGTGAATTGGCCAAAGGAATCTATTAACACAGGATTTGCTCAAACACTCTTCCTTGGGTGAAAGGGGATTTTATTAGGCACAGAGGCAGGCGGGGAGGGGTCTGGCGGGTGGGGCGCTGGGTAAGATCCCAGCAGGTCAGTGGTCAGAGGGGGAGGGGAGGGAGCAGCGCACTCTCTCGCCCAGGCCTGTGTAGACGCTGCATGTACCTTTACAGAAGCCTCATGAGCCATGTATGCTTACAAATGAGGAAACTAAGAGGTTTAGCGGTTTGCTCAAGGTCAATGTTAGTGAGTGGTAGAAGCAGAATTTAAATGCGGTTCTATCTGATTCCCAAACCTCTGCTTTTATCCACCATAACATGCTCTCCCGTGAAGGTTTCTACCCTCTGTGGACGTTTTTTTTTTTTTTAAAGGCCCATCTAATTAGGGTTTCAACAGCCATTGTCCGAGGATTTCTTCCTTCCTTTTCTAACGGAAACTTGAAATGTGAACAGAAGTAGGCCAAACCTTCAAGAGAATAAATGAAAATTTTTCTTTTAGAGTCCTATACAATACATGTATACACTATATATTGTTTTCGTTTTTATTTTAAAATATTTTTAGCAGAGGGGACACGAAAATACGACACCAAACACAAAGGGCTGGAGAGTTTCCCATTATGCTCCACAGTGGGGGGCCCGGGTCTGTGGTCCTGGCGGGACTGGTTTCATAGCCCAGGCCTTCGAGGAGAAATGAATAATGTGGCAGACCCAGAACTGCTATTCCAGAGGTGTGTGACTGTGGTGATGGCAGGGACACAGAGCAGTCAGAGTCCTGGACCAGAATCAGGGGAGGGCTCAGGCTACATGGTGTCCGCCCCAAATTCCTGTTGGAGTCCTAACTCCCAGTACCCTACAGTGTGACTGTATTGGGAGACAGGATCTTCACAGAGGTGATTTAGCGAAAATGGGTCCTGACCCAATCAGACTGGTGTTCTTGTAAGAAGAGGCGATTAGGACCCACAGGGAGACTCCAGGGTGCGCTCAGAGGGACGGCCCTGGGAAGTGGCCGTGGGGACTCTGTCTACGCCTTGATCTTGGACTTCTAGCCCCCAGAACTGTGAGAAGATGGCTTCCATTGTTTAAGCCATCCCATCTGTGGGGTTTGTTATGGCCGCCCTCACAGACCCGGACAGCCAGGAGGCACGGGAGCAGCTGCAGTGGCCAGGGTCGCTGTGGGGCGGGGGGACTTACGGGGTCAGGAACAGGGGCCATCCACAAGGCGCAGGGAAGTCCTCTGTTCATTACTATCACAGCCATTCCGGGGCACAGCCTTGAGTCCCCCAGAGCCAGGGTGGCAGGAATCAGGAGGAAGGGCCTTAGAGGGGAGACCCAGTGCCACACTGTGAGGGAGAGGGGTGTGTAAGCTCTGTGTGGCTTCTCCGCAGGGGCTCAGATTTTGAACATGGAGAAAGGGTGAGGTGAAGACTCCCTAGCAAAGATGGCGGACTGAGCACAGAGGCTAGCCTTACTCCCTGGGACATGCAACTAAAACCAGGGAGTCTTTTCATTTGTTTGATTTTGCTTGAAAGATGCAATCTGATGAGGATATGGAGAATGGGAGATAAGAGCAGAGCATCTGAGCAGCTGGCAAGTACATGACAATAGACTGGAGAAAGCCTGGCTTGGAGTCAGTGGTGGGGAAAGCTCTAAGTCAGCCTGATTTCCCAGCACAATCTGCAGATGGCCCGGGATTGGGTTCCAGGTACAGCTGGCACTGAGGGGAGGGGAGCGGGTAGATCCCTAGACCCTCTCCCTTGCTTCATATTTCTGGGAGATTATCGTTTGTCCCTGTCCCAGCAGAAACCAGAGATTTATCTTCTAGAGAGGATGAGTGCTCAGCAAAGTTTCTCTGGACTGAAGGACTCCAGGTAGTTGAGGCAGGGGACTCTGAACACAAAGACGCTGAGCACACATCTGCCCACTGAAAGCCAACACCATCCCCACGCCCATCCCCAACTCCCAGCGTCAGGCTGTGTTAGGTTTCTATTGCAGCTCTAATTACCAAACAACCCAGATTTATCATCTTACAGTTCTGGACTGAACTAAAATCAAGGTGTAGAAAGGGCTGTGTTCCTTCTAGAAGCCCTGGGTCGGTTCTGTTTGCCTCGGCTTTTCCAGTCCTACAGGCTGCCTGGATTCCTTGGACTCTCGCTTCTCCTCACTTCGACCTCTGTTTCTGCAGTCATAGTTCCTTCTTTTCACTCTGAGTCTCTTGCCTCCTTCTGACAAGGGCCATTATGATTGTAGAGGGTCCCTAGATAACCCAGCTTCCTTTCCCCATCTCAAGATCCTTGACTTAATGCAGAATTGAAGGACATGAGTTTTGAGATTTAAGGGCTCACCCAGTGCCTAGAACAATGGATGAAAGTACATTCACCTGAGGCATATTATTGCAAAATTTCGTAACAATGAGGACAAAGAGATCTTACAAGTTTCCAGAGAAGAGTTGGACCCAGACCAGGGATGAGGAATATGGAACTCTTTGGATTGCCCAATGGCAACACTGGGAAATGGAGGACAATGGAGTGACGCCCTTCAAACTCTGAGGGAAGTACAATTGCACAACATGGGGGTTAGGGTACTGATTGCCCCTCCCCCCACACAGTTGAAAGTCCGCATGTAACTTTTGATGCTCCCCAAACCTAACTACTAATAGCCTCCTCTTGACCAGAGAGCCTTACCAATAACAGTCCGTTAACCAATAACAGCCCATTAATACATAATTTATCTGTTATATGTATTATAACATATATGTTATAATATGTATTATACATATATATAATACGTATATGTATTATTATGTATTATCTGTTGTATGTATTATCCTGTCTTCTTACACTAAGTAAGCTATAGAAAACATTATTAAGAATTACAAAATACATTTCTAGTACTATGCCATATTTATGAAAAAAATCTACATATAAGTAGACCCGCACAGTTTAAACCAGTGTCGTTCAAGGGTCAACTCTACGTCCAACTCAGATTTCTATGTGTAGGGGTGGGACGAAGATCTTTTTAGATATTCAAGGCTTTGAAACATTTTCCTTTCCGTATGTCTTGTCCCAGGAAGCTCCTGGAGGATGCCTTTCCCCCAAACAAGTGAGCCAGGGAAAAGGAAAAGATATGAACCTAGAAACAGAGGACCCAACAGAGAACTGAGGGGAAAGCGCTGTCAGGAAGGGAGCAGTGTGCTTGGTGTGGAGAATGTCAGTACGGACTAGAGAAGGTCAAAAGGTGGAAGGCGAGAGTCTGTATCCTGCTCTCAGCCCCGCCCGGCTTTCTCTACCACCACATGAGTCTAGAGTTAGTTTTGCTGCCAAAGATCTTGGAAATAGTTTTATAAGGTGAGTCTATACCCACATGGCCTCATTCTGTCAGCATTTCTCCATTCACCAGTCCTGTTTTTACTGATCTGCCTCAGTTTCTCCTCTGGCCTTCTAGGTCCCTGACGCCCCACATTCCCCACATTTGACTGGGACTCTGCCTCCTTGTCATCCTGTTCAGCTGTTGCCAATCCTGTCCCCACAGAAGGTCTAGAGGCTGCTAGCCATGCTGGGGTGACTCCCTGGGAACTGAGATGCCCCTGCTTGTGGCTGGACTTTTCACCAGCTTGTTCTGCTACCTGCCAAGGAGCAAGCCATCTCTCTGATGCCCTTTGGTCAATATACACAGGGTTATCCTCTGTAGGTAGGTCTCTGCCAGGCCCTGTTCTGCACTGTCCAGGTCTCTTCCTTCACCCCACGACCCAGAGTGCTGGCGGGTGGGTGATCAGGGGCCAGTCTGGGCCAGACAAACAATGAGACTCAACTCCCACTGTTGCCTGGCTATACCTTCCCTCCTCCTCTTCCTCCAAAGAAGCACATTTGAACACCAGATACTCAGAGAGAAAGAAAAAAGAGAGAGAAATGTTTCTTATAGGCGCAATCATGAATTTGTTCTAATTTTAAAAAGTAAATCATTAGCAAACATCAATCAGATGGTATTATGAGCTATTATTAGTAAAAATTACTTACACTCCACTACAGATCATGACATACTGCTATAAATAGTGGACAATCACTGGATTATTGGAAGGAGGTCAAACATCCTTCTCTATTCCTCTCTCCCATGATGTTCTCAGAAAGATACCTATCACTTAGAGTGAGGACTGGGGTTGTAGGGTGATATTTGAAACTGCTAGTGAAAATCAGTTTCAGAAAATATTCACTGCACACCTGCCACGCACCAGGCTTTGAGCTACAGGCTTTAAAATATTCCATCAAATCAAATCAGGGGGATGGTAACAAGCAGAATTATTATTATGAATTCTAACCCATAAACTGTGCATCACATGCAAGTCCCTTGGTCACTCCGCCTTTTGTGCCTGAAAAATGGGGGTGATGTTTTTCAACCCAGCCTATTCTGGGAGGTGAAGGAACTTATATCCCTGCACGAGCTCTAGAGTACCTCGCAAGTAATGCTGTTGAAATCATTCTTCCTTATGGAACAGCACTTTATAGGTTTTAAAGCATTTCAAATTCATTATGTATTGCATCCTTTCAGCCTTCCGGGGAGGTAGTCTGGGATTAGAACTTTTCTGGCATTTTTGGCAACACTATCAAAAAGGGGAAAGTATGATGTGGGCTGAATGTCTTTGGCATTGGTGTTTTGAGTCTACCAGGCATGACCGAAAATTGTGAATTTTTGGTGTAATTTTTCCCACTTAGAAAGTGTTCTAAATAATGAAAGAACATGAGTACGGTTGGTCTGCTCCCTCTGGTAGACTATGAACTCCCTACCAAGGACTGTGTCTTACTCAACTCCCTGTCCCCAGATGCTAAGCTAGCACCTGGAATAGAGGAAGAACTCAGGTGTGTTCCTGAATGAATGAACGAACAAATGAACATATTCCCATTCAATCCCATAGAGGAGATGGCCTTGGTGGCTGGGGAATTGCTATTACAAAGATCTGGGACTGGGCTGCCTCTCAAAGTAATGGATACAAGATAAGTTCCCAGAATAAAAACTGGTATTGTAAACTGGGAAGGGAATAGATTAAAATACATATGTAATTTAAAAATATGAACATATGTAGTATTTAATTAAGATCAACAATAAGCAAATGAGAAGCTGTATCTATGTTGACATTTTGGTTCTCACCATAATTTTTGATTAACTTATATTTCATTCTGTCTCTTGACATATTAAAGGTTTTTTTTTTTAAAGGAAAGAGATTCTGAGACTTGGCTTTGCAAGTGAAACACACACACACACACAGTTTCCCACTTTATTATATTTAAATGGTATCATCTTTACTTCAAAGGGCAATCAGCTGCCACTAATGAAGTATTTCAGTGTTCAGTGAATGACCAATAGCAGGGTCAACACAGACTCATCCCCTACACTGCTGGTCACTGACAGACCTTTCCATCTGAATGACATTAGGGACCATATAACAAACAAGAGCAATATTTCACTAAGGCCTGGGCTGTTGGTTAGAGGATGTAAATAAAGAATCATCTCCCCTTACCATCGAAAGCCTTTTCTGAACTAGATTTTTTTTTTTCATCTATTAAATAGCAATGAATGCAATTCAGCATCATGGGAATGAGGAGTTTCTCACTTAACAAAAGTTCTTGTGGAACCGATCATGTGCCAGGCCATCTGCTTGCTGCTGGGGAAACAAAATTGGACAAACTCTGACCTCAAGATGCTCACAGTGTAATCGTGACCACAGGCCCATAAACCAGAGGAAAACAACTTTGTCATTTAAAAAGGGAAAAACAAAATGCTGGGAGGGGTAGAGGAGGGAGGAGTCAGCCTCATTCATACAAGTTGTGGTTTTGTTGTTTTTCTCGTTTGAACCTGGTGTTGATGGAGTCACAGCTAATTCCCTGTAGCCGGAGTGATCTTTCCCAAGTGAAAATTGGGGATCGTGTTGCTGTTCTTTTAAAATGCTTCCATGTGCCATGTCCACAGCCCTGTTCGGACTCTCGGCTCAAGAGGCCACGTGGAGTCTGGGTTTGTCTCGCTCACCTCTCAAGACTTCATGCTAATCACCTGGTTTCAAGCCAAGCTGGTACTCAAGTTTATTTGTTGAATACATGAATGCAGCAGAGAACTAGAGAGATCAAAACAGGCCCAGAAAGTTTTAGGATGTTCTCTTCCTCCTCTTGTTCAGTCAGTGTCCCCCACTGTGGTTTGTAGAAGTTCTGCACGCAGAGCCATGTGGGGATGGACAGCATGACCTTTGGACTCCATGAGATCGGGCTTCAAGTCCTGCTTTCCCTTTTCCTAACCATATGACTTTGAGTGAGTTATTTAACCTCTCTCAACTTCGGGCTCCTTGTCTATAAAACAATTATGATAATAATTAATAATAATATCTGCTTAAAAGGGTAGTTAGGAGGATTATACATTTATGTATATTATAAATGTATGTATAAGTCATATATTAAGTGTTCAGCAAATGCGGGTATTATTTTTTTAATTCTTCTACAAGTTAAAAACAAATTCCAAAGCTTTTACCATTGGTCAAAACTGTGGGGTTTCTTCCCTCTTGGGGACCAGCTTCTCCCAGGTGGGGGCTCATCTCTAAGCCTCTTACAGAAATCTTGAAGCCCAACCTTCTTCTCCCATCACAATCCCAGGGAGATTCAGTGTCTCCCACTTGGCCATTCAGCACATTCACCAAATTTGGCCCGAAATGACTCAGGATTATTCCCAAGTTTCAGTAGAAAAGGCCAAAGACTTGCCTTTCCTGAGAACCAATGCTGTGTCCTTGACAACTTGGGGTGAGGGCAGAAGGGATACTTTCTAGAAGGGAGCTCTCATCAATGGCTACGGGGGCTGCTTTTTAATTTCATCCTTTTCCTACTTTAGAAAAGGTTTGTTTGCTTTTTTATTTTTGGTGGTTTAAAAATTTTGTCTCTTTGGTCTTACAATAAATTTCTGCAAGGAAAAAAATAATGGCATGATAGATGTTAGAATGTTGGAGATTCGGAAAAGACACACTCTCTTTTATAGGTGACATTTAATATTTGGTATTTGCATGTCAGGACAGGTCTGGGGGAGTGGAGACATACAAATCACTAGGAGACAGAGCAAGGAATATGCACGTTTACCCTAGTATGAAACAGGGTCACCACTGATCTCAAGAGTCTGGTTTTGTAGTTTTGAAGCAGCCGTGTTAAGTAGAAGTGGTCTGTGTTTTGCGCCATGCTGGAAAGGACTGGGAAGCCAGAGAGCCCTAGTCCTCCATAAGCCCTCCTGCACTGTTGTCTGTGAACACATGAGCTCCCCGTTCTTTTGTCAGTTGACTTATATTTATAAAGTAATGAAGTCCTTCATACCCCTCCTTTTCTCTACCAAGGACTCTCTTTTCATTATTTTTCCCACAGGACCCCATTTCTTGTAAGACTTTGCCTACTAAACAAACAAGATTAGGAAGCTTATTAATAATGAGCTTGTGCAAGGGGTACTGGAGGCAGGCAAATTATCCCAGAGGCAAATGAGCCTTTGGAGGGCAATTCCGTCCCCACCAGCAGATACAATCCCAATAATAATTCCAGTTGTACTAACCGTGATCATTTATTAAGAGGTTACTGCATGCCGGACTCTCTGTACACATTGTCCGATTGAACCCTTCCCACAGGAGGCGGAAGGTTAGGAAACTGAGGCTGGGGAGGTGCAGTAGCTCCTCCTGCAGGGTCCGAGGGTCGGAGGAGGGGCTTAAGTCCAGTCTGTCTGACCCCACCGTGCAAGCCCTGGACCACCAGATTTAACTCCCGTTCAGTTCTAACAGAATAATGGCGCTTGCCTAGGACTCAAGTTTCAAAATCGAGAAGAAAGAAAGCCGTGCAGAGTTATCACCGTCCTTGAAAGTCCCGTGAAGCCACAGGTGAGACTGAACAAAGCAGCAGCATCACAGACCCACCTCAATGTTTGTTCTGGGCACACCCTGTTGGCAGAAGGGCAGACAGTCGCTTCCCTTTTAAACATCTTTATATTGTCTATTATTTTTCCTTTCCAATTTCTCTTTTTTCTCCCCTCCTTTTCTATATTGAACAGTTTTAATTGAAATTGCTTATATTGGTTTCTTATTGCTGTTATAACATGACCACAAACTTAACGGCTTAAAACAACACAAATTTGTTATCTTAAAATTTTGAGCTCAGATATCTGAAATGGGTCTCACTGGACTAACAGTAAGATGTTGTCAGGGCTGCGTTGTATCTGGAAGCTCCAGGTCCAGAAACTGCCTACACTCCTTGGCTCACGGCTCCTCCTACCTTCCAGGCCAGGAGACCGAATCACTCAGACCTGGGCTCCTGCCTCCCTGGGCTTCTTCCTTGATTCCCCGACTCCTTCTTTCATCTGTGCTTACAACAGGCCCACCTGGGCCACCCAAGATCATGGTGATGATGATCTTTAACTAATGACCTTTAACTAATTCACACCTCTAATCTCTCTTTTGCTGCGTAAGGTAACATATCCACAGGTCTGGGCATGAGGGTGTGGACATCTTTGGGGAGCCTTTTTTCCTGACACACTGTTTGAATTAAATGCACGCACACTGGGCGGGGGGTGCCTTGGTGGCTCAGTTGGTTAAGCATCCAACCCTTGATTTCAGCTCAGAGCCTGATATCAGGGTTGCGGGATTAAGCCCCACTCAGGCTCTATGCTCAGTTGGGAGTCTGCTTGAGATTCTCTTCCTCTCCTTCCACTCCTGCCCTGCCCCTGACTTGAGCATGCTCACTCTCTCTCTCTCTCTAAAATAAATAAGTCTGCTCTGCCTGCCTCTCTGCCTACTTGTGATCTCTCTCTCTCTCTGTCTGTGTCAAATAAATAAATAAAAATTTTTAAATAAATCTGTTATACACACACACACACACACACACACACAAGTGCCCAGTGATCTACTACCCAACATCAACTACTGTCAACATTATGTTTTATTTACATGTTTTTTCTTTAGAAAATGAAGTATTAGTTTGATTGTGTGCAAATCTTGCTGATCCATGAGCCATTTTGACCTCCCTGCTCAATTGTGGGTGTTTGTGTCACAGAGGTTAAAAAGTAACCCTTCTTTTCTTTGTTTCTGCTAAAATTCTGTGAGAAAGTATGTCCTATACTGCTCATTTCAAAGTGAAGTGTGAGACCCTCAGAGCTGAGATTGGTCAGACGTGGTAATCCCCAGGCTTTAAAGAATCAGAGAGGCCTAGGAAACAGTGGGGGAATCTTTCCAGAGGAAGACTTCAGTGAGCTTCGAGCCCCAGCTTTGCCCTTTTCTCCATGTGTCTAGGGGATGGCTTCCATGTGGCCACTCAGAGAATCCCATATGCTTCTGTGGAGCATGGAAGACACTTTGCCCTAAGGTCTAACTCACACGGTATAAATCTAAAGGGCATGAGATCATGGCTCACTCCTGCACAGACCAAGGAACAAAGGCCCGGTGCTGGACCTGGGACAGCTGCTTTTCCAGAATGTCTCAGCACTAGGAGTGAGTTACCTGAGAAACAGCAGGCCCAGGTAGGTCCACATGCTACCACTAAAGGGCACCTGAAGTGGCCAGGGATACGCAGAACGAAGCTAAAGCTGACACTTAGGGACTGAAAGGGGTCACACGTGATCATTCAGAGGAAGAGTCTTTGCTAGGTGAAGAGAAGTGCAGGGGACCCCCACCCCTCCTCAGCATGGAGGCCTCAGAAGCAGTGAAGAGAGTGCCCTATAAGAGAAGGCTGGCCAAGCCGAGTGCACCTTCACGGCCGGTAAGGGCACCATTTGGGCAAGAACTGCCTGCCCTTCACTCTCCTTTCCTTGCTCCAACCCTGACAGCACCTGCCCACTACAGAAGCACCTCCAAGCCAGGGAACGGAAGAAGCTATTACTTTAAATGAACTTGGACATTATGACTATTACACGGACTCCTTGCAGTAATTACTGAATCGAGCCTTATTTTAGTGACAGAAATGACCGGAGGCCTTTTGGTTACCCACTGGTGGACCTAAGATTTTTATGAGGGTAGCTTGAACTACAGAGCAGGTTGAACAAAGCTAGTATTGGATTATCCCACAGGCATCCTGCTCAGAGGACATAAAGTTAATGACTGTGTATCGTCAGTCTCAGAAAGAAGCCTTCCTTCATTTCCAAGGTCTTATGGTGTGCTCCACACCGGCTTCTCCACGTACTTGCTCAGGAGGCCTCAAAGTGATTTGGGTTTTCTTGGTTGTCTTCCTTGTAGTGTCTGCAGCTTAAGAATTCTTCTGCTCTTAGTCTTTGGTTTTTGGTCTCACTGCCTCTGGCTTTCTGCTCATTTGAAGGGTTTTACAAGGTATGAGCATCAGACGGCTAAACAGGAGGGGTGGTGAGGCTTAGTCACGTAGGGCAGTGACGTCTTCCTGGCTGGATTCTGGGGACGTTGGGAATGCCTTGAAAGCACTCATCATTCATGAGCTTTCAAAATTTGCCTTTTCCAATAAGCCAAAGATGAGAAGGCCAATAAAAGTGTGCTCACTGTCTTCTCCAGGGACAAGGACTCTCTGGGGCACCATGCATGTGCCTTTGACCGGAGACATCAGGGAATCACAATGAGTGAGGGACAAGAGAAGGCTCTGATGGCATTGAGCCCAATCCTTGAAAAGCACGGGATGAACAGACCACACCCGCGTGGCCAGGAAGTGGCAGAATCTATGTTTATACCCAGACCCATCTGGTGGTTCAGCCTCAGCCTTCCCCTCACCCTGCTTCCTGTGTCATAGGATTGGAAGGAAAACTCCAGTATAACTAAACCGATCCTTTCGTTAAGTAAGTGAGATAACAGAGGCCCAGAGAGACAAGAGATTTCTCTGAGCACCTGGGTGGCTCATTTGGTTAAGCGTCCAACTCTTGATTTTGGCTCAGGTCATCATCTCACGGTTGTGAGATGGAGAGCCCTGTGTCCAGTTCTGTGCTGGGTGTTGAGCCTGCTTAAGAGTCTCTCTCTTTCTCTCTGTCCCTCTGCCTCCCCCACTTCTCCTTCTCCCTCTCTGAAAGAGAGAGAGAGAGAGAGAGAGAGAGAGAGAGAGAAGAGATAGAAGAGATTTCCTGAGTGATTGGCAGGATCTAGAAACAAGGCCTGCTGATTCTCAGGATGGTAACCTTTCCACTCTCTCTTGCACCAGGATGGAGCCACAGCCTTCTTCTTCCCTTCCTTCCTTTACATTTGCATTAGGTTGTACATAAACAAGCCTCCGATAAGGGAGGTAGGAGAGGGCAGTGAGCGGAGTGTGGAGTTCGCATCAGCAGCGATACCCAGATAACGGTAACAGCCAACAAAGACACGGCACTCACCAGGTGCTGGGCACTGTTCTAAGAGCTTTGCATACAGAAACTCACTGAATGTTCTAATAACCGTAGGAGTCAGGGATAGTTATTATCTCCCTTCCACAGATGAGGGACCTGAGGCTTGCAGTACTGGGGTCGGTTATTGAGACAGCCACTAGGGAGACAAAGACTAATACTCTGGGCTCCGGGAAATAATCCAGTCCAGTCCAGTTTGGTTCAGCCTGGGCCTGAGGACCATGCCCTGGTGCACAGGACTAGGGCTATATCCATTTGGAAAGTGTACATTTTGTTTAATAATCAGTCTTAACCTTGGCGAGCCACGCTTTAATGCCAGTTTGCAAAATCACTTCCAAAGTTTCCTCACTCATCAAGAAACAACTCTCCTGAGGAGGGACAGAAAGCGGTCCTTTCCAGTTCTGACTGCACTTGCTCAGGGAGCTTTGGCAAGTCACTGTTCCCTCTGAATCTCAGTCTTCTCATTTGTGCACTGGAGACAATAAAAAATAATCTATTTGTAGGGCTGTTGTGACAATTCGATGACGTGAAATGTAAGGGTGCCAACTATGCCGGTGAATAGCCCAATCTTAATGGTGGAAGGGAACTTACTGTGCATGTGTCTCTCCACTCAACTGCAAGCCCCTCTCTAACCTCCCTGCCGAGCACACATATGGTCTATGCCTTTTGACCTGGAGTAATAGGGGCACCATGCCTCGGGCTCAGGTTGACTGTGGGCAAGCACTGGTCCAGCAGTGTTCAATCCTATCTTCAGGACGTGCATGGAAACCCCCAGTGAGGGTGGGCGTAATAACAGTAGTGACAGTGACTATAAAAACAGTGACTATAGTGATCTTACTGAGTGACTGCTGAATGCTATACACAGACTGAATGCATTGGCTCACTGAATCCTCATGACAACCCATTGGGTAGGAACGAATTTATGTCTATTTTTTTTTTAAGATTTATTTGTTTATTTTAGAGAGAGCAGGGGGTAGGCAGAGGGAGAGAGAATCTCAAGCAGACTCTGTGCTGGGCGTGGTGCCAGACATGGGCCTCAATCCCCCAACCCTGAGATCATGACCTGAGCCGAAACCAAGAGTCAGTCGCTCAACAAGGCCACCCAGGTGCCCCTATGTCTACTTTTAAGATGAGGAAATGGAAGCTCAGAAAGGTTAAGAAATTTGCTCAAAGCCCTAAAGTTGATATGTGATGTAGAAACAGGATTAAAACCCAGATTTACTGACTTGAGAGTTTATAACCTCAGTCCTTGGGATTTCAAACTATCCCCAGGAAGAGGCCAGACAGGTCATTTGAATGATGCCCCAGGGGGGCAGGTATGACTGTGGTGAACTCTTGCCCCATTCAAATGAGATAAGTCTCATTAGCTTCAGCTCACGCTGCTGAGATCAGTGGGAGGAATGCAGATGAAGAGTTGCCAAATCTTCTCATTTTGTAACCAAACCCAAGAATTTCGGTATTTTAATGTATTATATATATATACCACGATTTTAAAATGTTACCTGAAAATATTCGAAATTCCTTACGACTTCTCTAACTTCAAAGTGCCACCACTGCCCTTTAAAAGCACATTGACAGCAATCTCCCGAGGGCTGTTATTCTGTCCCTTTCCCTCCCACGCAAGTTCTCACACTGCGATGGAAGTGACGGAGAGGGGCTTATTGCCCAGAAAACCCTGCGTCCCCTCTAAGGGTCTGTTATGTGAACACTGGTCCTGAACAAGGGAACTTGAACCATTACTTCTGACCGGTTGAGGGTCCTGCTGCTGGGGTCGAGGACGGGGGCACGTGTGCGTGCGTGAGTGTGTGTGTGTGTGTGTGTGTGTGTGTGTGTGTGTGAGTGTGAGTGTGTGTGAGTGAGAGAGAAAGAGAGACATGGGGGTGGGACCTGGGAAGCTGGAGGGGTGGTGGGCAGTGCAAGGGAGCAGCTCTTTGGCTGCATACCCAGGAAGGAGGGAAGGGAGGAAGCCTACTGGTTTATAGGATCCCTGCAGCCACTGGGACCCGCCCCTCTCCCTGCTGTAGCTCTGCCAACCCAGGAGAGCAATCTAACCCTTTCTCCAAAATCTCTGGGCAAAATAGATTTCACAAGCTCCCGGAGAGTACTGTCTCCTGGCCCATGGCCCAGCTTCCAGGCGCTTTCCCAATCCTGCTTGCTGAGCAGTTTAACCTTGAGACCCCTCCTGGACTAATTAAAATAATTGTAAATGTGTCATTTACGGATTGACTTAAATCATCCCTTAGTCCACAAGAAGGATCTGAGGAGTCTACAAGCGCACAGCAGGGACTGTATCCTGAAGAGCTTTCACACGCTTTCAGCACTTAACCCCCCTCCCCACCTCCTTGGTTTCTATACCCAGAGCCTGGCGGCCAGGAGACTGGCCCAGCACACTCTGTGGACAAATGCCGGGGCTGGAAATTCCAAACTGGCCTCCTGACTTCGATACTAACACCCTGTTTCTTGTTTCTTGTGGTGCTCCACTCTCCTAGAGCAAGGAAGCTTCCCTAAGAAAAATGAGGAGGGTAATACAGAGGCCCTCCCACTGCCCCCCCCCTCCCCCGGCAGTGCACCAGGAATAAAACAAAGCAATCCCAACAGCCCACCTCCCATCCCCCAAGCAGGAACTTCTTCCACAGCTCTCTGAGGGCGGGAATTACTATCCGCAGAAGGCCACTGAGGATGTGTTCATACCTCCCACAAACATTTAATCCTCTGCCTCGTGTCTCACAAACATTAGATGATAGGCAATCCTGGGCCACCACGTTGGGCTGTTGCATCAGCTGATTTTATAGTTTCTTAATTTATGTTTTATAGAATCCCCTCCCATAATTGAAGATGAGATGGATGTTTGATACGTTTTTAAGATATCAATATAAAGGATTTTTTTTTTTTATTTAGGTTCTATTCTTTTTCAACTTTTCTGAGTATCTGCAGAGAAAGTTTCCCTTTTCTTTTCATGTTAAAAAATGTATATAAATCTCTCTGGTATTTACGTTTTCATGATACTTTCAAAGTTCCCAGGGATGCCTATAAACCATGTTATAGTAGAGCTATGTTAAGGCAAAGTGGGTAAAGAGATGTTGGCACATGGATGCTTATATATCGATCTTTAACAAGGTTTAAAAATATGTGATGTCTGATGGAATTCTCAAGTAATGCTTGGCTGGTAGGAACACTGGGATCCTACAGGTGTCACAAAACCTCAATATTTAATTTTAAGTTGTTCCTTTTTTTACAGGGGTGCAAACTGAGTACTTGTACAACCAAATGATGTGTTTTAGGTTACACAAAAAGTTGTCTTGACAAAAGCTGGCTAGAGGAGGTGTGAGGGCCATTGCCCTGGATGGGGATTACGTGGCTTTCTTATCAGACCACTGACTGCTCTCCCAAGCTGGGTTATACGGTCTCTGGCAATTTCCATTCCTAAAGAGTAAGGAGCTTTAGTTATATCTTATTTTGGGGGGTAAAATTGGGATGGGGTGTAAATCTCAGCATTTTTGGAACTCAATTAAAGGCTATAAGGTCTCCTTTAAAATTTTCCCCAGAAGGGCATAAGTCCCTTATGCAAATAAGACTCCTTGTCTCTTCTGGGTTCTCTGGTAAAACTATCTCAGGAGGCAATCAGTCACTGACACTCTAGTGTGTTTTAATTCTCTCTAATGAGATAGCTCTTTGAGACTAAAACTCTGCAAAGGGCAGAGGTAGAAGATGGAGGAAAGCAAGCAGATGAGTTCTCTCATCTCTGTGCTATGAAATTCTCTTTATCTTTTAAGATTGCCCTCAAACACCTTTTCTTCCAGAAAGCCTTCCTCCATCTCTCCTTAGAGACACTGTTTCCTTCTCCCTTCTCTCTGCTTCAGGAAAAAGTATCTTTTCTCATGTTTCAGCCCCCTACTTCTCATAATCTCTTCCACACAGGTACGTATTTGTGTGTTCATTTCATAGTCCTCTCCGAAGTAGGAGCTCTTGAGGGCAGAAGATACTTTTAATTCCTTACCCCCATGTACTATCCAGCTTTGAGAAGGTAAAGTCATCTTCTGACATCTTAAAAAACCTGAAATTACTTAGAAGTTGGATAGTGGCCACGTCTCATTTTGTATGGGCTTTTCTAGCCTCTCAGGCATCCTTCTGGAGCAAAGTCTACACAACCTGGAAGGGAGCCTCCCGTCTCCTTTCCACTCTCATATTCTGGTGCACAGCCCATGGTCCCCACCCAAGGTCCACTGCCTGCCAGCCTGCTCTGGTTTTGGATCATGCAGGATGGGTTCGCAACTATGGCACTTCCTAGCTTTGTGACCCTGAGCAGGTTACATCATCTCTCTCTTCCGTTTCATCTTTTATAAAACAGGCATAATACCTGCCTCTTATTGCTATCGTTCTGGAGGATTGTAGATATTACATCTGTAGTACTGAACACAATGCTGTGCACAGAGAAATCTCAGTAAGTAGTAGCAATTCATTTTTTTTTCAATGAGATATAGAACAAAAAGTGCTTACGACAGTGTCTGGCATATAGGAAGGGCCATGTATAAGCTGTCCTTTTTATTCTTGTTTTAGGAAAGCAATAAAATGAAGTTCAAAAGAGCGAGAACTTTGGAATCTGCTTTGGGTGAAATCCCTGCTCTCCTAATTGCTAGCTAACGCATCTCAGAAAAATTACTTAATAATTCTGAGATCAGATCCCTCATCCCTAAAATGGGGGATAATGCTACCTTACAGAAGTACTGCTATGATTTAGGAAAAAAAAATCAAAAGTTGTGGCAGATTGTATTTGCCAAAGGTGGCCACAATAATATCGCTCTTCCACATGCTCTTCTAGAACCTTGCCCCTCCACCCCCTGTACCCCCATTTATTAGCTGGGGTCTAATTTCGCCTTTGAATCCAGGTGAGCTTGAGGGTTGCTTGCAATCAATAGAAAGCCGCAGTTGTGTTGCTGGGCAACTCGCTGGGTTAGTCTATAAAATGCCATGCTCAGTCCACCTTGTTAGCTGCCACTGCCTCTGGATCCCTGGGCTATCACTTAAGAAGTCCACCATGGGATGAAAAAGTACAGGACACATGTAAGTGTCCTGCCAATGGTCCCAGCTGAGGCCCCACTCAACAGCCAGTATCAGCTGCAAGGACATGGAGAGAAGATGCTTCCAGATGATTCTAGCCTTTGAGCTTTCCCAAGTGAGGACGAGGCCGTCGGGACCGTGTTGTAGAGACAAGCTATTTCCTCTTGACCTACCATTGTTTTGAGCTGTGAATTTTGAGGTAATTTGTTGCACGGCAATGCTAGTACATAGTAAAAAACAGATAAGAGGAAGGAGGAATTATTAGAGCAATTATTAGAATTACTGCTGTCCTGGGGGTATGTCCACACGAGGGGCCGTAGCTTGCCCATGAGTTGCCAAGCAAACTCCTCCTCTCAAGCTTCTGCACCGCCCACAAGATCTCAGCCAATGAGAACCCAGCCTCTGGGCTTCTCCACACCCCCCTCTCCAAGGTCATGGGGGCGAAAGAGTTGAAGCGGTCACAGGCTGCGAGGATGTTGGGGGTCCTTCTTCCTTGTTTGCGCACAGCTGTCCGC
Organism: Procyon lotor; assembly: GCA_028646535.1. NCBI lineage: Eukaryota > Metazoa > Chordata > Mammalia > Carnivora > Procyonidae > Procyon > Procyon lotor. The sequence goes on from CM053613.1 coordinate 48,295,875, forward strand.
CTTGCCGGGGAGCCGGGGCTCAGCCGCTTTTGTGCAGGGCCAGCCGGCCTTGCCTGAGTGAGGACAGCCTCGTTAATCTCCTGTCCTCGGCTGCTATTACATATTGACTGGGCAAGAGGTCAGCTTCACTGGATACATTCTTTGTTGCAGTTAAGCTAAGCCCTTCAGCTCTTAGAATTGGTTTAAGCTTGATTAACTCATGAGGAAAGGAAAATTTACATTTTGGGGACCTGAGAATAAGATATTTAAGCCGCATTCTTAAAAAATAAATGCTTTCCATCTTGCTACTTTCAAAGGCAGGCAGGTGCAGGCTCCTCCTCTCCCACCTCCCCTGTCTGAACATGTCTTTCTCCCTTCTCCTTTTGCTCCGGAGCTGGCTTTTTCTTTCTTCTCCTCCTCTCCCCTGCTCTCTGTGGTTTGCTTCCTTTCTTTCCCATCCTCCTGCAAATCCCACCCTCTTGGTTCCCCCATCCCTTCTCTCTCAATTGGGGTCTTCTGGTTTTTCTCTCCCTGCTTGCTTCTTCCCAGGTCGGATATGTCACATTCCAGCACCTTTGTTTCTGAAGGGCAAAACACAGCTGTCTTTGAAGGCCACAACAGTGTGGTCACCAAATGGCTACAGAGCAAGGCTGGAATTCTAGAACTTCTGCAGTGAGCTCTGCTTATATTCTGAGCATCTTGGTGGAGAACGTGGCCAGCAGTGTGTTTCACATCTGATGGGCCCATTCTTCCCTTGTCAGCAGAGGGCGGGTGGAAGCCGCACTGTGGCATTGATGGCCCATCCATTAGGGCTCATGGTGCTATCGACCAGGCTGTCCTTTAGGGGACAATGGCAGGGCAGCGAACAAGGAAGAGATACAAAGATGAGTAGGCCTCTCTCTGAAGGCTACAGAAAGAGACCTGGGCTCAGAGGAAGGACCTCTGGCTCTCTAGCTATGTGATCTCAGGATAGTCACTCTACCTCTCTGAGCCAGTTTCTCACCCATAAAATGGAATAATGACAGTCATCTCGCTTTCCCCAGGGAGCT
>CM053613.1:48297402-48408787 GCA_028646535.1 Procyon lotor
CAAGAAGGTATCCAGCCCCTAAGTCTACTGGTTGAGGCTGGCAGGAACGAGGCCATTTGTGGTATTCCCAAGTCTTAGACGAACACTCCTGTTTTTCAGAAGAGGAAACGGGCCCGGAGGAGGGCATGCCTTCTTTATCTCACTATGGAACAAAGTACCTGAAATTCCACCAGGATCTGGTTCTCTGAGTGACTTTCTTACCTTCTCTGCATTAAGGAACAGACGTCTGCTGCCTTCTTGCTACAGGGCAGCTTCTGTGACGTGAACGGGATATTGCATGTGCTACCTTTCACTTCACACCGACCTCTGGTAGTCACGGTTATTGGCATTTTACAGAAGACAACACTGAGGCTCAGAAATGTAAATAACATGTTCAAGATCACACAGCCAGGAGGTGGGGCAAAGATCACTTGCGTTCAGGTCGCTCATACTCCAAAGCCTACTTATCTTTTTCTTCCTCTAAACTTACGACAAAACGTCTAAAATTTTAAAAAGGTTTAAGATGAATTCAATGAATACCCCTGTCCCTAAGTCCCCAGTTAGGATGGGAAACAAAGCCTGTTTTATTTTTGCAGAACACCATACTGCCCTTTATAACACATTAAAAAAAAAATATTTAATAAAGTAATTGAGCAATGTTGAACATTTCTCAATGAAGACTGCGTTTAGTGGAGTTTTAAAATGAATTTTCTTTATAAATTGGTGGAGGTGGTGAATATTGAATATTTGGTTCAATTTTGGAGGTGGTATAAATTGAAATCATGTCTTTGGATATTTCGGAGTTTGCAGCAAGGGAAACCTGCAATTCGCAGACCCACTCATCTGAGGAGTCGTTTAATGCCACAGACATAGATCTTGATTTCTCTTTTTACCTTTAATCAATTTTAACAAGCCAGATGGTCATTGCAAATGGGTCCTCTAGCATCTCCCTCTTCTGCCTCTGCTGCTCTCCGGGATTTATTTAAATTTGGCAACAATTTTATACTTTCCTATTCTCTGCCATTCCTTGCCAGTATTAGGGTCACTTCATAATACTCATAACTATATCTTCTCTTGCTTCCCAATTGGAATTAACTTTTCCTTTTATATTCTACAATCTCCCTCAGCACACAGTAACCCTAGTAACGCATACGTATGCCTTGCGTTACTTATTTATGTGTGTAATTTCCCCAGTAGACACAGTCTTGCTCATCTATAATCTATGTAACAGTAATTATCATAACTGCTAATGCTTTACAGTTTCTAAGTATTTTTTCTAGTCGTAATATTATTTAATACCCACAATATCTTGAGGTAAGTCTTTTTTATTGTAGTCAATTTTACAGAAGTGGCCATGGAGACTCAGAGAGGTAATACAACTTCCCCTAAGTCACACAGCTAGCTAGTTGCAGGGTTTAGAGCAAATTTAGCACTCTTAGCCTGTAATTAGAATATAGACTCTTTTACAAATAATTTTAAAATACTGATATGTTAGGGGGCGCCTGGGTGGCTTGGTCAGTTAAGTGTCTGCCTTCCTCTTAGGTCATGATCCCAGGGTCCTGGGATGGAGCCCCGCATGGGGCTCCCTGCTCGGTGGGGGGCCTGCTTCTCTCTCTCCCTCTGCTTGCTGTTCCCCCTGTTTGTGCTTGCTCTCTTTCTCTCTGCCAAATAAATAAATAAAATCTTTTTAAAAAAATACTGAGATTGGTTATAGATTTATTCAAACTCCCACCCATCAATTTCTTTATTCTAGAAATATTTATTGATAACTTATTATGTGCCAGGAATTATGCTAGGTTCTGGGAAAATGGTAGTGAATCAAAGAAAGCCCCTTTTTTCATGGGACTTAGAGCAAAGTGGGGAGCTAGTAAACAAATAACAAATACCTAAGCAGAAGATGGTAGGCTGAATAAGGATGTCCCACCCAAGGTGTCTACATCCCAATCCTCCAAAACCTGTGAAGGTTCTGTCACTTCCATTATAAAATAGACTTTGCAGAAGTGATGAGGTTAAGGATTCTGAGATGGGGAGGTGAACTAAGTTATATGGGTGGGTCCAATGTACTAATATGTGCTCTTGGAAAAAGGAGGCTACGCGACCAGAATTAGAGAGGACGGGGTGACAAGGGAAACAGAAGTGGAGCTGGTATGATTGAAAAGAGAAGGGACCCAAAGCCAGGGCCTGGATGACAGTTCTAGAAGCTGGTAAAGACAGGGATAGGGATTCTCCCTCAGAGCTTCCAGAAGAAACATGTTCCTGCTTACCCATTTTAGACTTCTAACTTCCAGAACTGTAAAAGAATAAATCTGGGTTGCTTTTAGCATTATAATCATGGTGATATCTTACAAAGGCAATACAAAACTAATACAGGAGGTAATTAGAGATTATGATCAAAATTGTACATTAAAGAAACATCGTAATGGTATAAATATTAGGGAAGGATTCTCTGAGGAGAGGATGAGCGTGAACCATCCCAAGAGAGAACATTCTGGGCAGAGGGAACCGCGCGTGTAAAGGTCCAGGGGAAATAATGTGCTGAGAAGTAAAGACAGGGCCAGTGTGGCTAGACTTTAGCGAAATGAGGCTGGAGAATTAGAGCAGAATAGGATCAAAGCAGGCCTTTTAGGTCAAAGCAAGGAGTTTGGAGTTCTAACTAAAAGAAATGAGAAGGTCTTGAAGAATTTTAAGCATTGCATTTTCTACTGTTCCCAACAGGACGGAGGTGCTTCCTTGGGGCATGGGGAAAACATTATGCGCAATCAAGACCAAAGTAGCCTTCTTGGGTTCTACCAGGTTCTCAGAACATGTCCAGTTTCCATTAGGAGGCATGGGGATTTCTTTCTGCCAGCCTGGTCTTCTAGTTCTGTAGGGGGCAGGTGCCCCCAACGAACCAGGGGCAGCAGGTGACCCCGTAACCTTGGGTGTGATTTATTGCTGGGAGGGCTGACATGTGGCGTGGAGGAGAACTCAGTATTACTGAGCTTACAAATGCCCCTGCCAGGGAGCAGAACTTATCATTTGAAATCCTGTACAAATATTTTGCTTATTTTTTGCTTCTGTCTTTAGAATGTTAAGCTCTATGAAGTCAGGGAGCATCTGTACTTTTATCCCTTTGTTTCCAGGGCTCACACACAGTAGGTGCTCAAGAGGCACACACGGAAAGCATGGATGACCGGAGGGAAGGGGTACCAGTTATTTGGATCACTTTTGGTAGGAAGCAGAAGAGGACTAATAAGCAGTAAAATACAAACATCAAACAACCTACAGTCAGTTCTGCGAAAATGCTTGTTTTGAAAATATGAATTTGTTCTAACGCAATTTATAGTAGGGAACAACATGAGCATAATGCAACTTTCCCCCAGTGAAAAACACTAAGTGAATGCCGAAAACCCAGCTGGACAGAGCCACATCGGAGTACGCCAACTGTACACACACCCATACACCCATACATATCAAACACCCACCAGCTCCCTTGGTTTGCTGTCTGTGGTATGAGCCCCACCCATCCACATCTGGGCCCAAGCTCTCTGTCCAATTTCACAACATTCTCCTTCTCAGGGAGAGAAGCAACTCAGGGTTCTGATGTCCACTTCCACAAGAAAAACAGCTGGTCTTGCTCAAGGTACAATGCCATCCTTATTGGAGGATTTTTGCATTGAACCACTGAATATATTTAAAACTGTGCTACTATTTTTATTCGGTTCCCATCTTAAAACAAAACCCCAAACAGAGCCATTTGTGAAATTTTGGAACGTGGTACCCTTGACTCCATTTCCCCTGTAAGCCCCTGGTTTTTGTGCATGATCATACACAGTGATTTTTAGAACACATATGCGGTATTGGAGCAGAATCCACTGTAATTTCTTCTGTTTGTAACACCAGGCAAATAAGAAAATCCACCCAATGAATAGCAAGAAATTGAAATCAAATCACTGAAGGGATGATTCATGATGTTCTTCTGGTGTTTAGGACAATCCTCTTAGTATTTATTCATGTTTTGTCCATCCTTCAATTCATTTATTTATTCTAAAAATATTTATCAAATGTCTACTATGTGTCAAGTCTTGAGACAGACCTTGGTGATACAGCCGAGAACAAAAATATAGTCTTAAAAACTCTTAGGGTTGGGAGAAAATAATAGTGTTATAATTTATATACAAAAAGCAATGACAGTCGCAATGGACTGCATGTTTATGTTTCCTCCAACCCCCCACAGTCATATTTTGAAATCCTTTTCCCCAATCTGATGCTACTTGGAGGTGGGGCCTTTATTTTTTATTTATTTTTATTTTTTAATTTTTATTTATTTCACAGAGAGAGGCAGATCACAAGCAGGCAGAGAGACAGGCAGAGAGAGAGGAGGAAGCAGGATCCCTGCTAAGCAGAGAGCCCAATGCGGGGCTCGATCTCAGGACCCTGAGATCATGACCCAAGCCGAAGGCAGAGGCTTTAACCCACTGAGCCACCCGGGTGCCCCGGAGGTGGGGCCTTTAGAAGGTGATTGGGTCCTCAGGTAAAGCCCTCATGAGTGGGACGAGGGGCCTTATAAAGGAGACTCCAGAGAGCTCATGTTTCCCTCCAGTCATGTGAGGACACAGTGAGAAGATGAAAGTCTCTAAACTGGGAGGTAGGCTCTCAGCAGAAATGGAGTCCGCAACTTATTCTAGGACTTCCTAGCCTCCAGAACTGTGAGAAGTCAGCTCCTGGTGTTTAGAAGTCACTGAGTCCGTGGTACTCAGTTCTAGCAGCCTGAGCTCAGGCAATGTTAATCTTTATTCCAGGCTTACTACATTCCAGGCATTTTATATACATCATGTTATTCAATTCTCTTGATATGTGTTGGTTATTGTGAGGTATTACCAACAAGTGAGGGAGGCATTAGTATTCTTCCATTTTCCAGATGAGGCTACTGAGGCTTGGCAAGAAATGATAGGGCCAGCATGCATATCAGGCAGTATGACTTCAGAGCCTGTGCTCCTGAATGGTATTGTTGACATCTGTCGCCTCTGCCTCTGCCTGATTATCTCCAGTGGTAGGGAACACAGCACCTCTCAAAGCAGCCTGGTCCGTCTGTGGCAGGATATCAAAGGAGTGAGGTGGGGTGAAAAGACATATTTTAACAGCGAGCACTAGAGCTAACTGTAGGGGGAGAACTGAATCTAAGAAAATACATTGGGAGGCCACTTCCTTTAGGGTGCAGAGAAGATGAGGGGCAGGCTGAAAGGACATTAGTTTCTACTGCTTGGCCTAGGATTTTGGTAGAAAATTATGGATTGAGGCAGAGGAGGGGAGGGTGAAGAAGAGACAGAAGCATCCGTGGAACCTGGCGGAGCACTGTTGCCTGTGGGGAGCGGTGGCCAGTGAGGAGGTCCTTCGGTGTGGGGTAGGGGGGTGGCTACTGGGTTTCAGAGGCAAGGGAAGCAAATGTTGCTATTCACGTCATTTGCTTTCCTGTGATGTCAACCCTTCCCATCTCCCAGACTTCCATAAAGTCTATGGCATACCTGGGAAAAGATCAAAGCTGAAGCGTCGTGCCCAGGAACAGGCTGGAATGGAGCGTGCCTGCCTAGAAAAGGGCCCTAGTAAGCTACGGCCAATATCCCCAGGTCTTCCTGAGTCAGCTGAGGGACATGGGCGCCATTGTTGCAAATGGAGGAAATCAGAACTGGCTTTGCAGTGAACATCCAGCTCCAAGAAATTTGCAGATGTCTGAAGAGGGCTCCGGTGTAGATCAGGGGCTTACAGGTACCTTTTTAGGTGATAGTCAAAGGACTAGGAAACCTCAAATGGCTTTGGCTTATATTTGTTAGGATCAAGGGCTCTCAAGTAGGGAGACTCTGTTTTGAATTCCAGTTGGGCCATTTAATGGGCGACCATGGGCAATTTACTTAACATGCCTGCCCCTCAGCTCTCTTTCTCCACAGCTTGAAGATGGCCTTTCCCACTTGTGGGGTTATTTTGAGAACTGCATGTATGTGAAATGTTTAGCACAATGCCTGTCATAACAATCAATCTATCCATGGTGGCTATTATAACGAAGTCCAGCAGCACAGTGCAAACAGCCTAAGCTTTCTGCTGGGGGGAGGGGGAGGGGGAGTGGATCAGGGAGCAAGATTCACTTGTGTCTTTCTAGCTCTGTGTACCTGGGTATGTGACAGAATTTCTCTGCCTCTCAGTAAAGGTGGGAAAATAAAGCCAACCTGTTAGGGCTTTGAGGATGAAATAAGCCAACAGAATATGTTTAAAACTCCATTGGGCATACATAGATGCCAGATGATAGGGGCCAAGTCTAATCTACATACCGTCTTTTGTGAATTCGGTTTTCAAAAATGTATCCCTTTGTTTGGGCAACACAGCCCATGCTAATTTCAGGCCCTTTAACTGCCCTGGCGGGGGGGGGGGCCTTGGTGCAGTGTGCAAGCTAGCACGCGGGCAGCACACAGCCTGGCAGGGATGGGTGGCTGTTAAGGACTGTGCCAATGCATAGACTCCTGCCCCACACTTGTGCTTTTTGTTCTGGCTCAAGACTATTTCAGTTTGGAAGAAAGCACCTAGGCCCCTTCTTGATTTTCTCTCTCCTGGCTCCTGCTGCCCTCCTCTGCTGACCTGGTTTCTCCACCGCATTCCCCCTCCCGTCCTCCTTCCCCACGGTCCCCTTCCCCCAGCCCAGGATCCTGGCCACCCCTGCCTGTGCGGCTGGCTCCGAGACCCCTCAGCCGGGAGCCTGGACCCGTGGCCCCCTCTAGCCTCGCAGGCCCAGCCTAGGTTCTGGAACAGCCTCTGCCGAGATAATCTAGTGCTTTAATTGCCAACAGCAGTCAGAAGGAAGCAGTTGATCACTGCCCACAAAGGGCGAGGATCCTCAGTGGGGAGCTGGGCTGGCTGCAGAGCCATGGAGGGCTATTTTCAGTGCCTGGCCACAGAGGTGCCAGGAGAAAATGCCAAGCCGGAAGGCAGCCTGCCCGAGGGCTGGGCTCTGAGGGGCCTGCCTGTAACTTCCAACCCCAGCCCTCTGAGCTTTCTCTTCCTCCGGGGTGAGGGATCCAGTCATTGCTGCTGGTGGCAGCCATCCCCCTGCTGGAAGACAGAGCACCCAGGAGGGACAACAGTCACCGGTGCTTGGGCTGGGTGTTTAAGTGGGGTTGGTGGGGGATTTTAATTCCCTGGGAATACTTAGCACCCGGGACGCAGCTCCCATCTAGGTCCCGTTTTGCACACGAGGCACCTGGGCCTCACAAGTAGCAGGTGACTTCCTTGTGGCCATTCTGCAGGAAGTCCTCGAGGCAGTGGTGTCTGTGGGCACCCCTTCACAGCAGGTGTCCCGCATGGCCCAGTGGAGGACAGCGTGTCCGCCTCCCAGCCATTCGCTGCTTTGTCCTCTATGGAAGAGCTACGTGCCCTCTTGAGTCCCAGTTCCCCACTGTGAAGAGGGGCAAGAGGAGTGCTGCTGCTACACGGGGAGAACTAGAGGAAGCCTAGAAGGAGCCTGTTGTCCCCGCGCATGCGCGGAGGAAGCACAGGGTAAATGTTTGCCGCTGGTGGCAACTTCTGCTGGCAGGCCACGTGCTGGCAGCTGACGCGCATCTTAGGTAAACCTCGAATCTCAGCAAGGCCTTAGCTGCCCCCTTTTTCAGTTGAGGAAACTGAGTCTCTGAGGCACGAACGGAATTTCCACAGCCATCCAGCTGCATGGGTAGGAGTTGGGCCTTCAGCCCAAGGCTCTGCCCTCCCACGTCTGAGATCTTTCTTCCCTGTAGGCTGGAGCTTCCTGTGTGCTGTGTTCCTCAGGGATGTGACCAGAGGGCAGGTGTCGAGAACACGATGGCGTGCGTGCCTGTGTGCGTGTGTGTAACAGGTTAGAAGGGTTGGGGAGCAAGAGGAAATGTGCTGCGGCACAGGGCTCATGTTAGCAAGGATTTCACTCCCCTTTGCTCCCTTCTGGCCTCCAGGCTATTCGGGAGTCACGTTTTAAGAGAAGGAGCCCCACAGTGGTGCTGAGTGACCATTCCGCAGCCCTTATGTGGGATGACTCCCATCCTTCCTGTGTTCAGTGTGTGGCGGGAGGTGGGGGGGCGCTGCGAAGCCCACAGGCTTCCCTTCCCCTGCTGGGTCTGTCAGGGTCAAGGTAGCGCTCCAACAGTCTGGTGTCCAGTGTTTGCCTCCATCAGCCCCACCTGCTTTGCTCTGTCCCTGACATTCTGTTATAGGAAGTATCTCTTAGAGGTACCCTTCCTCTCTATCTCACGGCCACCACCCCCAATTTAAAGCTGCCTCTCTCAGCTGGGCCACAGCCTTCTAACTGGCTTCCCTGACCTAGGTTGAGACCACCCCAATCCACAGGGCCTGCCTGACAGGGAGCCTGCTCAAATGTGACTGTCACCAGGTCACAACCCTCCTTTGGTCCCCTCTATCCCCGCTGGAGCTTTCCAGGGCAAGAAAGATGCATGACTTGAAGTCCTAGCTCTCACCTCTGTCCCATCTGCAGTCTCTCTCCAGCCCCCAGATATGAAGCCCACCTTTTCCCAAAGGTGTGTCCCCCAGAGAACAGGCCCGTTAGGCTAGCTGGGGGGTGAGAGAGCATTCCTTGTGGGAAGTAGTATGGGAAAAATACTGAATGAGGCTCAGCAGGTTTATTTGTTGTGGGACCTCTCAGAGCCTCTGTTATGCTAATTTTTGACACAAAAGCCCTTCAGTTGGTCACTGGTCAGTTCTTACTGAAAACAGTAGGAATTCTTAGTTTGAACAAAGGCTGACACTAACAAAGCACTTACTAAGTGCCAGGAACTGTTCCTTGTGCTCTAGTATATCATTATTATTTTTTCTTCTTTCAAGATTTTATTTATTTGCCAGGGAGAGAACACAAGCAGGGAGAGCGGCAGGCAGAGGGAGAAGCAGGTTCCCCGCTGAGCAGAGAGCCTGACGAGGGGCTAGATCCCAGGACTCTGTAATCATGACCCACCCAGGCAACCTGCTCTTGTACATTAAGACATTTCCTTCTCACACTTCTGAGAGGCAGGTAGTAATCTCCATCCCCGTTCTACGGGGCCGAGGCTAGTGAGAGGACCCAGATTCAAATTCCAGAATGTGTCAAAGTCTATGCTGATTTCTTAGCTAAGCTTCTGGATAGGGACAAAACAGAGCCAAAACCTATGGGAAACCAAATGAAAATTCCCAGCCCTTAGGGTAGCTGCTAGTCAGGAACAAGGTGCACGGAAAAGGCAGAAAACAGATGGAGAGGTGAAATGGACTCTAGGCTATTCCTGCAGAACCAAAGATACGGACTGAGCGTTAGGGCAGCTCAGGATGAGGTATGACATGTAGAAGTTACTAGTCAGCTCGGACTACGGCCACAAGTCTTGGTGGGCAGGAGGGGACCTGTCCAGCCCCCTGCCAGGACAACTATGGATAGCAAAGGGCCAAGAGTGTCAGCCTTAAAGAGACTTTACCTATATTAACATAAATATCCAGAACCCTATAAAACAAGAGAAAAGAATATAAAGGGGAAAAGGAGCAGAAAATCATTTTATATATATTATAATAAATAAAAGGCCTAGACAAAACTATCTTTATTAATATTTCCACACCAGTGATAAGATAGATAGATTGGAATTAGATATGGAAAAATGTAATATTCTACAAAGGAAACTCTAGGGAGACCCAGGGAGTTATGAAGGTCATTTCTCATTAAGGGTGAACTTGTCTATTCTTTCCTCCTCTGCCTTTATTCTAAGCAAGTCTCCACTACAGCCAGCAATTCCCCACTCCTTTTGTATACTAGAGATGGCCGTGGCACCAAATGCCCCCTCAGCTAGTCAGTGCAAGGCTATTTTTAGTTCTGCCAAACAACTAATAGGATTTTTGTCCATTCTTGGCAGTGTTGGTTTTTTTTTTTTTTTCTTTTTAATTGTCTCTTCAGCAGCTCTGCAGTACAAGTAGCATATTCACTGCATCTCTAAGACAGCTCGGATGGAGAAAATGGGTTTTCCTTGATGTGGGCCACAGAAGAAGCAAAGATTCCCAAATCTGGGAGGTCATGGCCACCTTGGGAGGACTGTGGGCTTTGAGTTAGACTTGAGGTCCCAAGACATCGGCACCTTGGCTATAAAATGTGCAGCTTAATAAGTACGTTGTGTTGCTGCCTGTGAAATGCCCATAATGGAATCCGCAACATTCAAAGAAGAAACATTTGCTCAAGAAGTGGATGGGTGAGATAACATTGGGCTGGTTCCTACCAGAGCAAATGTTTGTTGCGTGCAGGAGAATGCGTGTGAAGTCTTAGAAGGGCATCATTAGGCAGTGTTATGAGTGGAATTGCAGCTCCTGAAAAAGAAATGCTGGAGTCCTAACCAGAAGGTGACCTTATTTAGAGAGTCTTTACAGAGCAATCATGGTAAAATGAGGTCATTGGCATGGAAGCTAATCTAAAAAAGACTGGTGTCCTTATAAAAAGAGGAACTTTGGACACAGACACACACAGGGAGAAGGCCATGTGAACATGAAGGCAGAGATCAGCGTGATGCTTCTACAACCCATGGATGCCAGTGATCCTTAGCAAACCATCATCAGAAACCAGGAGAGAGGCATGGAGCATATTCTCCCTTATGGTCCTCAGAAGGACCTAACCCTGCAGATACCTTGATTTTGGACTTCTAGCCTCCAGAACCGTGAGGCAATTGCTTTCTGTTATGTAAACCCCCTAGTCAGTGGTGCTTTCTTAGGGCGGCCTTAGGAAACTAATACAGGGAGCATTAGTGAAATGAGGATCTGGTCTGCCTCAGGCTACAAACTCAATACTTGCCTCTAAAATGAATCCATGATATAATGCAGAGGGACTTCCTCACCTGGCATCTGGCAAGTAGTAGGTACTTATTTAATACTCATTGAATGACTGAATGAACGAGGGTATACATAAACATGTATGGCAGACCTTGGCACATGGGCGGATGTTCAGGGAGGACTTGCTATTTGGATGGTCAATGGTGCTAACAATTACAGATCCTTTACTATGAGCCAGGTAGTGCGCAGAGTGATTGCCATGAATACGATCATGTGACCGAATCCTAACAACCATCCTATTATTTGTTCCATTTTTAAAAATGAGAAGACCAAAGCACAGGGAGATTAAGATTCCCGAATGCATCCAGCTGAGTGGTAGAGTTAGCTTTTGGATCTGGTTTGTCTAGAGCCAGGGTCTCTACTCTTAACCACTGTTGGAAATAATGCATGGGAAGACCCTGGCCGGAGGTGCTCAATTCCAAACCAGTAAGTAGATGAACGCAGCAGGGCCAACCAAGGAGGCAGGGTCCTGCCCTGATGGCCTTAGGGTAATGGTGGCCCTACTTCCCTCGCCCTGCCCAAGCTCTTCCTGACTCCCACTCAGTCTCCACCAACCTTTATGGCCTCACCCTCCTTAAAGCTCAGCCAGAATTGGTGGGTCTTTCTCTGAGTGGGGCCCATCCTATTTCTGTCCTCACCTTTACCTCATCCTCCTACCAGGGTTAGAGGGGTATGGACCCTAAAGAGGGGAGCAGAACAGAGGACGCACCAAAGCCTCCCTCTATCTGTCAGCAAGGTGATGGGCTGCCAAAAGGCTGGCCCCATGAGTGTCCCGCCTCCTCTCCATAATTCATCCCAAACCAAGTCCGGAGCGCTGACTCGGCGCTTCCCAGTCGCCCCAGGGCCACGCCGTCTGTTCACCCACTTTCCCAGACGCTCCTGGGCTGAGCCAAGTACCAGAAATGGCAGTGATTTACGATGTCACAGGACAGCGTCCTCTACCCTGACCACTGCTCTTGGCCACAGATTTAATTATTTAAACAGATTTTACATTTTATGAGCATGCCCTCAGGCCTGGCAGAGGGAAGCCTGGAAGAAAAAAAAATTTCTTTTTGCTTGAAAGATTAAATTGAAATATTCAAGGACAGAGTTCAGGAAACATTCCAAATTCCTGAGTGTAAAAGTAGCGTTCGAGGCCCTTCCAAATTTGCCTCATTTTACCAGCCCCACCTCTCATTGCCACCTTCCCCCTCCTCAGCAAATAACACGTTCTGTCCCACTGTAGCACAAAGTAGTTCTTTGTTTTGTTTCTGCTACAGCCTGTCTGTAATGCAGGTGCCCTGAACACTCGCTCATAGGATCATGCTATGCACCTGTTACTATAGAAGGGCTGAGGATGCCTGGATGCACTAGCAAAACACACATAAATCCCTGCCCTTGTGGACCTTCCATTCTACAGCAAGAGCCTTCCTTACTGCATCCTGGGGAGACCCTGTTCTTCCAGGAGGTAGAGCTTGAATGCTATTTCCTCTGTCTTCCCTGACTTTCCAGGTAAAAGTAATCCCTCATGTGACACTCGAGTGGCCCATACTCACTGTACTAGAACCATCAGTGAAGCGGATACTCTGTCCCTTAGACTGTGACCTCCTTGAGGGGAGAGGCTGTCAAATTTTGTTTCTATCTTGGCACCTGGCACGGCGCCTGGCACAGAGTAGGTGCTCATGATATGGATGGAAGATTACTCTGCTTATTCTTTCAGGCCAAGAGAATCTCCTGCATGTTCTCTATTCTCTGACATTTCCCAGTTTATTTTGCTGTTCATGGATTGACTCACTCATTCACTTATTCCGATCAGTCATTCCTTCAACATATATTTTTTAAGGACCACTATGTATGAGACCCTATTCTAAGTGGTGAGGATATGCCAATAAAGGCAGATGTCCCTGCCCTTGGTGCGCTCACATTCTGGTTGTGGGGACAGGTGGTAGACTGTTGTTCTAGGATTCTTTGGATGTCAGCTTCTCAGATGACTGCCAAACAACTAATAGGATGGGGGCGCCATCAGCTCTTGGGTCCACGGCACAACCATGCTGGGTGTGGAGTGATGCACCCTAAACTTCAGGTCAAGAGCTATCTATATTTCCATGCCTCGCTCAGAGGACAAGGCTGGAGAAAATGAATCCTACCTACATCCCTCTTCCAAGCTCTCCACCTCTGTGTAAACTGGGGATACCTAAGTCCAAGGCTATTAAAGTAATAATGCAAATAATCCATATTTTTCATCTTAAAAGCACTTCTGGAGCATCCGATTAATCTTTCTGGTTCCATTGTGTATAGGCAAGTATAAGATTTTGCTTATAGAAGAAGAAAATGAAGCACAAGGTGATTAAACTATTGGCTTAAGGCTATAGAGAGAGCAAGGTTCTGAACAGGGATTCCATTCATCAGCCCTTGGTTAATAATCACAGACTCAGAGGCCGGTGTTCCCAGGGCAGCTGCTAGGGGGTGAAGCCAGTGTGCCTTGGTGGGGCAGTGCAGCTTGGTGGGGAAGAGTCCCAGCCCTGCACGTATACAGAACCTGGTTCAGCTCCTGCCCTACCAACTACTAGGATGACCTTTGAACAGAGTTCAAACCTTCTGCACTCCAGTTTCCTCATCTGTAAAATGGAGATGAAACTTTTGTTGCAGGATTAGGAGGGTGAAAATAAATGGCATGAAGTTTGTAGAATGCTCAGCATGGTTCAGGATACTTTTTTCTTAAAAATATCTTGTGACACAGAGGGACGGGGTGTAGGGATAGGGTGGCTGGGTTATGGACATCGGGGAGGGTATGTGCCATGGTGAGTGCTGTGAAATGTGTAAGCCTGATGATTCACAGACCTGTACCCCTGGGGCAAATAATACATTATATGCTAATAAAAAATTAAAAATTAAAAAAAATATATCTTGTGATGGAAGCATTTGAGATGTGCAAGGTGTTTAGAGCTACTAATAACCATTGCCATCATCATCATCACCATCCAACATCTTTTAGGCTTTTGGTCTACTTCAGACACAGAGGTGTCTTGGTATAACTGCATTAGAGGCTTGGCATCTTTTTATTTATTTCTTAATACCAGTTGGTGACCACACTTGGGTCACGCCATCCACTGATTTCTTTTTCCATGAACAAATGTCAAGCCTCTGTGCTCCATGCTGTGGGAGACACAGAACCGCCTTGTGTAATTTTGTGTGCGCTCTGTCCCTTGCCATCAGTCCTGACCTTTGCAACCCAGTTAGAGTCATGAGTACTTGAATCTACATCCTCGGTATCATCAGGCTGGTTATTCAGAAACCTTCATGTTACTCGCGGGGAGAATCTTGCCAAAAATAGCTAAATGCTAGATGTGTCTGGATGGTACCAGGAATGTAATAAGCATTTTGTTTAATCCTCAGAACAATCCAATGGGACAAGAGCAATTCACTCCACTTTTGTAGATAAGGAAACTGAGATACAGAGGGGGAGATCCCATGGCCAAGTACCTTTTGGCCCACCTGCAAATGTGACAGCTGAGTTTTAACTCATGCCAGGTTGTGATTGCTGTCACTGCTGTTAGGGTCCTGTCCCAGAAGCCTCCTGTCTTATTTCCTCCTTCAGGGCTTGAGCCAGGATTCTCCTCCAGCAAGAATGAGAATTAATAGCTCTAAAATTGGAAAAATCATTCCTTGGTTTACATGCTTTTACAGGGCTGCCCTGGGAGGATACTTCACCTCTGTCTGCACCTCTGTTTCCTCGTCACTAACATGTGCCTGCCTCCTGGGGGTGTGTCTGTATTATTGATGACAGTAAAGTGATCAGGCCACACAGCACCGACATTCATGAGAAATGTAAAGTGCCATTAATCTTGAGACCCACTTGACAGGCAGGGCCACATGGAGCTGAAGAACATGAGGACCCCTCATTGCGCGGGGACTGGCCATACATGCATACCCACCACTGTTATGTCTAATCCTCTCCAACACCGCGCTGCAGGCTGCCTGGGAGATGGGTGAGAGCCCATCAGGGCCACAGAGACCCATGGGACTAGGGGAGGGAAAAGAGAGTCAGGACCAAAGAAAACCATGTGGCACGACTAATGAGTGCTCACTGATATCACTGCTATGCCAATTTCCTAGCCATGTCTACAGGGAGGTGTGTCCATGTGAGCCAGGCCTGCACATGGCTGGAAGGGGTGTATGTCACTGCCGGGCTTGGCTCCTAGACGCCTGCCACTTATGATCTTGCCCCTTATCCCCACCAGACATCAAAGAGCATGGAGCCACAGACAGACGGAGCATCAATCCCTAAATGACTGTGTAGTCTGCTCACCAACTCAGAAAGACCTGTCACGTGGAAAATAAACTTTTACCATGTCAAGTCACTGAGATTTGGGGGTTTACCTCATGCCTTCATTAGCATTACGTGCCTAATAGATGATAAAATAATGTGACTTTTATAGCCTGCATGGTTTTCCAATCACTTTCATATATGTTACAATGAGAGGATCCTTGGGAGACCCTTGTGGTTTCAGTATCACAAACAGTTTTTTATTTCTGCAAAAAATGATTGGTCTTCAACCTCATGAATGTCTCGTGATATTTCCTCTGATACTATGGTTGCTGAAAAGCTCACACAAACTGTAGCCCCATGATCAAAGCCACAGGACCCACTGTTTGGGTACCAACATCACCAGTACTACCATATGGCTTCCTGAGTGATGAACTTTCTCCAAACCTCAGTGGTCTCATCCATAAAATGGGGACAGTCAGAAGGCCACCTTGGCTGGGTGGTGGTGAGGATTCTATCAACCTTGTGGCTCATGCCCAACTCTGCTCTGGAGCCAGTTTCCAAAGCCTGGGTCCCAGAATCGGGATACTGGAGGAGGCTTAGGGATGGCCGTGCAGACCTTCTGTTCAGTGCTTTAGAGACTGCTAGGGACCCAGTGCTGGGCCAGGAGGTGAACAAAGCCACAGAATAAATATGGCACAATTTTGTTGTCCACATACAGTGGGGACTCTTTGAATTTTGTTGTGGCACATGTAGAAGAAAACTCAGGGAACGTTTTCATCCATGTTACCAATCTCAAGGTCTCTCCCACCCCATAAATACCTCAAAGTAGAACATTATTTTATGCACTAATGAAAGGTCTGACACTTGGCTATGATCAAAGTGGACCGGATACATCCACTTGCCCTGGCCGCCTCGCCCCCCAAACTGCCCCCTGGCTGGTTCTGCAGGACAAAGCCTTTGGTTTTTGGGCAAATTCTCTTAGCAAACTGGAAGGAGCCTGTGCACTGTCTTTTCACACTTGCCTGTCGTTCCTCCTTTTAGGAAGTATCCCACATCAGGAATATCTCACCAACTTTTCTATAAGAAAAGCTTGTCCAATCACAAGGAATGGTCATTTGCTCTTCTGCTGGGGTAAGAAACCCTATGTAAACTATCAAACAACTCCCTTTGCCTTGATGGTCCAGAAACCCTGGCACCAGGGTTTTGTACCCATTTATTTTCTCCTATTTTATTGATACAAATTATTTTTTTCTCCCTTCCTCTGTCCCTTTTCTTATGTTTTCTTATGTTGATTATGAATGCCTTTTTTGGGTAACTTTCCTCAAATCCTTTCTAGAGTGAGGCAGCATATAAATCAATTCAAGAAATTACATAATGCCCAAGAGGCCAGCCTTGTTAAAATTCTAAGTGGGCCAGATGTTGTTTTTTTTCCGCTTTCTGCCACTCCCTCTCCCCTCCCTCACCCCGTGTTCTTCTTGGTCATCGCAGGGCCCCATTCCTCTCCCTGCCATCCTACCTTTTTCCTTGCCTCCTCATCCTTTACTACCCTGTTAAATAATTCTGGCAAAGCCACCAAATAAAAAGAACTAGTAGCTTCAATAAAGCAAAAAGACATTTGAATCTCCATTTTTATGTCAGCCTCAAACTTTTGGAGGCACCAGAGGCGTTTCTGAGCCTAATGGCTCAGGAATTGCAAACAAGGTTTACCCCCTCCCCCCACCCCCCCAGGGGATCTGAAGGGAAGGAGGATCTCTGGCAGAGGGGTGCAGGAGAGGGGGGGTAAGGAGTTGGGGGGGAGGACTGACAATGGAAGCTGAAGGGTTAATGCAGGGAAGAGGGTGGTCAGGTGTGTTAGTGGTGCTGAGGCTGGCTGAAGAGCTGGTGTTACTATTTTTAAGTGGGTTGAGAAAAATAGGCATTTTTTCCCGTGTGTGGTTGTTTTTTTTTTTAAAGATTTTATTTTTATTTATCTGACAGAGAGAGAGAGAGAGAGAGATCACAAGTAGGCAGAGAGCAGATAGAGAGATAGAGGGGGAAGCAGGCTCCCTGCTGAGCAGAGAGCCTGATGCGGGGCTGGATCCCAGGACCCTGAGATCATGACCTGAGCCGAAGGCAGAGGCTTTAACCCTCTGAGCCACCCAGGAGCCCCTATTTTTTTTTAATTGTAATTGTAATATTGGAAATTCATGCTTAAAACAAGGCCACTGGAAACTGAGCTCAGGGAATTAGGCCTCCGCCATCAAACATTAAAAATCACTTTGGACTTAAAAAAATCCATTTGCTGGTTTTAAATGCTTTTAATATATATGTTTAAAAGCTCTCACCCTCTTTGCTTTCTATTTTTTAGTTGTAATGTCTCCTGGCTGCCTTCCAACTATAATATCTCAAGTGTTTTTTGCTTGTTTGTTTGTTTTGTAACTGAATCATAATTCATTTCAACCAGGTTCACTGTCGGGTCATCTCTTCCTCAGTGGTTAGAGACCCAGGGCCTGCGATATTCAGGGCCTGCGATAACCACGGGGGAGGAGGTGGTCCTGCCAAATCCTGTTGACCCCATCAGTTTGCAGGAAATTGTTCTTGCCTATTTAGGTTCCGGAGACCATGAAATGGGACACTAGTCCCCGTCCACTCAACGCGCATGCGCACCAACATCCCTACCGTATCCTGAGGGCAGTTCAAGCAGCATCCTTTTAGCTCAACTTCTCAAGCTGAGAGAGGGGAAAGCCAGAGTACAGAGAGGTAACGTGACCACCCCTAAGGACTTGGAGCCTGGAAGAGACACAGCTAGCCCCAGAATCCAGGCCCCCAGATTGTTCAGTTGCAGAAAGCCCGGGGCGTTAGAGCCTGGGAGGAGGCTCATGAGAAATAGTATACACGGGGCACTTTTATTGTGTGTCAGGCACTCTGTTTGATGTTTTACACTCTGACGGCCACTGCTAGTGTCAGCTAACACTTGATGAGTACCTGCTCCTTGCTAAGCTCGATGCTAAGTACTGACACACATTTTCTATAACCCTTATGTAACCCATGAGAATGAGACAAGTATTATTCCCGTTTTTGCGGATGGGCAATCTGCCCAGAACAGCTCACTAAGTTACCCAAGGACACATAGTGAGGAAATGTAGGAACTGGAATGGGAACGAACCCAGGGCTGTCTGACCCATGTTCCTACCTGAATCTCTGTCCTTTTCCCCAGTAATATGTTCTCATTCGATGAGCCCGGCCTTTGCAAATCCCACGGTCGGTGTTTGTGAATCAGTGTGTGGGTAAGAGATGTTCCTTAGCGAGAGGCTTTCTTTTCCTCCCCTCTCTGCTGTGCTCCCTGCTCTTCTGGTAAAGATGCACAGACTTTGGGGGAATAGGTATGGCAGAATGCGAAGGGCACATCAATGTCAGCTCAGTTACTGCTACGACTGGACGTGCTGTGATCTCAGGCAATTTTTCTGAGCCTCACTTTCCTTATCTTTTAACGTGAAAAGTAACAGTGTCCATCCTTGCAGGTCATGGCTGGGTCTGACCTCTAAGTGCTCAGGAGCTAATAATTCTAAGCTATAGCATCTCTCACCAATTCCGGATGGCCTTGCTCTTGGAGACCCTACTGAGAGAGCACAAAGTCCCTCAAAGGTCCTGGGTAACCCCAGGTCCTATTCCTTCCCTTCCTGGGTGGGACCTTGGCCTGGAAGTTCTGGGAAGGCAGGGCTGACTGAACACCTATGCGAGTCCACTCCGGGTCATGAATCACTGCCAAGGGTGGGAACTGTTAGGTTCTTCAGACTCATTGCCCAGGACGTGTTCCCACCCTCATTACAGGGTGATTACAAAGATTCTCACTTGTTCTACATGGGCTATAGAGGAGGAGAAGAAAAAGATTCTCTTGGGAGAAGGAGGAGTTCCTAGAGGTGGATGCCAACAGCTTCCTGCCAGACAGTGAGGTAGGGCAGTGCGTAAGAGCCATGCAGGTTGGTGATGGAAGCTTCCTACTGAGGCATGTGCGCGGACATGCCTGAGCTTGGTTTGAGTTATTCCATTTACATGAAAGTTCCTTAGGCCTCTGAGAAACTACAGACTTGGCCTGTTTTAACCTGCTCTGCCGGAGACACACATGGGCAAGGCCACTCCAGCTACTGGGAGGATCACTGAGGTCCAGTGTAGTGGTTCTCAAACCTGGCTGTAACCGGAACCCGGGAGCTTGTCCCAAATCCTGGAGTCCCGGGCCCTATCTCTAGAGAGCATGATAAGAAGACCCTGGGAACAAACTAACAAATAAAGGAAAAAAAGAGACAAAAAAAACCCCCAATAAACCCTCAAAATTTTAAATTCAGACACAAACTGGTGGTGGCCAGAAAGGGGGGAGGATGGGAAGATGGGTGAAACAGATAAGGGGATTAAGAGTACATTCATTTTGGTGGGCACTGAGAAATGTATAGAATTAACAATGTATATTCATTATACTCGAATTAAAAAAAAAAAATAAAGAAGGCTCTGGGTAGGAACCAGGTAGGAACCAGGTTCTATTTGTATTTTAAAAGGATTCCCCCGTACGGTCACTGGGTGGCCAGATCTGGAGTCATTGGCACAGGTTAGGAGCCTGGGGATGGGGGACAGGTCATGGCCCAGGAACCAGACACAGGTCTGAGCTCCTTCTACCAAGGACTAACCAAAGACCAGAGGCTTTGACTACCTATTAATTAGCTTCTCAGAGCCCCTCTCTGGGGCAGAGGTGTCAGAATCCCTCCCGTGGAGAGAAGGAACAAGTCTCAGAGAGGCTGCCCAGGTAGGCACGGTCACCCTGGATGAGTGCCTTCTCCCATCAGCACCACATCTGTGGACATAAGGTATCTGGGCACCGACTCTGTTGGAGAGCCAGGGTCGGACACACCCCTCTGGGCAACAGTGGTCATTTACTTAAAAAAGTAAATTACAATTGGCACATTTTCAGTTCGCAACAATAAAGAATAATTTCTCTTCCTTGTGCACAGGAGCTCCAATTATGATTTAATTCAATTCTGATTAACTATGCTTTGGTGGCATTTCCATTACATAAAAAATAAATGTATTAGCCAAGCATAATGTGTTTTGACTATAGTTCTGATGCTAATAAGGAGGCTGTTTGGCGCCTATGATCCCACACTTGTAAGAACGAGAAAAAAGAAAAGGATGAGGCAAATAACTCTGAGAAATCCCACACGGGGGGGTGTCGTGATTTGGGAGTGGGGTGAGTGCTGTCAGCATATGCTTGGTATTCACAGGTTTGCTCTCACAGCCGTTGCTGGAGATGCTTCTAGATGTGTGGGCAGGTACCAATGGCTACCGAGCCTCTTGGGGTAGACTTCAGGGCAGGGGCGGGGAGGGGCGTGAGGTGGAGCCGACTGCATGTGGGAGTGGCAGGCCCATCCCCGTCCCCACTGTCCCCATCAGCTGTCCAGTGGCCTTCCCACCCGTCCCTGACGCATCCACGCGGCTGCTAACACCGTCTGTGGGCTCCATAACACTTAGCATCCTTCCATCCCTGAAGAAGGGGACTCACGTGGGGAGCCCTAGTCCTGACACTTGGCTTTTTAGCCATTATTCTTTTCAACAACCCCCCAGGGTAGGTTTCCATCCCCGTTTTATGGGAGAGGAAACTCCTGGACCTGGACCTGATAGCCCTCAGATATGTCTCTTGAAACTTGGTGCCCTCTCTCTATTTGGCAGGGGCGCTGACCCTGGCTGGCTGGATTCCCCAGGGTGCTACCAGTTGTGGGGCACTGTCTGGAGGGGAGATGGAGGGAGAGGCTGTGTTCCTCTGCAGCAACAGCTTCCACCAGACTGGCGGCTGTGTTTGGGGTGTCCCCGGAGGAGACACCGACCCTGGGCTGTGGAAACATCATTATTCCCTTTGACCTCGGGGGTGGGCTTTGCAGTTTCTTGCTGTGGCTCATTGTTGAGTTGCCTAATTTTTCCCTGTTGGGCTTTTCAACTCTCCATCTCCTGTATATCCAGTTCTTTACAATAAATTTCCCCTGTTTCAAACACTTAGAGCAGTTTCTGTTTCCCCGGATGTAACGGAAGCGGCAAGAAGTTAAGTAACCACCCAGAATAACAACCTTCAACACTTCAGTGTATTTCCTTCCAGGCTCTAAAAATGCATATGCATATCTTCTCTTTGGATTCTTTTTCTTTCTTTTCTTTTTTTTCCCTCTCTCTCTCTCTTCCTTCCTTCCTTCCTTCCTGCTTTCCTACCTTCCTTTCTTCCTCTCTCCCTCCCTTTATCCTTCCTCTCTTCCTCTCTTTCTTCCTTCCCTTCTCTCTCTCTAAACAACTCAAACACAAATGGGTCATACTATATGGTTTGATCTAATGTGTATGACACTGTGGAAGTTTTATTTTCTCATATAATAATTTCAAAAATCTATTTAATGACTATTTACCATGCCGTTATAAGGATTACTTATTTAAATAATCTGCTGTTACTGAGCACTTAGATTCTCTGTTCCTTTTCACTTACATAAATAATTCCATGGGGCTTCTGTCTAAGGTGGCAAAATGAAGACAGTGCAACAATTGCTCTCTCCTAATTTTTGGCTGAATAAAGTCTGCTCATTTGCCCTCCCCCACTAAATTATCAGGAGCCCAAATGAGGAAAAAGTTCCAACTTCATGCCATACACTTCAAGGAAACTTCTGACCCTGGTGGAGTGGTTCCTAACCCAAACCCACCAAGTCAGAAGACTGTGAGAGAAGGTGGCTGAACCAAGTGCTGGGCTTCTCCCTAATCACTCAGCTCTGGAGAGAAGCAGAGAAAGGGTGTGAGCACGCTGTCTGGAGAAAAGCCTCATATCCTCCACTCACTATCACCGGGTCCTCAGGACCAAAGCCAGTGTAGGCCGTCTCTCCCCATTCATGATTTTTCTAGGATATTATGTTCTTGTGTGAAACGTTAGGAAGCACTGCCTAAGACCACCAAAACATGCTTGTATTGTAATATAACAGCTGTTAATACAGAACTAGAGAAGTAAGAAGAGTTACCAGATATGATGGGAAGTGAGTCTAGAAAAATCTAACCACATTGGATAGAAAGAGAAAGGTTAGTCAGAACCACTTGAGTCAAGCACAGGACAGATAAAAAGAAGCCATGTAGCAACTAAGCAAACATATTATAGTCCCCATCTCACATGGAAAGAACAAGACAAACAAATGAAAGAAAGACTATTGCTTGCACGAGACGAGTGAAAACCTCTACCTGGGAGAAAGCACAGCCCAAGATACAAAGAAAACGGTGTATGGTGTACTACAGAGGAACTTACCCAGAATCTGAATCTAGAGCATGTGGGTGGCCCAGTTGGTTAATGGTACAACTTTGGAATTTGGCTCAGGTTGTGATCTCAGGGTTGTGAGACTGATCCCCACGTTGGGCTCCACACTAGGCACGGAGCCCATTTAAGACTCTGTCTCTGCCCCTCCCCCCTCCCAAAAGAAGTTTTTGCAACCCCAATGCAGTAAGATGAAAAGAGTGTTCACAACAGTAAGGAAATCAACTCACACCACAATATCACCGAAGTCATGAATGATTTATAAAAGAATGAAATCAGACAGCTGACAACTGTATTTCTGATATACAGAAAAGGGTTGCTCTAATAATGGTGAAAACCGAGGAAAAGGACAGAGAGGCAGGCAGGTAGAAAGATGGTGATACCTGTGCAGGGACTATGCTGATTCAAAAGCAAGAATAATTGGGGTCTCTCCTGACGAGAACACACGTAGGGTAAAAAATACACTCATCCTGTTATCTAATGATTGAAAGGGCATGCCATATCCCAGAGGAAAACAGAGGCAGAGTGATAAACGGGACAGAGTATCTTGTTAATGCCAAACTCGAATACTGAAGAAATAATTGTCATGGCATCTGAACAGAACAGAATCTGAACCACCTTCAAGGAGGGAAATCAAGCTGAGCTCCAAGGTGTTCAATGCTTAAAGAGTTCTGAGGGAATGGCGGAGGGAGTAAACGTGAGCATAACTGACCAAGCGATTGTGGGAGTGTAAAGGCAAAAGGTAGACATTCAAAAAAAAAAAAAAGTCAAATGTAGGGACTCGGCGTCTCGGAATCCTTCCAGAGAAACTACTCAGTTGAAATCCAGCCACTGACAGCATGAATGGAGAAGAGTAGCAGTATAGCTGTGCCACACACCAAGGCAGGGGATGGTGGAGTAGTGGCTGCAGGATCCACAGGAGGAATGTGGGACTCATGGTTGTTATATTCAGCCAAATGGTCCGTTTTACATAGGTGCGATAGAGGAGTACTTATGTTCAAACTTTTAGGAACTCAGAGATTATAAACAAGAGCCCTCTGTTGAAAAAAAAAAAAAAAAGCTGGTTGATGGCATTGAGCCACCATGTGATAAACCAATACACAGAACTCTAGGAAGGAGATGCTTTGCTAAAAGAACTATGTTAGCGTTAAATCAATTTAAGTAAAGCAGAAATAAACCAGAGGGTAAACGACTACAAGACTTATAGTTACATAACAGAATTTAAGTCTAAATGTCAAGAAAAGCAAAATTACTGATATACCCCAAAACTGGGAAATAAGGCAGGGAAGGAGGAAATATTACAATAGTCCAATTTACTCATCTTTCATAGCAAAGGGCCAATCAATACTGTCTCAAATTGAACCATGAAGTTAAAAATAATTAACTTAAACTTCTTAGGATATTTTCAGAATATTTTTCTCAAGAGAGATTTATCTCATTTATAAATTTGTTATGGATTAACTTATATCCCCTAAATAGATACATTGGTATTCTAACTGTAGCACCTCAGAATGTGACTTATTTTAAGATAGGGTGGTTTTTGCTGTTGTTGTTGTTTTTGTTTTTTTAAGATTTATTTATTCATTTGAGAGAAAGGGCACAAGGGGGAGGAGGGGCAAAAGAAGGCAGAGAGAATCCTCAAGGAAACTCCCCACTGAGCAAGGAGCCTTACTAGGGGCTGGATCTCAGGACCCTGAGATCATGACCTGAGCCAAAATCAAGAGTGAGATGCTTAACCAACTGAGTCACCCAGAAGCCTCAGGATAGGCTGTGTAATAGAGGTAATCAAATTAAAATGAGGTCATTAGGGTGGCATCTAAACCAACACACCCAGGGTACCTATAGAAAGGGGAAAATTTGGACACAGGGACATGGACACAAAGATGGCCATTTACCAGTCAAGTGATGCCTGTAGTTACCAGAAGCTAGGACAGAACCTGGAACAGATCCTAACCTAGTGATTTTAGAGGGAGCATGGCCCTGCCAACACTTTGATTTCAGACTACTGACTTCCAGAATTGTGAGATAATCAATTTCTATTGTATCACCTACTTTGTGATCCTTTGTCGCACCATCCCTAGGAAACTAATACAATATTTTTAAAGGTATTGTTTTATAAGTGAACTCTCTTGTGTAAGGAAACTTTATCCCCGGGTTTTACTTCACTTTTCTATTTTTTCTTTAAATAAGTGGAATGGTTCATTTTCCTTAGAATAGTATTATATGAGATTGTTTCATGAAATCATTCCCATCTACCCAAATACTTACCAACCAACCTCACCTACCCATCTTTCTGTATATAGGTTCAGAAATATATCTGGAATGTGGTCATCTTAATTTCCAGTCAGTTATTACGTAGGTGGTAATATTTTGGTTGACTGTTTTGCTCTTTTTCATACTTGTTATTGTTGGAATGAGCAATGAATACTTTATGTAAAAAACCATAATTTTCCAACAAAAAAATCCGTGTATTTCAGTCTATACCTACATATCTCGTTTTTAAAAAGCCATGGAGTCTTAGATGGAGTTTGAATATTTTTTTTTTTTTTTAAAGATTTTATTTATTTGACAGAGAGAAACACAGCGAGAGAGGGAACACAAGCAGAGGGAATGGTAGCGGGAGAAGCAGGCTTCCCGCAGAGCAGAGAGCCCGATGCGGGGCTCGATCCCAGGTCCCTGGGATCTGACCTGGGCCGAAGGCAGACGCCCAACGACTGAGCCACCCAGGCGCCCCGAGTTTGAATATTTTTAAGGCTCCTTGATACCTGTGTTTCAATTCCTTTCTGAGTTATAATAGTTTATAATCACACAAGCAATACAGGATGATATTTGTCTTATTAGACTATTGCAGCATTGATTATTATTATTAAAATAACCATTTGATGGACTAAAACTGGCATATCATTTTAATTTGCCTTTCTTTAATTACTAGAGATGTTGAATGTTTTATTTTGTTTTGTTTTGGGGAAATATAGGTGCTACTCATATTTCTTGTTCTGTTCATGTTTTTAAATTTTGTTTATGGTTGTTTCTTCCTTATTTATGAATAGTACATCTCACACACACACACACCCATCTATCCTGTTCACTGCTAATATTCTCTTAGCCTATGCTTTGCCTTTTAATTTTGTTTTTCATATTTTGAAATGTTCATACATTTTTAATATTTTAGTCTGATATTTTGTTTTCTTCTTATTTCCTCATTGCTTTTGATTGATTAATGGGGGGCATGTTTTATCTTTTGCTATGTATATATCACATCCTTGAAACTAGTCTGACTATTTCTTGAGGATAGCATCTTCTCCCCCTCCCTGATGACCTCTTAATGCATTTTTTTCCTCACCATTTAACCATTTAAGAGTATTTAAGCTACAGTTCAGTAGCTTTTAGTACACTGACAATGTTGTCCGACAATCACCACTATCTAATTACAGAGCATTTACATCACAGCAAAAAGAAACCCATGTTCATTAAGCAGTCATTCCCCATTATCCCCAGCCTTCTAGCTCTCAACAACCACTAATCTGCTTTCGGTCTGTATGGATTTGCTTATTCTGTACATCTCATATAAGAGGAATCATGCAATATATGGCCTTTTGTGTCTGGCTTCTTTTACTTAGCCTAACATTTTCAAGGTTTTCCATCTTGTAGCATGTATCAATACTTCACTCCTTTTTACGGCTGAATACTATTCTATTATATGGATAAATTTTTATTCATACATTTGTCAGTTGATGGATCTTTGGGCTGTTTCCACTTTTTGTCCATCCTGAATAATGCTGTTATGAACACTTTCATGCATGTTTTTTTCTTGAACACCTGTTTCATCTTGGAAATACACCTAGGAGGGGAATTACTGATTAATATAATAATTCTATGTTAAACTTTATAAGAAAATGCCAAAATGTTGTCTAAAGTCGCTGTACCATCTTACATTCCCACGAGCAATGTATGAAACTCCAAATTTCATCATATCCTCCCCAACATTTGCTACTTCCCATTTTAAGAAATTTTAAGTGCCCTAGGGTACCTGTCTGGTTCAGTCAGAAGAGCATGCAACTCCTGATCTTCATTGTGAGTTCAAGCCCCACCTTGGGTGTAGAGATTACTTAAATAAATTACAAAAACTTAAGAAATAAATAAAATTATAACTGTCCTAGTGGAGTACAGTGGTATCTTAGTTTTTATTTGCATTCCTCTGAGTAATGTTGTTGAGTATATTCTTTTCTCCAGGTTTATTGAGATATAATTGACAATTAACATTGTATAATTTCAAGGTGTATATAATGTGATGGTTTGATATATGCATAAATTGCAAAGTTTACTTCAATAAAGTTAGTTAATACATATGTCACCTCAGAGAATCACCATTTTTTTTTTATGGTGAAAATATTTAAGATTTACTCTCATAGCAACTTCCAAGTATACCATACAGTATTATTAACTATAGTCATTATGCTGTACATTACATCCCTGGAAATTATTCATTTTATAACTCGAAGTTTGTATTCTTTGACCAGCTCTCCCCATTTCCCCCACCACTAGTTCCAGGTGGCCATCAATCTGTTCTCTTTCTATGAGTTCAGTGTTTTTAGGTTCTGTATATAAGCAAGATCATACAAGTATTTGTATTTCCTGTCTGACTTATTTCACTTAGCATTGTGTCCTCAAGAAGAATTTATGTTGTCACAAATGGCAGGATTTCCTTCTTTTTTTATTGGCCCCAAAACATTCTATTGTATATGTATATACCATAATTTCTCTATCCAGCCATCCATGATGAGCCTTTAGGTTGTTTCCACGTCTTCGCTATTATGAATGAGGCTGCAATAAATATGGGTGTGTAGACATCACCTCAAGATAAATACTTCGGTTCCTTTGGATATATAACCTGAAGTAAGATTGCTGGATCATATAGTAGCTATATTTTTATTTTTCTGAGGAACCTTCACACTGTGTTCCATAGTGCTGTACCTTTACATTCCCACCAACAGTATACCAGGGTTCCTTTTTCTCCATATTCTTGCCAGGGTTAGTTAGTTAGTTAGTTAGTTAGTTATTGGATAATGACCATTCTTTTTTTTTTTTTTTTCAGGTCAGAGTTAATATCTAGGATCATTATTATTATTTTTAAATTTAAATTCAAATTAGTTAATATATACTGTATTTTAATTTCAGGGGTAGAATTTAGTGATTCATCAGTTGCATATGACACCAGTGATCATTACGTCCAATGCCCTCCTTCATGCCCATCACCTAGTTACCCCATTCCCCCACCAGCAACCCTCAGTTTGTTACCTATAGTTAATATTGTCTCTTCTGGTTTGCCTCCCTCTCTGTTTTTATCCTAATTTATTTCTTCTTGCCTTCCTTTATTTTTCATCTGTTTTGTTTCTTAAATCCCACGTATGGGTGAAATCACATGGTATTTGTCTTTCTAACTGACTTATTCTGTTTAGCATAATACCCTCTAGTTCCATTCATGTCATCACAAATGGCAAGATTTCATTCTTTTTGATAGCTGAGTAATAATACCCCATTATATATATATATTTTTATAATGTCCTTTGATGCATAAAAGTTTTAAGTTTGATGATATCCAGCTGACCTAATTTTTTTTCTTTTGTGGCCTCTGCTTTTGGTATCATATCTAAGAATCCATTAGCAAATCTAAGATCATGAAGACTTATCCTTATGTTTTTTTTTTTTTTTAAGATTTTATTTATTTGACACAGAGAAACACAGTGAAAGAGGGAACGCAAGCAGAGGGAATGGTAGCGGAAGATGCAGGCCTCCTGCCGAGCACGAAGCCCGATGGTGGGGCTAGATCCCAGGACCCTGGGACCATGACCTGAGCCGAAGGCAGACACTTAATGGATGACTGAGCCACCCAGGCGCCCCTAAAATTTATTCTGTCTTTTAATTTGGGAGTTTAATTCATTCACATTAAATGTTATTACTGACAAGGCAGGACTTACATCTGCCATTTTGCTATTTGTTTTCTGTATGTCTCACATATTTTTGTTCCTCAATTCCTCCATTTCTGTCTTCTTCTGCAATATTTTCTAGCAAATCATTTTGCTTCTTGTTTTTTCTGCTAAGTATTTTTTAGTTATTTTCTTAGTGGTTGCTTGGGATCATATTTAACATTTTAATTTATAACTATTTAGTCTGGATTAATCGCAATAGTCTCAATAGCATATGAGAACATGACTTCTCTATAGCTCTGCTCCTCTTAATGTTATCAAAAATCACATCTTTATACAACTATGGCTATATAAATGTATTGTCATTGTTTTATGGACTTGTTGCTTAAATAGTATAGGAGAAAAGGAGGAGTTGCAAAAATGTATTAATATTTTGTATTCACTTATGTTGTATATTTACTATGGTATACCAGAGATCCACATTTCTTCATGTGGATTCAAGTTACTGTCTAGTGTCCTTTCATTTTAGACTGGAGAACTCCCTTTAGCATTTCTTCCTAAGCAAGAATACTTGTGACAAATTCTAAGTTTTTTTTTTTTTAAATTCTAAGTTTTTGTTTCTTTGGGAATGTTTTAATTTATGCTTTTTTTTTTTTTTTTTTTGAAAAAGGTAGTTTTGTTGGACAGACTTTGAATATCTAATTGCACTGCTTTCTAGCCATCGTGGTTTCTGATAAGAAAGCAGCTGTTAATCTTATTTAAGATCCCTGGTATTTGATGGATGTGATGAATTGCTTCTCTCTTGCTGTTTTCAGGATTTTCTCCTTATCTTTGGTGTTTGAGTTTGTTTGTAATGTGTCTTAGTGTGGAACTTCTACTAAATTTATCCTACTTGGGATTTGTTGAGCTTCTTGGACATGTAGCTTCATGTCTTTCATAAAATTTGGGAAGTTCAGGCCATAATTTCTTCAAATATTCTATTTCTCACTCTTCTATTTTTCTGTGACTTCCATTATGCATATATTGTTATGACTGATGGTGTCCCACAGGTTTCTGAGGCTATGTTCATGTTTCTCCATTTTTTTTTTGCTTTCTGTTCCTTAGACTGATTAATCTTAAATGACATATCTTCATGTTCATTCTTTCTTTTGTCTGTTGAATCTGTAGTTCATTCCCTTTAGTGAATTTTTCAATTTAATTATTTTACTTCTCCACTCCTCTTTTTGGTTCCTTTTTACAATTTCTTTTATTTTATTTTAAAATTTCTTTTATTTATTTATTTATTTACTTACTTACTTATTTAATTTATTTTACAATTTCTGTCTTTTATTGACATTTTCCATTTCGTGAGACATAGTTTTTCTCTAACTTTTTATCCATGGCTTCATTTAGCAATTTGGGCACATTTAAAATAGTTGATTAAAGGCTTTATCTAATAAGTACAATGTCTGGCCTTCTTCAGGGATAGTTTCTATCAATTGCTTTTCTTCCCTTGTGTGTGCATCATAATTTCTTATTTGTATACATCATAATTGTTGTTGAAAATTAGATAAGGTGAATATTATTATGCAGTAATTCTAGAAAACAGATTTTTCCTTCTCCCCAGACTTTGTATTGATGACTGTTGTAGTTGCTCTTTGTTCAGTGACCTCTGTGAACAAATTTTCTAAAATCTGTATTGCCATACATGGCCACTTAACTCTTTGTTCTGATAACTTAGTGGTCAGCTAGTGACTCAAAAGAGATTGCTGCAAATGCCAAGATTTAGCTATTATTTCTTAATTAAACATTTGTGTGATTGCTGTAAACTTTTTATTTCTCTCATGAGTTCTGATAAAGTTCATTCTTATAGTTCTTGCCAACTTATTCACTGCTTTTGTAGAAGTTTTAGAGCTCCTCATGCCACCATTTTTGTTAATGTCACTGCTTGGGCAGCATCTTTTTACAATTCTCTCTGTTAAATGAGTGAATAATTATATTTATTGAGCATCCACTATGTATAACAAAAAGTGGTAAGCCTGTTGATATATTATTTAAACCTAATGATAACCTTATAAGCTAGGCATGGTCATCATTTACATTCAAGTCTCTTAGGTCCAAAACTTGTGGCTGGCTGTCCTTGTTAGAAGGGAGGTGAGGGCTTAAGGAAGTCACTCTTGGATACCTTGATTTCAGTTGCATAAGTGCCTCAGATCCTGATCAGGGAGGGTTAGATCCAGTCTTATATGCCAGATTCTCATGACCACTGTCAAAGGTGGCCGTCAGGAATCAGAGAGCTGACTACTTGCAGGGAGTGTTTGAGGCAATCTAGTGTAATACAAGGGCCACAGGCTTCTAAATCTCATTAGCCTGGGTGCTCATTACACATTTACTAGTTGTTACTTATTGTATCTTGACTGCTTTGAACCCCTTTCATACCTTCAATATGGGCTTAACAGTAATACCTTTCAGTAAACTAATATAGAAATATAGACTAATATAGAAATTTCAGTAAACTAATATAGAAATTTTAGTTTGCTTTCGCTTAAGGAGGAAGAAGCCTATGTCTTGTGGAGGCTACTAGATTTAGGTAGTGTTTTGGCATTCCAGGCCCCAGGCTTTTCTCCCCTAAACTCCTAATTCTATTATAGGTTTGTCTGTTTTTGCAATCCAGGTTTTGGGCCTTATGTTGTCCATGACTATGCCTCTAGTCAAGCTATTCTTTCACCTGAAACCTTGTTCTTCTTTTCCCAGCTATATTTGTCAAAATTCTAGCAAGATTCATATTAAAGGTCACTAGTACTGGGGAGTCTGTTCTAGCTTTTTAACTGAAAGAAGTCCTACTAGCCTCTGGGCTTCCACAGTGCTTTGCCCAGAATATCATGCTTTCTCATGCATTCTTACTCACTTGCAACCACAGCCTTCCTTGAGTATGAGAATTAAAGGCAAAGAATAGCTGGTGAGCCAGCAATTGCACATATCTATCTTATGAATGCCCTGACAAGGAGTGATCCTTACTGATGCTGTGTTAACAATTATACATACTATAGTGATTGTGAGGTATGATTTTTGTTGCTCATTTTTAAGATTTTTCTTTGTCATAATTTTCTGGTATTATTAGAAAAAGTTGGTTATTTTGGGAAGAACAAAGTATTTACCCATGTGAATATCATCCCTTATGGTGGGAGAGGCAGGACAAGACCTTCACAGGAATATGATCTCTATGAGTTGTATCCTGATTAAATTGTGACTATGTTTCCAGCCTTTGGCATCCTAGGCACAAAGCTGATGCTCTGAGAATGTTGCAGAGTTGAATTTATCCTATTTTCATGAGTAGCTCTTTTCTGCCTGACCTTTATCTTTCTCTGATTTCTAGCATTTCTTTTTTAAATGAGAGGAAGGTATGCATCTCTCAGTACATTTAGAAAGTGACTTTTCTATCCATCCTCTCTTCCTTCGATTCTTCCTTTCCATTGACATAGAAATATCTTTTTTCCATAGTAAGAGTTAACAATAAATAGAAATAGTAACTTAAGGGATTTGTTTGTCGGGTTCAAAAAAAAGTCACTTACGTTTAGGAACTTAACTTCCCACTCCACTTTTACCTACCCTCAAGGCTAACTGCTCTTGAAGGAAGTCTGAGGGGTGTCAAGTAGAGATTGTTGATTGACAGGCAGAGATCTGCCTTCAGGAAAAGACCAATAGTGCTTTGGATAGTCTGCTGTAAGAGCATCAATAAGGTGAAAAAAACACAGGCTTTAGAGTTAAGGCAGACTTAGATGCAAGTTCTGACATTTTACCTATGTTATGGATTTCTTTAGGCAAGTTTCTTTACTTCTCTGAGCCTCAGGATTTTCAGTGCAAAATTGGAACCATAATATCTACCTCATAGGGTAATGATGAGGGTTAGGTGGGATGCATTTAGTACTTGCCGAATTCATGAGTGAATAAAACAGTGATGGTGTCCATCATCGAATGCTGGATGGAGCCCTATATTTGGCTTAAAAATTCATTGACTTAGGCAATAGCTTACCAAATAATATGATGGGAGGAGAAAGAACCTGGGTAGAGTAGTTTATCATTAACATTGTTTAGAAATGCCAGAACATGGGTCTAATAAAGGGTTGTTTGACTTTTGGTTTTATCACTGCTTTTATAGTCTCTGTAGTGTATCCCCTTCTTGCTTATACCCCAGTTAGACTGCCCCCACAATGCCATTGGAATTTGGGCTGAAAATATAGTCATTTCACTAGAGATGAGATGTGAGTATTATTGAGGCAGAAAACCTGGCCTGGCTATCCCTCTGGGCCCATGATTGTAGATTCCGAGCTATTTCTGAAACTCTTTGCTTGTTTAATCTGAAAAGTAGTTTGCAATGGAAATTTCTCCCCCTTGAAATCCTTGTTAATCTAATTGCAATTGAAATGCATAAATGAAATGACAAAAGCTGCATTTTATCAGCAATTATAGCAATTTTCTTTTATTTACTGGAGTTTGACCTCTGCTGTATTGATGAATTACACTTTTTCAAGGTCTATTTTTCCATCAGCAAAGTCAGGTTGTTTATAAAATGACTGGCATAAAATGTCGTTCTCCCCTCACCTCCTCCCCCCCACCCCATATTATAGAAAATATGTCCCAAGTCTAAAGAAATTGACTAGGAATTTATGAAGACTGCACATCTCTGAGTGTATATTTTTACATGGAGCTTTAAAGTACCCAACGACAGTCTTTTTCACACCAAAATCTGGAAAAGTAAGCAGCATTTAGCATCTTGCACCTCTGTCTCCTTCCGAGTCCTTAGAGATTTGGCGTATGAAATCTGTGCCCATTATATTTTCAATTTTCTATCTGATCACTCCTTTCCAAATGACATTGTCAGGAAGTCACAGTGGGAAGTTTGAATTGAATGAAAAGCCTTGCCATCCACCCCTTCTCCCCGCAGGGTCCAGGGGGTCACCAAAAGTCGTACCTTCTCCAGTTCCTTAATTTTTCTCCATCTGTACTGCCACTGTCCCAGTTCATGCTTTTGTCTACTCTCCCTTGGACCATGCAGTAGCCTCCACATGGGTTTATCGGCCTTTAGCCTTAAATGCCTTTCCTTGCTCCTTTTCCATCCTGCACATAGCTGCCAGAATGATTTTTCATAACCACAAATTGAATATGGCATTGCTCTGCTTAAACTCTCCAGCGCCACCCTATCACCTACAGCAAATCATCTCACCTCTTTAGGATGACCTGCAGGGTCTTAGGTGACCTGACTCTGAGTCCCCCCATCTGTCCATGTTATGGCCCACCTCTCCTTGCCCTGCCTCTAATCCTATATTCCGGGGACCCAGACTTGTGCTTGTCATCTATGCTGCATGGTACCTTCCCTCCACCATTCTCTTTATGCTATTTTCTGTGCCCAGGAAACATCATCCCTCTTCTCTCTTCATGTAGCTAACTCTTACTCAAGCTTTATAACAATTTATCTGCCACCTCTTCTGTGAAGACTCACGGATCACTCTGCAACCATCCCTTTATCATGCTTTTACTTACTCATCTGCACTGAAATGATTGTCTTTAGTCAGTGCTTCCCTATCAGACTGTGGACAGGTTTCTTGAGGGTAGGATATATAACTTAGTTAGCTCTGTATCTCTAGGTCCTAGCTCAGGTAGCCACTTACACACTATTTGTTAAATTATGCTACCTAGTAGCTGCTCAATGATTGCCAATTTCCTTTTCTACCACCCTCATTCCTCAGAGTACTGGTTTCCCCATTTGTAAACATGTCTTACTTAGCTCCATGCATGGCTTTGAGGGTCCAATGAGCTATTGACTATATATGTGGGGTATAAACTTAAAAGCATTTCCTAGTGTTATTTTTCCATTATTGTTCCTTTCTGGAATTCTAACTCTCCAATCATGCCCCCATCAGTAATTCTGACTGAATAAAACATTTCAGATTGTGAACAGAAACCAAACACCATAAATCAAACCAAAGCACAATACCAAATGAAGTAGATCCTGACTAAAGTAGGTTGTTCACTCACATTAGGGGTTGATTCAATGTTTGCCCCTTTCCCCTTCATACAATATATATATTGTTTGAATATATACACCAATATATATAGGTGTCCAGGCTTGAAATAGGTGCTCCTTCTTTTGTTTTCATTTCACAATGTGGCTCTCACTTTCTTTTTCAGGGACTGTTATATTCTGGGCAAACGACTGTTAACATTGTTAATGGTAGTGGATATTAGCATTCACGGTGTGCCAAGTGCTAATGTGAATGGATTGATTCATTTAATTCTCCCCCAAATCCTTGGAGGTAGATACTTTTATTATCATCATTTAAAGATGAGGAGACTTTGGACTGGCTAAGTCCTTTGTTCAGAAGTTCCACAGATGGTAAGACATAGAAGTAAGTGTAGAAGCTACACACTTTACCTTCACCCTCTACCACCACTCAAGGCTCTATTTCTAGTTTTCCCTCTCTGGTTTCTTGAATTCCAGGGGCGTGGTCCAATGTACCTTTGTCCCTCTAGCCTTACAGGAAACGGTCCGCAAACATGGAAATACTCTCACTGGAAGTATCACACAGTAAGGGAATAAGTTCTGAGGATACAGAAGATCTAGACTAAAAATCCTGCTTCACTGATTTAAAAGAGGGCCTCAATTTCCATTTCTGGAAGACGGGAAGAATAAAAAGACCTCATACATCTGTTAGGAAACTAGTAAGACATTACAAGGAAAAACACTTAGACAATGCCTGAGTCAGAGGGGATGTGTTGAATACCAGTTTGAGCCTCTTGGAGCTTCACTTTTGCCATCAGGGAAAGTGTTTTTCTGATACATTATTGTGTTAAAGCTTGACATAATCTTTTTGCTGTACATATGTGTGTGATTACCCTAATGAAGGAGGAAACTGAGCTACAGGGATAGGTAGATCTGATGTCCTCCAAGCATCCCCTGATTTGAGAAGCGCAGTTACTGGTTCTTCTGGAAGGTTTTGGATCATGTACAAACTCATTGCTATTGCCAGGCCTGCTCCAAGTCAAGTTGGATTACTTTCACTTTATTTGCACTGTGCAGACTCTAGCGAAATAACTGTTAATGACTCTGTTGTACCATGTTTTTTAAAAGTTCCTCAACCAAGAATGTAAGCTGTTGTGGCTAACCAGGTACAGTTAGGTTTATGACCTCAGAGGAATCTCTGTGACTTCAATTTGTTGTACTTCGGTGTTTTTATTCTGATAGCTGTACCTTAAATGCCTTAAGCTGTGTGAATACTGACCATGCCATCCAGGACTGAAGAGTTCTGACTGAAAGACCAGGCCTCCAGCACAGATGTGAAAAAGATGGTTCTTACCCTTAAAGAGGTACTGGACACCTGAGGAGAGACCAACATGTAACCAGAATTCCAGAAGAATTAGATAAAAATGGCCCAGGATATACATTTGGTATGCTCGAGGTATCAGAAAGTAGATTTTGGAGCTGGACTTAGAGAACCTTTTGCCACAAAGGGTATGTGGTAAGAAATCAACTGTTTTTTTTTTTTTTGGAATGTGGTAGAGTCAAGACTGCATTATATCTTGAAGCTTCAAAGCATCAGGTGTATAAATATTTCAAGTATAGCTTCCAAGCCAGGAGAAAACAGTACCCATTGGTCTTGGTCTTTCCTTTTCCTGAGGACTTATTTCTATACCTGTCATCTTAGTTCTACCAAATATTTAAAGTATGAGTAATGGGGACCCATGGTAAGGAAATCAAAGTCTGATACTTCTCTTCATTGAGATTAATGATTGTAATTTTCCCCATGGTGGGTGGGGGGAGTGAGGAGTATTGTATAAGAAGAATGGTTTACTCCATAAAAAGGGTATGCCTCGTTCAAGGCTTAACTTGTCAATAACAGCTTTGCACACAGCTATACTGAGGAACTTGATGCAACAGAAATTACCCTTGGGATGGCTGATGTCACGGCCAACCCAAGCCAGTCAAGTTTCTTTCTAGGATCCCAGCCAACCTGTGGCTGGCCCCATATGGCTTCTTTAAACCACATTTTTAGCAGCTCCTGTGCCTTGCACAGTGCCCTATGCACTCAACTCATAATTGCAATAAACAGCATAAAAATAAGACTTGAGAGGCAATGTAGCATAGCAGTTAAGAGCAAGAACTGTGCAGCAAGGTATACGCAGGGAAAACAAAAACCAAAAAAACAAAAAAACAAACAAATGTTGGCTGGCCACCTGCTAGCTGTGTGATCTTGGGTGGGGCAGGTCATTTCTCTGTCTCAATGGTCCTCATGTGTTGGATGAGCGTATCATGAGGATATGTAAGGTGCCTGAAACATAATGGACATTTAGTAAATATAGGACCATTTTCTTCTTTTCTCTAGATATCTACTTTACCCCACATCCAGCTCTGAGGCTCCCAAGAGTACCTGGAAGAGTTGCCTATTGCAAATGTCCTGTTCAGAAAAAGCCGTGGGTAAATGGGAACCAGTCTTAGGAAATTTAAAGACAAGACGTTTAGGGGGCATTTAGCATTTCTCCAGCTCTGATGTATTCTTTTCTTAGAAACAGGCTACTGTCAGGTGATGACATGCACTAAACTATGACAAACAAGAGACGGTAGCAGGATCATGGTTAAGAAGGTCACGTCCAGTACAAAGTTGTGTATGTTCAAATCCCCTCCTTCTGACTCTCTAGCTTAGAGTCTGTGAGCAAGGGATTTCACCTTTC
Source organism: Procyon lotor (assembly GCA_028646535.1). Taxonomy (NCBI): domain Eukaryota; kingdom Metazoa; phylum Chordata; class Mammalia; order Carnivora; family Procyonidae; genus Procyon; species Procyon lotor. Next base: position 48,334,391 of record CM053613.1, read on the forward strand.
TGAGTCTCAGTTTTTTTCATCTGTAATATGGAGATAATAATAATACTTGGGGGCTGTTATCTCATTAACATATGTGAAATTCTTAGGTTCTTGAAACAGTGCCTGGTGCACAAGAAATACCGTGTAATAATTTGTGTTCAATCTTTCCTTTTATTGATTCTTGCCCCAAGGCTTCTATTTTTATTGTTCAGATTTTTCTGTTTATTTCAGTACTTCAACATTTCCCCTTCTTGGGAGAAATAATGTCCATCTCTGTATTTTTATCTTTTGTTCTCATCTTTGCTTATGTGCCCTGAAATGTCAGAGTAATGAAGAGAAGACGATTTGGTGTGTGTGATTATTGATCATTTGAGCTTATGTCGTTGCTTCCTTCTGTGTTTGTCCTTTCCTTTGGTGTTGTGGGAACCCTGCCACGTGGTTGAGAAGTTGAAAAGGAAGAGAGGGGAGTCCACCTTTGACAAAAGAGAAAATTGAGGCAATCCTTAATGCCTCTGAATCTCTGCTTTCACATCTGGAAACCGAGCAGTTTCAACTAGATAGTCTCCAAGGTCTCTCTCAGCACAAGATGTCTGACACCAAGACAACAGGAATTTAATTCATCTGCTGGTGAAAAACAGACTGAGAGCATGGAGAGAGATCTATTCCACATAAGAATAATGCATTTCCAAAGCAATGATATTCACGTGGTTACTTGAAAAAAAATTATCAAACATTTTAGTATTATCCTATTTTAGCAAAAATTAGAAAAAAATGCTATGTAAGTCTGAGCATGACTGTGATAATCTTCCTAACAATTAAAATCCTAAAATGCATTGTTCAAGATTCTAGCATAAATGCTATTGCTAAATACTCTTTGGATATTCAGAAGAGGGGAGATGTCTCCCATAGAAATAACAACAGTCCCCTTAATTACAGAGCATTTCATTATTTTAATTAATTTCTTCTTATTGTCTTTTTGTTCAGAGTGCAGTTGGAAGTGCACATCATTAATTCAGAGGATCAGTCTTCTCTCGTTTCTGGTAGGGGGGTAGGAGGACCTCTCCATCCTATGATTAATAGCAGTTTTGAATAATTTCAGGTTCCATTTTGCTAATAGAAAGTAAATTGTCCTTGGCAATGACTCCTGTAATGGTTAAAAAAAAATCAGTCCTTGTAAAGTGACACGTGGGTGCCTACCTTATGGTCATATCATTGCTAGAGATAGAAATTTCCCAACACCTGGCCATCCCGGGTCAAGTTGGGTTAAGGTCACCTTCCCTGATAAACCATTCCAGCAAAGCCTTTGGGGGCAGCAGAGAAAAGATTTAGGGGACCTTATATATTTTCTGATGTGATAACCCAGTTATTTCCAGCATAATGAAACCATGATGTTAGAGGAAGGACACTTGGACTTCAATGCAGGTTTTATTAATGACTTGCTGTGAGACTTCTTGCCAGGCACTTAACCTCTCTGAATCAACTGAAAAATTAAGAAGAAACAAGGTTTCCCTTTTCTCTGCCCAGGGTTGTTTGGACTATCACAAGACAATGATGTGAAAGTACTTTTTAAATTCTAAATTTTTAGACTGATAATTAAAGTATAGTGATTATATTCCTTAAAAAGGGGTGTCCAGGAGTGAATCTCTGATTTAATTTGGCTCCGTAAAGTCTTCTAAAAATTAAAGGTGATTGGTGGAGTGAAACAGTGATTACGTGTTGATCAATCAATCAAAAGGTAGTTATAAAACACCTGCTGTGTGTGACTGGCCTACTTTTGCTAGGTTCTGTGGGGAAGTGCACAATAGGAATGCAATTTGCCCTGCTTCTTCCTAGGGCTTTTGTGAGGGTTATATGACCTCGTATACAACAATCCTTTCTCCCTTCCTTCCTCCGTCTACTCCTCTCTCCCTCTGAGATTCATTTCCAAGTGGAATAAGGGGGTAGGAAGTGTCTGGGGACTATTTTAGACATAATGGTTAGGAAAGGCTTTCTGGAGGAGGTGCCAAAGCAGAGATTCAGAGAGAGTAAGCCAGCGAAGTATGTGAAGACTGTTTATACAGAGGAAACAGTGGGGCAAGGCCTGTGGAGGATAGAGAGCAGGGAGCATTGTCATCTGATTAGGGTTCAGAGGGGTCACTGGCTGCTAGACGGAGAGCAGACTATGGGGTGAGCAGAGAGAGGGACTAGGGCAAGTGGCTCTTGGTCTTGGACAAGATAGAGTTGATGGTGGCTCCAGAGAGGCCAGCAGTGATGGGGGAGGTGAGGGGAGCAGAATCAGGGTACAGGCTGTAGGGAAGGACCAGCAGGACTTGCTGATGGAGGATATGGGTTATGAGAAAGAACCATCAAGGAGAGCCCCAGTATTTTGGCCTGAGCCACGGGGCTGGGAGAGGGCCACATGTGGGAGATAAGAGAGGTTCATGGTCAGGTAGTAGGAATTGCAGGTACACTTGTGAGACATTAGAATAGAGATGGCATATTCACCATGCATGAGTCAGGAGTGAGATTAGGGCTAGAGGCACTGCATTCATCCAAGTGTTCACTGGACACTTGCAATGCGCCCTTCAGGCAGAGGTCTTTGTCTTCTCTCATTCTTATCCTTTAATGCTTGCTTAGTATAGTACAATGCCTTGCACTGGCAGTTAAGTGCCTGCCTATGTCAGTGTTCAGACTGTAGAGACCAGAGGAGGGAGGTCCTGTGAATTCCCCCTTGGCCACTCTGTTGCTGCCTGGAGCCCTCAGGAGTCCTGATCTCTTTGACAGTCTTGACTTTACATGCATCAGAAGGAAATACTGATTATCCTGTTTATTCTGGTTTCTAATCATAACCTCCAGACTCAACTCAAGTACGGAGTCACAGATTGCACACCAGGAGCCCCCATCAGTCTCCCCCTGGTTTCCGGGCGTCTCGCTGGGAATGCAATGTGTTTTGCCTGAAGCTGTGGCCACGTGTTGAGAACTCACATTTGGGGAAAATTAAGAAGTCGCGGCAGACAACTGCTGCTGGTTCATTAGCTGACTGGAATCTGTCACCGGTCATTCCTCCAGACAGAGAGAAATAAGGCTACTGTAGAGTTGTGAAGAATATTAGCTAGCTGAGTGCCTATCCAGATGGGAGAGAACACACTGGCTGCTTCTGGCAAATCCAGCAGCCAGGGCAGAGGAGGGAGCCTGGACTAAAGTCAGGAGGCTTTGGCTCTCATCTGGCCACGGGTTCTATCATGCCGTTTTACACTGGGTCACTCACTTGACCTGTTTCCTTATCTATTCATGAGTACGTTGACTTACGGGATGTCTCAGGGCCCTTTCAGCTCTAAAATGCAGAGAGATGCAGGCAGACTCAGTAGCAGAGTTAGTGGTGACTGTGCCATTGCACTTCCTCTGCTGCCTCTCCTTTGTCTCACTTCCTAAGTGTTGAGGTTCCCCAGGTTGAGTCTTCTACTTCCTTTTCATTTCTCTGTGCATAGGTGTGATGGATGTGCCCTCCTGTGCCAAGGCATGACCTATACTGCACATGTGCTGATGGTCCAGATCTAGCTCTAGAATCAACATGCTGATACCTTCATCCAGCTGTCCACAGATCCCTTGATAGCAAAATGCTTAAAACTGAACTCATTACCTTCCCTTCCAGAATTTTCTATACCTCTTAAGTTTTGTGCCCTCCCTAAGGATTCTTAGTCTTCCAAGTGAGAAACTAGAGGCTCTCGTAGGTCTGTACCTCATGTATAGTGAGTCACTAAGTCCTGTCAGCTCTATTTTGTTGCTATCTATTCTATCCATCCCAGCAGTCCAATCTTCCTTGCCTGTGTCCTGGTTTAGCCTGACACCATCTTCCTGTCTTCCCAACTTCTGGCTGCCTTGCACGGTATTCTTCTGTTGCTAAGCCTGATTAGTTAATTTCTTGCTTGAAACCTCCAATGACTTTCTACTGCCTGGGGGAAAAAAATTCAGCACCTTCGGCAGCAGATCAATGTTCGTTCAAAGAATCAGTGTCTGCTTAGAAAAATGAAAGTTTTTTTTTTTTTTTAATAGAGGTAGTTACTGGTCATTGTACTGAGCTTAAAGCCCTTTTCATTATCTTATCTAATCTTCATAGCAACTCTTTGTGGAAGATGTGGTTACCCCGACTCCACGGACAAAAATTAAGACTTAAAGAGGTAAAGTAACTTGTTTGAAGAGCCCTGCTAGTATGTGGTGGGTGTAGGAGTGAAATCTAGGAGAAGTGTGTCCTTTACTGAAGGTCTGTCCTTTACCTGTGTCCTGCTGTAGCATGCAAAAGCCTTCACAACTGCTCTCAGGGTAGTCCTTCCATCTCCCACAGCTGTCCTCCTCTCCTCTCAACGCATACAATTTGTCAACTTTCATTAGAGTACCTATTACAACTCAAATTCACCAACAACTTTGATATCTGAATGCCTTTGCCTTTGCTATTCTCTGTGCCCAGGATGCTTTTTCCATCTAACAAATGTCTGCTTCTCCTGGAAGCTGCATTCTAAGAGCATCTCTGTAAAAACTCTTCTCTGTAGAGGCAGAACCCATCATATTGTCTGTTCTATCAAAGCACTACACTTTGCCTTCTTCCGTTACATCTACCATGCTGTGATTTGAATGGCAGCTCACTCTGAATATGCCAGACAATTCTGAGTTCTTTGATGACAAAGACTATCTTTTTCCTCTTTGTAGCACTCTGTATCAAATTCTCAATGCCTAGGCAAGTACCTGATGTATAGGAGCAGCTCAATATATGGCTATAGAATTGAATTGAGCCCAATCCCAAATATTGTGATAGCACTAGATTGCATCACTGGTAATGGCGGCATTAGGAAGAATAGTAATGCAATTCAGGTTCTCATACTCTACAGTTGTATCATCCATTGATTGTGTGTCCTTCCCTTTGCTATGAATTTTGGAGGAAACTGAAGATGAAAAAGGCACTGTTATATTGACTAACATTAATTGAACATTTACTATGTTCCTAGCTGTGCCTTATGTGTAGTTTCTCATTTAATTTTCATGCTGAGCCTATGAGTTACAAATTGTTTTGTTCCTATTTATAAGTGAGTAGGAGTATCTAACCTTATTGAGAAGACAGAATTAGTACACTGCAACATAAGTTAGTATATATATTCTAATAGTACGTGATACTATAGGAGAATGCACTGGACTAGAGATCAAGGACCTGTTCATTCTCAGTGTGACTTTGAGATCTCAGTTTTTTGTCATCTCTAACTGCTAGAGGGTCAGACAGGGGTAATTGTCATGGGTCATAATTCTCAAAGACTTACGGCTTTCCATCACTACCACCTCTAATGTTTGCTATGAGTCTTGAACTTACAAAACAGTCATGACTTTGTGTTCTAGGTTGAATATTGCTGCCCCAATTCATGTCTACCTAAAACCTACGAAAGTGAACTTATTTGGAAATAGAGTCTTTGCAGGTGTAATTTTCTTAAAATGAGTCATATTAGATTAGGATGGGCCCTCCTCCAAAGACTGATATCCTATAAGAAGATGGAAATTCAGGCACATAGAGACACAGCCAGGGGAATACCATGTGAGGATGATGGTAGAGATTGGAGCGATATACCTACAAGCTATGGAATACCAAACATTCCTGGCAACTACCGAGGCTAGGACAGAGGCATGGAAAAGATTCTCTTCCTGGAGCCTCCAAACACCCACCCTGTCAATCCCTTGATTTCAGACTTCTAGCTTCCAGAGCCAGAAGAGAATAAAGATCGGTTGTTTTAAGCCACCTAGTTTCTAGCACTTTGTTATAGCATCCCTAGGACACTAATGCACTTTGGAGGAGGAGGAGGAGGATTCTGATAATAATGATTATAATACTAGTAATAATCTATAGACAAATAATCAAATTTGTTCTGTGGAAGTATTACTGCATAACCTTAAAATACCTGAGTGCATTTTGACCAGTATGTTTGGGGTGGTCTGGCTTAAAATCCAAGGTCATACTCTTGACATACACTTCACTTGACTGACTTTGAAGGCTCCTCAAAAAAAAAAAAAATAGACAGCTGTTCTCTAGGAAAACCCCATATAACTATGCTTGGGAAAGGTATGCCATACTTCTCAAGGTACCTTGGGCAGAGAAAACAAACAATTGTTTATAAATCAGAGCCAAACAAAAATGCTCAAGGCCTGAAGCTAGACCTGTAGGCTCTGATTTGTGAGGGAGCTACTTCTTACAAGGCAACTTTATATTCCTGCATTCTAGGTAAGCAGCAGCAGGGAGCAAATCATTTCACTGTGGTTAATGATTCTTCAGCCTAAGCCTGCGAAGGCCAGCTAGTACTGCAGAAGAACCAACCCTTTGGGATTACTTACTGTGTGCCATATACTTTGTGAAGCACATAACATTATCTCATTTAATGCTAAGAAACACAATCATCCAAATCTTACAGAGGAGGTTTAGAAAATCCAAGCAAATTTCCCCAGGGAACACGATTTGAACCTGGGACTTTGATTTTGGAAACTGCGTTCTTGACTAGAACACTACTCTTGGTGAATTCTTCACATTTTTTTCTGACCAGAGAGACGTGCCAAAGGTAGTTGATGGGATTCTTTGTTAAAGGCCTGATCAACTATCGTTGTCCATCCATATATCCCCTATTCCGAATGAATGAACAGTTTCTTCCATAAAGTTCAAAGAATTTTGTTCCAGCAAGTTCAAAGTAAGTTGTCTCCCTTCTTTGTTAGCACACCTTTCATCCCGGACTGCATTCTCATTGGTTTTATACATGGCCAGAATGCTAGTTGAAGTTCTCTATCCTTTGACACTCAAATAAAGTTGACTTGAACCACATACATGGGCCGTGGGGGCCTCAAATCCTTTCCATCTTTCTGATGATTTTCAGTGTGCATGTGTGTCAGAGAAAGTGAAAGACAATGAGACAGAGAGAAGGGAACACGAATATAGTTTTCTTAGTCTCTTCTGCATCCAAGGTTCAGTTTGTGCTTCATTAATGGATCATACCTTTCCTTTCATCTGTCTTGGCTCTGTAGTACTGTAGATGGGGGACAGAACTCTTCCCTTTGATTTTCCCTTAACCCATTGCTCACAGGTGCTTGCGGATAACTTGCAGTTTAGAGGTAATGAAGGGGTTTATTTAGTCACATTGCTCTTCCCTTCCCTTATGCTTTTCTGTTTCTCCAGCTTTCTTCTCTTCTCATTCTCCCCACCTTCACCCCTGCCCCAGGTGTACTTTGCTATGTCCAGAGATTCACTGATATGCTCTGCTAAACAATGGGTCATTAACTCTAGGCCTATTATTTAGCATAAATAAAAGACTGGCAGGGACTTGGGAATTTGCGTTCATGCCTCCCCTGTCTATCTCAGTGAGGGCAAGGGAGCAATTTAGGAATGTGATGATCCTGATATAAATTAAATTGTGTACCATCCTCTTAGAAAGCAAAAGTGTACTGTTAATTTATGCTGTAAATTGCAGAAATTTTCCTCCTCTTCTGGGTCACTTGTCTGTCTCCTTTGCAAGACCACATGCTTCCTTGGGGGAAAGGACTGGGTGGTACCATTCCTGGGTCCCTCTGAGGACCCACCACAGTGTCTGCTGTAGCATAAGGGCCCAGAGGGAGCTGGTGGATGAGCTTTGCTTCTCCAGGTGGTGACTTTCTGGTGAGGTCACCTTTAGAGAATGTAATTTCTTGCCTTGGACTTTTATATAAAAAGGGAAAAAGAATGTAAATAACCGAGAGAGTGTTAAATGGTGGGATATTTTAGGGAACATTCCCAGGATTAGTACCGCTGACTCCTCTTATCTCTGCCATTACAGGCCCTGGCATCCTGGCTCTTTTGCTGGAAGCACTGCCTGATCAGGGTGCCCTATTTGGATCGGTGGGGTTCTTCACCAGGCAAGAGAACTCATTCCCTGCAACCCCAGGCGGGCCTGAGTCAGGCACAGTGGAGACAAGGCAAGCAGCTCCCATACTGGTAGGTCTCCATGTTAAGTGTCCAACTAATTAATACTACACAGTGGAGGGGACATCCCTTTGATTAATCACAACTTAGAGAGAATTCAGAGACCCAAAAAGCAACCCCTTCACTTATTTAGTTCTTACTACACACTAGGTATCTCTATTGAGCCTTTCTCTTTACCTTGAAAATTTTTTTTAAATGGCTCTGTGAGGTAATGATGGATAAATTCTTTGCCTTTGAAAATCCTGCTTGGGAAGTTGTATATAATATGGTCAGAGAAACAAGACTAACAAAGCTTAGAAGCTTGTCTTGGAAGAAATCCTTCTTAGAAGTCTGAAGAACAGGGTTTTAAGAATAAGAATTTCTGGGGGTAGTCTCCAGCTCCTTTGGGTATGTGACACTCCCTTGAGATTACATGCAAACCACACTGGGCACATAGCAGGGACTGACTGAATAAGTAAAGGGAAAAATACATGCGAGAAGATCATGAGACAGTGAGTGGCAGGGCCTTTCTCCTTGCCCTGCCGCATGGGTGCAGCACACGGGCACCTGGAGGCCATCCAGCGATGTTTCGGAAACAGAACTCTTTAGTTCCCGAGCATATCCATAGTATCTGGGGTTGAGGAGAATTTTAAATTGCTTCATTTCTTGTGCCTCATTTCTAAGATGCATAATTTAAAAAAAAAAAAGCATCATGCCATGGCATGATTAGTGGAGTATTTTTTCCTTTATTAATGTACCTATAGTAGCAGTGAGTCTTTGGTGACATTTTTAGATTTGATAAATACAGTATGTGGAATCACTGTTAAATTTGATTTTTATCGATTATTTTATTATCTAAGTAAATAACATTTGTCCTTCTTGGTTGTTATTTCTGCTCTCCTAATTCTTCATTGTCTCTGAGTCCCTTTTCATTGAGGAAGAAAATAAAGGTGACTAAAGGGGACTGGGCTGCAATGTCTTTGGACTCACAGCAGTGGGCTTTGCTGAGAAGAAAAAAAAAAAAAGGGAAAATTTCTGCCCCAAGCTGGGGTCTTTGTACAGAGAGTCTGTGCCATCCCTCCTCTTTCCAGTGCCTGGGTCAGACATCACAAACTGATCACCGCACTCTTTCTTGTGAGCTCAGATAAGGGCTCACAGTCCTTCTCACTATAGCCTGTGGGGCAGTCACTATCAATTATCTGGGCTTGGCATTCGTGATAAAGCTATCTGACATCACAAATCTTCTAGATCCTATTCCTGGGTCATGCCAAACCATGGCAAAGCCAAAAGGCTTTGTATTTGTATCCAATTTTCCTTGCATTTGGCAGCTATGCTTTAGTTTTTTATTGAGAAATGATGCAAAAATTGCCTTATGAAACTGTTTTCTGAATTTCTGTAGGGAATTTCTTAAAGTCGTTATTTACTACATCATTTGGTACACCTCATAAGGATTTTTTTTTTTAAAAAAAATCAACTGCTAGGAAATACTTAAATAATTTCTATCCTGGAGAAACAGCTCTCTTTCTTCCTCTGGTGATTAATTAACTGGGTCTTCCTTTTGGTTTTGTCCGCCATGAAGCTCAGAGCCAGATCTGAGCGATCTATATAGATTTGTTTAGCGTTTATATTTTTGTTCTTTCTCCAGCTCCAATTTTGACATTTAGCCTTTATATATTGTATGAATTCCTCTTTTGTATTTCATCACACACTCTGCTTTCATCGTATTATATCTATTCTTATCGTAAGGCTTCCTAATGGCCACGGTGACATAAAAAGTCTTAGATTGGGTGGTCAGTCTATCACGTGCACAGGAGCTGAGGCAAAGGGAGAAAGACATGGCTGAAAGTTTCATGGAGGCAAACAGGCAAGCCCACAATGTGAGTAAAACGGTAACCCTTCAGACCTGGGGGACTGTGGTGGTCAGCTTCTACAATGGCACTCACTGATCCTTGCCTTCTGCTGTGTAGCCCCCTGTGTAATCCCCTCCTCTTTATTGCAGTCGTGAGAGACCCTGAGCCAGAAGACCCAGTTAGGCCAGTAAACTTTGTTGCTTCAAGCCAGTAAGTTTTGGGGTCATGTTTTCTGTTTTGTTCTGTGTTTTTGTGCAGTATAGACAACTAAAATGGTAACACTTCATAGCTTATGTAGGCCTCTCATTTGATTCATATGTCAACACTAACAACTCAGTGTTATTCTCACTCCAGATGCATAGAGAAGCTTAGAAGGGAGCAATGTCATGGTTAAGTTCATCCAGAGAACAACAGGGAAGTTCAGATCAGGTTGTCTGACTCCAAGTCCAGTGCCCTTTGCTTTATGACAATGGGTTCTTAACTCAGGGTAGATAGGAGCTGTGTTGTGTGGCAAGGGACTCACTAGTTAAGTTGATGGAACTTGACAACTTTCATCTGTGCTGCGGACACAGGAACATATGCTTATTTTTAAAGTCTGGAGTCTCCCTCATTCGCTGGAGTTTTAGTATTCATATACAAAGTAGATTGCACAGTGAACATATTCAGTAATTATAATCTTACAACAAGCATATATTGAGAATTTACTTTTACACCTGTTATCTCATTGAGTTTATGCCATTGGAGCCTTATGGCTGCCCACTGAGTTTACAGAAAAGACTGAGTCTCAGAGAGATTGAAGGACTTGCCTGAGATTAGCCAGATAATAAGCCACAAAGACAGGTTTTATACCGGCTCTGTCCAATGCTAAAGCCAATGGTTTGGTTGGATTCCCTTTCTGTAGCTAGATTAATTCCAGAAAACTAGCAAGTGTTAAAGGAGGGGAAGTTTCCTTCTGAAGTTTTCTCTTTTTGTCAGTGGAAACGATGTCTTTTTGAAAAACCCTAAAACTCTAAAGAACAAATTCAAACACCTACTTATACCACTGTTAAAGTTTAGGACTCGGCAGCTACAAAATCCCCATTACACTAAAGGACATCTTCTTGTCCCCAAAGGAGAAAGAATAAAGACATTTTGGAATTGGTATCAGCTTCATCTTTAACAGACTCTTCTCAAGGACTTTTACATGTAAACAAGACCGTTAAACACTTAATTTGACATTTATTACCTTTAAATATTCATAAGCTACTGAATACTGGGAAACACCTACTGCACTGTTCAAGCTTGACTGAGCCTCTCAAAATATGATGTGCACGTGAATTACTTTCAGGAACCACCAGGAAACTTCACGCTGCAGCTTTCTCCTCTGAAACTTTAATGGCACTTACTAAGTTTATAAATCGTCTTGTTTGCAAACAAGGTAGTAAACCCAACAAAGCAAACCCATGTCTCATTACACATGTGAGTAAAATTCTGCTTTTCTCGGAAGGAGTTAACAGAAAGGCATGAGTACTTTATTTTTTCTCCCAGCCTTTTCCCTTCCCATTGGTTAAACCACCAAACTCTGAAAGGACTGAAGGCTGGCCCCTTTACAGTGCTGATAATAAGTTCTAGGATGTGAGATGGAAAACAGACTGCCTGAGAGCAGGGAGAAGGAAAACGTACTTTTTTGTACACTATAAACACTGTCCAATGCAAATGGGGAAAGAAACCTTATACACTGATACACTGATGAACTCTGGCTATGCATTGCTTTCTTCCCTCTGATACTAAAGTGGAAAATATTACTTGGGTGTGTAGAATATTTAGAGTCTCCCTAAGGTAGACATGGGGCAGGTGAGAGAAAGATCTATTCTCACTCTTTGTAACTCCTTAGTGCAAAGTCTCAATACTGTTGATACTGCAGTTGTCAGTATCAAATCTCTTCCATGTTGATACAAATCATAATAATAACCACCATGCCCATTTTACAGGTAAGAAAACTGAGTCTCAAGGAGTTTGAATGATTAGTTCCAGGTTGCAAAGCTGGGAATCAAACTCAACTATTCTGATCCTAACTATAAGACTCTTCCCACTATAAATACCTAATTTTAAAAGTTCTGCCTCTGTCTTTTGGGATTTCCCAGCACTCTGTGAAAGAACCAGAGATTCAGAGCATGAATCAGAGAAAACTTGAAGACAACGTCTCTTCCCTTTGTCAGATGGAGAAGGAATTAGTCCTGTTCTGTGTGGTTGGAGATAACAGGATTAGATCAATTAGTAGAAATCCCAGGAAGCAGGTAAAAGGAAGGATTCTCTAACCATCAACACTATCCAACAGTAAAATAGGTGATTGTTAGGCAGTGAGCTTCTTGTTCTGAAAATGTTCCAACAGAGTCAGTCGAATCATTTGATTGGGACACTATGGCTGGGATACCTGTGTTGGGGAAGGAGTCAAACTAGAATGAGCTGATTCCCTGGTATGCTGGTTGCTGAGTACAGAGGCCTCTGTTATATCCCGATATGATGCCTGATGAAGTGCATGAATGTAAAACTAGTGTAAAAATGTTAGGATTTCACAGGGGTGTTACTGGGCCCTACAAATGCTTGATTTGAATTTGAATTTGAAAAATCTTGTTTTTTTCTGGGGCACTTAGGTGACTCTGCCCATTAAGCATCTGACTCTTGATTTTGGCTCAGGCCATGATCTCAAGGTCATGAGATCAAGTCCCATGTCAGCTTCTTGCTCAGTGAGGAAACTGCTTGAGGTTTTCTCCCTCTCCTTCTCTCTCTGCCCCTCACATCACTCTCTCTTTCTCTCTGCCTCTCTCTAAAATAAATGAATAAAATCTCTTAGAGGCACCTGAGTGGCTCAGTCAGTTAAGTGTCTGCCTTAGGCTCAGGTCATGATCTTGGGATCCTGGGATAGAGCCTCACATTGGGCTCCCTGCTCAGCAGGGAATCTGTTTCTCCCTCTCCCTCTTAACTCCCCCCAGCTCATGCTCTCTCTCTCTCAAACAAACAAACAAACAAATAAAATCTTTACTAAATAAATAAATAAAATCTTTTAAAAAATCTTTTTTCTTTTTCCTAATCAAACAAGAAAAAACTCTTGAAATAGAACTTAAACGTATGGGAACTTAGTAAATGATTAAAAGTAGCATAAAAAAAAACAGTTTTTAATACATATTTTGGGACAAATGGGTAGCCAACAAGACAAAAACCATAAAGGTGGACCCCCTTCCTTATTCCTTACATGAAAATAAATTCCAAGTTAATAAAAAATTTATACCTTAATATTAGAAAATACATGTGAAGGTACATACACATCAACACACTAATGCACATATATAGCACATATGATAGATGAAGGGTAGGTATCCTTAGTCTATCCAGAGTTTTTTAGTGCATAGTTTGAAGTTCTTGCATATGTGTTGTTGATTATGAAAGTTGTAGCTCTATGTATCTTGATTACTAAAAGTCAGGTTCAAAATATATGTGGAACCACAAAAGACCCCGGATGACCAAAGTGATCTTGAAAAAGAAGAACAAAGCTGGAGATATCACAATCCCAGATTTGAAGACATACTACAACGTGATAGTAATCAAAATAGAGTGGTAGGTGAAAGGTGTTGCCTAGTTGGTTAAACAGTTGACTCTTGATTTTGGCTCAGGTCATGATCTCGGGGTCATGAGATCAAGCCCAGCGTTGGGCTCTGTGCTCAGAAGGGTGTCTGCGTCAGACTCTTTCTCTCTCTCTCTCCCTCTCCTTCTGCCCCTCCCCCACTCATGCTCACTGTTTCTCTCTCTCTCAAGTAAATAAATAATCTTAAAAACAAACAAACAAACAGTATGCTACTGGCACAAACATAGACACAGATCAAGCGAACAGGAGAGAGGACCAGAAACTGATACCTATATGGTCAATTAATCTATGACAAAGGAGACAAGAATATATGATGGGGAAAGATAGTCTATTAATGTTGTTGGGACAACTAGACAACTACATGCAAAGGAACAAAACTGGATCATTTGTTTATACTCTACTTGAAAGTAAATTCAAAATGGTTTAAAGATCTAAAAGTAGGACCTGAAACCATAAAACTCCTAAAAGAAAACAATGGCAGTAATGTCTTGGACATTAGTCTTAGCATCATTTTTCTGGATATGTTGTCTCCTCAGGCAAGGGAAACAAAAGCAAAAATAATCTATTGGGAGCAACCAAACTAAAAAGCTTTTACATAGTGAAGGAAACCATCAACAAAATGAAAAGGCAATCTACTGAATGGGTGAAGATATTTACAAAAGATATATCTAATAAGGGATTAGTATCCAAAACATATAAAGAACTCATACAACTCAACACCAAAAAACTGAAGTATTCCAATTAAAAATGGGAAGTGGATCCAAATAGACATTTTCCCAAAGAAGATCTACAAATGGCCAGCAGACATAAAAAGATGCTCAGCATCACTAATCATCAGGGAAATGCAAATAAAAACCACAATGAGATATCACTTCACACGTCAAAATGGTTACTACCAAAAACATAAGAAATAAAAAGTGTTGATGAGAATGTGGGGTAAAGGGAATCCTTGTGCACTGTTGGTGGGAATGTAGCCACTGTGGAAAACAGTACGGTGATTTCCCAAAATATTAAAAAGAGAAATAGCATATAAGCTTTTCTCATATAAGTTTATAAGTAATTCTACTACTGGGTACTTACTCAAAGAAAATACAAATAGTAATTCAAAAAGATGCATGCACTCCTATGTTTATTGCAGCATTATTTACAATAACCAAGGCATGTAAACAACTCAAGGGTCCATTAGTAGATGAACAGAACAAGAAGTAGTGTATGTATAAATACACACACACACACACACACACACACACACACACACATACACAATGGAATAATACTCATCCACAAAAATGAATGAAATCCTTCCATTTGCAACAACATGGATGGACCCAAAAGGTACTATGCTAAGTGAAATAAGTCCAACAGAGAAAGACAAATATCATATGACTTCATTCATACATAAAATCTAAAAAACCAAATAAATGAATAAATAAAGAAACAAAAGCTGACTCATAAAACAGAGAACAAATTGGTGGTTGCAGTCTTTGATTATCATTGATTTTCCTTTTCTTTTTATGCCTTCATAAGCAGGATGTTCAGAACTATGATATTTTTAACTTAAATAGTGCCCATAGCTTAAGTTTTCTAGGATAATCATTTTTTTTCTCTCCTCATCACTATTTGAATTCTTTCTTTTATTTGTTTTTCTATTAGCTATAGATTTATTACCTTTTTTTTGAGGAAAGGTGTATGTTCATTTAACAAATATTTAACAAATGTTTATTGCATATATTTTATATTTCAAGTACATTTCTAGGAGAAGGGACATTAGATAACAAAGAAAAGTCTCTGGCTTCAGGGAGTTTACATTTTAATAGGTTGAAATAGACAATAAGCAAATAAATGTATACTATATCAGGAAATAAGAGCTATGAAGCAAAGTAAGTAGGCAGAGGGTTTGGGTTGGACAAAGGGTCTCATTTTAGGTAACAGATGGCTTCTCTGAAAAAATAAGATTGGAACACAGACTTGAATAAAGAGAGGAAGCAAGAAACAGGGACATCAGAAGAAAAAGCCATCTTGTCTGAGAAAGCAGCAAAGGGTAGGAGGTATGAGCAGATCAGAAGAATTCAAAGAGAATCCAGAGGACAATGGTTCCTGAAACAGATTGAATGAGGGGTCGAGTAATGAGTCTAGAGAGGTAACATGGAGCCTTGGACACTGTATGTATAAATTTAAAAAGTGAGAATAATACATGTAATTGCATTTTCTCCCCCTGCCAATGGAAATGACTTGCATGCCAACTGTATTCCCTTACATACTTGCTCCCTTTTGCTGCCCACTCACTTCTGTGGACACTTTTGACCAGGGCAGGGCCAGAATCTTTCTAAAGAGATCAAAAGCCACAGAAATCTTAGTATTTCTTAGGTTTTCAGTCCCACTTCCTATAGATGCTGATGTCTTCAGCCTTCTAAGAACTTCTGGCTCCCAAGTTAGTCCTGGTCAAGAGCTGATCCAGAAGTGGGGATTAATCTTTACACTTCTGGTCTCACATCGTCACTGCCAAAATGATGATGATGGCAGTGACAACAGCAGTACCTCCCACTTATCAAGCTTCCTCTGTGTCAATCCCAACAATCTCATAGGACAGCTAATATTCTCAATCTATATGAGAGAACTGAAGCTAGGGACGACACATATATCACTCTAGGACTCCCATTTTGGAGGTAGTAGGTAGGTGTTTGAACTCAGGTCTGGCTCCAGGGAATGAGTTCTTTCCACTAAAAGATGCTTCTGAGTAGGAAATCCAAGCTCTTTTGGGGCTACTAAAAAGCAGCTTACCCCACATGCATGCCCTTTTTGACCTCAGATCAAGGACAGGGCCTCTTTCCTGGTGCCTGATCAATGCTCTAGCTACTTGTTAGAAGTCACCTTGCTGGTATTTTCCAGAATCTTGTCCAGGGAGATGGACCCTGTCCATTATTACCTGACAAACCACTGAACCAAGTCCTCTCTAAATGTTATGGACAACTCACTTTCTGAACCTTGGACATCACTGATAGGCATTTTGGCTATTGTACTTCAAGTATCATGAATCAAGCCCAGGTTTGTCCCAATTTTTTTTTTCCCAGTCCATATAATTTAAACATCGAGTTATTTGCTTCAGGGGCCAGTCATTTGGCTAGTGATTTCCTTTAGCCTGAGTTCCAGATACACCCCGCCTGGTTTACACTTCTCTCTGAGATTCCCCTGGGTTATGATACTTTCCTTGATGTAAGAACATATTCTACAAATGCAGAACTATTTTGAGCATTTTTGCCAAGATTTTATCCCTTATGTGCTCGCTTTTTTGGGATATGTTCCAAAACAAAATATGTATATATATTGCAGTATAATTTCTGGGAAGGTAGATTACTGTATTTAAAACCTGATATTTCAAGGGCAGATGAAAGTTTTTCAGGAATTAAGAAAACACTCCATCACTTATTTCTTTGGCAGAGGATCTACATTTGTTTCCCTTGAAATCCTCAGAAATTAAGACCATACTGTATTCACTTTTTAAATTACAGAAAATAAGCCAAAAAAGAAGTGAAGAGAAAAAAAGACATGTTTTGCTGAAAGCAGTTTTCTTAAAATGCTTGGTCACATAGATCCATTTATTTGTTTAAAGAAGGAATTGGCAAACTTTATTTGTAAAGGGCTAGATAGTAAATATTTTAGGCTTTGTGGCCATACAATTTCTCATAACTACTCAACTCTGTTGTAACATGAAAGCAGCCATAGACACTAATAATAACTGAATGGGTGTCTGTGTTCCAGTAAAACTTTATTTCTAAAACTTTATTATTTTAAACCAGAATTTGCTGACCTCTTTCCTAATAAAAGAATGCCTACTATGTGTCAGCTTATGACAGAAATAAGATAGATAACCAGAACTGGAAGGACTTTTTCATATTATCTCAAGTCCTTCCTTTTATCTATGAGGATTTGTTGATTACTCAAGGTGACACAGTTTGTTAACAGCAGCGGCAAGAAATGAAATACATTTATTAACTATCTACCATGACAAAGATTGCTGTTGTCCCTAATATCCTTTTTCCCCATGTTTTTTGATAATGGAATCCCAGATTTCTATCTGGATTCATGGCACTAGAATTAAGACTATATTTCTCAGGGGTGTCAGGTGACTCAGTTGGTTGAGTTTCTGACTCTTGATTTTGGCCCAGGTCCTAATCTCAGGGTTGTGGGATTTGGTCACATTTGGCTCTGCATTCAGCACAGAGTCTGCTTGTACCTCCTCTCCTCTCCAAATAAACAAATAAATAAAATCTTAAAAAAAAGAGAGAGAGAGACTATATTTCCCAGCCTCCCTTCCCTTTGAGTATAGTCATGTAATTACATTCCACTCATTGTTTGTGTGCTACTTAGATGAAGTGTCCTTAAAGAAAAGTACTGGGTCATTTTTCTTCCTTTTCTCTTTTTTACTGGCTGGAACTGAATGGGATGGCTAAAGCTTGAACAGTCATCTTGCACCACAGTGAAATCACTGCACTGAGAAGAGTGAAACAATCAGACATAAAATGCCCAGGAGCCTGATGTTATGGAACACTGCATCTGGACTGAGTTATTGCCAGATTTCTTCTATTTTGGCACATTGAGGATGTTATTCCATTGTCTTCTGGTTTGGATCACATTCAATTATAAGTCTGTAGTCACTCTCATCTTTGTTCTTTTATGTAATGAATCCTTTTCTTTCACTGGTTTTAAGATTTCCTTCTTTATTTTGGATTTTTAGCAATTTGATTATTATGTGCATTGTATGATCTTCTGTATATTTATGAGTGTAAAACTTGAAAAGTTTTAAGCCATTAGGACCTCAGTTTTGTTTTTGTTTTTTGGTCCCTCACTCCTCTCCTTGTTTCTGAAACTTTAGCTACATGAATGTTAAATTGCTTTGTATTGTACTACAGATCATTAAGGCTCTGTCTTATTTTTCAAGTTTTTTTTTTCTTCCTCTCTCTGATTCTGTTTGCATAGTTTCTATAGTCTTATCTTCAAGGTCACTGATTATTTTTTTCTGCTGAATCTATTTGGCTGGTAGACCTATCTCGTACATGTTCATTTAAGATATTGTAGTTTTCAGTTCTGGAAGTTTTATTTTTCCTTCTTTTTAGAAGTTTCCATTTATCTCTTCATTATGTTCACATTTTCCCTGAAATCCTCAAACATATTTGTAATAGTTTTTTAAGAGTCACTTTCTGCTAATTCCAAAATATTTGTAAATTCTGTATCTCTTTCTATTGACTGACCCCCCCACCCCCCACCTATGGGTCACATTTCCCTTCTTGTTCACATGTCTGGTAATTTTCACTGAATGCTGGATATTATGAATACTATATTTTAAAATTTCTACATTTTTGTTATCTTCTTTTAAAGAATACTGAAAGTGACTTTAGTAAGCAGTTAATTTACTTATTGATCAGTTTGATCTCTTTGAGGCTTAAAATTTTTTGTTGTTATTAAGGCAAATTGAGAGCTTTTAATCTAAGGATAGTCTAGTTCTCTTCCTAAGATGGAATCTTTCTGAAGTCTCTACTGAAAATTTGCTGTGTATTCAATACAATTAAAATTCTGGGAATTGTTCATCTTTCAGCTTTCTCACAGGTATTTTCTTTCTTTTCCTGGCCTCATGGAGTCTCATCCTACATATGTGCAGCTTTGTATTATGCCAAAAACTCCAGGAGATAACCATGTTGAATTTTTGGAATTCTTTTTCTCTATAGTTTATTCTTCTCTAGTATAGTACTCTGCATTTCAGCTTCCTCAGTCTCCTTAAATACTCTATTTTTGCAAGACTTTATATTTTTCTTGGACTTTCTTGGACTTTTATATTTTCCCTCACTGTCCCAGAGAAAAAGTCTCTAGATAGAAATCAGGGGCAATCATGAATCCCACCTTCTTTGTTTCCTTTATTTCAAGGACACGGATATGCATTGCTTTTTGTCTAATGTCTGAAAAAGTTTTTTCATATATTTCATTCAGTTTTTAGTTGCTTATGGTAAGAAAGGTAGTCTAGTACCATTAATTACATCATAGCAGTAAGATTATACTTATGTGCAAAAGAAAGAGAACAAGAAATGTCTACTTGTGTCTTGTTTAAACCACTGTAATTTTCTGTTTTTCTTTATTTGTAGCCAAACTCAATCTTAAATACTCCAATATGCCAAGCACCAAGCTAGGTGTTTTGTATACATTATTTCATAGACCTATTTTTAGCCCCATGAAAATCCCATAAAGTAGTACTTTATGTTACTCCCATTTAATAGGTGAAGAGAACTGAATTATAAAGGTAAGGAAAATGAAATTAACTAATTTTAAAAAATCCTACAACACAGTTAATAAGGGTCTGTGTCTGAGTGATCACAGGGAGAATAAAAAGTTACCTGAGAAACACTGGGAAGGTAGTATTAGCTGATATTAAGGAGTGATTGACATAGAAAGAGAGGAAGAAGCTGTGATTCTTGGTATCCAACATAATATAATAGTATCCTGAATGTATGGAGATATGATTCAATGATGATCACTATGCTTATGAAGGCAAGAAAGAGCTTGGTACTGTTGTATAAAGAAGTTCAAAACTCAGGGCAACATATGGGACTTTGCTTATAATAACATCAATCAGAAACTCACATCCTTAATTGTTTTTCAAATATATAACTAGAATTTTACTGTTTGGGATTTTTAGCTATCAAAGAGGACTTCTATAAATATGGAGACAGTGTAATCAGGATAGGTTAGAGTGGCTTCCTCCTGGACAAAACTTACATACTGGATGCCTCCTTCTTAATGCCTTACCCGAGCCTCCTCTAGGCCCAACTTCTTACTCCAGTCACTTTCCTGATGATCAGTTTCATGCAGGCTTTGACAGCTTTGTGTAGGTATGATTGAACAGCACCTGGCTTTGGGACTCATGTGATGTATCTTTCATTTCTTTCCTAGGACTTCTCAGACACCATAATATAGGATACATTATAGAATCTGCTCTATTCACATATATGCAATTAGGAAGTTCAGGATACTTAACATCTATGGGACCATCCTTGACAAATGAGAGAAAGGATCCAAGGTATAAATACTTCTCCCTTTTATCCCTCAGGTAGTTAGTTGTGAGATGCATTTCATAAGGTTTCTGGGAATGTCCTGGTAGGACCCAGAACCAGTTGCTTTAGTAGTTACATCCTTATTAGGCTTTCTTTCTTTCTCTTTTCTCTTACATCTCTGCACCCAGATCACATTCTCATTTGTAACCTATATACAAATCCTGGCCTTAGGTTCTACTTTAAGAGAAACCTTATGCTCAGACTCCCTGAATAGTGGAACAATTCACAGGGAACAAGTTTGAGAGTATTTCAGGTCAGTGTTTTTGGGTCAGTCTCCTAGAGAGAAGGCATTATAGGGACTAGAGGGATGAAGACAGAAAGACATGTGAAAAATGAGAATAATTTCCTTAAAAACATAAGAGGAGGTGATGTTATCTATCCTAAGAAATACTTGATCATGGAATTAAGAGACAAGTGAGCTCTTCAAACTTCTTTTATGATTGTTTGTCTGGCAATCAACCTGTCTTTATGAAGAGAAATTGGACAATTAAAAGCAATTTAATTTTCTCTTAAGATGGATGGTTAGAAAAGGGAGAGATTGGTATATACAATTCTGTTTATACATACTTGATTTCTTTGGTTCGACAGTGTTAGGAGTCAATAGAACTAGACTCTAGATTACAAAACCGGCTAAACAATGTTCTTATAATAGCCTCTTAACTGAGCTCCCTACGTCATGCATCTTTGCCTTACCTGCAATCAATTCTACTCAACAGCAGCTAGAAAACTATTCCTAAAGTTTAGCAATGATAAGACCAGCCTTCTTCACCAATGACCTTCAGTGTATCCCCACTGCTTAGTTTAGCTTTTAAGGCCTTCTATAAGATTCCCTCAATTTACCCAAATTTAAGTTAAACTGGACTACTATCATTCCTAGACTCCCTCCACATTTTCCTGTCCTCAGGCTATTTCCTCTGCTAGAATGTCCTTACTTAACTATGTCTGTTGTAGTCAGTCATATCCATCATTTGAGAATCTCACCCTCAAGTGCTACTTTCTTGTAAAGCCTAAACAGCCAACCAGAGCTGACCACTTCCTGCTAAAACCCCATGGCATCTTGTATTTTCTCTTTAGGGCTTACTCTTACTGTGAGCTGCCTTGTATTAGAGCTATTTGTGAAAAACGCCTGTATCACTTTCAGAATATGGAGTGCTCTTTTCCATTCATATGTGTTGAGTTGAATTAGTAAATGGATATATAACCAAAATAGGTACTCAGAGACTACAAAATAAGAATCCACATTCTTCTGATTTATATAGGGTTGGATGAATGGAGAAGGAGGAGAGTAAGGGAAAGAGAATTCACCTTTATGGAACATCTACTCTGTGCCAGGTGCTTTCCATATTTAGCCCATTTATGAGTCTTCACAATACCCAAGAAAAACATACATTATTGTCCTCAATTTATAGAATGACAAGGTGAAGCTCAGAGAGGTTAAGGAAATTACCACAGAGTGCAGCTAGTACGTTGTGGAGTCAGGATGTGAACCTCAATCTCTGTGACTCTAAAACCTTTACTCATTCTCTATAAATGGGGGAAGCATATAATTTATCATCCTAATTGGGATGCTTTTGAAAGTGAAAAGGAGTTCTTTTGATAATTACACCAGGGCAACTGGAGTAAACTGGGACTATCCTAGGCAAACTGGTTTCTATTATTACCCTGATTATAAAGCACCAGTTACTCCTTGCATTTTGAATATAAACTGGCCTGAAGTAGAAAATGAAACTAAGTCTCTTCTTGAGATTTTAATCTTTCAGACAAGATAACTTTTGGAGAAATAATCTGGTATTGTAGAAAGCTCTCTTTATTGGTAATTGGAAAGGAAACCATACTATCCACAAGAATAGATGAGGAGTCATATATTTTTGTGTTCTTTTAGTAGAGTTGAGGACGCTCCTTGTCCTTTTTCTTTCCTTCTCTAAAAGAGTTAGGAGTTGAACAACCATCTACTGAGGCAACAGATGAGCTCACTCGACAATTTATAAAATAGGTAATAATAATAATAGCTCTTATGATGTTCAAAGCCTTTTATATGTATTATGTAATTTAGTTTATATTATGTAGTATCTCATTCATTCCTCATAATAAATCTATAAATTGAGAAATTTTTATTCCCACTTTACAGTTGAGAAAACTAAAGCAGAGGATGACCAATGGAGTTACCTAAAGCCACTCAGTTACCCAAAATGTGATTCCAAGACCCAGGCTATGAAATGCTCAGCTATGTGGCCTCCCATAAGCAGATCACAGTTCCAAACTCATGGGGTTAGTGTGAGCATTAATGTTAACACATTTACAAAAGTGCCAGGCCCTGTGCTCACAGTGGATAGGTATTCAAAAAATGTCATATGCCATCAGCATTTTAAAGCATGGCTACACCTTTCAAGGAAAACATGCTAAATACCTATTAGAACCCCATGTCTCTCTCTAACACCCCCTCTTTGATTTTACTATAGAATAAAAGAAGATTAGAAATGGAAATAATATTCACCATTTCTCAGGCCAGTGCCAAGTTTCAGAGACAGAAAAACAGGAGCATTCTTCCTTGCTGCAATTGCATTTCAATAGAGAGGACTGACATCTAGGATATGCAGATACTGCCTACTATAACAAAGGTCTGCCCAAGATGCCTGGGGATCATTCACTCCAGGAATATTTGGCCCCTAAAGTTCTAGGTCTTAGCGATGTATAGACTATCAAAGTACAGAATCAAGAGGGGTTGGTTCTACGTAACGCAAGTCGGAAACATTCTGGGCCCAAATGGACCCTGCCAAAATGCCACTGATACCTGGTCTTGCTACCCCTGCACGAACACCCCTCTGCTGGGGGTTTACTGCAGCATGTAGCCTTTACCCACTTGCCTAATTTCTGGGTCACACTTTGGAAATTTGTGCTTTGTGACTGCACTCTGAACATACCTGGGAGGGGAGTGATAGTTGACTTTCCTTGGGGGGTTGGCATTTCACAATTAAGATGTGTAAAACTCACATCACACCCCTTCTGTCTGTGTCTGGGCATGGCTCCCTTGTGGTAGCATTTCTATCATGGCTTCACCTTTTCTTTTCAGCTTTCACATTGCTGTTGTCAGTGTTCAAAGTACAAGAAGAACCTTTTTGATTGGGGAATGTAC
Source organism: Procyon lotor (assembly GCA_028646535.1). Classification (NCBI taxonomy): domain Eukaryota; kingdom Metazoa; phylum Chordata; class Mammalia; order Carnivora; family Procyonidae; genus Procyon; species Procyon lotor. The sequence continues at coordinate 48,358,008 of CM053613.1, forward strand.
AACACAGAACCTCCTAACCTATAAAAGAGCACAACTAAGGGTGTGAGTTTTCCAGAAACCAGTGAATGAACATTGAAAAGATACTAAAATAAAGAGATTTTTAATTTCCATTTCTGTAGAAATTGCCCTCATGAGCCTCTAAAAGTTTAAGGAAGTTGTTTGGATTATTGTTGAGTGTTAGGGGAGGGAAACACATTTACTGAGCACGAACTCTGTGCCCAGCACTGCAGGCAAAAAGCCTCAACTAATGTAACATTTATTGAGGGTCTACACCAAGGTGTTAGGAGTTGAATTGTATTTCCCCCAAATTCATATATTAAGGTTAAAAACTCCAGTATCTCACAATATGACTGAATTTGGAGATAGGGTCTTTAAAGAGGTAATTAAGTTACTCTGAAGTCATTAGGGTAGATCCTAATGTGATGTGATGGATATCCTTATAAGGACAGACTAGGTCATAGTCACAGACAGAGGGAAGACTTTAGGAGGACACAGAGAGAAGGCAGCCATCTATAAGGAGAGAGGCCTTGGAAGAAAGTAAACCTGCCAACACCGTGATCTCAGACATTCAGCTTCCAGAATAGTGAGGAAATAAATTTCTGTGGTTTAAACCATCCAGTCTGTGGTACTTTGTTATGTCAATCTTAACAAACTAATAAAGGGGGGATTGGCAAACTTCATTCTTCAAGACTCAGTAATTATTTTAACTTTTTCAGGCAAAATGCTCACTATTACAAATGCTCAACTGTGCTGTTGCAGAACAAAAGCAGCCACGGGCACTAGGTAAACCAAGGGGAATGGCTGTATGGCAATAAAACTTTATTTACAAAACTGGGCAACAGCCAGATGTGGCTATGAGCCATACTCTGCTGACTCCTAATCCACACTGACCAGGTTCTGTGCCTTGTGAATGAAACTTGACCCTGCCTGAAGGATTTCAGTTTGAGAGAGACACACAATAAAACAGTTATAGATATAGATGGTTAGTCTGTGACAACGGGAAACTCAGGATGTTGAGGGGTGCAGTGGAGGAGTGTGTGGTCTAACCTGAAGGTTAAAGACTGGGAGGTCCTCCTTGGGGGAGGTTAATGCCTCAGTTATGTATGGCTTGAGAACCATTTCATTTGATAATTTCTTTTTATTCTCTGAAACAAAATCATGGTCTTCCAGAGCTTGGGATAAGGTCTTGTGCCTGCAGGGCTGACATGTGCAAGAAAAGTAGCCATGTAGTACCACGTAGCCACGGTCAGGCACTCCTGGCTCAGCCAGGCAAGGACTCTGGGCTTCTAGGCCCTTTCTCGAGCTTTCTCACTCCACAGTCCACTGAACAAAAACAACGGCCTTCACTGTAGGATGGAGGCCCCTCTAACTGCTGCATTCCATGGCTGTGCCTCCTAGCTGGCTGGCCTGTACCCCAAACACTGAAGGATCCCATGTGAGAAGCCCCTGTCCTCACCAAGGCCCGATGCCCAGAGACAAACCATGCCTCCCTCGTTGTAGGCACTGTCGAAGTCTCTCAAGCTGCACTTCTTTTCCATAGAATGCCAGGGTGAGGAGGGGCCCTGAAGCTTGGAGGGGTTGTTTTCCCCACTTTGCAGGGAAGGCAGTGTCTTGCTCTGGCTTTATACTGTGGCAGCCAGGAGAGAATTTAGACTTCCTGCCTCCTGGGCTGAAGCAGGGGTTGGCTCTTTGGACTCCAACCTGGGGCTCTGTTAGAGAGTCTCAGCTGCCACAAGAGGATACTCTTCCAGGCAGCTTTCACAACTGCAGTATCAGGAGGGCATATTACATTTTTTTATAGTTATTAAATTAATCGGTATTAATTGTGGAATCTGGAAACTATAGAGAAGTATTGGTAACTAGGAGCATTCACCTCTGGTCTCATCTTTCTGAGACAATCACTATAAACATGTTCACACATTTTCTTTAAGTTGTTCTGCTAATTTATTTTAAAAAATACAACTATAACTGAATTCGGTTTTTAATACAATTTTAAGATTTACTCTGTTCCTTTAATATTGTAAGCATTTTTCCACACCATTAAGAATGCACAACTATCCTCTTGCCCTCCCTTAGCTGAATGTCAAAGTTGCCTGAGTAAACTTTCTCTGGACAACCAGCAACCTGTAAGCTGTGGCCCGTTGGAAGGAGCCCTTGAAACTAGAACCAGGAGCCCCTGCCGGTGACTTGTTGCTGAGTTGGTCTGTTTCTGCCTGTTCGGCAGCCCTCAGTTTCTTCGTTTTTATGGAGCAGGTTGATCTGAATGCCCTCCAAGGTATTTCTGGCTCCAGGATGCTGTGGTATGCACTGCTTTTTCTAGAAAATTGCTCAGATACTTTTACTGACAAGTGGTTAAGAAAATTTCCAAACTAGCTCTCCTCAAACACATTATTTTGAATGCACTGACTTTATCAGGCAGGCTTTGAACAATTAAAGAAGACAGATTGCCCCACAGGGACAAACAGCTGAATGCATAAATTAGATTGCATATTTCAAGTCATGCCACTGTTTAACAATATTTTGAAGGAGGAGTGAACGGTGGGAAAGTGACTTTGTTTGGGAGGTTTCCACAGATGACAGTTCTCTTTCCAGTGGCCCGGCTGGCCCCTTTCCTCTTCTGTGGCTCTTAGGGCTTCCCCTAGGCCTCTTACTCTTCCTTTGGTAGAAGAGTCAGCCAAACATTTCTCTTACACTGCCTTTCCCTGCAACAATTGGGGTGCCAGAGTTTGGACTGCATTCCAAAGATAGAAGGACTACACTGAAGGGTTTTGGTTTACATAAGTGTCTCACGGGCTTCAGAGGGGTGCTGACCTGGATCTGAATCTTGGCTCTAACTCTTTTACCTATGAGGCTTTGGGCAATTGCTCTGAGCCTGCTTCCTAATCGTTAAAATGGAAATGGCAACATCAAGCATGACAGAATTGTTGAAAGGATCACGTGAAACAGCATATACAATGTATTTAGCATGATGGTTAAGGACACTATAGGGGGTGTTACAATTATTGTGATGGCAATGGGTTTGGTAAGTCTTTGCGTAGACATCATTTATGTCTTAATTTTAAAGAATTGGATGATTAAAATTCCCAGACATAATTCCTGAGACATAAACTTCCTGTAGCCTCTAGCACAAATGTGTACATTCTCTGTGTACAGAATGCATAGTGAATGAAATGCCTTCATAATAATCTGATAATTTTTCCTTAAGCAATGACAGAATTTGAAAACCTTTCCCTGAAAGACATTTTGATAAGAGCTTCAGGTTGATTACTTTTTATATCCCCTGTCCTGTTTGCCTGATAAGCTCCCAATCTCTGCATTTCACATTGTTTTTATCTTCCTGGGCTGTGTCCATCTTGTCACTGTCATCTTTTCAGCTGTCAGAATGAAATTGAAGGAAGACAGAGTGGGAGTGAGGCATTGGGAAGGGGTGGCTAAACCCCCAAGGCGAGGGTGACAGGTCAGTGCTTCCCCAGGAACGGCTGTTCTGGATGTAGAATTAAACAGATAATCTCCAGGAGACAGGTCCTTTCCTAATCTGGTAAACAGAACCTGGCTCCCATGTGATACTGAAGCTCCGGGCCACCTCTTCCTTTGCTTTGGGGTAGTAACATCTTGGATTTCTACAACCTGATCCAGTTCAGCATGGTCTCTGCTCCCATTGGGATTTCTTGGGAACCAATGTGTTTTGAGAATCACAGACTTTTACAGGGGAAAGGGAGCTCAAAAAAACAGCCATTTCTGGAAGTTGAGGCTAGAGAGGGAAGAAAGGTTTCCCGAAATCACTCAAGAGGTTAGAGACGCATCGCAGGATCTCAGGGCAGCTTCCCTCTGAAGGATGTGCAGGCATCTCACTGTGGGTGGGCTGTTCCTGGAGTTACTCACAATCGCACTGACAGATCTGTCTGTGCTTAGGCAGTCTGTTAGCTCTGGGTAGTTTTTTCCATGGTGTGGTTTCAGTTCTCAATAAGTAATTCCATGAACTTATAGAGACCTGATTCTATAGGACTTCTTCAGGCACAGTTAGGGAGAAGAACCCAAACAGTTTTGGAACTATTATGCTAGGGGTCCATTTGAGAATCCTAGAAAACTCGGGAATCTTATGGAATGGAATGAAGCCCAAACAGAATCTGCTTCTGATTGAGAACTGGTGGATAGTGGTTTGCTCAACATCCATTTTAATCTCCTTTTATCATGCCTGCTTATGATGGAGAGCCTGGAAAGCTAAAAACTCTATTTCTCCAACTGCTGTATCACTGGGGTCTAGATGTGATTTAGGTTTTCCCACTAAGATCTATCCATACAAGGGGGGACATTGTGCAGCTGGGATTCTAAAGTTTTTGCTGGCAGGGATAGTCATGGACAGTGTGTGTGTGTGTGTGTGTGTGTGTGTGTGTGTGTGTGTGTGTGTGTGTGCAGCTATAGCAGGGCTCCCTAGTGGGACATTTTTTTCCTAGCAAACTGGGTACTACACTGCAGCCAGCAGGGGCAGTGGCAGCTTGCTTCCCACTCTGTTAGGCAACTTCCTGTTTCTGCTGTCAGTTTCATCAACTCTCTCAGTGGCTCTATACGTCAGGGGTTAGGAAACTTTTTCTGTAAGGGACCAGGTAGTAAATATTTTAGCCTTTGTAAGCCTTTGTAAGCCATATGGTCTCTTGTTGTAACCATTCAATTCTGCCTTCATAGGAAGAAAGCAGCCTTAGACAACACATAAATGAGTATGACTGTATTCCAATAAAACTTTATTTACAAAAGCAGGCAGTGGGTCAGATGTGGCCCTTGGGTTGTAGTTTGCAGACCTCTGCATAATATCTCCCTTTTTGCTTAAGCAAGATAGAGTGGATTCTCCTTCCTGCCTCTGGACCCTGCGGTCTCACTCTGAGAGTAGATGGAGTGTGAGAGTTTTTGTCCCAGGTTTCTGGTTCGGGGTGCTAATGAAGACACGGAACATGCATATTCTTAGCTAGCTATAAATTTGGCAGTACTCTCTTCTTTTTGTGCCCTGCATTAGTTACAAAGTGCTTTCACCTACAGTATCTCCTCTGATTCTCACAATACCTAGTGAGGGATATGAGGGAAGTATAGTTGGGAAATCTCAGAAACATTCAGATAGGTGGTCATTTTATCAAGATCATATGGCTAGTGAGAAACAGAGGCAGAACTTGAAACTAGGCCTCTTGACTCCCACTCCAGTGCTTTCTCCAGGGCTCTACTATGGTTTCAGGATCTTGGAACTGGCGTTGGCTTAAGCTTTGAAGAGGAGTCTCATAACACCTGGGATTCCACTTGTGAAATTTTTGAAAGCATTAAGGGACCTGGAATAGAAAGGTCCAGTAGGAGCTATCTACAGTTTTTCTGCTCAATGTGTGGGCTACAGACCAGCAATACCTGAGAGCTTGTTATAAATGCAGACTCTTGGGCCCCACCCTGGACCTACAGAAGCAGAATCTTCTTTTTAACAAGATCCCCAGGCAATGCACACACACAAGAAAGTTTGAGAAGTAAAGTTAGAAAGACACACATTCAAAAGTTTAGTGCTTGCAGTTACATTATCAAGGCTTGGGAGACTCGGTATACATAGCACAGGCAGAAATCCAAAGTCATGCGGAGGTCGAAACACATTAAAGAGTGATATTAAGATGTTGTGGTTATGCTATTCATCCAGAAGATCCCAGGATACCTGAAGGCTCCTTGACCAGCCATTTCTCCTCACTGTGAATTTACTGAGTGAGATGTAAATGTACAGAAGAGACAAAACAAAACTGGAGTAAGCATGTTTTATGTAAAATACTCCTTATTTTTGCATTTTCTCATTTAATATTATCCAACAACTCTTTAAAATAAGGTGGCATTTTATTTTCCATTTGAACCCATCACCACACCACTACCACCAATCCTGCATATGTATCACTGTTCAAGTCCCTTTACATGTAACTGACTTAATCCTTGCAGTAGTTTTATGAAGCTCTCCATCCTCCAGATAGGAAGACTGAGGCACAGAGAGTTTAAGCAATGTGCCCAAGGTCACACAACTAGCATGTGGTAGAGCTGGAATTCAAGCCCAGGAAATCAGGCTTCAGACAGCATGGTTATTATCAATACACCTTATCCTTTGGCTGAGCGGAGTGGCCAACTTGCTCAAGATCACACAACTAACAAGGGGCAAAGGCAAGGTTTATACCCAGTCTCACTTTCGACCTGTGCTTTTAACCAGAACACAGTGTTCTCCAGCAGGGTGAGATTCATGGTATCTATGCTTGACTTCCTGCATCTCTGGAAATTGATCAATTGATTTGTCGTCTATCAAGAAAGTCTACTGCCCGGCTCTGGTCAGGCAACACAGTACTATTCTATCCTGTCTCTGCTTCGATATATTTTATAGTTTTCAGTAGATGTTAGTTTTCCAAAAATATGTTCTGTGTCTTATCCATCTTCTTGTCACCAGTCCCCAGTGCCTAGTTCAGAACTTTGCTTCATAGCAGTTTCTCTATAAATGTTTGTGGTTTGAACCGAACTCTAAACTCCCCAGGGGCCATCCACTCGAGGGCAATGGTTCTCGAACTTTACCATGCATCAATCAGCATCACCTTGAATGTTTGTTAAAACACAGATTCCTGGGCCCCACCTCTAGAGTTTCTGATTTGGTAAGGCTCAAGAACTTACATTTCTAACAAGTTCCCAGGAGCTGCTGGTGCTGTTGGTCCAGGGACCACACTTTGAGAACCACTGGTCTAGGGAACCATCAGAAAGGAGAAAGGATTGGGTTAGGTCCTTAAGGATTTGTAGAGAACTTAGACAAGTGAGGAATGTTACCATTATACTGTTTAAAGTTTATATTTCAAGGGATGACTCATCACACTCTTTTATGAGTACCTGACCCTATAAATTAAGTATGGGAAAAATATGACATCTGATAATATATGCTTTGAGACAATGTACCATTAATTTCATCATATTCATTAATGTGGACAAGCACAGATGTAGCCTTCAGCTATCATCAACTAATTGGGAGTATGTGGTCAGTCTTTCCATTTGATAACAATGGATCATTATCAGAAAATCAATACAGGGTAGAGTGATACTCCTTGGTATTGATGTGAATGTAACATATTTCATTAAGTCATATTTGGGTTAGAATCAAAAAAGGAAATCTTACCTAAAATAGAAATAGACAAAAGAACAGGTAAAGAGAGGCAACATGATGCTATTTGCTCTTACTGTTTCCTAGCAATGCAGAGTGGAGACAGCTGATCTTTGAAGCCAGTAGCACATACATACACCAAACCAGTACACTATCTAGGAAGTGGTTTAGAACTTCTAATCCTGTAGTCTTCTCAGTTAACCATTTTATTCCAGTAACAAGGATATGGGATGGGCAGGATATGTTTCTCCACACCATCCTTTCTCCTCCCCAATCAGATTCGCTCAGGAATCACTTTCCAAGAAAGTTGTAGACAAACTGGAACCACCAAGAATATGGAGGCCAGTTTGGTTAGGGACTAGGAAAAGAGTCTGTTAGAACAGTAAGTTCTTCCTAGAGAAGGGAGCATCAGGAGTGGTGTCTATGATTATTGCTCCCTTATAGGGCCAACCCTCATATCTTCTCTCAAAACTCTAAACATTCTTTTTGTGTGTTGTTTAACAGACCACACTATAATCCATAAATTTGTTTACTTATCTGTCTCTTCTGTGTCACCATGAGGTGACACATGTCTTGAGGGACTCAGTCTTATTTACCCCTACATCTCATCAAACAGATTTCCTTGAATAGTATGAGAATTCAAAAAGCGTTGACTTTAATTTGAATACCAGATTGTTGGGAAAAGGGGGGAACACTGGTTTGTGTAACCCTAGATGGCAGACATGGCTCTGGATGGATATGGAGAGGAAACTTTATTGTGGCCTATTTTATCAGTTTTTGCATCTAGGTTAATACATGAGTAATAATGCTGCTGTAATGGGTAAATGAAATAATTTTATAAAATGCTTAGAACACTGTCTGGGGCATAGTAAGTACTCAAAGTTTTCTGGTATTATTACTATGATCGAGTGGCCCTTTTAAATTCCCTGCTGTAAATTTTCAAGAATGTCATAGCTATAGTCTGAATCTTCTTCCCACTTTTCCTTCTCTTCTCCTTCTCTCTTTTTTTTTTTTTAAGATTTTACTTATTTATTTGACAGAGAGAGAGAGAGAGAGAGATCAGGAGTAGGCAGAGAGGCAGGCAGCGAGAGAAGGGGAAGCAGGCTCCCTGCTGAGCAGAGAGCCCAATGTGGGGCTTGATCCCAGGACCCTCAGATTATGACCTAAGCCAAAGGCAGAGGCTTTAACCCATTGAGTCATCCAGGTGCCCCATCCCTCCCTTTCTTCTTTCAATTATCATTCACTCTGTCATTCCACTCATCTATCCATTTATCTATGGATAAATGACCACCAAGTGTCCATCCACTTATCCTGTCATCTACTCTTTCATATACTGATATCTTTATCACTTACTTAACCCATCCATTTATCTTTAATTGGGTGGCTGTGGTATATTGGAAAGTGCCTGGATGGAGTTATTTCCATACCCTGTCAGAATGCTAGATGATGTTGGCTGCAACACAGAGTGGGAGACATTGAGATAGATGTTTTGTGTGGCTAAGAAGCAGACTGTGGTCCTTGCCCAAATTACTTTTCATGGATACTTCTGGGAGCCATTGAGGTCTGTAGTCCCCATCAGGACACTCTGGAAGCCACTTGAACCAGTAGTTTCTGAGCTGCATGTGCATATTTACAATTAGATGGTATTATTCATCACAGTACTATTTTATTTGAAGAAACCAATAAAGCAGATGGAGACTGTTAAAGATGTGACTATTTAAGCTAGCATGTTTATTCAGCAATGGCACAATAAGAGAGGTGCTGAAGAGCAGATGAGATGGAGAACATCAATTATTTTAGTTTTCTTGAAGAGGGGAAGTGAGATTATAAATTTGACCTTACAAATCAGAAAACTATCTGGATTCTTGGAAATTCAAGATGATGATTGGAAACTTGGCAGAGCAGGAGAAAAAACAGGCTATAGCTTTTATATTTGACTCCCCTTTGTAGCTGAGTTAATTGAAGTGAAATATCTAGAGGATAAGGAATGATTCTGTTAGTGCAATAGAAAGAATATGGGTTTGGTGTTGTTCAGATCAAGGTTGAGATTTCCGCTCTGCTATCTACTACTTGTGCATCCTAAGGAAAGCCACTTATTCTTTCAAAGCTTCCATTTCCTTATTGGTAAATATGAGACAATAGTACTATGTCATCATTCAGTGAAGATTAAAATGAGATAAAGTCAATAAAACAGCTGGCAGAATGCTAGATGCAGCTCAATACACATTAGTGATCTATTGGTTCCAACATTGTGCGCTGGTCATATGATACCTGGAATATTCTGTTCCCTCCTGCACAAACACTATGGTAGTTTAGTATGTGCTGTAAAGAGTGACCAGGATGATGAGAATTTGAATCCATGCCCTGGTCCAACTGAAAGGAGATGAAATGTCAAACTGAGGAGGAGAAATCTGGGGGAGATAATATCGGGGTCTTTAAATATTGAACAATGTTGAAGAAAGAAGGTATAGACTTATACGTATGTGTTCTGTATATGTTCTCTGAGGTATTGATGAGCAAAAGGTATAGGAAGATACATTTTTGCTCACATATGGGAAAAGAAACAAACAAAAATCTCTCTACCAGTGAGTCCAACCAAAGGGGAAGGAAAAGAATGCTTAAAAGAGGAGATGAATGAGTTGAGTCTTGAAAGCATAGGGAGCCTGGGGACATGGGTGGTGCTGGGGGGTGGTCCAGGATGGAGCAATATCACGTGCAAAGCCACTGTGAGGTGAAACAGTATCATGCCATAAACTGTTAGCAAATTCTGGAACTTGGATTAGGTGGCAGAATGTGACAGCTGGGCAAGGATCATGAAAGATTTAAAATTCAGATTTTTTTTCTAAGACCACAGAATGTTTTCATCTGGAGAATGATGTGATCAGATTTGCTTATCACAACAGAAACAATAATGACAAACAGGAAAGCCACTGCAACCATTTACAGCTTTAACATTTCGTGTGTGATCTTGGGCTAGCCATTTTAAGTCTCTAACACACTAGTAACATGGAGCTAATAATCCTGCCTTCCTTTCTTCTTGGATTTACCTCAAGACTGAAAGCATCATGGATGTAGAAAAACATGAGAAATTGGCAAAGTGCCTGGCCCAGTTAAATGGTTCTTGTTTTGTTATAATTTTTATTTTTGTTTTATTACAATTTTTCCCCATTCCTGATGAAAGTGAGAAGTTTCACAAAGGGTTGAAAGTGTTTCTTCTTTCAAGATCTTGGTTCCTTTCCTGTGTTTTCTTTTCTTTTCTTTTTTCTTTTCTTTCCTCCCTCCCTCCCTCCCTCCCTCCCTTCCTTCCTTCCTTTTTCTCTTTCTCTCTTTGGACTTGATGGTGCTCAAACTTATTCTCCTGCCCAACCTCATTTTACAGGCCAAAAATGTTCTGGCCATTCCGTTTCTGGTGGTCTTCATCTATCCCTGCTGTGGAGCTGGAACTTGGAGTGCCTGTCCTGTGTATATTGTGTAGTGCTGTCATATAAGGCTGCTATATCCATATGTCCCTTAGAACATCAATTTCATGGTATCATAAAATGAAGGCTGAAAAAAGTTACAAATATGCAGTGGTTCCTGGTTCCTCCATCTGTAAGTTGGGGATCAAATTCCCAATACCCAAGACTATTGTAAGGATAAAATGAGACACAGTAAAGTGACTGGCATATAATATATTCAGGTGGGATTTATTTTTGGGATGAAAGGATAGTTCAATACTCACAAATCGATCAATGTCATGCACCACACCAACAAAATGAAGGATAAAAACCATATGATCATCTCAGTAGATGCTGAAAAAGCATTTGACAAGATTCACCACCCACTCATGATAAACAGTCTCAGTTAAGTGGAATTAGAGGGAACATACTTAACATAATAAAGATCATATATGAAAAACCAATGGCTAACATCATCCTTAATGGTGAAAAACTGAGAGCTTTCCCTTTAGGGTCAGGAAAAAGGCTGTCTACTCTCACCATTTTTATTCAATATAGTGCTAGGAGTCCTAGCCACAGCAATCAGACAAGAAAAAGAAATAACAGGCATTCATATTGGTAAAAAAAGAGTTAAAATATTGCTATCTGCAGTTGACATAGTGCTATACATAGAAAATCCTAGAGATTCCACCACAAAACTACTAGGAGTGATAAATTTAGCTAGGTGGCAGGATACAATACTGACACACAGCAACTGGTAGCGTTTCTATACACTAACAATGAATATACAGAGAGAGAAATTTTAAACAAACAAACACCATTTACAATGACACCAAAAAGAATAAAATATCTAGGAATAAACTTAACTAATGAGATGAGAGACCTGTACTCTGAAACTATAAACCACTAATAAAATAAAGATGACACAAACAAATGGAAAAATATTCCATGCTTTTGGATTAGAAGCACTAATACTGTCAAAATGTCCATATTACCTAAAGCAATCTATAGGTTCAATGCAATCCCTATCAGAATACTAACAGCATTTTTTTTTTACAGAACTAGAACAAATAATACTAAAATTTATGTGGAAACATAGAAATTCCCAAATACCTAAAGCAATCCTGAGAAAGAAGAATAAAGCTGGAGGTATCATAATTCCAGATGTCAAGACATACTACAATGTTTTAGTAATCAAAACAGTATAATACTGGTACAAAAACAGACATAACAGAACAGGGTAGAAATCCCAGAAAAAACTCACACTTATATGGCCAATGAAGCTATGAAAAAGGAGTCAAGAATATATAGTAAGGAAAAGATAGTCTTTTCAATAAATGGTGCTGGGAAAACTGTATAGCTACATGGAAAGAATGAGACAGGACTAATTTCTAACACCATACACAAAAATAAACTCAAAGTGGATCAAAGATCTAAATGTGAGACCTGAAACCATGAAAAACCTAGAAGACAGTAAAGGCAGTAATGTCTCTGACATCAGGCATAGCAACATTTTACTAGATATGTCTCCTGAGGCAAAGGAAACAGAAGCAAAAATAAACTATTGGGACTACATCAAATTAAAAAGCTTTGCACAGTAAAGGAAACCATCAACCAAATGAAAGGACAACCCACTGAATGGGAGAAGATATTTGTAAATGATAAATCTGATAAGAGGTTAATATCCAAAATATATAAAGAACTCCTACAACTCAAGACCAAAAAAAAACCCAAACAAGCAAGCAAACAAACAAACAAACAAAAAACCATACAAAAACTGGGCAGAAGACCTAAACAGACATTTTTCCAAAGAAGACATATGTATATGGCCAACAAATTACATGGAAAGATGCTCAACATCATTAATCATCAGAGAAACGCAAATCAGAATCACAATGAGATATTACCTGATACCTGTTAGAATGGCTAAAATCTAGAAGACAAGAAACGAGTGTTGTCAAGGATGTGTAGAAAAAGGAACCCTCGTGCACTGTTAGAAGGAATGCAAATTGGTGAAGCCACTGTGGAAAACAGTATGGAGGTGCCTCAGAAAATTAAAACATAGAAATACCATATGATCTAATAATTCCACTATAGGGTATTTACCCAGGAAAAAAGGAAACACTGGCTCAAAAAGATATATGCACCCTTATATTTATTGCAGCATTATTTACAATCCATCAACAGAAGAATAAATAAGGAAATGTGGTGGATGCACACACGCATGTGCGCATGCACGCACACACACACACACACACAAATATTACACAGTCATATAAAAGGTCAGATTGTGCCATTTGAGATAAATGGATGGATCAGAGAGTATTATGATTAGTGAAATAAGTCAGACTGTGAAAGAGAAATACCATATGATTCCACTCATCAGTGGAATCTAAAAAAATGAATAAATAAACAAAAAGCAGAATAAGAACTATAAATACAGAGAACAAACTGATGATTGCCAGAGGGGAGGAGATTGGGGGGGGCGGGTCTGGCAAAATAGGTGAAGTAGAGAGGGAGATACAGGTCTCCAGTTAACAAAATGAGTAATTCATCGGACTAAAAACACAGAGCATAAAGAATACAGTCAGTGATATTGTAATATCAATGTAATGGGACAGATGGTAGCTATACTTGTGGTGAACAGAGCATAATGTATAAACTTGCCAAATCACCGAGTTGTACACTTGAAACTAATGTAACATTGTGTGTCAACTACACTCAAATAAATATCAATCAATCCATCAAATAAAAAAAATAAACAAAAAATAAAAACTATAGGAAGCAGTAATCATTTAGTGGGATACACATATAAATAAATGAATATATATATACACACACACACATATATATATGTATATGTATTTATATATGTGTATATATATATATATATTTTTTAAACTATGTGCACATGTACTATATAGCCAGGGCTTTTGTTTTTTGAATTAAAATGAAATCAAGAAAAAAAAAGTGCTGGATGAACCTGAGTTCAACAGTCAATGAAACCATGTTTCCTCAACACTGAGGCAGGACTGGAATGCTGCATTAGAATGTTCAGTCCAAGCTATAAAAGAATTTTGGAGGCACAACCTTGAGGTAGAGGTGGGCTCTCAGGGCAGCCTGAGGAACATCAACACAACCCCCATCCATGGGTCATGAATTCTGGCTAAAGCTCTCAGCTTCCAATGGCTCCTCATAGCTCAGCCATTTTGTTAGGCTCTTGACTGCTTTATTTCCTTGCAAAGCTGCTGTATTGCATCATTTCTGCCTTCTCCCATTGTGGACTGGTGTGAAATTCAAGACCAGAGCCTGTTCCACTCTCCAGGGGCCTATATGTGGAGATGGACTTTGAGATTCTGTTTCTATAGAAATGTCTCTCTATTTCTCTGGAGTGGCCCTGCCAGAGGCAGGGGCCTGGCCCTGGTAACTATGACTGGGCCATATGAGCTCTAAACATGAGAGGCTGTGGGGGGAACCAGGGGCATCTGTACAAAGGGTACAGACGCTTGCTTCGTCAAGGTGACTTTCAGAGTGTCTCCAACTTCAGCTTCTAGAAAAGGATTTTGGAGATCTCAACATCCTATATAAATTCTTACCATTTTTGGAAGCATTTTCCCTTGTACAATTCTTATTTTGATAGCATTTATGAGTCACAGTGTTCTCTTTAATAATATATACTCACACTATTATATCATAGAACAATTTTCTACTAAGAGTTAGATCAACATGGGAGTTTAAATTTGAGATCTACTCCTTATTAACTTATGATTTCGGGAAATTTTCTTAACCTGTTTGTGCCTCACTTTCCACATCTTAGAACTGAGGATGATAGCACCAGAGTTAAGATTTGTGAAGGGTAATAAAATTTGCCTCAAGACCAACCTTAGTTAGTGTCATATTCCATCCAAATGGCATTAAATGTAATTGACAAGCTATTTAATTTCTACCACACTCTCTCTCAAATACATTAAACACAGAATACATTTCCAGCACAAAACACAACTAACTGAAACAACGTTTTCTCCACCACTCTATTTCTCAACATCTTTTGCACATCAGTTTCCCCAGAGACTTCCTTCTGGACACCAGTTGTGTCCGGGTTCTCTCTTAAAACCTGCCCGTGTGAGCTCTCTGTTCCCCTTTTGCTCCCATTCCTGCCTTCCCTGGCTTCCTCCCATGTAGAAGATCCTGGAGCCGATTTTTGCACACTGGAATCCTTCCCTGGGAGACGAGCAGGGAGGAGGGGGAAAGGTCACAGACACTCCACCTGGGATAAGTGATAGAGAGCAGAGAATCTGTTGCCAGACTCTAAGCCAGGAAGAAAGGTGTGGAGGGCTGCGTGGTTCAGAAAAATGCTCAGTGGCCACACATTGTGGCCTTGACCTCCTCACCCACATACTCTGCCAGCTGCTTTAGCAGAAGACTAGAGACACAAAGTCTTCAACTGCAAGTCACCAGCCTAGCCCATGAGCAGGGTGAAAGGATCATCCACAAGGATCCTGGCTGTATGACACTGTGATGGACAGAGGTGGATCAGGGGGGCACAGTCAAGGGCAGAAGGGGAAGGGGGCAGGCTTGGAAGAGGTCAGCTAGGGTGTGAACTCCCTCCTTTATCACAGAACTGAGCCCTAGGAAGATCTCCTGCCCTTACTGGATCCCCTGCAGCTTTCTCACATGTACCCACAAGAGAGCCAGTGTTTGGACACCTGCCATCCAATCAAGAGATGCGGCACTTAGACTGAGAAGCTTAAAACAGAGATGATCACAACAGAATCTGGACAAGTAAGAACAAATGGTTTTGTTCCATCTTCTACCAGCTACTTTCAGCTGCAGGCACGCATTCCTCCTCTGTACCTCCATAAAGGGTCCCTGAGGCTGAAGACTGGCCAGCCTTGTCAAGAGAGGATGGGGTAAACATTAGATAGGACACGGGACTGAAGTTTCAAAAAAGGTGGGGCATTTTTGGATCCAAAAGCAACCAGAAAAGTATGGAATTTGCCAAAGGTGTCATTAAGGGGTAGAGGAGGGACATTTGACCCCCTGGTTGAAGGCGGTGATTAGAGAGAGAGAAAAAAAAAAAATCAGACCTGTTTGTATTTGTGCCCTGATGAGTTCAGACTATTCAATAATCCAGTCATGGTTGATGAATTTTCTTTTATCCCTGATACAACAATATAGATGAAAATGTTCTCTAAATAGGAATATGCTATACAAATATTAGTTATTATTAATAATCCTGACAAATAGAGGAGTAGAGAAATAACTGGAGGGTTTCCTTAATTTCTCTCAGTGTTTTTTAGAAATTCAAAGCATAATTCCTGGTTTGGAGTGCCACAGAATTAAGTAGTGTTTCAAACTATCTACCTAGCACAGGGCTGGAGGAGCAGCATAAGTCTGGTGCTTTCTGTTTGACAGGGCAGAAGGTGTCTCATTCCACATCCTCCCTAATGACATCACCATTTCTACAAATACCCAGAACTTTTTGACTATTTCTTTCTTTCATCCCTTACCTTGGAGTGGTAGCCCCCAATTTTATCATTATTCTGTGGAAATGCTTCTGCTATCAATCTTCTCTCTCCAACCCTATTTATATAAAAACAGCCCAGTGGGTGTCAGGTACTACTTGTGCCTCATTCCATTCACCCCTCTCAGTAGCCCCATGAGGCAAGTACTACATTATCCCCACAACAGCAACAAGAAGACCGGAACCCAGAGAGGGGAAATCACTTACCCAACTCATACAGCTAGTGGATGACAGAGGGGAGTCTTGACTTGAAAGCCTTAAGCCTGAGCCCAACTGGACTCTAGTGCATTCTTTTCATTTCCATTCATCTTCGATGCTTTTGCCAGAATGCGCTTTCCAAGTTGGTGTTGTCACTGTCCTAATTTAAATCCTTCAAGGGCTCTTTAATTAGACAAATTCCACATCTTCATCTTGGTGGTTAAGGCTGCCTGTGGTCCGACTCCAATCTCTTTCAGGTTATGTAGCCCTTACAAGCCTGGACCACATGATAGCCTCTGAATACCCTTGCTTTTTTTTTCCCCCCCAACTTGTCCTTTTACCTGGACACCTGATCAGCCTTCTCTCTCTTCCTCCAGGTACTGGAGAAGTACTACCTAAGCATGGTTGGACCGACACAAGCCACTCCAGTTCTCCAGCTGGAGGCAGTTATGTGTCACTGTGAAAACAGAGCCTGCGGAGCAGAGACATGTGGTTCTTAAGTGCAAGTGCAGTCTGTTACTGGCCTGTACCAACTAGGAAAATGTACTGAGCCTCTGTGAGTGTTGGTTTTCTCATTTGTAAAGAGAAGTATCTATGATAGAGGGCATGTGAAGATTGACTGATGCTGCTGATGCAGGCCAAGGGCTTCGCACAGTGCCTGGATCCTTTTAAGCCATTGGGACATTAAATTGTGTGCTAGAGGAGGAGGAGCAAGATGGCAGAGGAGTAGGAGACCGAAATTTTGTCCGTTTTGAATTTTGAATTCCTGGGAATTCAACTAGATAGTTATCAAATAATTCTGAACGTCTACAAACTCAACAGGAGATTGAAGAATAGAATAGCAGCCATTCTATGAACAGAAAAGTGACCACTTTCTGGAAGGTAGGACATGTGGAAAAGTGAATCTGAGGTGATATTTGGGAAGAGAGACCACGGGGGGAGGGGCCAGCTCCTGGCAAGCGGTAAAGCAGCAGAGCACAAAATCAGAACTTTTAGAAATCTGCTCTGCTGAGGGATGTCACTCCAGAGGGTAAGCAGGGGGTGGAGCCCTCACGGAGACAGTGTGGTCTCAAGTTCCTCGGGGTGACAGAAAGACCAGGTGGCTTTCTGTGTGGCAGAGCTACTAGGTATCAGAGTGGGAAAGTCAGATGCAGAGATGGAGCCAAGAAGTGGACTCTCAGCTTGGGGTTACCATAAACCAGATCCAAGGCACAGTCAGGCCACTGCTCTTCGAGCAGGTAACCCACAAGTGGAAAATACGGGGAAAGCAGCATCCCCCACCCCCCACCTTCCTTCTCTGGGAGGAGCAGCCCGGGAGCACGCTTCAGGAATCTACTGTGTTTGGAGACTCCAAATAGAGTTGTGTGCCAGAGATAGAAACACTTGGTTATAGGCTAGTTGAGCTCAGAGTGCCACTGGAGACCAGGGAGATGGGAGTGAATGACTGCTTTTCTCTGAGGGTGCACTGAGGAGTGGGGCCCCGAGCTCTCAGCTTCTACCGGAGGAGGAGATTGGGAGGCTGCCATCTTCATTCCTATCCTTCAAAGCTGTATAGAAAGGTTCAGGGAGGGGCGCCTGGGTGGCTCAGTTGTTAAGCGGCTGCCTTCGGCCCAGGTCAGATCCCAGGGTCCTGGGATCGAGCCCCGCATTGGGCTCTCTGCTCTGCAGGAAGCCTGCTTCTCCCGCTACCACTCCCTCTGCTTGTGTTCCCTCTCTCGCTGTGTTTCTCTCTGTCAAATAAATAAAATCTTTAAAAAAAAAAAAAAAAAAAAGAAAGGTTCAGGGAACAAAAGCTACCAAGAGTGAACCCAAGTAGATTACTTAGCTTGGCCCCTGTAAGGGTGGTGCAACTCCACCTCTGGCAAAGACACTTGAGAAGCACTGCAACAGGCCCCTCCTCCAGAAGATCAGCAAGAACACCCAGCCAAGACCAAGTTCACCTATCAATGAGAAATGCAAAACTCCAGAGCTAAAGGAATATAGCACATAGAATTCATGACTTTTTCCCCATGATACTTTAGTCTTTCAAAGTTAGATTTTTTAATTTTTTCTTACTTTTTAAAATTTTCTTCTTTCCTATTTTAACATATTTTAACTATTTTCTCTTATCAATATTGTTTAAAAATCTTCTCTAATTTTCATTGTTATACTCATATACTACCCCTTCATTGTATTTAACCTTATGTTTTGTATACATGTAAGTTTTTCCTTCTTTAAAATTTTGGGATACAGTTTCTTCTAACAGGCCAAAATATAACCTAAATCTAGTATATGGCTTTGTTCTAGTCTCCAACCTGATCACATTCTCTCCTTTTTTTTAAAACTAATTTCTTATCAATTCCTTTTTTAAAATCTTTTTTAATTTTCATCTTTACAGTCATATTCCATCCCTTCATCACGTTTACCCTTATTTTTGTGTGTGTATATATATATATATATATATATATATATATATAAGTTTTTCTTTAAAACTGGGAGGCAGTTTCTTCTAACAAACTAAAATACACCCAAAATCAAGTGTGTGGCTCTGTTCTATTCACCCAGTCTAATATATATATTTATAAATATATATACATATATATATATTTTTAAATTTTATTTATTTATTTATCTCCCCCCTCCCCCTTCAGGCCTCTTCTCATTTGGTTCTTGTATATTTTTCTGGGGTCATTGCTACCTTTTTAGAATTTTGTTCTCTCATTCATCTATTCGTCTCTGGATAAAATGACAAGGCAGAAAAACTCACCTCAAAAAAAAAAAAAAAGAACAAGAGGCAGTACCAATAGCTTTCTTTGAAAGAATTAATAAGATTGATAAACCACTGGCCAGACTTACCAAAAAGAAAAGAGAATGGACACAGATTAATAAAATCATGACTGAAAGGGAAAGACCACAACCAACACCAAAGAAATACGATTATATGAAAAAATTATTAGCAACTAACTATACGCCAGCAAATTTGACAATCTGGAAGAAATGAATGCATTCTTAGTGATGTATGAACTACCAAAACTCAACCAGGAAGAAATAGAAAATCTAAACAGACCCATAACCAGTAAGGAGATTGAAGCAGTCATCAAAAATCTCCCAACAAACAAGAGCTCAGGGCCAGATGACTTCCCAGAGGAATTCTACCAAACATTCAAAGAATTAATACCTATTGTCTTGAAACTGTTCCAAAAAATAGAAATGGAAAGAAAACATCCAAACTCATTTTATGAGGCCAGCATTACCTTGATCCCCAAACCAGACAAAGACCCCATCAAAAAGGAGAATTAGAGACCAACATCCTTGATGAACATGGATGCAAAAATTCTCACCAAAATACTAACCAATAGGATCCAAGAGTTCATTTAAAGGATTATTCACCACAACCAAGCAGGATTTATTCTTGGGCTGCAAGGTTGGTTCACTATCTGTGAATCAATCAATGTGACACATTACATTAATAAAATAAAGGACAAGAACCATATGATACTCTCAATAGATCCAGAAAAAGCATTTGACAACGTACAGAATTCTTTCTTGATTAAAACTCTTCACAGTGTAGGGATAGGAGATTCATATCTTAATATCATAAAAGCCATCTATGAAAAACCCATCATCATTCTCAATGGGGAAAAACTGAGAGCTTTCCCTGTGTGGTCAAGAACATGGCAAGGCTGTCCACTATCAACACAGCTATTCAACATAGTACTAGAAGTCCTAGCTTCAGCAATCAGACAACAGAAAGCAAAAAAGGCATCCAAACCAGCAAAAAAGAAGTCAAACTCTCACTCTTCGCAGATGATATGATACTTTATGTGGAAAACCAAAAAGACTCCGCCCAGAAACTGGTAGAACTCATACAGGAATGCAGTAAAGTATCAGGATATAAAATCAGTGCACAGAAGTCAGTTGGATTTCTATACACCAACAACAGGACAGAAGAAAGAGAAATTAAGGAACTGATCCCATTTACAATTGCACCCAAACCCCTAAGATACCTAGGAATAAACCTAACCAAAGAGGCAAAGAATCTGTACTCGGAAAACTATAAGATACTCATTAAAGAAATTGAGGAAGACACAAAGAAATGGAAAAACATTCGATGCTCATGGATTGGAAGAAGAAATATTCTTTTTTTTTTTTTAAAGATTTTATTTATTTGACAGAGAAACACAGCAAGAGAGGGAACACAAGCAGAGGGAATGGTAGCGGGAGAAGCAGGCTTCCTATCGAGCAGGGAGCCTGATGCGGGGCTCGATCCCAGGACCCTGGGATCATGACCTGAGCCGAAGGTAGACGCTTAACGACTGAGCCACCTAGGCACCCCAAGAAGAAATATTCTTAAAATGTCTATGCTACCTAGAGCAAGCTTCACACTTAATGCAATTCCTATCAAAGTATCATCACCTTTTTTCAAAGAAATGGAACAAATAATCCTAAAATTTATCTGGAACCAGAAAAGACACCAAATAGCCAGAGAAATATTGAAAAAGAAAACCCAAGTTGGCGTCATCACAATTCTAGACTTCATGCTCTATTACAAAGCTGTAATCATCAAGACAGCATGGTACTGGCACAAAAACAGACATATAGATCAATGGAACAGATTAGAAATGAACCCTCAACTCTATGGCCAACTAATCTTCAACAAAGCCAGAAAGAGTGTCCAAAGGAAAAAAAGGCAGTCTCTTCAACAAATGGTGATGGGAAAATTGAACAGCCACATGCAGAAGAATGAAACTGGACCATTTCCTTATACTACACACAAAAATACACTCAGAATGGATGAAAGACCTCAATGTGAGAGAGGAAGCCATCAAAATCCTTGAGGAGAACACAGGCAGCAACCTCTTCAACCTCAGCCGCAGCAACTTCTTCCTAGAAACATCACCAAAGGCAAGGGAGGCAAGGGCAAAAATGAACTATTGGGACTTGATCAAGATCAAAAGCTTTTGTACAGCAAAGGAAACAGTCAACAAAACCAAAAGACAACCAACAGAATGGGAGAAGATATTTACAAATGACATATCAGATAAAAGGCTAGTATCCAAAATCTGTAAAGAACTTATCAAACTCAACAACCAAAGAACAAATAATCCAATCAAGAAATGAGCAGAAGACATGAACAGACATTTCTGTAAAGAAGACATCCAAATGGCCAACAGACACATGAAAAAGTGCTCAACATCACTTGGCATCAGGGACACACAAATCAAAACCACACTGAGATACCACCTCATACCAGCCAGAATGGCTAAAATTAACCAGTCAGGCAATGACAAGTGTTGCTGAGGAGGCAGATAAAGTGGAACCCTCCTACACTGTTGGTGGGAATGCAAGGTGGTGCAGCCACTCTGGAAAACAGTATGGGGGTTCCTCAAAAAGTTAAAAATACAGCTACCCTACAACCTAGCAATTGGTATTTACCCTAAAGATACAAATTTAGCGATCAAAAGGGTCATGTGAACCCCAATGTTTACAGCAGCAATGTCCACAATAGCCAAACTATGGAAAGAGCACATTATGTCCATCAACAGATGAATGAATAAACATGTGATACACACACACACACACACATATATACACACACAATAGAATACTATGCAGCCACCAAAAAATCTGAAATCTTGCCATTTGCGATGACATAGATAGAACTAAAGGGTATATGCTAAGCAAAATAATTCTATCAGGGAAAGACAATTATATGATCTCTCTGATATGAGGAATTTGAGAAAGAAGACAGAGGATCATAGGAGAAGGGACGGGAAAATGAAACAAGATGAAACCAGAGAGGGAGACAAACCTTAAGAGACTCTCAGTCTCAGGAAACAAACTGAGGGTTGTTGGAGAGTGGGAGGGATGGAGTGGCTGGGTGATGGATATTGGGGAGAGTATGTGCTATGGTGAGTGCTGTGAATCATGTAAGATTCACAGACCTGTACCCCTGAAACAAAAAATATATTATATATATGTAAGTAAGTAAGTAAGTAAGTAAGTAAGTAAGTAAATAAGTAAATAGATAGATAGATAGATAGATAGATAGATAGATAGATAGATAGATGATAGATAGATAGATAGATAGATAGATAGATAGATAGATAGATAGATAGATAGTGTGCCGGGGCTGTGCTAGGTTCTAGAAATACAATGATGAACAATCCAAGTCTAGTCCTTGTGTTTTTGCAGTTTATGGTATAATTGGTGAGGCAGATATACAGAAAACAAACACTTATTTGGGATGCTTTCTGAGAACATTCCCTAAGATGTGGCTAGGTGGTAGGGAGCACTGTCTTTCATAACACGCAACCCAGGGAGGCAGGCATTACTAGACCCCCTTTTACCATTGAGGAAACTGAGGCCTGGAGCAATTAAGAGATTATCTCAAGATTATCTAGACAATAAAAAGTGAACACAAGCCTGGAACAAGATCAGTGTAACTTCAAACACGAAGTTATATCTACTTGCCCTTTGCTATTGATGAGGACTTTGGCTATTCTGAAAGAGTCCTTCTAACCTGCTCTTGAATGATTACATGGTTAAATGAACAAATGAGTGATAGAGCACTAATTGGTTAAAAGTTTAAAGGAAAACCTCACAGGCTAGGAAGGAACGTCTTACTTTCTCTTAAATGAATGTGTCCAGTGGCAGAGGCCCTTTCCTGATCCCTCAGGTGTGGGACGAAGGCTTAGGCTGGCCAAAACCTAAACTTTTAGGAGTATTAGTAAAGGCATTCTGAATAAATGGACAAATATTTTAGTTTTTGTGAGCTGGCACCTAAGGAGTTAAAAACAAAGACACCTCTCCACTAATTAATCCCAGTCTAACCAATATTGCTATTATCAATGTCACACCTATGGGTCCTGTGAACTATTTCTTTATAAATAAGAATTCTTTGCTTTAACAAATTGTCAAAAACTACTGCTCTAAGTTATCAGTTGCCACAAGATGGCTCAGGAAGACCCCCAGATCTTCAGAGCAAAGGAGAGAGGGGGTGGCAGACGGTTGCTGTTTACCTTGAATGCTACACTCTTCTTACCCTCATCTCCAGCACCTTCTTACTCAGAGAACATGTCTGGCTGACTTCTGGGGAGTGTTTTAGAAGTTAAAAAGAAACTTTCAAGTATTAGCTCAGCTGATTTTAGCAGTAATTCCTGAAGTGCATACAGAAAGAGTGGGGTCCTCTCTAATTTAAAGATGAAGAAGCAGGCTGGAAATATGAGTAAGGTGCCAAGTTACAGGTTTTGGGCTCTGGTGGTGATGCCAGTCCTCTGTGGAAATGCCAGTCTTTGTGTTAACTTTTCATGATTCGGAGCCACTTTGTTGGAAAGTTCTTAAGAAGAAACACAAGCCATCCATCTTGCCTGGTCTAGGCTGGGTGTGATTTTTCTTCAGAAGCCTACATGTGAATTGGGGATGGAGGCCTTGGAAGGAGAAAAGGGTCACCAGATTACAGAGTTCAGGGGGCACTTGGTTTTACAAAAGTACTCCCATATGCAAAAATCCTTACATTTCTGCCAGACCAAAGTAGTTTGGGGGGGGGGGAGTGGGTGGAGAGGGAGGATTTGGCCCACTGGGGAGCATGGCTTCTCCTAGAAACTGTTTTGTCCAGATAATTTGAGATTCATCATGACTACACTTCCACAAGAACTCAACTGACCACCTCCCTCTGAACAAAATCTAGGCAAGAATGTTTTAGCAGAAAGCACTGATCGGAGTCAGGGAGGCTGACTCTGTCACTGACTGCTTTGTAACATTCCTTCTCAAAGCCTTTTCTTCATTTGTAACCTGGGTGACTTCTCTAATAGTCATTTCTGCAGTGTCCTACTTTCCTTCTAAGCTCTGCTTCTCTTTGTTGTGATTTCCAGACTCAAGTCCATTTGACCAAAGGTGTTTGTCTGAGCTGGATCCAAGCTAGCCTCTCCCAGTCCTTGGTTATGTAGGCTGTACCTGGACCCAGAGTGTCACGTGTCATGGGGCATATCTGCTCCTGATACAAGCCCCTGGAAGGCAAGCTGGATACTTTTTAATATGCTAATGGACTCTTTTGTCCCCTGCTCCAGAACTAACAGAGATAATGTTGCCTCTCTGTCCAGAAGGTAAAGACCATTCTTCATCATCCAGACCACTTTTTATATGTATGATCAAATCTAGTTACTGTAAATCACCTGTACCATTTCTCTCTTGTTATCTCCTGGGGGCCTGGTACTGAGCTCAGAGCAATGACTAATTTCAGGGATCAGATTCCTGCTGCTGGGAGGTTAATTAAAATTCCAGGGCCTGAGGTAGATTTGCTTTCCCTGCTGGGTAGCAGGAGAAGGGTCTAGAGGTCATCAATTCAGGCCCCCTTTGATTCCTTTCCCTGGACTCTCTGATCTGGAAGATAGGTTTAGATGAAGAAAGAGGGATAACAGTGTAAATGGGTGACGTTAAGAGAGGGAGAAAGAAAACAAAGACACATGACCAATGGAGAGATCGCCCTTCATGCTCTTTTTGGGGAGTCCACAGTGGGGCAACGTCACTTGGAAAATAACCTGGCCTTGAATGGCGAGTACTTGAGAACCATTCCCGCCACTGACTTGGTAATTTCTCTTGCTCAAACCCAGCCTGAGGATTTGATCAAAATGTAAACAGAGCTTTCCACACAAGCACGTTCATGGGACTGCTTATTATAATAATGAATATTGGAAATAATCTAAATGTCTGATCTGGGATTGGTTATGTAAATTATGACTCCTCTCTATAGGATGGAATATGCTGTAGCAATTTAAAATGATGTACATGAAGGCATTTGAATGGCATGGCTAAATGCTTATGATGTAATGTTAAGCAAAATCAAGCAGAACAAGTTTTAGAAAAAAAAATTATCAATAATAAGATGTGAAGATAAAATATGCTTAAATTATTCTGGGAAGAATATGGAAACATGTTATCAGTGGTTAACTCTTGAGATGAAATTTGCTTGACTTTTCTAATTTTTTATAATGATCAAGTAATTCTTTTATAATTTAGAAAAGAGAGGATACAATTAAAGATAACTATAGAGCTTTTTTTCCTCTCTTGAAATGGTGAATGCTCTGGACTTCTGGGCCCTTAAGCCTGTGAGCTCGCGTAAAGACAGCAGACTCTTTGCCCTGTCAACAGCCAAACCAAGAGAGCCCTATGTTTAAAGTCCAGATACAGATGGTGTCAGTAGTGATATTCAGAAGTGATATTCGGTGATATTCGATATTCTTCGAGAATAATCTTCTCGAAGAAGCCTTTCCTGTCTCACTTCAGGCACCTCTTTCTGTTCCCTGATCCCTCAAAGAGACCTACTGTGCTTTACCACTTAAAGAATTTTACAGTGTTTTAGGGATGGGAGCAATCCTAAAGATCATTTAGCTCATTCATTCTTTCTTCCATTCATGTAGTTACTTGCTCATTGTAATTACCTTTCTTGAGCTGTGTGTTAGTCATGGGGGATTCATGAGACGTGGTCTCATCTCCAGGGCCTCTAAAAGCCCACTGGGTGGGGCTTGGGGTGGCCGGAACAGAGGAGGAAACACATAATGAGTACAAACTGAGTGAGGATTTTCATCATCTCTGGCACATAGTCAGCACCCAGGAAATATCCATTTAATGAGTGGATGTGTTGTGCTATGATGGAGGTCACATAGGGTGTTATGTGACCTTGAGGGAGAGACATTCAATATAGTTCAGGGTGGTAGTATTCAAGGAATGACTCCCAAAGGGGCACTCCATTTACTGATAGGGTCTCAATATTCTATAATTTGACGAATCCAACGTACAGTGGTGACACTGCTGAGAATTGGAATCCATGTCTTACAACCACTAACTCCACTCTATCTCAGTCTGTCTACTCTTTCAGGACTTCCAGGGGCTCCCTCATCTGGGAAGCCTTCATGGCCCCTTCGCTCCCCACTTTCCTCCCCTACAGCTGGTCAGGTGGCCTTCCTCAGTGCTCCCACAGTCCCTTGTGCTTACTTCAGCATAGCATGCAATGCCACCTTTCAGTGCAGGACCTGTCATTGCACCCTCAGTGCCTAACCTGGAGTCGGGTACTCAATGAGTATTTTTTGAAAGACTTCCAATTGATCCTGATTAGTGCCTATTCTGTGAGTTTTTTTTAAGCTTAGCTTTCCAGGCAAATTGTTCCCTTTGTAGCTAACTCATGCCCTACTGGCTTTCCTCGACTTCTGAGGCATGCTCATCACTGGTTACTTCCATGTTTTGACCTAAAAGCCAATTGTTGCCCTAACTTCCAGAGGTCATACTCCACTTGCCAAATTCACCTTCCTCCCCATATTTCTGGCATATTGATTCCTTCCTTGGCTGGTCCTGGAATCCAACTTTTCCTTCTCTGCCCATCTTCTACAGCAGGTGCCTGGTTATGCTTTGCCACATCTCAGGAAGTAAAGCTGAGAGAGCTGTTCAAGCTTGGATGACCTGGAGGGTGTGCTTCATCCTATCTCCTTTTCTAGCCAAGCATGGGCTGTCCCTTCTTCTCCATGACTTGGCTCTTAGGATCACTCCTACTCTAACACTTACATGAATCCCTGTCCTGAACCTTGCCCCAATTTCCCAGCAGAAAGGTTGCCAGGGAAGTGGCCAAGGAAGGAGTAAAGAGCACTGGAAAATGCTGGGACTTGGAGTCAGGCAAACAGGTGTGAGTCTAGTGGTTGTGAGACCTTAAGACAGAGACTGCTGTCCACCTGTGGTTTTTGCCAAGTGGCATTCATTTACTCTTTGTGGTACCTAATATTTTGCACCCAGTTATAGCGTGTGGGGTCTTCCCCCACACTATCAAGCAATTTTCTGACACCAGCTAGGTGTGCTACAATTCACCTCAATTCTGACACCATCTACCTGGAGTTAGCATCAGATTCCACATCATGGCTCAGTCCACAAGACCACCCTCCCCCCTACCTCATATGCCAATCTCTTGTTCTTTCTTTTCTTTTCTCCTTTCCTTTTCTAAGATTTATTTATTTATTTATTTATTTATTTGAGAGAGAGAGAGAGAAAGAGAAAGTGCCTATAGAGGAGGGAGCAACAGAGAGAGAGAGGGAGAGAATCTCAAGCAGAATCCCGACTGAGCATGGAGCTGGAAGCTGAGAGCAGGGCCTGACCTGAGCCACCCTGGCACCCCCTTTTGGGATTTTATAGAGGTTTTATTACACAGGCCCAATTGATTAAATTGGTGATTGATTCAACTTCCAGCTCCTCTTCCCACCCTCAGGGGGTGGGGGGTGGGAAATGGTGGGATAAAAATTTCCAACCTACTCACATGGTTGGTTTTCCTGGCAACCAGACTCTACCCTCAGGTTCAATCTAAAAGTCACTTCATTAACGTAACAACAGATACCTTTATTACTTTCAACACTTAGGAAATTCCAAGAGTTTTAGGAGCAAAGACCAGATATACTGCCTATATTAAGTCACTTACCACAGTAAAGGCCTCCTGACTTTCCCCTGGGGACTGCTCTACCCCTCACCGGGCATCCACAGGGTGGAACATGTTACTCAAGCCCCTCAGCACTGAGCCTTCTTCTGGCCAAAGCTGGGCTCAGGGAGGGACATGTGACACACTCAGAGCTACCCAGAGTACACGGGAATTTTGATAATACTTTTTGGGATGAAAATCCCAGTTTTTCACATGGGTCCTGAAACACAGAAAATGTAGGAGCTGCAGTTTTCCTCTTAGTCTGACACACAGGCTGAGGCCAGTCCAGTAAAAGATCTAAGAGATGGATCTAAAAGATGGGGAGCCAAGGTCCCAACAAGAAAGATACATTATAGATCTCATTAGAGTCATGGTCCAACAGGAAATAGATGGTTCACTTGAACTAGATCATATGAGGAAGGTTTAATAAAGGGACTATTCACTATGGGCAGAGGTGGAGGGTGATGATCTACTTAGTGCAAAAATACCATAGAGACTTGGGGTCAGTAACAATGGACCTGTTAGCACCTTGAGGTTCAAAGGGACGTGGGAAGGAGTAGTTACTAGACCCTGCTGGCATGGGTCATGGAGAGAGGGCCACCTTGAGACAGTGACCTTGGATTGAGGGACACAGCCAGGCTGGGGTGACCCTGTGAAGAGAGATTCAGCAATAAACACCCTGGCTTCTCTTTGTTCCCTCCCTCCAAGCTTGTGTTGGCATTTCCTGTTGGCCACAACAGCTGGAAGCCAGAGGTTGTCAGAGCCAGTCGATGTGACCAAGAAAGTGCAGCCTCCGGAGACAGAGGGCAGGGAGAAGCAGGGTAGCAAGCAGATCTGGAGGGGTAAACAGAAGCAATCCGGCACGGCCCTGAATCCAGTCCTACCCCTAGACTGCTCAACTTCTGTGAGTCAGTGTATTTCCCCTTTACAAAGTCAACTGGACTGGGGCTCCATCATTTGAATCCTAATTGACACAGTGTTTAAATGAGCTTCAGTCTCTGCCTCTGTAACTTTTTTTTAAATAAAACTACAGTATAAAAAATATATGTGTGTGTGTGTATATGTATATATATATGACATAATTTGTCTGCCATTTTAACCCCATTCTTAAATGTACAATTCAGTCGCATTAATTCCAATTCCATTCAAGATGTTGTGCAACCATCATGACTATTTAGTTTTAAAATTTTTCATCCCCTCAAATGGCAGCTCTGTACACATTAGGCAGTGACTTCCCATTTTCCCTTCCCCCAGCCCTTGGTATCCCTGAATCTACTTTCCACCTCTATGAATGTACCTATTCTAGATATTTCCTGTAAGTAGAACCACATGATGTCTTTCCCTTTGTGTCTGGCTCATTTCACTTAGCATTCTGTTTTCAGTGATCATCGACACAGTAGCATGTATTAGCATTTCATTCCCTTTTATGGCTGAATAATATTCTGTTGTGTGGATACACCACTTTTGTTTATCCATCTGGTGATGGACACTTGGGATGGTTTCACCTTCTGGCTACTGTGAATAATGCTGCAATGACGTCTTCCTCTGTATTCGGAACGCCCGTCCCCAGAAGAGGAGCCAAGGAACGGAGGAGCTGATGGTGGTGAAAGGGATGGTGTCCTGTGGCGTGAGCTGACAAAACGTAGTTAGAGCTACTGCCATTTTGCATCAGGAACTCAGGACTGTCCCCTCTGAGACTGTGTCCAAGCAGCCTGTGCAGAAGCCAAGGGGCAATGGAGAGAAGCCACCAGTTTCTGGAGTATGGAGGTCTACCCATTTGGGGTGTTGTTTTTAAAAATACCAGAAGCCCACGGGAAGCTAGTAATTAGACTTGCGCTGTCACTGCCATTTGTTTAATGGTTGAGTGATCAGAAGTTTTCTTCTTTTTTTTTTTTCCTTTCTCCTGTCAACTCTGCCTGATTAGAAAGGCATGTGAATCTTTCCTTACACATAATTTTCGAAGTCTGAAGTGAGAAATCGAACTGAACTCAATTACAGCAGCCAATCTAATGTCCTTAATTACACACAGGAGCAAGGAATTTGAAAGGTTCCTCGGAGGACAGGGGTGTGCAGAGTGGACTTGGAGTTATTGATGTCACACATCCCCGTGGGGATGCATGAAGTCTTGAGGGCACCCATATCCCCTCCCAAGGGCACATTTGTGTGTCCACACTATACGCACTGATGAGATGCAGAGGCTGGGAGATCACGTCCCCCTCGGATGGTCTGGCGTATGAAGTTACAACAGCTTTCAAGTGCTAATTCAGAAGTCTGCACAAGTTTTTTAAAACTATGTATCCCCCTTGAGAAACTGCAACAAAACTAATGAAAAGAGATCAAGCAGAGGAGGAATTGTGGTTGGAGGGCAGAGCCTCTTCACCAAAGGGAAACAGGGAGCAGGACCCGTTGGCATCACGCTGTTCCTAAGCAGCAGTGAAGAGCAGTGGCACAGTGCCCAGGAGGTAACCAAGACCCTGTCCAGAGGAGCTAAGGATCTTCATGGTGATGATGGTTTACTGAGCATGCACTTCCCGTGTGCTAGATACTATACCCCTGCTTTCCACATGGTATCTGCAATCTTCCAAACAATCCTACCTGGCAGGCGGAGTTACTCTGGTTTTACAGATGAACACAGCAAGGCTCAGAGGATACAAAGTCTCGCTTGAGTGAGTGACCACATAGGATTAGATCTCAGGCTGCAGTCCAAGCCGGGGATCCTTGCATTATGGCCCCGGGTCAGGCTGGAAACCCAGGATCTGCTGCAGCAAGTGTCTCACAGCAAGGCAGACGGTCCTCTCCTCCTCCTCGTCCCCTCCCTGCCTTCCGTCTCTGTTTCCAACTTCCATACTCCATCTCTTCCATTTCGCCTTCTCTCTTATCTCCATCCTTCCACCAGAAGACTTCCTCAATTCTTCTTCCTCCCTCCTTATTCCAATCCCTATTTGATTAGGAAGCAGTCATAAGGATGTCACTCTGAAAAGGGGCCCCAAGAAGGAAAATATTCCTTCAACATAATTGCAAGCTGCAAATTGTCAGGAGCCACTGAGGGTGAGCCACGAAACTCTCAAGGGCAGCAGGAGCAACCTGGGACCAGACGGGCCCGTGGTTCACACCTGGGACTGGAACAATGCTTCAGTCCTCTGGCTTGGGCTCGAACTCTCCAAAGGGGTCACAGGTATGTCTTTACCTGGGAGTGGTGGGTGCTCCCCAAATGCAGGGGCTATGGGGAGTTGAGCTTCAGATGAAGAGAGCTGACTTGGTCAACAGGGTAGAGAGCAGCCTACAAGACAGGGCACAGACTTGCGGAACAGAAGAGCCAGGGAGGTGTGCACAGTGAGGTCACAGCAAAGCCAACCAGTAGGCGGGTGGATCCCCCTGCTGCCAGGGGTCAGTGCCGATATGCCCAGCTCTCCCTGCCATGAGACATAGTGAACTGGAGCCATTTCAAGGCTCAGGAAGAGGGCTGCTGTTATCTCACCTGCTCCTTGGTAGGTATCACCATTCTCTACCCTTAACTCTGTACATTTTGGACCCACTTCTGAAGTGGGAGCATGACCAGGAAATCAGCAAGACAAGAGTCAATGACACAATCATCCTATTTTTATAGACGACAAAACGCAGAGTCAGGGGGATCAAGGATCTTGCTCAAGTTTACAGAACTAGGAAGTGGCAAAGTTGGAATCAAACCCAGAAACTCTTCCTACTTGTTTTCCATGCTACCTGGGGCCCTGTCTGAAGGCCAGGTCACGTGAGATGTGGAGACAAGTGCAGGACTGGCAGTCAGCCAGCCTGGTCCCACATCTCCGCTTTGAAACTTATTAGTAATATAGTTCCACTCTCCATGTTTTCCTGCTGTACCAGGCTCTCTCTAGGGCTGTCCTGTGGTCTGTCTTCTACAAGCCAATGCAAGAGAATTCTCAGGGGGGAGCCTGCCCCTCGGGGTGTGAGTGCTTGGTCTCTGCCAGCCACTTCACAGCACGGACCTCCTGGGAAGGGAGCCTGAACACTGCCCAGAAGAGCCTAATTATGCTCAGAGAATAACTCTCACCTGGCAGGATCTGGGCCTTCGGTGATGTGAATGTGCGGCAAAGAGCATTTGCCAAGTGAGAACCTGGACGCCGTTAAAGCAAAATGGAACGATTAGGGAGGCGCTGGACCATGGGAGTGTTTTCCCTGAGCGGGTCTTTTAACCTTGCAGCAGAGTTGACCCTCTCCCAGGCACTGACAGCCTTTTGGGAACTGAGGAAACAAGCTAAGTTCTTTTTAATGTATATTAAATGGAGCCTGTCAACCTTGACAAAGTCCCTTTAAGTAGATGGTCACTAAGAGGACAGCCTGCCCAGAAGGCATGCTGCTCGGGAGGCTGTGTGGAAGACCCACCCTCCCACGAGCTAGGCTGAATGAAATCTTCCTCTCTCTGCCTCCTTTCTTCCTTCTCTCCTTTCTTTAACAAAAGGTATCCTCTATTAGTGATCACTCGGGCCCAATCCTGAGCTGACAACCTGATGAGTATTCTCTGATGTAGTCCTTACAAGGGTCCTGTGAGACAGGTTCTATTTCACCCTCATCTTGCAGATGAGGGAAGGGAGCCTCTCAGTACCTTCTATCAGGTTAGCCTGACGCCTACACCGAGGCTGTCCGTATCTTGGAATATTATTATCCTACCCAATCAAACCCTTTCCATTTGCTCTGTGTTCCCCCAGGCCTTGTCCATGTGTGTACATTATTTTTACATAACTTTAATTATTTTACAGTTACAGTTTGGTATTAAGATTAAATTTTGTTTTTATCCAAGTAATACATAAATGTGTTGCAGAGCCAAATAATGTAAAATGCACATCTTAGAAAACACCCATCCTTGTCTCATTAGGTCTCTTCTAACTATTCCTCCTAACGTTGATCTCCACATTGTAAAAAATATGTTTACTTTGCTGTTTCTTGATTTCTAGGTTTTTGATACTGACTTCTTTAAACACTGTGAAGGCCTGCTCTCTCTTTCCCTTCATTTCCCATCCATAACAGCCGCACTTACAGCTTATTTTGATCCTACAGTCATCAGGGTTTCTTTTCTTTTCTTTCTAAGATTTTTATTTACTTATTTATTTTGAGAAAGAGAGAGAAGAGAGCCAGAGCAGGGATACAGGGAGAGGAAGAGAATCTCAAGCAGACTCCCCACTGAGCACAGAGCCTGATACAGGGATCAATCTCATGACCCTGAGATCATGACCTGAGCTGAAATCAACAGTCAGATGACCAAGTGAGCCACCCAGGTGCCCCTCATCAGGGTTTCTGTTAAGGCTTGGGGTATTATGCAAGGTCAAGCAGTGATTTCTTTCTTGCGTTATACTTTGCTTCTTAAAAAGTAACAATTGCCGTGCTTTTTCATTTGCATACTTTCCACTAACCTAATTTTTTCCACATGTTCCTACACCTCTGTCACTTACCTATCAGTAATTTTTCTAAAACCTCAAGCATATCAATTTCAGTTTCTTTTTTCCTAGAGGTTCTCCTTTCTGCTCCAGGGTGAACTGTTTGCTTCCTAAGATGGCTACACAGGCTAGTATATGGGGTCTTCATTTAATCGGTTATTCTGGGAAGTCCTTTTGCTGGTTTCTTGTTTCCTCAGCTCATAGCTTCCTATGTCATGATTTACTTCTTAGTTTACTTTCTAAGAAAGGGTGTGTGAGTCATAAAACTTTTTGAGTCTTTGATCATCTTATTATACACTTCAACTTCTGTGATTGTTTGGCTGGGTATAAATTTCTAGTTTGAAAATGATTTTCTTTCAGAATATTGAAAGCAATTCTCCTTTGTCATCTAACAGCTGATTTTAGCCTTGAGAATTCTGGGACCAATTTGACTCCAAGTTCTTTGCACATGACCTCTTAATCTCTCTGGAAGCACCCGGAATGATATTCTCTTTATTCTTTGAGTTCAGAAATTTTAGGATGGTATGATTTCATGTAGGTCTGTTTGCATGTATTACACTCAGAACTTGAGGAATCCTTTTCGTGGGGGACATTTGTTCTTTCCTGCCGGGAAATTCTGTTGTCTCACATTATTTTATGGTGGAAAGATTCCCCAAAGTGTGACCTAATTTTTTTTTTTTAACATAGAATAAAGGAAGTCAGTTAGTGTTCACTGAACAACTACTATGTGCCAGTCACTGAACTAGAGACTTCACGTGTGCTATTTATTTTATGCTCATAGAAAACCTCTAATACAGCTGTTGGTATCACCATCTTATAGTTGATAATTTGTTCAGAGACATCACAGTTATTCAACATCACAGTCAGAATTTACTCTAAATCTGCACAACTCCATCTACTAGATGAGCAATTCCCTGTATTATTTCAAACACCTCCTCATATTTAGCCTGGTATCTTTTGGAAATGCTGGGATAATTACATGTCTTAGTTACAGGATTTCTCAGAGTTGTGGGTACCCTAATCTGTATTGTGATTCTCTAAGGAAGAGATTGTACAATGTATAATTTCCCAAAGTAGATGGGTGTGATACTGAAGCTATGCCTTGAAAGGCAGGTAGAAGTTGAGTATGAGACTTTAGATCCGGGTGGTTGACCAGCTGGCCTTAGCAGGAATGGACTTTGTGGGCCTGCCTGCAATAAATTCCTCTCCCCCATCCTCCTCCTCTCATTCCCTGGGCCCACCTTGCTCTTCCTTACCTTGCTCACTTGACACCAATCCAGTAAGGCGTTTTTTTGGTTTTTGGTCTCTTGACTACTCAACAGCCATGTCCACTGCCTTTCAAATCAATCTTTCTAACACAATGCTCTAACAGGAGTATGTGTTACCTCCTCATTTCACTTACACCTCCTCAACCTTCAGAGCTCA
The DNA here is from genome assembly GCA_028646535.1 of Procyon lotor. Lineage (NCBI taxonomy): Eukaryota > Metazoa > Chordata > Mammalia > Carnivora > Procyonidae > Procyon > Procyon lotor. Next base: position 48,392,590 of record CM053613.1, read on the forward strand.
GCCTAAATGAAGTTTCCCCCAGGGAAAACGTCCCTGAACATTCTGATTAGGTTCAGTCTTCCTGCATTATGTTCTCAAAGCCTACTGTACTTCAACGATAACACATGCCATTTGTATATGCTATGCAACATACCAAGTACAATTACATAGTCACACATTTTTGTTTGTTTAGTGCCTGTAAATCTTTCTGTAGGCTCCAAGATCCTTCTGGGGCAGGGACCACATCTGTCTTGCTTATTACCATATGCCTAGAACTGAGAGTGGTGCCTAATGTATGCTAGGTGCTCAATAAACATTTGCTGAGTGATTGCATCAGTGATCAAATGGGTGAAGGAAAAAGGTGACTTCATTTGTCATTATCATTATTGATGATGCTTATTAATGAATTTTGCCAAAAATTATGGCTCTTGTTAGAGTTCCAATAGCCCAATTCTCCTTCACAACAGGTCTGCAATGAAGCCCAGGAATAATGTAAAACACAACCTCAGAGGTGATGAATATTCCATGAAACAAAATTCTAATTAAAAAAAAAAATCATTTCTGTTCTGTGCATGAATTATTTTGCCAACAGGTATCTCAGCATGAGCCTGCCTTCACCCCAAAATACCCGGCCTCAAAAGCATTTTCAAGTAGTTCTTCATGAGTCTTGAAAATCAAGTTTTCATCACAGAGTCAGGAGAGCAAATGAATATTCTCTTTCAGACAGTGAAAAAACAAATGCTTGAAATAAAAAGAGTCAGGTTGGATATTTTTTAAGAGCTCATTTTTCTAGCCTTGGCTGGCTAAGCAGATAAGCCTGACACCGAGCCTTGGCCACTACTTCTACATCCCATGAAGTTTGTGATCCCATCGGGATGGGGTATTCTGACAGCTGTGCCTTCCACTTTACCAAAGAGGGCCTTTGGGAAGGCTACGTACTGTAAAATCTCCCGAATGTTGTTCCCTTGCTCTTTTCCTTGTGGCCCCATCTGCCCTCACTTCATTGATAGGTAATTAGCTCTTCCTCTGGGTCGCTCCATCTTAGACAGTAGATGCTTTCAGGGCAAGTAATAAGGGCCTATTCCTTTCCATATCCCCAGCCTTCCTACAATGTCTGGCACACATAAGACATGCAATGCATGTTCAGCGATAAGGAGTGAATGATCCCATCAACAGCCCTGCAAAGTGAATATGGGACCTTTTTAATCCCCCATTACACAGCAGAGGAAGCGGAAGCTTGGATGGGCCATGAGACTTAGTTGCCATGATCCCCAACCTGTGCACACCGTTTATTAAAGATGATATTCCCAGTCCTGCATGGCCTGGCCCCTGCCTACCATTGCAGGATTTGCTCCTGCTGCCCTTTCAGCTCACTGTTTTCCTTCTTGTAAAGCAGACCAGCATGTGGCTCTACCCTTGTAGAGACAGACCAAATAAATATCACATGGATGTATCTGCACATGGCCAGGCCTTTTTCATTTTGTTCTCTCCATCTGGCAGGTCCTCCTTTTATTTACCTTTCATTCTCTGTTGAGGCATCCCCTCCTCCTGGAAGCCTTCCATGAATAGCACTTCCCCGGCTCTGTGCACTTATCACTGCACTTGCAACACTGTATGGTGATTGTGTCCTGGCCTGTCTCCCTTGGGACTGTGAGCTCTTCTAGGGCAGGGGCCGGAGACTGCTGAGGTTAACAGAGGACATGCTGCAGAGTGCAGCTCACTCTCGGTGAAGAGCCATCAGGAACACGCTCGGGGAACCGGCCTGGCCCTCCTGATCCAGTGCTCTCTCCCAGACACCACGCTGTTCCGCACATTGCATAATATGAGCATCAGGAGAAAAAAAAAAATAGATCAAATGGCAGCACAAACCCAAATTGGCAGCCATCCTCAAGATGCTGAGAGGCCGCCCATCTGCTCTCCTCGAGTTCTGAATCCACAGTTGTGCCCTCCATGCTGAGTGAGCTGGCAGCAGCTGGCCCCCTGCTGCGAGTGAAGAAAGGAACAATTTATTACAAAGGGCCCTCTCTAAATCAATCTTCCAATCCGTTCTGGCCCTCTGGGAGCAGAGACGGCTTGTGGGCGCTGTCCTGTTTGTGCTTCTGCTGCCTCTGCGCACCCGCCACATTTGGCCAGAGTCCCATCAGGGCATGAAGAAGAGGCTTGGTGTTCATTTCTGGGAGCAATTTTAGGAAATCAGATATTACAACATGCGCTTCCCTTCAAAACAGACCGGCATAAGAACTGGAACGTCCCAGGGCTGCAGACTGCACGGCGGGCATCTGGGGGATATTCACCGTGCTGGGTGAGGACTGCTCGCTAGTGAGGTCTCTGATGCAAACTGGTTTCTAGGCCTGACATCTCCAAATATCAAATGATGTCTCTGGCAGCCCCATCTGGGAACGTCTCTTCCTTGGGAATGGGAATGAGTATTCTCACGGTCGGAGCTGAGATTTGCAGGCTTGATCGTGATGCAGTACTCTGCAGGCAGTTAGCTTGAAGTAAGAGGTAGAAGTCAGCCCTGATGGGTCAGTGTGGATCTTTTCTACAGGCCAAACTTTACACTGCTTAGAGCCCAAGCTGAAGGTGTTGGCCTTCTGAAGCCCTGAGTTTTATGCACGAGTTTGCCCTCTGGACAGTGCTGATTGAAAGAATCAAGAGGAGTCAAGCCAGAGCCTCATCAGTGACCTGCAACGTGGTCTGGTACAAAAAGATCAACTGGGCCAATGACACTGTCCTGGGAATGAGAACTCAGAAATCCCCAGGGAGTGAGGCTGTTGATGGTGAGAGCCGAAGCTGAAAGAGCAGAGACCAGAGAGGTATGGTTGGGCCCCATGCAAGCTATGGGGAGATGGGAGCAAAACAAGAGAAGGCAGGAGCCATAGCATAGAGACATGCAAATGGGTGAGTGGGAGGGAGGGACAGGACAGGAGCAGGGAGAAGGGAGGCATCTGGATTAGAGGGATCAGAGCCCCACAAGGATGTCTGTTCCTTGAACTGCAAAGCCCTGTTCGCGTGTTTGCTCAGGAATTGAGCCTTAACTAAGCCCTGGCCCAATGGCAGGGGGTATAGGATGATGGGGTAAGGCCCTTTATCTGAAGGCGCTCATAGTCCTGAGCGGAAGGGGTATTTGTAAATGGACAATGACAGAGCTCCACAATGGGTAGTAAAATGCAGAAATGCAAAAGCTGAAATGCAAGCAGAGGAAAGAGCATCGAAGGCCTTCTAGCTGGGCTGAGGGAGGGTGGCTAAATTTCTAGGCATCTGAGATTGGAGTGTCCAAAAGCCTGAAAGGGAGCTCGGCATGTCTGGAGCTCTTAAAGATGCAGGGAGCTGCTGGAATGTAACATTTGAATAATTATTCAAAGAAGAAAATACAAGATTAGGTGGTTAGGGGGGCACCTGGGTGGCTCAGTTGGTCATGATCTTGGGGTCCTGGGATCAAGCTCCATGTCCGGCTTCCTGCTCAGCAGGGAGTCTGCTTCTCCATCTGCCTCTGCCCCTCCCCCTGCTCATGCTCTCTCTCAAATCAACAAAATAAAAGATTAGGGAGTTATGATGAGAAGGTGGACAATTCAGTAGGCATCAGCAAAATTAGTGTTTGGAAACAAAAGTCACAAAGTTATGAAAACGGAAGGAAACTTAGAGATCATCTAGTCTGGCTACTTTATTTTACCAATGAGGAAACTGAGGTCCAGAGAAGGGAAGTTACCCTCGTGCTGCTGGGAATCTTTCTGGAAGTGCCCAAGGAAGTGGCAGGGGCAGGGCTAGAATAAGATCCAGGCCTCTCAAGTGCTGGTTCCCGGCCTCCGTGTAAAAGGCAGGTATCTGGTGTGACACAGTGACCTTCCCATTTGAGCTTGATGCTTAATGGGGAAGGGGGTTTGTCCACCTGCTTCTGAACAGATGCACCAAGAACCCAGTGCAGCAAACAGTGACAGCACCCTTTGACCCCGTGAATAAAGGCATCTGTGAATGTTGGGTTCTAGCGCTCACTGGTAGCCTGGAATGCCCTTTTTTCATCTCCAAATCCTGTTCTCTCCTCAGGGTCTGGTTGAACTTCCTCCTCCTCTAGGAAGCCTTCCATGACCACCCAGTACACATAGTTTGGAGGTTATTCTCTTTTCTATGGCCTCCCAGGCTCTGACTTTCACTCACATTCTCTGCCTATGGGTATGTGAGTTTCCCCCTGCTCATCTTTGTGATTATTTCTCCAGCTAGAAGCTTTGCCCTGTGGAGGGGCCACCTCTCATATTTTCTTGTGTCCCATAACACTTGGTCCAGCGCATGGCACAAAGAAACACTGGTGGATTCTTTTAGACTTTACCCAACCATCTTTTCTGCCTTCTCTCATACTTTTTCAAGGCTAACTGGACTTATATATTGTCTAGTATCTACTAGTCTAGTATTGTCTAGTATCTACTTGCCAGCTCACATTTCCCCATGTTTTAAATTAATATTGAATGATAATTTAATATCCCTTTGCATCCATATGGAGCTTCACAGTTGACAAACACATGGCCACACATGTGGAGACCAAAGGTCGGGAAAGTTAAGGAATCCTTCAGGCTTTGGAGGTGATGCTGATCGAGGTGAAGGATAAGTTCAAAGTCACAGTCACAGGAACTTAACAGGAGGTTAAGGAGAACCAATGCTTTAAGCATCTTCAAGTAGGTGGAGTTTCGGGAAAAGTGCAGGATAGAGAGATCACTCACTTCTGCATCTCAGAGTCCTCATAAGGGAAATGATCAAAGTGGACAAGAGTAGTCATCTTTGGCCTCTGACAGTCCATGATAATGCAGTAGCTGCCATGTGTACCCATACCCAATGCCCAAATACCAGACCCATTTATTTCACTGACCTGGGGGTGTTCATTTGATTTTGACAGATAATGAGATGCTTATTCCCATTCTCTGATGAGTTCTAAAATACTGCTTTCATTCCTCTTCACACATCAGCTCCTAATTGATTGTATATTCAACCTCGGGCTCAATCACATTAATCACATGCCCAGCATATGTCAGAAGAGGCTGTGAAGCCAGATCTATTTCATGTGACCCCCAGGTGCCTGCTCCACTCTTCTCCAGCCTGGCTACACCCCAGAAGCCACTCTTCTAGGGACTGCAACAGTGGGCTCCCTCGACTTCTGGCACCTGACTGGGGTTTGCCAATGGAGGCGCTGGCCGGGGTCCCAGAGTGGAAGGAGAGTGGAGGTCAGGGTATCTGGTCCCCTGGCTCCACTCTGTCATGTCACTGTGGGCTGGCAGAGCCTCCTGGTAAAGCTCACAGCTCCTGTCAGGGACCCTCTCCATAGCCATCTCTTCTGGTTCTGGAAACTGTCCCTGTAGGCCTACGGCTGGTAACAGCTCCCCGCTGTTGTTAGTCACATGGTTTACATCCTCCCTGTAGCTTCCTTAAATCCTGCCTAAATCCTTGCAAACGCTCCCTTTCGGAAGTTCACCTCAATTATCCAATTTGAGTGTGCCATCTGTTTTGTGCTGGAAACCGACTGATAGTCACCATACAAGTTTTGAAAAATGGAATCCTTCTACCTATATCAGTTACCTAGACTAGTTGAATTTGTAGAGACAGAAAGTAGAGTGGTGGTCGGAGGTGCTGAGGGAAGGGGGAATTACTGTCTAATGGGTACAGAGTTTCTGCTCGAGATGATAAAAATATTCCTGGAGATGGACGGTGGTGATGGTCGCACGACAATGTCAATGGACATGATGTCACTGAACCAGACACTTACAAATGGTGAAAATGGTAAATTCTATGTGGTGTATGTAATGCTGTAATTAAAAATGAATAAAGAGGGGGGCATACAAGCTAAATGCTTATTAATGCTTGGTAGGCTAAAGCCAAAACAAGAGCCTTTTTTCTCCTCTCTATTTTTAATATTCCAGTGAAGTGACCACTTTGGGTGAACTCAAGCATTGACTGTGAACCATTAATTAATTAGTTAATTAATTTTTATTTTACTTTTTCAAAAGATTTTATTTTTAAGTAATCTCTACACCCAACTCGAAATCACAACCTCGAGATCAAGAGTCGCGTGCTCTACTGCCTGAGCCAGCCAGGAGCCCCCTCTGCACCTTTTATTCGTGCCAAATAACTTAATCATGTTCAGGATGCTGTTTAATTTATTTGTGCAAGTACCTGTGTGCTGATCTTGTTCTGGGGGGGAGAAAAGGGGGTTGCTGGTATAGAATAATGACAGACAGGAACTTCCTCTGGTCTTATCCTTGGTTCAAACCCCAGCTCATCTCCACTTTCTTCCACGAAGTTTTCTGGAATTTCATGAAGCCTTCTACAACATGCTTTTGTTGCTCTTCTCCTTCCTGCTCCAAGGAAATTAGCCCGTTATTTTATTTCTGGTTCTAATCTCAGACAATTGTCTCCAAAGATTCAGAGGTTTTGGTTTTGTTTTTGTTTTTAGGTGAGGATCATGGCCATGGTTCCCCATTAACCTAGACCAATGCTACCTGGTATTCTGCACACATCTGGCCAATGATTACAACCTTCCATGGATGATATCCTGCGATTTACATAACGGAAAGTACTGCAAAGCAGAATATGTATCTCTTTGGCTCTAATTTCTGCTGGCAGGAAGACTAATTTTCTCTAACATATACATAGCCCAGACTCTTGACAGTGGTTTGACAACCAGGGACAATGGGTGCCTTGGGTGCTTTTTCTCTCCTTTCCTTCAGTATCCACAGTCTCTGAGCCATAACTTTGTATAAATAGCTAAAATCTTCAAAGAACCACGAACTGCTCTTCAGGAACCTCAGACAGAGGTGGGCAGCATTGATAGAGCTTCCGTTTCACCAAAGAAGAGCCATCTGTTCCGTTGGAATTGTTCTTAGAGTGGTATTCCATCCTCTTAATTTCTCTTTTTCTGAATGGTAAACTACATAACCTATTTATATCATGATCCTTGTGTTAAACATGGCTTTTTTAGTAGGAGACAGGATTTGGTTTTATTCAGACTATAACACATGCTAGTGAATTCCAGTCTTATTTATGAGCACTGCTCAAATAACTAGGTAGAGTAAAGACTTGGCCAGGGGAGCCCTGACACCCCAAGACTTACTCTGCTTCTGCCCTCTGAACTGAACACTTGAAAGTCCTCAAACTGGAATGTGAAGATGAATTAGAGTACTAGCATATTCAAAGTCTTAGCTCATTTATTATGATCTGTGTTTTTATTGATTTCCATCAACTCTTTCTATATTAAACATAACAGCCTACCATATGTCAAATTAATCACATTTTAGAGTAGTTTTTTGTTTGCTAATTTTATTTGTGGCACTTACAGAAAGTTGTCATTCGTATGCAGTCCTTACATATATTAACACTTGTTCTGTCTAGGTGTTCTAGTGCATTGAATTCTCTCTTTTGTGTGGTAGTAACACACTTAATGCTAGTGACTTAAATGGGCATTTTCACACATGTTTTGTGGGATTAAAATTGATATAACTTTTCAGGAACAGTAATTTACCAAGAGATTTCAAGTGCCTGAGACATATTCATATTCTTTGACCCAATAATTCCCCATCTGGGGAGCTAGCTAAGGAAGTCATAAGAAATAGAAAATATTTATACACTAGAATGTTCATTACAGTATTATTTATAATAGTAAAACATTGGATATCAATATCTGGAAGTTAAGCCTTTTGATAGATTACTATGTAGTCATTAAAAGTTTAATAACAAAGAAAATTTCCAGACCCAAGAAATACTTATGATACAACCAATGATATGCTAGTAAGTATTTAACAACAGGCTCTCTGTGGAAAATAAAACAAAACAGCCCTACTTTGTAGTGTCTGCCAATTTCTGTGGCGTTAGTATTCCCACTACGGCTGATTCCAAGGTCCCCATGGGCTGTCACTGAACAGAGTTGGAAAGAGATGAGCTGGGTTCTGATGAAGAAGGACGAGCCCGCTTCAGCACACTACTAGAGACGAGGCTATGGGACAAAAATAGGATGCAAAGGGTGTGTACAGTGTGATCTCAACAACGAAAATAGTCTATTTAAAAAAGACCCTTGGGAAAAAAAATAAAAAATAAAAAAGACCCTTGGAAGAAGAGAGGTCAGCTTTAGGTAGTAGAGTTATTAGGGATCCTTTCTCCCCTGCATCTTAATATTTCCCTGAACCTCACAGGCTGTTGACAAAGCAATCATTATGATCACAAAAAACACTGATGCTCATCCTGCTTCCCTCCCCACCCATCCACTTATCCTCATAGAGCTTGGCTTCTTTGGTGATTCCACTTCCTCCAGTGACAGCTCTGTACTGGGGCCTTTCCTGGGGTCCACACTGAAGACTTGTTCTATCTTGCCAAAGCCTTTCCTTTCCTTTAGAATCTCCTGTCCCTCCTCTTGTCTCATTTTATCATCCTCCAGAAAGAAAGTGCTTAACTTTTTTGGTATAGCAGGCAGAGAGATGAGAAACATATACTTGGGTAACCCCAAATTTAGCTTATGTTTCTGTCCCATGTGACAAATGTGTCTCCTGTCATACCAAGCTAATGGGAAATCCTTCCCCTGGAAGGAATGAGTCATCCTCCTTCACTGTCACATGGGGAGCATGAGGCCAAGAGGTCAATTTAAGGGTCTGCCATGAACTGGTGGCTGGGAACCAGGTCTCCTGACTCTGGTCCATTGTAGCACTGCTGAAGGCAATGGCTAGTCTAGAACTTCCCATGTCGGCGTTGGCCAAAGAAGGTAGTCTCTTCTTATCTCCTCACTCTGTACTAAGACTCAAGTGGATATCCAAGTCTGGCACTGGGAACCTTGCCTCAGCTTGTAGGAGAGAGGGACAGTTCTGGGTAGACCACATATTCTTACTGTTCTCTGGAAAGCAGGCCCCTCCTTTGTTTGAACAGGTGTATTTTTGGATGTGGCCAGTTATTTTCCAAGAAGAAGGGATGGCAGGTGCTTGGGGGGTATTGAGAACTCGGACTTCAAAAGATTGATTCTAATAAACAGTGACTCTCCAGAAAGCTCGTTAGCAATATATGCCATCACAAAGAAAGACTAATGAATAAAGGAGAAATCTTTTTTTTTTTTTTTCCTACAACTAGGGCACACCTGGAGTGGAGGTCCATCAGTCTTCCACCCTGGCACTGCTGGCCCCATTGAATGGGGTCCCAGGGAAGTCTACCCTGCACTGGAATTCTGAAATGCAACACCTTGCATAAATCTCTCATTTTCTAGGACTCAGCTCTTCTTCCCTGTTCCCCGTCTCAGAGAAGTGGGCGCTAGTGAGAAACCTCTCTGTTGTCCTGACATGCCCTGACGCTCCTTCCTGCTGAGCTGCAGTATCCTCCAGTCCATCCACAAATGCTGTGGTTTTCACTCCTGCCCCTCTGAGTCACTGCACCTGCACCCCCCCTTGCCTTGAGCCATGCAGCCGTCCCAAGTTTCCTGGGTACCTCCGCTTTCTACGTTGGCCATTCTGCATGCACTCTGTCTCCCCTCCAGACCATTCTATACATGGCAGCCAGGGTTATCTTTCCACGATGCCTACACATTCTTGTTACTCACGTGACTGTGATCCATTTCTCTCAGACAAGACCAGACAAGACTCCACACGACTCACTTGCCCCAAAGCACCAGCCCTACCCCCATCCCACTCTCACCTTGGCTTTCAGGGTCCTGGCTCCAGTTTTGGTTCTGAAATGTGCTGTGCTCTCTCCTTCTACAGGGCATTTTCTGGGTTTATACTACAGTTCTTGGTGCTGCCACCCATTGCCCTAAAAAGCCCATCTCCTCCTTCCTAGCTCAAGCATCACTTCCCTCAGGGAGTCTTAGGTGACCCTCCCCAGACCCCTAGAGACTATTCTCCACCATATGCTCTCAGAAAACCATACCTCCGTCCCTCAGAGCACTCACCCTGCTCTGCAGTTACGCACTGATTTGGTTAAATCACCTCCTATCTGGGCTGGGGGCATCACGGTAGCAAGGCCCGAATCTTCCATTGTTCAGGACTCTCTCTCCAGCAGCTGCCACAATGCTTGGTAATTGCTCATTAAATGCCCTTTAAATGAATGCCTGAGTGAATGAGGTGGGACTTCCTCTGTGAAGCTTTCCAGACTGACCCTTGTGGGCCTGGTGACCCTGTCTCCAGGCTGATCAGGCACCTCGTGTCTGTCTATCAGTTTCCTCTGTAAAATGGGGCTAGCCAGAGGTCATAGTGTTGAATGGAAGTTGAGTTAGGATATCGTGGACACACCACAATGGCCGTTATCAAGTGGGGGCTCAAAAAATGCTTGTTTTCTTTACAATCAGACTTGTCTCTTGGAATCAGGAGAATGGTAAGGGAATAGGCCCCACCTCATTTATCTCAGCAGCCCCACTGGGAGGACTGTGCCCACAGTAGATGGGTCCCCATGAATGCCCATGCATTTGAGATGTGGGACTGAGAGGTGAGCTTACGTTGTCCCTGGGTGCTTTTTCCAAGACTAAATCCTTAACTACCTCATCTTCCAGAAAAGCATCTTTTCTGATCACATAACTCATGGCACTCTCCAGCTAATTCATTTTTGATCAACTGGATTGCTCTACACTTAGATTCCCATGTAATATAGCCTCTGGAGTTCCCCTCAGCACGGCAAGGCAGTCTGGCTCATTTGAACAAATTGCTTAACATGTTAAATTAGATTCAACCGTCCTTAGGAAGAAAAATTAAAAAGAAAAAAAGAAGATGAATATCAATTGTCCTCATACTCACAATGTTCCAAAACTGCCTTATTTTACCATTGACAGTTCCTGAGTCGTGTCTGCATTGTGACTGTGACTTGTGCCGAACAAGAGGCGTTAAGTGATTTTCACTATCAGCAGCCAACAGTCCCTGAGACTGTCCTGAATGCTTGGGAATGAGCTCACAGCATCGTAGAAACATCCCTAACCAGAAGACCCACACACAGAAGTTGGGGTAATTCATTCATTGATCATAAATTCTTAATTTGTCTAGTCACGTTTTTCCCTCTCACCCACCCCCGTCCACTGTGTACCTGTTGAAATCCTATTTATTTCTAAGTAGGAAAGCCCAGGTCAGGTATCTCCCCATCTCAGAAGCTTCTCCATTCTTTTATTAAAAAAAAAAAAAATTGAGCACTCCCTTAACTGGGCTAAGTCTGTATCTTCAATGTATTTCTGTTCTGTACGCAACCCTGTGTTTCTTTGATGTTTATCTCCCTTAGTATCGTGTGAGATATTTAAAGGTAGAGAAATAATTTTGTCCCAACCACCTAGTAAGGGGTTAGTATATATATACTACATGCTCAATAAATGATTGCTAAACTGAACTGATAAACTGATTCAGCCAAGAAACATTTCCTGTACCTACTATGTGCTAGGTACTAAGCACAGCATCTAGACCCTGTCCTTCATGAGCTTTGTGGTCATTTTGGGAAGTGACAGATACATATATGGAACATAAAACAAAGTGTCATAGATGGAATCACAGAGGTGTACGTGAAGTGCTATGGAAGCCCAGGGGTAGGGATTGATAATGCACGCAAAATGAACAGACACAGGACCACGAGGCAGGAAGCAAATATTTAAAGGTGAACCACTAGTAATTTGGAGGAGGCAAAAATTAGTGTGATTGGGATGATCAAAGCAAATCCTTTGATATTTTGGGTATGATATGACTTACCCAAGTAGTTCCTTTTACTGTGATTATCAAGTTAAAATACACAATATTTATCTGCAATAAAGAGGATCCGTCCTGACCTAAGAGTATGTGATACATGGGACAGCCGACAGCTAGGTAGTCTTGATCTAGAAACATGACCAGGGTCCTATTAGGTCTTGATTTCTGAAGCCCGTTTGACTGAGCTTTAGAGCTTGGACACTACAGAATACATAATTAAATAAAATTAAAAGAGTTTATTCTGCTCTTCAACTTTGAATGACATAACCCGGTTTCACAGGCTCACGCACTGCGTTAAGGCACGTACTCCACCAGGAGGAGAGCACTAGTGGCTGAGGCCCCGGGTGTCATGCCAGGAGAGCTGGTTTCATTCTTCTGGGGCAGCGCGTGGCAGCTAAAATGCCGTCCTGGATTTAGGAAAGGAATCTCGATGGGAATCCGGCATTGTCAGTGGGGTCAGGGGCTGAGATGTCCTCTAGGGGCTTCTGAGCACCCTCTCTGAGGACAGAAGCCCTTGGGACATACCCTGGCCAAACGCATGCATTAATGGGAGCTCCCCATCTGTAAGACGATGGTTTAGAACCATCTGAAGCAGTGTCACATCGTGGGAAAATCAAAGACAGGAAATCAAGAGGCGTGAGTCCAAATTCTGCCCACCTGATGATGCAGCAGAACCACGTGTGAGTTTCAAATGCTCCCTCGGCTTCTGCAGCTTCAGGTCTGGACTAGAGGAAGGCACAGAAGCCTGTCGCTAGCCCACTTTCACTAGCCCACTTTCCTCTAACCTGTGCCACAGTTGGGTTCCTCCTGATCTCGAAAACGCACCACCATTTTGTAGGAGAATGCGAGCTGAAAAGATGACCCAGTCCTTGTTCTCCAAGACCAAGTTTAGAGTCACTGAATCCACCCCATCTGTGTTTCCCTTTCCCTCTGCTCTGTTGTAGCCCTTCGTGGGGCCACCCACGTTCCCTGCAAGCTGCCCAGGAGAGAGCTGGGGAATCAGAATGAGGAGCCATGGAAGGAAAGACAGCTGTGGCTTCAGTCCATGTCCTTTTATTACCCCTTCCACCTTTCCTTCCCACTCTCACCTTGCTTAGGAGCCTGCCCATGCAGACCTACATGGGCCATTGCAGAGCTCCTCCCCAGCAGGGGGAAGAGAACTTGGCTTCTCCCAGCCCCTGGACTGTGCCAACAATGGGCTTGACGGCCAGGCAGAGGGCAGCATCAGAGTGACACTAGAGGGCACACAGGAGAGCCAGCTGCCACCTCTTCCTGAAAGCATTTACCGCTTTGGACTTTTTAATTTTCATTGACATCCGAGAAAAGATAGTATTAGCATCATCTTACAGACAGGGACATGGAAGGGTCAAGAAGTGAAGTTAGTTGCTGGGGTTACAGCCTGACTTCGATCAGCTTGCTTGCTGAAGGAAGATAAATATTTGCCAAAGGTAAGTATTTGTCAATAAACCCATGTGTGGACCCAAAATGGAGCCACAGGCTGGCAGAAAGAAAGGTGGCTTCAGGGAGAAGATATTCTGGCACTGCCTTGTCTCTTTTTCTGGAGACCTCCATGCTCTTTGCCCATCTGCTCCCGACTCCCCTCGCACTGACTGGCCAGCCCTCTCCGAGTTCCCAGTCCTTACCCAGCCGGGACAGTGGGAGCGCTGTAATCATTCCCATTTCCCCAGCTGGGCAGAGCTCAGCAGTTAGGATACATCACTGGGCTATGAAAACAGGGACTTCCCACATTTGAAAGAAATTATTTCATAATGATCCAGTGTAAAAAAATACATATTGCATCATGAGTAGGTATACATGTGTATATTCACCTCAAGAGGTAAAGATATAAATTCATATGCACACTCCACACTAACATGGATGTAGGAACACATACAGGTTTGTTTTGTAGACAGATACAATATTTTTGACTATTTGAAATATTTGAAAATATTTCACAAAACAATACTATATTCAAAGTACTCTGACATTTTTCCATACCTTTCCAAACTGATTTCTTAATCCACTAAGGAGCTGCAACCCTCACTTTGGAAAACATGGACTAAATGTTAGCGGTTCAGGGCTCAGTCCTGAGGTCTCTTTGGTTCTCTCTCTCCTGCCCTCCCTTTTGAGGCTCTCATCCAGCTTCCTGATTTAACACCGCATATCCTGATGATTCTGGAATGTCCGCCTCCAGCCTGGACGTCCCCCCACACCTCCGTACTCACATAGCCAACAGCCCGTCTGACATCTGTACGTGGATGGCCAATGGCGTCACAACCCAAACTCCCATGTCCCCTCTTCTTGGAGCCCACCCTAACTCAGGAGATGTCTGCATGATTCCAGACAGCCGGGTAAAAGCCCTGGGAGTTATCCTTGCTGCCACTCCTTATCCAACCCACCGCTGGCAGATGTCCTTGCCTAGGTCTAGAGGCTCAGCACCCAAACCGCCACTCTGATTCATGCACTATTGTCTCTCTCTCCTGGATCACCGTGATTGCCTCCAAACTGATCCCTTGTTTTCACCTCAGCCTGAGTGATTCTTTAAAAATATGTCAGATCATGTCACTCCGCTGCTCAAAACCCTCCAAGAATCCCCATCTCACACAGCATGAAACCCAAATCCTCTGTGTGCCCTTCAGGGCCCTATGCGTCAGGTCCAGTGACTGATCTCGCCCTGCTGCCTGCCCCCTACTCCCTCTGCTCTCACTAATCCTCAGCCATGCCGGTCGCACCCCTACCTCCAGGCCTTTGCTTTCACGGTTCCCACTGCCTGGATGTCTCCTTCTCCAAGTATCCACAAGGCTCACTGCATTAGGATTCTCCAAAGGAATGATGCCAGTATAGTATAATATGTGTATGTATGGAAAGAGATTTATTATAAGGAATTGTTTCATATGATTATGAAAGCTGACGAGTCCCGAGATGTGCACTTGGCAAGCTGGAGGCCTGGGAGCGCTGATGGGGTGGTAGGCCTGCACGCTCAAGCCCCGGGAAGAGCCCGTGCTACAGTAAAAGCCTGAAGGCAGGAAACAAACTTCCCAGCCTGAAAGAAGTGAGGCAGGAGGACCTCCCTTTACTCTGAGAAGCATCAGCCTTTTGTTCTAGTCTGACCTTCAATTGAATGGACGAAGCCCATGCACATTCGGGAGGACAATCCTCTTCGCTCACATCTACCTATTTGAAAATTACACTCATCCAAAAACACCCTCAAAGACATACCCAGAACCATATTTGGCCAAATACCTGGGCAGCCATGGACCAGTCATGACACATAAAATTAAACCATCACACCCACTCCTTTACCTACTTTAAACCCACTCCTTTACCTCCTTTAAAGCCCCTCAAATGGGGCTTTATAAGAGACACTTTCTCTAGCCACTTAAGTATGATAATACTCCTACCCCCCTCGTGTTCCCTCAAATGCCCTTACCCCGTTTTCTCTTTCTCCAAAGTACTACTATCTGCCTTATGTATTTATTACTATTATTGTTTTTACATTTTGCTATCTACCCCAAACTGCAAACTCCACCAGGGCAGGGACCTTATTTGGCCTTTAGCCATCTTTCCAGGGTCTAGAACAACACCTGGCATGTAATAACTGCTTAGGTAATATTTACTGAATTAATGAATGAATCTCTAGCCAACTCATAAAGAAGCCAACCTTGGGCTAGGTGCTTGCCCTAGGCCAGCCAGTGGGCACACCTGTGAGGAACAGTGACCTTTCCTGAGCTGGGGGCGGGGGGCAGCAGGCAGAACTGAGTCTGCTGCACTCCCCCGGCCATGGCAAGCCCACGCGTGCTGAATTGCACATATGATCAACTATTCTCTTTCCTTGGTGTAGACCGTCAATAAATACTTTTGTCTTTATAAAGTCTCATGAAAAATAAAGTGAAAAGAGCCACGAAAAACCTGAAGATGCAGTGCATGTTTGGAGAAAGGGAAGATTGAATCTAGCCAGTAGAATAAAGAATCTTTGTAGAGAAAGGGTATCTTAGCTGAGCCCTGATAGGGAAGATTCAGGACGGAGGGTGGAGATTTGCAGAAAGGGCATGTCAGGCCGAGGAACAAGCACACATGCAGGCAAAGTGCTGGGAAAGTGTGTCTGTGTGCAGAACGCAGTGCGTCCTTTGGCTTCGCATCTTGTTAAGTATCAAGATCAGTCACTGCCCTGGGTGTCAGACCACAGGCAAATTCAGGAGAGATACAATTCAAGTCCCCAGATTTCACTCTCCCATGAGGTCGTTTGGTGGCCTGGCTTATCCCGATCAGTGCTCCTCCTTCCCCAAGGGTGGGCTCTGCATTAATGCAGGTAAAGGCTTAGAAATCCCCTGGCTGTCCTGTTCAGGACACCTTTGCTGTTCAACAGGTGAGACTGCAGTCATTCTAAGAAGCGATGGGAAACTGCACTGGAAAAATGCTTGTCTCTACTTCCTGAGTATTTAATTAGTTGATTCCCACATCTTCAATGGCGCAAGGACACCTGGATAATCCTCATTCCAACACTGGCTTTTTCTAAAGATCAGGAGTAGGAGGTGGGTCGAGAGGGTAAGGAT
>CM053613.1:48408887-48445609 GCA_028646535.1 Procyon lotor
GTATCACAAAAAGCAAAGCAATCCTCCTTTAGGATCAAAAGACCTCGGTTTTCTGTGGGCCCTATCATGGACCAATTCTGTGCCCTGAGCAGGTTCTTAAACCTTCCTGCATCTCAAGTTTCTAACTGGTAGAATGAGGATAGCACAGGGCTATAGGGAGAAAAAGCAAAAGCAGTAATCAAGCAGGGAGAGCACAGCTTCGTGGTCAGGATGGCTGGGGTTTGGTTTTCACTGGTTACCGGCTGCACGGTCTTGGGTAAATCACTTAGTGATACCAGTCAGGATTCGGTGGACACGTATCACATGCCAGGCATTATTGTAAACTTCTATTTGCATTATGCCAATGAGTCTTCCTAATCTGACAAGGAAGAGATATCATTTTCCCTACTTTGCATCTGACAGACTGCAGGCTTGGAGACCCTGCGGCGATGGCTCAGTGTCGAAGGGCAAGAACCTGGCAGAGTTGGGGAGCGACCCCGGGGTTTCTGATTCCAGAGCCCGCACTCTCTGCAGTGGACTAACATGACCCCACGTCCTCGTTTGGGCATTGCATATCCACAAGCAGAACCGCTTATATGTAAGTACTAAGTAGTACTGACCTCACATGTGGCTATTTTAAGGAGGCAATGAGATGCTATATATACACATGACTTATCACAGTATCTTGTATAATGTAATTCTGTAATAAATGTCAGCTTGTGTGTAGATACCCCCTTAACTATTTCTTTTTGGCATATGATAGGGGTAAAATATATATGTCATGTGCCTATGAATAAATGGCTTGTGACCTTTTAGATGCTATGCAAGTCACTGTCATGATGCCAATCTCTAACATTCCTTCTAGCTCTTAATTCAGACCTTCTGTGACTCATTTTCCCCAGACTGTATCGGCTCCAGTGAAACTTCCCAGACCACTTTACGCAGCGATGAGAAATAGTTCCAGACCTCTCTGACTTCTGTATTAATTAAATGTGAGAAAACATAGAGCTCCATGAAAAGACACCTCTGTGGTTTCTTGTTTAACTCTGAACTGCCACTATACCTTGCAGCTGCACCACTCAAAACAGCTGGCAATAGAACACTGTTCTATTCACTCTGCGCCATGAGTCACAGATGAGCTATCCAAATTGCATCTCATGTTCCAAAAAGGAAAGATGCACCTTGAGAGGCAAGGGAGGAGAAAGTTGAATCAAGGGACTTTAAGTAGTTGGTGCAAAGGTACAAACACCATGTCAGGCTTTACCCATTCACTCACCAATCATTTATTAAGCCCTTACTGTATGCTAGACATTGGAGAAGCAAAGTTGAGTGAGTCTTGCTTTCTTGCTCTGGAGGAGAAGAAAGGAAAAGATTTCTGATCTACTGATTGCTTGCTTTGGGCTGGCATTGGGCTAGGAGCTTTATATTTAATCCTTAAAATAATCCTCTTGAGATACATATTCTAATTCCTGTCTTAGAGATAAAGGGATTGAGTTTAGGTAATCCCACAGGTTTCCCCAAGGATCACACAGCTAGAAAGTGGAGGGACCAGGACTGTTGTTTCCACCACCATTTTACTATGCCTCTGCTTAGAGAAGCCCATGTCTGGTGGGAAATAGATCTAACTCATTACTGTCTGGAACTTTAAGGTTCTGGAAGTTTAGTCCCACAGTGAGTTGAGAGACCATCGTGAGAGTTTTCCAGCAATTATGGTGAGAGTCTCCAATGTCAACCTTAGAAAGGAAGAGGATGGATCAAGGTCTCTGCTACCCATGTTCTCTCAATCCCAGGGTGTCCATCTGTTCAATTCAGTGGCAAAAGGAAACTTTTCAGGCTGGCACAGGGGGCTGAACATTGGCAGCCTTGGCCTTCTTCATGCAGACAGAAGGAGTCTGGGCAGCCCTGGAGTGTTTGCTGTATTGCAGGGCAGGGTGTCTGCCATATTGCTAAATCATTGGTCTCACCACATCGGTCCTCCACTTGAAACCCATCAGTAACACTTCCTGGCACCGGAAAGAGACGCTATGATGTCCTTTACCACTTCACCACCTATCCCCTCCAACTCCAGCTATGGCATACCCTTCTTCCTCTTTTCAGAACTTTTGGCCTCCACTCCCAAAATCTTTTCACCACTTATAACTTAACTCAGATAAGTGCTTTTCCAGTAAATCTACCATATGATCCAGCAGTGCCACTTGTGGACATACAGCCAAGGAAATGAAAACAGGAGTTCAATGAGATATACACGTAATCCATGTTTGTCACAGCATTATTCACAACAGTCAAGATATGGAGCCAACCCAAAGGCCCATCAGTGGGTGAACAGAAAAAAAAAAACAAAACAAGATGTGGTATATATGCACAATAGAATATTACTCAGCCATGAGTAAGGAGGATCCTGTGCCAATTGTGACAACAGATGGAGCTTGAGTACATTATGCTAAGCAAGACAAGTCAGAGAAAGAGAAGTACTGCATGATATCACTTATATGTGGCATGTAAAAAAGTCAAATCTGTAAAAAACAAACAAAAAAAAAAAGAAAAAAAGCAGAGAGTAAAATGGGGGTTACCAGGGGACAAGGAATGGGAGGCTAAGATTGATGCTGTTTAAGTGTACAAATTTGTAATGGGCAGTAAATAAGCCACAGAGATCTAACGCGCACTATAATGAACATGGGCAACCACACTGTGCTACAATGATGCGATGTGATAAATACTATTTCAATGGCTATCTCACGGCAATGTATTAATTGCATCAAAGTAACATGCAGTGCATTTTAAATTAACCAAATGTAACAGGTCAAGTTTATCAAATTAAAGGAAAAAAGTCTAGCTTTCCATGGAACCTTCTCAGATATTCCCAGGTGGAATGAATCACTTCCTCCTCTGCTTTCTCATAGCACTTTGCTGATACTTGTGAAATAGCTCAAAGCACAGAGTGCCTCAGATTCTGTACCTACTTATGAATGCACATTCCTTCAGGAGACTTGGTCCTCTTGGACTCCTCCTGAGGCCCTGGCAGAGAGCCTTATTCATAGTGTGCTCAGTCAGGGTTTGTGGAGTTGACTAAGTAAGTGTAAAGTACACAGTTGGCTCTAGTGTCTATGCAGTCATCTGCCCATGTGTCTTCGGAATCATTCTCCAACCTTCCCTTGCTCTGCTCTGAACTACAGGGCCCTCTGGATTATAATACACTTTCCAGGTGCCTTTGCAAATCATAATTCCCAGTGTCATTTCTCAGGTTCTGAGATCATATAAAAGCATCAGGAAACTTAGATGTTGATTCTGCTCTGCCACTGAGCATCCTTGTGTAATGCATATCATTTCTTCAGGCCTTAGATGGTTCTTTAACACAATGATGGCACTGAATTAATGTTCTGAGTATCCATGCATGCACGCATCCATCCTTCTATCCACACACTCACAAAGAATGTATGAGCATTTCCTTTCTACCAGGCAATGGGGGTACAGAGGTGGATACAGTGTGGTTCCTACACTCAGTAAGCTCATACTGGAGCAACAGAAGTACTTGCAGGAGGAAAGTGATGTCAGCAGACAGGTGCTTTAGGAAAGGTGATGGACAGCCTGCTATGGGGGCCAATGGGAGTCAATTCCTGAGGGCAGAATAAGAACAATGGATAAAAGCCAGAGGAAGTCCAATTTCCCCTTGAGACAACAGGGTGGATTTTCCAGTACTTAGAGGAGCTTCACACCGGCATAACCAGGTAGTGATGTCCTATCAACAAACATAACCAAGAAGGAGCTACATGATGCCTAGCAGTTGGCAGGGAGTATTTCTCTGCTTTGAGAAGACAAACTAGATGCTTCCTAAGATGGATTTCTAATTCTAAGCTGCTATGATGCTAAAGTCAACACTTTTGTGATTCCAGTTAGGGGTTTTAAAGCCCTTTTTAAAAAGCAGCACATCTTTACCTTTAAACAAAACTAAATGGAATCTCAGTTTAAAAAACAAGGAAAACCAAAGCGACTCTGGCTAATGTGCAGGCCCCTATTCTCTGGACCTTCCTCCCAGTTCCCAAGAAAACAGGCAGAAAACCATAGCTCTGAAGCATCTAGGAGATATGGCTTTCTCGTGGCTGAGCACCTGCTGTGTAGGCTCCACATGAGGTCTCTTTCACCACTTCTAAGACCCTTTGTGCCCTTGGAAATTAGATGTTAAGGATCCAGCTCAAAGCTATGCAACTTGCAGCATATGGCCCTGGCTGCCAGCCTGGCTCTGACTCTGCTGTGTTCTGATGACGGGGCTTCTGCCAGCAGCTGACTCCCAGTCTCCACCTGGAGTCCCCTTCAAGGCACGATGCACTCCTCCCTGTCTCCTTCTCACCTCCTCCCCACCCCATCCTCCCCTTCTCCCCTGGCCCCAAGAACCTTCACAGTTGAGCAGCACCTCACAGTTCCTGAGCACACTCTTGGAGTCGGGGACAAAGCTCATGCTTGAGCTTCACCCCGACGCCGTGAGCCAGGCATTAATATCTATACCTAGGTCACTAGTGTGGAACTGGTGGCTCCTGGAGGGCACGTGACTTGCTCGTGGTCACTCCGCTGAGAAGCTGCTGACCTGAGATGATGCCCCAGCTCCGCTGGGCCCTGGAGCCCACGTCCACTCCATGCCCAGGGTAACTGGTCCCTCCTGGGGCTGGGCCTTGCTTTGCTCTTTCTGGTTGTCCTCTCGGATGCCAGAGCTCCTCACTGCTTAATGACAAACTTCCGGCCTGTTTTTCTGAATTCTGCTTTGTCCTTCATTTATATACTCTTAAGTTTATTCAGCCTTCACTATGGAGTGGGCGTGGTTTTAAACCTTTTACTTGTAGGGACTGATTTTATCCTCTCAGCAGCCCCATGGCAGGCATTCTTGTTATATCCATTTTACAGATGAGAAAACTGAGGCCCAGTGAGGTTGAATAACAGTCACACAACTATAAAATGGCAGAGCCCATACAAACCTGGGCATTTGGCTTCAGAGCCTGAATTCCTAATAATTCCTCTGTTTACAGGGTTTTGACTGGGGAGCTTATGTCCGCTTCACCAGCACCTGAGACGGTGAGACTCAAGGACACAGGAACCCAAAGGGACTTAGTGACTCCTCCTCTCCAGAGGGGTCAGAATGGTGACTACCATACCTAGCTACTTCAATATGGGACCATACTTTATCTAAGCTAATAAACAAATGAATGAGTGATGAAAGCTTTAGGTGTATGTGGGGAGTGGGGGGGAAGTAGGGGAACAAGGAGATTTCTACGTTCACTACTTGATGCAACAGCGCTCCCATTTCCACCTTGTGGCATCTATGTCTTGTTTTATTTCAGCGAATGGTTGAAGTTGTGGGTTGACAGATTTTAGCTCTGGTTCCAAATTTGGTCAATTTATTGTGGCTGCTTGGAACCATGAGTTGGGATAGATTCTGCCGTCACATTTGGTCTCAGCAGGAAAGAGAGCCATGATCCATTAAGAATGTCTGCCATGTGCAAGGGAGGTGAAGGTGATGCATGTGAGTTGTTTATCTGATAGCCACGAACTAATTTCTTATTCCTATTCTGGTTCTTTCCTGATTTATCTTTAATCAGACAGACATGTCCTCATTCCAAAATGCGACCTGAGCTTTGCCAGGATCTCCATTCGCTTCAAATCTGGTTGGTGATGATATGAACGTGATGTAGAATACGGGGAGACGGGAAGATGGGGAGAAGGATTTACACTAAAAATGTTCCTTTTTTGTCTTGGCATTCCTTCTAATTCCAACAGAGCATAGGTATTTTCATTAAAGCCTGCCAAATGAGTGGAGAGAATCTCTTTCTCTTCATTTCTTAGGGAAAAGCCTCCCTACAAGAGCCTCCCCAATGGTACTGTTCTGTATCCTATCTTGCTGAAAGTCATGGCAAAACAGCAGCTCCACTCTTTGGGACTCCGTTCCCTCTCAGTGCTCTTGGACCAGGTCCTGTCCAACTGTGGGATCTGCGGTGGTCTTCCTCAGGTCTTTCCAAAGTTGATTTTGCCTCGGCTCTCTGGTTCTAACTCATATGCCCCTCCCTGAGAAAGGCTCTCCTTCAGCACCCTCTCAAATATCTCCCTCAGTCATTCTCTATTGTATTATCCTATTTCATTTTTTCTAAATCTTGCTTCATTGGTTTGACTTGTTTTTCTTATCGATATGCTTACTTGTTAAGTGCCTGCCCCCTCATGTGGGTAATGTAAGCCCCATTGTTATTGTTTTTTTTTTTCTTTCTTGTATAAAACTATAACACCCACAACTCTAAAAGTAAAGCAGAAAGTCAAGATTGATGCTAGAAATGCCACATCTAGTCTTCTTTGAGGTAAATGACAGCTGCTATTTCCGTGTTTGTCATGGTTTTGACCACCCGGCACACAGGAGACAATTTAACCCTTATGGCAACCTGGATTCTCTGAAGTGTCTTATCATCTAAATGCATCTCTACCCTTGAAGATCTTTTCCCACACCCACATGCTCTACCTGCTGGCCTCTGGCCTATGGTTTCCATCAGATCTGACTGGAGGATATCAGCTACCTGGTCGTTTCCATTCTGAGAGCGAGCTGTAACTCACAACCTTCTGGGACCAACCCTGGGAGTCTCATGTAAGCAGGAAGAGCCCGTGTGTCCAATTTATTTCCTAGTGACCTTACTTATATACTCTTTGGCCATTTTCTTCCCAAATCTCCAGCGGCTCCCCAGTGCCCACAGCCCAAAGCCCAAGGTCTTTACGCTAAGGTGCTTCAAGTTTCTCAGATCTCTCTGCCTCTTATTCTCCTAAGTCAGGAGTAGACCTTGGTTTGTTCCCTGAACATGTCTTGCACACATTCTCCACTTCCTGGGTCCTTGCCCAGGAATCACTTGTGCACAGACTTCCTGGTCTCCCTTATCTTCAGAATGGAGGATTCCTTTGAGGAATCACGGAAACATGATTTTGAAATACATTGTTTGCTTGTTATCCTAAATAATGAGCCTGTGGATAAGTACTATCTCTAATTTGTTTTTGTATCCTTAGTACACTAGCAGAGTGTCTAGTCTGGATAACAAAAGAATGAATAGAATCACTTTATTTTTAGGAATAACAAACAAAAGCTCAAAGTATAATTGTCTTGCACAAATCCATACGGCAGTTTGCCGGGGGAATCAAGTCATGAACATCAGTCTGTTACATTTAGAGGTCCCACACTCAAATGGCAAAAGGGATTGGGAAGATGATGTAAGCAGGCAAGCATGTGGGCGAAAGATGATCTGAAGCTGGGAGACCTGTCTCTCAAAGGAAAGCCACTGAGCACCTTAGCTGACAGTCATGAAGAGAGCAGGTAGCTTTGGCTCTGCCAGACAGATACTCAGGTTCCATGGAAAGTTGAAAACTTTGATTTGTGCCTGATAGCTCGCACACTTTTTCATGTTGCCAACTAATTCTAATTAAAATGCCATGTGGTTCAGACACACCCCCTCTGTGAGCCAGAAGAGGCGTCCGCCTGCCAACTGGTGACCCATGTTTTTCGTCTCCGGAAGGCTGCCCCCGAGATGGTACCGTGGATCACGGGGCTCAGACTCGCAGAGGGAGAGACAAGTTCCAATTGACTTTGTGGTTAAATTATTTAAAGCCACTCATGTTGGCCTGATCTTGGGGCCATCAAGGGGAGTGCAATGAACACCCTTGGGTTTCACACGGAGGCTTTGAAGTTGTGTCAACTCTAAATGACAGTTTTCTTGGTCATTAAAACTGACCAAGAACCCCAGTGATGGTCTACAAATGGGCTCTGCTGTAGATAAATGCAAATCAATACAAATTATGAAAGGTGCCCTGTGATGGATGGGCTGGCTGTCAAGAAGGTAAAGTACTAAAGAATTGTTGCAAAGGAGAGCTCCAAATGCCTGGCTATTTGGAAACGGAAGGCGATTAGCTATGTAACATTTACATACATGGGGTGGGGGTGGTGTTCAGCCACAGAGAAAGTGATCAGCTCTGCCTTAATACAGGCACTGAGAGGCTGGCAATGGGAGTTTTGGCCACATTGACTCAAACATTCATTTGTTATGACAAAATGAGCCAGTATTGACCTGGAGGCCCCAAAGCAGGGTATTGGCATATTAATAACAGTCGGTTACATGCTCTGCCGGAGTGCAGGGTTGAAAGGATTACTGTCCTTTCAAATATAAAGGAAACAGTGTCATTTAGATTTGCAGTGACTGTTCCAAGGTTATCATGATGATGTGCAAGTTAGAGTTTGTGGCGTGAATGGGGGCAGCGTGGAGCAGCATGGGCTCACATCTTAATTCCACTCTCTCCTAGCCTGATGACCTTGGCCATGTTGCTGAACCCATTTTCAGTCTCAGATTATCATCGCTCAAATAGGGATTGAGAACATTTTCCTCTAGGATCGGTGGGGAGATGCCCTTGTGAGGTACTCTGCACAGTGCCTAGCACACACTGGATGCCATTCGCATGTTTATTTCACTTCCCTGCCTGACTTCCACAGTGGTACTTTGTCTGAGTCACTCTACTGACTTGGTTGGCTTTCTGTCTGAATTTTATAGTCTCTCTGACCCTACATTTTCCTCTTTTAGGCAATGGATTCTTTTGGAGCTGAGTCTTGCACTGATTCATCTTTGTGTCTTCCAAAGGGCCTGCCCATGGTAGGTACCCAGCCATAGTTTGTGGCACAGGGACTGTGGAAGTCTTGGTTCCCGGCCCCAGCCAGTATCTCCCGTCAGTCACTGCAGCATGCAAATGCTCTGTCACACCAGACCACATGCCTCAGGAGGAGCAGAGATGCCTGCTGGTCCTGGGGCACGCATGCTTCCCTAAACCATGCCTTGCTCCAGGTAGGGACTAATGGCTCTCGAGCACAGAAGGAGAAGCTCAGATTCCTATGACTGCAGGTGCCAGGTAGAACCCAGCAGGCTTCCTTGAACAGATGACTTCTAAGATGGGCCATGGAACATTAGGGAGACCTTTCTAGGCAGCAAAATGAGGAAAGGCATTTGGGGCAAAAAACGAACAGCCCATGCAGAGTTTTGGAGGCATGAAAATAGCAGGGTGAGAGGAGGAAGTCCCCTCGAGGTTGTTGAGCCCATACTATGTGCAGGACCTTGATAGCTGCTCTCACATTTCGTTCGCTCTCTTGTCTTGCCAGGCAAGAAAGAAGAAAAACAGTGACCAAGCTTCACAACTTGTTCAGACTACAGAGCTGAAAGTGGCAGGGCTGACTTTGGAATCTAGGTCTCTCTGATGCTAATGTCTTCCCTCTGGTGGTAAATGGTGAGGGGCAGAGCAGTGGGCTCAGAGACTGGAATTCACCATCCATTCCCCAACATACTGTCATCAACTTCAACCCAAAGGTGAACACTGTGTCTGCGTCTCTAAAACTGTATTCTCTTTCAGTTTGGAAAATTCCCTATACGTTTGAAAGATGATCCTCAAATCTCTAGAAAGAAGTGGGTTCAGGCTTGGCAGGAAGGAGAGGTATCTTCGTACATAGGATTTGTTTCATTTTGCAAGTTGTAATCAAATTGCTTGATCTCTTTTCATACTTGGATTCCAGACAGCTTGCTGAGGTCCACATTACCTGGTTTAGGGTAATTTTGCACAAAGTTTTTTTATTTTCTCAGGTGCATTTCACCCCCCACAGCCCAGGCATTATAATTGCCCCCGCAATGCCTGGAGAAATCGGGGAGGAAGTTTGCACAGGCAGTGCTATCAGGGAGCACCTGTTCGTGGTGGTCTGGGAGCTGATGTGGGAGGCCTCTTTCTCTCTGATGGAATCAACTGTTAATTCTGGGGGCCTCTGGGCTCTGATGGCAGGCTGGGCTTCCACACTATCTTTTTCCAGGTTAAGTGCAATGTTCAAACTGGATTAAACTGGATGGAGGCATTTCTTTCCATAAGGGCATATAAACAGATGGATACTCAGCAAACCCCAGAAAGCCAACAGAGGAGCGGCCCCATTTGGGAGCTCACACTTTGGGGTCAGACAAGCTGGCCTTAGAATCCTTCTCCTCTCAGTAGCTGTGTGGCAGTGGGTGAGCATTCTAACCACCGCACATCTCAGTCCCCTCAGCTAACACATAAGCAGTAAGAATGCCTTTCTCTCTTTCTTGAGAGAATTATACAAAACAGCATTTGTAAAGTGGCAAGTACCCTTCCTGGCATATACCTCCCTTCCTTCCAAATCACTGATTAGGGGGAAAAAAACCTAATAAGTGATATGTAATTAAAGTATTATTTTTCTACTAAAAGACATGTTTTACGAAGCAGATATCAAAAATCGCGTGACATTTTAAGATTAATAAAGGAACCCTCAGTGAAATTTTAAGCATGCAGGAGTTGTCTGGAGCTAAGCCTCCCGATCTCTAGAGGTCAACTGTCAGTCTCTGTTGTAGCAGAGATCTGGTGAAAAGACACAAGTGCGGTGCTGGTCCCATCTCCCAACCATTGGTGGAAGACTCTAACTGCTGGTCTTTGATCCTATTTATTTACCTAGTTGTCCTTTTCCTGGATGGAATGTCAAAATTGTTGCAGGGAGTAGTTCTACAATGACTTTATTGGGTCACAGAATTCTGGGGAGGTTAAAGGGAGCTTTTACTATACCAGGTGCATCTCCATACCATCCTGGGCCCAGGACAGTTTTGGAAGTAGGTTTGCTGCTTGGCAGGAGACCCAGAGACATTTCCACAGGCAGGTGACGGTTCAGGTGCCGGGTCGCTCTTGAGTAGAACTTCTCTAGGGACTAAAAGTAGGACTAGAGACAACAGGCTTTGCAATGTTCTTCATAAAAGTGCTAGACTTCTTATGGGATTTAGAGTGGGATTTTGAGCCAGTTTCATACTGATGTTAAGGGGCAGGGGACCAACTGGTAACCTCTGGGTTACCTACCAACAGGTAACCTCTGGGCTCCACAAGTGTTTAATAAAATGGTTAAATGTGAAGGTTCAGGACCTTTGTCGAGTTCATATTTTGGATCTGGAAACTTTGGGAAATTACACAACCACTGTGGACCTTGGTTTCCTTCTCTGTGAGGTGGGGTTAATATTAGTAGTTACTTAAGCGTGTAAAGAAGCATGTAACGCTTTTAGCATGTACCTTGGTCTTTGATAAATGCTTAACAAAAGGTAATTTATATTTCCCATATTACTACTACCATGACCAAACTTCACAATAATATATTATTGATCATAATCTTCCACATCCGTAACACACCATCTACACCTTTTATGATTCGTGCTGCTTTCTCCCTTGAATTAACAGCATCTGTGTTTGCGTCATATCTCCTCTAAGTCACTTCGAGCTCAGTGATCTCAACCAATTTAGCACTGTGCCCTTCCAGCATTCAGCCCAGGGCTACATCTTCATTCCCCAGATGCCCAGATAAACCCATTTTTGCTACCTGTTTCTCCCACACCCGGACACAAAACACTTGGCAGTGATGGTTTCTCTCCGTGGTCACCGGGGGTTCCCTAGCTCAGCTGGAGCCTCTAGCCCTGAGATCTGATGCACAGATGCTACTGATTACATTGTAGTCATTTCTATTTAGGCAAAATATATTGTGACATGTGAGTGAGAAATGGACTAGCTCCATGTTCTCATGGGGCTGGTGGGCTTATTTGTGTCTGGGCCATTGAGCCCTGACAGCTGGATACTTTATAAAGATCAGAACCACACCCAGATCACCCATGAATGGACAGGGTGCTACAGCCATCATCTTTTTTTTTTCCTTTACAGCAGCTTGAGCTATGAGACATGCACCTGATCTAAGCTTGGGCTGTTGCATCAGAGTCCTTGCTGGGGACCACTGCCTGGACATCTTCCTGCCCCCTTCTCTACTGTAAGACTGAGCAGTAAGTGTCTCAAGGGGTGAAAAGCAAGACCTGGACTCTCTTTTCTGGTCAGGGATCCTTGTCTTCATCTTGGAGTCTGGGGAGGACAGGAAGCGTTTTAATCCTGTGTTCTCCGTGCAAAGCCCTTCACGTGGAGGAAAAAGCCTGCATCTCAATCCCTCTTTGGAACTTGAAAGTCAGTCTCTGATGGCACAGAGGCAGGCTGGCATCAGCACACAGGGATGCATCTGATGGCTTGTGGTAGTGTGGAAAGGGCATGGGTTTTAGAATCAGGCAGATCGAGATGTGCGTTCCTGCTCTGCGACAGACCAATTCAGGCAAGTTACTTCATTGGGCTTGAATGTCCTTATTTGCAAAATGGGGAAGATACCATCCACCTCTCAGGGCTGAGAGAATTTAATGAAATGACTTATTAAAAGGACCTGGCAGTGTGTGCTTGGCACACAGTGAGCGCTAAACAAGAGTTATTCCCTTCTGTTGAAAGGCTACACTAGTGCTGAGGCCGGACTGGGCGTCAGAGTAACTGGATCCTGACACGGGCTCAGCCATCAGCTCCTGGTACAGCCAGAGATGTGGTAATCCACCTTTCCAGGTGTCTGCTCTCTCATTTTTAAAAGAGATATTCATTAGGGAATCTGTTCTAGTGCGTCTCTAAGGTCCACTCCAGTTTTAGCATTCTAGATTTAACACAGATCTTTAAGAACAAGCTGGCGGTCTGCTAAGAGGTCTTAGGATTCTTCTCTCCCCTCCCCAACTGATTGCTTCTCCCTCTGGTACATCAACCAGATTTC
Organism: Procyon lotor; assembly: GCA_028646535.1. Lineage (NCBI taxonomy): Eukaryota > Metazoa > Chordata > Mammalia > Carnivora > Procyonidae > Procyon > Procyon lotor. The sequence continues at coordinate 48,421,510 of CM053613.1, forward strand.
AGGTGTCCAAGTTGGTTACCCCTCATTGCATATCATTAACAAATCCACATCAACTCAGAAATCTGCTGCCTCGTATCTCTAAGGCTCAAGGAATATTTCAAAATTATGAAACTGGGTCTCCTGTCCCATGCAGAATCAAATTTTGATTATATCCCATTTCTGGCACAGATGCTTCTACAACTCTCTAGTTAGCACGGTCTCACCCCCTGGAATCAGAGATGTGGAGCACCATTTTGCTTTGCACATTCTATTTGTACACTGTGTATACCAACAAGTAGGATGTTACAACAAGAAGGCAGAATTTGTTTGCTGAAGCTGATCAGAATGTCCACTTGGATTATATGCGAGTCACCACCTCCTCAAACTTCCCTGTGTTCACCAGGAAACAGGGACATCAATACCTTTTGGATCCATCCCTTAAGGCCACTCTTAAGATCGTAGTAACACAATATATGTAAATTGGGCTTCTGGAACTCTTTTTGTAGATGTGAATTCTCTTTGCTCGTCTGAGGCTCAGTTTCCTCATCTGGAAGTGGGGTTGACTAGGTCATCCTCAGGGAAGGCATCTAAGGTAGTGGCTGGCACAGAGCAGACACTTGGAAAGGTGGCTTTTAATTATCAGCACTGATTCTCACGATAACCCCTCGAAATTGAAATAATATCACAATTCCATTTTACATTTGAGAAGAGGGCTTTGTAAAGATGATTATAATAGTACTTATCACAATTGTAATTTTTTGATGTTTGGGGACCAACCAGAGCTAGACCATACACACTCTCTATTGCTGTCCTTCAATAACAGCATTCGGGAACTTCAGGTGTCAAGCATGCTTGTCAGCAATCGGTGACTCATTGAGACGAGCAGTACGTCAGCAAGAGTCCACTTAGAAGGGGTGCCGTTGGGATGCACCACGGAGGGTACCCCGTCAGGTGTGCGTGCTGCCCTCGGGGACTCCTGGCTCTTCTGGAGGCCAGTCCCCATCACTGTGGCTTTTCCTGCTTCCTCCGTAAAGAGTAGTATGTGACAAGCCTGCTGGGGCAGGAAATAGTTTTGCGCTAATGAGTTTGTGCTTCACTGATGCTTTCCCATTAAAATCATGTTAACTGTGCCCCCCTGTTAATCATCCCAAAATCAGTTTATTAATTAACTCATTTTGGGAAATTGCAATTTAGTCAGAGCTCTCCAGCTCATTAGCATGTTACCAGGACAGAGAAAATAGATGTCACTGAAATCCTTTCTTACATGTTCAGCTCATCAGGGCATAGAGTCTTCTTCGGTCCCTTTGGTTTGTTCATTCATTAATTCACTTGATAAAGAATTATCGAAAGCATCCAAGGTGTCTGACTCTACACGTGGTTTGGGGATAAAAGCTGGAAGGCACAGTGTCTGCCTCAAGAACATCAGAAGGTTGGGGCGCAAGGCTTCAGTGGGAATGGGGGACAAGGGGTCCTAAAGCACTCTTTAGACTATTCTTAAACCAAGCCTTGACTCAGGAGCAGGCATCGCCTTTCCAAGTCACTTCAGGTTAACCCACAGCTGGCTAACTGCATTTCTGTAGGGAGCTCCAAGATTATCCAGCCCAATCACCATTTCATAATAATGGTAATATTATCAATAAGAGCTAACATCAACTGAATGATTATGGTGTGCCAGGAATTGTCCTAAAAAACTCTTTACACTCAATAAGTCAATTAATATCAATGAGTTAATAACTCATGTATTCAATAATTATAATTGAGTTAGAAACTCATTTAATCTCTGCCACAATTCTCCAAGGTAGGTACTAACAGTACCCTCACTTACAGATGGGGAAACAGAGGCAGGCTGCACGGATCTGAACATGGATGCTCTGGCTCCAGGATAAGAAAAGGAATGAAAAGCAGGAAAGGAAGTGCTCTGTCCAAGTCTCACAGTGAATACTGAGAACAGAACTCGTGCCTCGCAATGACCAAATCTGCCAACTTCTCATGGTGCCTGCTATCTGCTGCCAGAAATTCCTACCTCTGGATCAGGCCACTCCCCTGGTGGCCTCGTGGGGGCTAGGGTCCAGGAATCACTCTGACTCTATATCCCTAGCATTTGGCACATAATATGCACACAATTGATATTTATGGACTGGCTCTATGAACATGCAAATACTTGGGATTTAGCCCTTGGGTAATGCAAAAGGTCTCATCCTAGAAAGACTACAACTTTCCAGCTGTGTGGCTTGATGAATCCTTTCTACACCTTAGTTTTCTCATCTGCAAAATAAATCTCAAATAACTCCCAGTGGACATCATGAGGTTAAATGAAACGGAATTGGAAGTGTCCCCTGACGAGTAACTCACTATGTCAATGTCAGCAGGAGTCACCTCCTTATTAACTTTACCATTTCTGAGTGTTAAGAGGGTCCTCACCGAGTGGCCTGAGGGCAGCTGGGGCCCAGGTTTCCTGAAAGGGGATGTTGGCTTTCCTTTGCTCATCAGGCATTCAAAGGGCAACACAGGAATGAGTGACTTTGCCTGTTGATTCTGCAGTTTCCCTGGATGCCTTCGCTCACCCAAGATCCAGCCACCAGCTGGCTGCCTATAGCCCATTAGGGCACACGGGCCAGAAAGGAAGCATGCCAAGCCCTCTGCACTTCGCTCTTCAGAACCTTCTGGCTTGAACCCTTTCTGCATGAAGAGAAGGGATGCTGCCAGGAAGCCGGGCAAACTGTGGGTCCTGGGGAGGAAGTAGGTCACTCACATGGCCCTACAGTCCTTCAAACCCTTCTGCTTCCTCCTCAGTCACCCTGGGGCCCTGGAGGTATCTCTCTCCATCTCAGTTTCCCTTCCCATGTGCCTGTGTTGGACTTTTTTGCAATCATCGAAAGAATCAGTGAGCATAGGTGAAATATATGGTGTCTGGAGAGTGTTGAGATTAGAAGCAGAGGTTTGGGAAACAGACTAGCTGGGTTCACAAATCAGTCACTTACAAGTTACAGGGCCTTGGGCAAGTTATGCAGCCTCTCTGTGAGCTAGTTTTTGCAACTTAAAAGAAGTCCCTATTAATGATGCTGGGAAGACTGCAAGAGTGAATTCATGTAAGGAACTTCAGAATAATGCCTGGCACTAAGGAGGAATGCTATACTGTACAAAACGCGAGCTACTACCGTTATCATTCTGGGTTACTTGATCCCACTGTGGTTGGCCAGGTTGCCTGAAACCTGCCACCACTGAACAGAAACCAAGGATCCTTCCTGGTAAGGCAGCTGTAGGGTAGACTGAGCTTTCTCACACTATACGGCCAGCCCATGGGGCTGGGCTCCACACCTTGTCTTTGCTGAGACTTCCAGTCTCTGAGCACACAAGTGCTTGTGAGTGGTTATGAGCTTGAGGAGAAGCTAGGCCTTCATGGTGGGTGAGAAAGGAAAGCTTGGATATAGTCTGGAGAGTAAAACTAAGATGTAAAAAGTACTTTTAGGGCTAAGAGGCAGGATCTGTGTAAATATAAATACGTATTAAGTAAATAAAAGGGGGTTGTCCTATTTTATTTAAAGATTTGCTAACAGAGCCTGGGGATACTTCTTGAGGAAGGTAGGCAGAGACCCAGCCTTTGTTGCCAACAGATTGTCTGAAGAGAAAGGGGTGGGGGTGTCCAAGGTAGGCACAGAAGCTCAGGTGTCTTGGATTCTCTGGCAGTGGTCTCTGAAGTTTGTCTTGTGAGCATGAGTGTTTCCACAAGCAATGCTCTACACAGAAGACCAATGTGTAAAACAGTAAAGAGAAGGGAGCCGGAGACAGAGGTCATGATGTTCCATTCTTCCTGTCTCCAAAACAACAATGACAACAACACCTCTGCAGGGTGACTGGACATGAGCTCCATCACTAGGGGAGACTCTGGAGTCCATCCTTCTGAGGAAGCCTGCACAGCAAGATGCCTCATGGCACCTACGCTTGAAAAGCCACCAGGTCGTAGAAGGTACTGGATGGAGGATCATCAGCTTCCTATGAGATCTTCCTCAGGCATTTCAGGAGAACTCAAGCCCATTTAGCAGGACTCCTCTAAGCTTTGTAAAGGAGTCTTAGAGTCATTACCAGAAAGGAGAGCTGTTTTGTCTACTTTCTAGAACTAGTGAGTATAAGGAGGATCCAGTCCAGTGACAAAATTTTCAAAGAGCTGAGAGGAGCCCGAGACATTTGTTTACTCCAAACCTCCTCACTCTACTTTTGAGGAAAGTGAGGCCCAGAGAGGAGAGGTAGCTCTGAGTGCTTGTTACTAACCCAGCCCTGCTCGGGCCCAGAACTAAGTTAGCCGATGATGACATGATGACAACAGCCGCATTTTACTGAGAAGCTGGCATTTCCTGATACCGACTGCAAGACCCCTTAGCAACCTGACTTTCTATCATCATCACATGTACTCTGTGAGGTAGCATAGTGAAGACATTGCTATGTTTCATCAGACCATTGCTCTTCCCGGACACAAGGAAGGCATTTTCTGTTCCAACTTGTAGTAACTTTGGGGTCCACTAAGTTCTGGCCAAGTGTTAATGGGTCAGCATCATACCTCTTCTAGTCTCGGCTCTAAGACCCCTGTTAAGCCCTCCAATTTGTTCCTTTCCTGCCACAGCAACCCCAGAGGTCATCTGTTCTAGATGGGTAGCCACAAGCTAGAGGAAGGCTACCATACCCACCACAGACTTAGCGAAGCAAGTAATATGTTGTGTTATAAGCCACTGAGGATTGGGGGGTGGGGGCTATTTGTTCCTGTAGCAAAGCCTTGACCTGTGCTGGCCAGTGCAAACATGTTCTGTTATGATCCCATTTTACAGGTTATGAAATAAGGCCCAAGGGGGTAGAACAGCAACTAAATGAGCAGAGCCAGGATTCAGACCTGGGTTGGCCCACGCTGTCATGTGGCTATGGGATAGCTGGGCAGACCTGGACGGAGTGGTGGGATCGGAAAACAGCAAAGAACAAAGAGATATGTGTGTTTCATATAATGTGGACAGTTTTCCTTAGCTTTCTGAGTACTCTTTGCTGGCTATGAAACACAAGCCCAAACATTTCCCATTATTTTTGGGTTTCTTTTGGACCGAGAAGTTTGGTGAGGTGATGGTGAGGAGTGATGGTGAGGAGAACAGCATTGCCCTGGGAACCACGAGATCTGGGTCCCACTGCCTACCATTCATTTGTGGGTCTTTGGGGCTCAATGGACCTCCTTCCCCTCTATCTGTAGGAACAGCGAAGGACTGGACCAGATAACCTGACTTACCATGCAGGGCTCTCATGAGGGTCAAATAAGAGGTTATGAAGTGCAAAAGTGTGTAAACACTACTAAGCATGAAAGAGGAAGGACCATGGTGAGATCTTTAGGAGTGGCAGAACTTTGGATCTGGCACATTGTTACCAGGGATAAAAGATTCGTTCTGGATCATGTTAGATGAAGATATAGAGGTGGTTACTAAGGAGTTGGCGGGCAACACCATGGGTGAGGAGCAGGTTGCATGGATTCGAAGCCACACATGAACAGACTGTGGCTTAGGCTTATCTTAACTCAAGAGAAATGGTGAACCCATTGACTCTTTCCTTCTCTCCCTACCCTGTTCCTTCCTCTGATTAAATAGTGTCTTTTAGGCTGCCACCCCTTGCCACATAGCTCCCTCCCACACCCCCTCAGCCTACTGTTTTCTTCCTAAAACTCAGTGGCTTCTCCCGGACGACACTGCAGACTGTCTGTTGTCCTACTGAACGGGATGCTTCATGGGAGCAGGCTAGCCAACTTGTCTGATCTCTTCACTGCAGCAACCTCACTTCAGCAAGAGTGGGGGGCACAGAGTAAATGTGTGTCGAATAAGTGAAAGAAACCGTTGATGCATCTTGCAAATGGTTATTTTCTTGTTACTGGTTACTCCTCTTGTGAAATTCATCCAGAGGGAGAGAGAATTCCTGGGAGGGCAGAACTGGAACTTGCGGGATCAGGGATGCCAACCACTTTGCTTCTCGGAGAGCAACTAGGCACACCCAAGAGATGGAGAACTTAGAGAAGAGGGGGAACCCCAATAGTCACAGCTTGGACTTGAGAGTCAGAGGTCCTGCTGAAACTGGAAGCAGGTTGCCATGCCTGCGCTCCTAAACTCAGGAACATTCTGTGCTATGTATTAAGAAGACCAAACTCAAGAAGAGATTGTACAGTTTGGTCCACTGCCTTCACTGAAGTTCTGGTGCCCCCGAGACGTGGTCTCCATAGGCAGGGACCATGACTGAGTCATATTCTGTGGACTTAGCAGCCAACGAAGAACCCCCCTTGATGGTCAGTCGGTGTTGGAGGAGTGCAGGGAGCTGAAAATTTTCTTTATTTCTGGGTCTCCCTGTTTGGAATCCCAAATTTTCACCCTCTATTTCTCATCTTACATCCCATTTCCACTTACCATATACAATCCTCTTGAACTTTCCCCCCTCTTCCCATTTCTCCCAGTCCTGCTAAAAATTCACACCTCATACTCATTTCCTCTGTGAAAACCCCTGTTCCTACTTAGAACAAATGTCTGTCTTCCCTTTTTTTTTTTTTTTTGAGACCAGGAACTCTACATCATTCATCCCTTTATCCTCAATGCCTCACACAGGGTCTGGCACCAAATATGCTGCTACTGAAGATGATGATGATGAAAACAGTTATTTTTATGGCATACTCATTCAGTGTCAGATATTATGTAAAATATTTCACAGGATTCATTTCTTTTTTTTAATTTTTTTTTTTTTTTACATAGGGAGAGAGATCACAAGTGGGCAGAGAGGGAGACAGAGAGAGTGGGGGAAGCAAGCTCCCCGCTGAGCAGAGAGCCCGATGTGGGGCTTGATCTCAGGATCCTGAGATCATGACCTGAGTGGAAGGCAGAGACTTAACCCACTGAGCCACCCAAGCACCCTTACGGGATTCATTTCGATGGCACCCTGTAGTTGGTGGAATTACCATTCACATTTTACAGATGGTCAAATGTTAATCAACTAGAAGGCTCAGAACTCAAAAGTCATAATAATGACCCAGATAAAAGTTGATTGACTAGAAAGGATGTAGCAGTTTGAGCTCCTTTTTCTGCCCTCTGTGTGCATGTGTGTGTTTTCTTTCTTTTTTTCCTGAGCAACTTTCTGGAACCTACAGACACACGAGTGCATGAAAATGAGCCGAGTGCAAATAAGGCACCAGGATACCCAGCATGCCTTTGGGGATGATGAAATGAAGGCTTTCTATGAGGCTACTCTCTCCCTTTCTTGGAAATTTCATGACTCAGCAGTATCTCTTCCTCCCTTAGACACAGGTGGCACATGGACTCTCCATCCCAGCCCCCAGCAGCAATTATGGAAACCCACTTGAGTTGCAAATTAATATGCAATTATGATTTTGGCAAGTGCTCCAAGGAAACCCAAAAGGGCTTAATTGAGTGGCACTTTCCCATGTTCCCATCCCCGGACAAATGGGACAAAACCCTTCAGACATGCTCTGGCTCCAGAAAGCACAGGGGAGGGTGTTGTGACCTTCGGGGGAGAAGGGTGCTGACATCTGATATTTAGAGATAGGAATTCAATGCAAGTATTTGCTATTTGGGTTTGCAAAGCTTCAGGGGGGAACTCACACCACGAGGGGATTCACAGTATAGAAGAAGAAATAGAAAAAAAAAAAGTGAAATAAACTGGCACGATAATTAAAATGTCATAAGTCTTCCCAAGTAGGATTCTTTGGAACCCAGTCAAAGGCTGGGGATTTAGGCTGTGTGGGAAAAAGTAGAGAAACTCGGACCCCAGAGTTGGGGCCCCATAGTTTAAACTTGGGCTGTGCAGCATAAAGGGCAGAGTCAAGATCCAAGGGTAGAGAATTTAGGGAGATAGCTTCAGGCTGAACTCAAGCAAGCAATATTCTGAATCTCCTACCTCCCACCATATACGACAATAATGTCCATGTAAATTAAAGATTTAAATGAACAAAAGAAAGAATATTTCTATAACCTTGGGTGTTAGGGAAACCTTCCTAAGCAAGACAGGAAATTTAGAAGCCTGAAAGGAAAAGATAAATATATTTGGATACATAAGGATTTAAAATGTGCGCATGCCAGGGTACCATAAACAAAGGCCAAAATCCCCAACAAAGTGAAACAAATGATACTTTGGAAAAATATTTGCCATGCATATGAAATAAGGTTACAGGGACCTAAATTAATGTGCCTCTACATAAAGGGCTTTCACAAATTGATAGACAAAAGTAACTTAATTTAAAAAAAATGGGCCACAGATTTTGATTGGCCAATTCACAGAAGAGAAAATCAAATCAGCAAATGAGCATGTGGAAGACCCCCTCCACCCCCCACCCCCCGCCCCGCACCAGTAGCCAGGGCCAGAGAAATGGAAGCACCAGTGTACTACCACTTTTCCCCATCTGGACTGACAAACACTGCAGACAGCAACACTATCTACTTAGACACGGCGACAGGAGGTCTCACGACGCTGCTGCTATTATGCTTTAGGGACTGTTTGGAAAGTTACCCGACAATAGCTTTTGAAATTAGTATTAAACATACCATTTGACCTCAGATTTGGAAATCCATCCTATACTTAAAAAGACTGATATGTACAGTTATAGTGAAATTTTTTGCAGCAAACAATTCAAAACATCAATAAAAGAAACTTAGAAACAATGCGAATACCCATTAATGTGGGAATAGTGAATAAATAGAGCTACATTTATATTGCAGAATATTGTACAGTTATTATGTTATAGGAGTTTTATATATCTTATAAATTTTGACCTGGGGCACTCTTACAAGTTATTGCTAAATGAGAAAAGCAAGTGTAATGTATATATTATAATTTTGAGGGTAAAAAAATAATAACAATGCTGTTTGGGCATATTTTCTTTCTTCATTCTTTTTTTCCTTCCTTCCTTCCTTCCTTCCTTCCTTCCTTCCTTCCCTCCCTCCCTCCCTCCTTCCTTCTTCCTTCCTTCGTTTACTTCCTTCCTTCCCTCCTTTTCTTCCTTCCTTCCCTCCTTTTCTTCCTTCCTTCCTTTTGAGCATGTGTGCAAGGAGGCTAGGGGAAAGAGCAGAGGGAAAGGGAGAGAGAGAATCCCAAGCAGGGTCCATGACCAGCATGCAGCCCAGCACAGGGTTCGATCTCACCACCCCGAGATCATGACCTGAGCCAAAATCAAGAGTCAGATGCTTAAACCAACTGAGCCACCCAGGCACCCTAGCACATATGTATATTTTTATGGCCACGGAGAAGAGTGTGGAAAAGGGAGTGGAGTGGTGGATACATAGATGTTTTACTTATTCATCTTTAGTTAGGATGCACATAAATTGCTTTTGTAATTAAAAAACCTCAAGAATGGGAATGCAAAAAGAGAAGCACTAAGAACAAATGGATACCTTATAAGGATTACCAAATAGACCCAGGAGCTGGGAGGGAGAGTGCTAGAAGAAGCTATCTGGATGTAGTCCATGTCTACATTCCTGCTTTAGGTAGGGGTTTTAGTTCACAACGTTTGGATTTCCCTGAGCTCCAGGAACCTTTGGTCAGGGTCGAGGAAAACCAGGAGAGACTCTCCCGGTGCCAGTGGCCCAGGCAGAGACCTGCGGGGAAGCAGGAAGGCGAGGCTACAGACTTCGGTCTTTGATGAGCAGGTGGAGGCTGGTGGCCTTTAAGAAAGAAGCTTCAGAAGGTCTGTAGCCACAGAAACTTGATAGCAGGGAAGTAGGAGTGAGGAGGTGAGAGGAAGTATCCTCCAGTGTGCCAGTGAGCTCTGCGGAAAGGGAGGTGAGAGACGGTACAAGACAGACACAAGGTTTAGGCTTGGATGGACGTGAGCATGCTCCAGGAAAGGGAACCAATTTAAGCAGATCAGTGAGGGCTACTGAGAGGTTGGGAGGGGGTGACTGTGCACAGGGCAGGGATGTCTGCCTCTGGCTTGGGGGCGGGGCCGTGCTCTCTAAAACAGAAGGGCAGGACAAGGTCAAAACGAAAGATTTGGTTTTGAGCGGTTATAGTCATTGGAGACAGGCAGATCCTGCTTTGGAATCCAGGTTACTAGCCCTGTGGTCTTACCTGTCCAAACCTTAGTTACACTTATTAAATGAAGATACTTAATGCCAGGGCACCTGGGTGGCTCAGTCGGTTGAGCTTCTGCCTTTGGCTCAGGTCATGACCCCAGGGTCCTGGCATCGAGTCCCATGTTGGGCTCCCTGCTCAGCAGGGAGCCTGCTTCCCCCTCTGCCTGCCACTGCCCCTGCTTATGCTCACTTTCTCTCTCTCTCTGACAAATAAATAAATAAAACTAATGCCTACCTCTCTGGCTTGCTGTATTAGAAAAAAATACACAGAGTGACAGGCCAATGGTTGACATGAACTTAAGGGGGCAGCAGGGCACGGAGGGGAGGGTTGCCGTGCGGAATCAGACAGACCAGGTTGGAATCTAGGCTTGGACCTAGCTGGTGACCGTGAGGGATCTCAGGGGAGCCTGGTCTCTCATCTGTGATTAGGGCTACAAATGTTAGGTTGTTGTGACATGCAGAGATTAACGTTTGGCAAGTACCGTGCCTGGAACAAAGAAGGTGTTTACTGTTTGGAAGCTGTTATTGTTCATTTTTCTCATCATCCTTTTCATAGGGGTGAGGTCATGGGATGACAGTTTTTGTAACACATTAGGAACAGCCTGAGAAATTCATGACTCCTTCTCCAGTGGCAGAGAAAACCTGCTCTGTTAACAAGGTACGCCCTAGCTGCTCCTGGCTTTCTGGAACTGGGAGTGGGGAAGGAAGACACAGGTGGGAGGGGAGGGGAGTGCAGCGGAGGAGGGTAAGGCTGGTGGCTCCCTTTTGATCACCCAACCCCCACCCTTTCCTGTGCATATCTGCGGTATTATATGGGACAAGGAGGAGAGAGGGATCCAGTTTGATCACTTGCTTGCTGGATGATAATGAGCGAGGGGTTTTATGAGTTTCAGATTCCTATCTGTGAGATGCCTAATAATTCCCACGTCAAGATTAAATAGGCAGGATTTGTTACCAACCTGGGCGTGGACTAGATGTTCAGTAAATAAAAAGTTTGTTTCCCTTGGCTGTTAATGAGGGTCCCTATCTCATTCATCTCTGATTCTTTACAGCCTACTGAGCGGCCTGGCCCAACGAAGGTACTCACATAACAATGCATAAGCAAACGAATAAATGAATGAACGCGTCAACTTGGGAACACTCATGAAGACAATGTCCAAATGAAAGATCCCTGCAGATATCGGTCCACAGCATGTAATAGTGCTGTGTGGTTCTGGTCTCAGGAAGTACGGTACCTAAGAGACTTTCCTTTTTGTTATCAGAGACTGGGAAAAATGATAAATCATTTTATGGCCGGCAGTCATTAGACAAGAGGGTCATTGCAGTGTCTCTCCTTCAGCTCTCTGGGAATGTTTATGGAGCTCCAAGGGCAGCCATTTCCTACTGGCCCTGTATTCCCGGGCGCTGGGGGCTCAGACCACTGCGGGGTTGGCCCCCACCGCCTACCTCAGCAGATCCCAGGCCTGGTGGATGACGTGAACAGGGTCCTGGGAACCCACATAAATAAGGAGGACTCAGTAGCTGTGTGAGCTTTGCCAGCTCCTCTCCTCTTTCTGGTTCTCAGTTCTCTGAACAACTGGGAAGTTTATGTTAAATGACCTTTAAGACTCTTTACACTTTGAAATCTCATGTCTGTATCAATCTTTTAGAAGCAAGTATTTAGCTTGATTTTAAGTTCAGAAATACCTGTGAGAGAGTGCTTGTGTCACCCTTCTGTAGCCCTCGGATGCTTATGGATGCTGCAGTTACTTTAATAGGCTGCGCTGGTGATTAAGACTGCACACCCCAGAGTAAATTCTAAAAGGAACCACAGCGGTCTGCCAGTCCTGAGCTCCCGCTCCCGCGTCCTGCTTGTGCCTCGTGCCAAGTTTCGCTCAGAGAAGGGTTTTGCTTGGCTGTTGTCATTCTTAAATGTTTTAAAGTCACTTGGCATCTTACTGTACATCCTGATTTACTGATTCTTATTGCCAATTGGCTCCTCAAGGCACTTGAGTTTGTGCCTCTTAGAGTCAAGCCTTTTCATTTTATACACGAGTCATCCACTCAGAAGGAGGGAAGGTGACTTGTCCAAGGCTGCTCAGCTGGGACTTGAGAAAGCAATTCTGACTCTCAACCCTGAGCGTTCTCCTCCAGAGCAATCTAGAAATAGCGCTCAAGTAGGTGAGCTGTAGGGATGGGCAGGCCTTTGGCTTAAAGCTACCCTGGGGGCTGACGGTGGTTTTCCTTGCGGTATATTTTAATGGACAGAACAGAGAATTTGGACAAAAGATGTGTCTCAAATGGTGCTGGCCTCAGTTTTTTGCATCTATAAAAACTGGGATCATCTTATCCTGCTTCCTACCTTGAAGAGTTTGGGAAGCTTTAAGTGAAATAGTGCCGGGAAAGGAGTCTAGAGGTATTGAGGATATAGAGGCCTTTTTCCTGGGAACTGCCTGAATATGGCCGAGGGGTTGACAAGACCTTACTGTCTGTATCTTTCAATGTATGTCTAAAAATCACATACATTCTTGCTTTCAGCAACATGCCTAGGTGGGGAGGGTGGGGATGTATATGAAAATGCACCTGAGCACCGTGAGCTCTCTACCAGGGAAAGCTCAGGGAGAACCAAGGTACAAGTCCCCTGCAGCAACCTCAAACCCACCCTCATCCTTGAGGCACCCATGCCCAAGGCTGCCTCTTGCTATGATGGCTTGACCCCATTTCCCTGCATTTGCATACTGCAGAAAAGCATTTCCTTTAAGAGTCCTCCCCCTTTGGGCTGAGATGCATTTTCCTTTCCTGAAAATAGCTAGGGAAGATACATCACATCTCTGACAACACATTCTCTCACTGAACAGATTGGAATGATCATTTAAAAGCTCTGAGTGAAAGCTCAAGCTTCTGATTGATCCGATAATATTGTCTCGTTCCCATTTTAAGCTACCTGTTCTTTAAATTGCATATAAAAATACAGCCCATGCAATATTAATATACTAATGAATAATACACTAACAATTTGAAGCGTGCCAACTCACCCAAGGATTTTTCATCTCCTGCATGTTTCATCAGAGACACTTGGTATATACTGGATAATCGTTAGGGTGATGAAACTGATAATAACAATGAAATAAATATAGAGGAGTTTTATAGTGGTGGGGAAAAACATGAAAGGCAAGTCTCAATTATAAGTGAGAAATGGATGCTGGTGATCCAGGGATGGGCCCCTGCTTTTGATGTATCGCAGGTGAGGGCAGCTGCAGCTGTGGTGAGCGTGGGTATAACACAGCCTCGTCCGTCTAGCGCTGTCCAAGATGGCGGTACTGCGCGCACGCGGATCTCCTGACTGGGGAACAGTGGGAGGGAAAGGACATGGACGTCAGGGACAGCTGAACCTGGATTCAAATGGTGGCGCAGCCACTTCATTGTCTTGTGAACTCTCTCAGCCTTTGATTTCCTGTCTCAAAAACAGGATACTGACTACCCCCACAGGATTATGGTGAAGATTAAATCAGATCAAGTATATGAAATACCTGGACCAGGGCCTGACACCTGGGAGGTGTTCACAGATTGTTTCCTCACATGGTTGGGGTTTAGGGATCTCTGATCTCTAACTAATGGGGTGTTATGGTACATCTCACCCAGTATGGATGTGGAAGCATGGAAGGTATGCCAAATACTCTACCAAGAGTAGAGTTTTGTGCCAGTTTACAAGCATTTAGAACCTTGAATCATGAAGTGGATAAAAAAAAAAAAAAAGCACATCGCTTTGGGAAAAGTGTTGTAAATAGGATTTGTTTTGTGAAGAGCTGTAGGTTTTTTTCTTAGGATTAAAAAATCTCTTCCTTCCTTTCTACCTACCAACCAACCAACCTTCCTTCCTTCCTTCCTTCCTTCATTCCTTCCTTCCTTCCCTCCCTCCCTCCCTTTCCTGAGTGTTGACAGTGGGCTAGTCACCATGTTGCGAACACTGGAGGTGTAAAGGCATAATCCAAGGAGAATGACAAATCCGTACACTGTTGACTAGTTAAACATAATTAAAAATGCTAAAAAAGAGGATAAGGAATGGCAGTCAGTTCTGACACCTGTGATCAGGTACTCCTTGAGGGAAGTGACATTTAAGGCAAAGAAGGTAGGGGAAAGTGTTCAAGCTTATGGCATAGTGTTGGAACGAAGAAGAGTATATGGTTCTGCAAAGATTTTGGAAAACGGTTAAATGTTGGGTGGCGGCAGGTAGAATCTGCAATGACCGTGTGCATGTGAACGTGTGAGGGTGCTGGCTGGGGACCATTCTAGTCTGCTATTAGTCAGCAGTTTGAGTGTGTTCCAACACACTCTGCAAAGCACTTACCCACAATCTCTCATTTGGTCATCACAACAACCCTGTAGGCTGGGCCTGCTTGTCCCCATTTCACCTTTGAAGAAATGGAGATTCAGAGAGGTAATGACTAGTCCCTGCCATCCTGGAAATTCTATTCTATTTTTCTAGTTTAAAAGGGCTGTGTTTGAGCTCTCTGGAGTCCCAAGGTCCTAGTCAGGGAGGATCCAGAAGAGATAAAACAAGATCTTAAATCCAAGACACTAGGGATGACAGTAAGACTTTGATGCAAACAGAAGTTTTAAGATCTTAGTCAAGATATGATCAGTCCCAACCTGGAGACAGGTGAGCTGCCAAATTCAGGGCTAGGGTGAAGTTTAACAGAGGGGAGCTTTCTAAATTAGGTCTTGAAATATGGATAGGGCTTTGATGGGCTGAGAAGAGAAAGGGGGGACTCAAGAGCTTGGAACACATGCCCCTGATTCTGTTTAGGGGACAAATAAAAAGGAAGATGGCAGGTGAATAAGGGCAGGAGTAGAAAAGACTGGAAAGGAGCTTCAAATCTGGTTGTAGGATATCAGGAATTTTGTGGCACCTCCTTTTCTGACTAAATGTGACACCTTAATTAGGCAAGGCTCCTGACCTTTATTTAATCCTTTTTCCCCCATTTGTCAAGAATGGTCTGAGGAACTGTCATAAGGTTAAGTCTGATGCTATGGAAAAAGGAATCAGAAGTCACTGATGGAAGGCACTCCGTCTATCTGGGGGATTATATTCTAATGCATAACAGCAAGGTGGTCCAGAGCAGTCAGTCACCGTGGCAGGGGAGAAGGAATGAACTTGACACTCATTTCTCTAATGGACAGCAGACATCAGGGCTTCTCCCTAGCCCAGCTGGGGGAACTCAGCTCACAGCTCCTCAAACTGTCACTTTTTAAGACCTCAGCCATCTAGGGAGAGTTTTGGACCACGTGATTTTAATAGACCACTTTTCGACCAAACTTAATATGACCACTTTAAAAAATAGATATGTTCCTATTTGTGCTGCATGACACAAGTAAGGACATTTTGTCTCCCTGGATCTCAGTTTCCCCAACTGTTAAACAAGAGAGTAGGTGTAGATGAACTCTAAGGTTGTCTTCATATAGATTATGACAGTGGAAAATGACAATTCATCCAGGATCACCTGTGTATGGTCAACATTTTTCAAAATATCGTTCTGTAAGATGCTAACATAGATCAAGCAAAAGTCGAAATAAAACACAGACCAAACAGAAACAAAGAAAACAATAAGGGGGGATGGAATCTATGGACAAACTGGAGTCAACATAATTAGACAGGGTTCTTTACTGAAAGCCTTTAGTGAGTTGAAATGCACTGAGAATCTCTCGGAGCATGGGATAGAGAATTTTTCCAAAACCTATTTGTCCACATAACCATTTTCTCCCAGAGCTAGTGTTCAGCAGATCAACCAGAAATGTTGCACTAGGTTTGGCCTAATGAATTAAAAGCCTGGGCCATTCTTTCTGAGGCTGAGGACCAAGGGTGTCTGGGACCAAGACACACCCATGTTTTAAGTCCACTTCTTTCCTCTTCCTTGTGGTGTGACCCTGGGTAAGTCATTGCCTCTCTTTCCCTATAATTAAAATGAATACAATGAAATGATCTCTGGGGTTTCTTCTGATTCTAGTATTTTAGAAATGCATAATTTTCTGTAGCTTATTCCCTCATTCTTTCGTTCTGTTGGCAAACATGTGTAGAACACAGGCTATGCGCTCACCACGGGGGACAAACCATAGCTGGCCTGGAGGGAGTCCCAGGGCAGGGGGAGTGAGGGACACATGCACAGGCAGCAAGAGTCCAGGGTGATGAATGCTTGTGTCCAAGCAGGGCACAGAGATGGCATTTCACCAGCTTGGGGAATGGAGAGTTAGGAAAGGCTTTATGGGAGCAATGCCACTTGACAGACGAATAGCAATTAACCTGGAGGTAAAAGGAGCTCTGGATGAAGAAGTATCACGGGTAAGGGGATGAAAGGAGGAGCAAATGCAATGGGTTCTGGGAGCAGTAACAGCAACAGCATTATCAACAACAAAGGCAATGATAACATAATTATAAAAACAACGAGTATGATATTTTGAGCAAATATGAAGTGTCAGGCCAGAGCTAAATGCTTGCATCCATTAATCTCCAATTCCTACAATGCTATAGATACTATTATCCTGATGTTGCAGTTGAGGCAAATAACAGGCAACTCATTATGCTACATGGGGATTTCTCCTGAATAAGCTAACTTTTGGCTGATCCCAACTGATCTATTCATTTAATTTATTACTCATGTCGCTTTTGGTCCAAGATTGATTTTTTTCCTTTAAGTTACTTCTGACAGCTTCTTACTGACTCCAGTGAGGACATGAAATGCAAACACCTTTCCATTTTAGCTTAGGCAAAACATTAGGATGCATGAGGATCATGATGCATATTCTAACCTAAAATGAGTGATTTGGAGATTTTCAAGAAACAATTCTTTCCTCTATTTCATGGGCCATTGTGATTAAAGCTTAATTAATTTAGTTGTCTTCCTTGAAGGAAAGGTTTGCACATTTTTTATGTGAATGTATTCATTCATCAGTCATTTACTGAAAATATACCCTATGCCAGACACTGATTAAGATATTCTGGGATTACCTTGAATCCTCCATGATTCAGTGCAGGTGGCACCTCTTCCAAGAAGTCTTTCTGGCCCTCACCCTTGCAAACAGCTGGGTCAGATGACTTTTCCTGCACTCTAAGACTGCCTTGGATCTTGCTTGATCATATTGATCAAATTGATTCAGGGGTGGGCACCTGAGCCATTTCTTTCTTTTCTTTTTTTTTTTTTTTCATGAAAGAGACTACTTTTAAGCTAGTTCTTGTCAGGGAGAAAATATGAGCCCCAGGTCTTGGCGTTGAGGGTCCTGGATGGGGACCCCAGCTTCCACTGGTATTGGAAAGAAGAATATGAGGGGGAAGCTTCTGCAATCAACCAGTCACTATGAGGGAAGCAGGTGGAGCGTGGAGCCAACGCAAAGGGAGTAGATCTAAGAAATTGTCCTAACCCAAGCAAAGGTCCAGTGTAATTCCCTTTACCACTGACAGTGATGTGAACTGGAAATATTAGTCATTTGTAACAGAGAGTTCCAACTAATAGAGGCATGGACGCATGACATTTGTAACCCTCTTCCTAGGGTTCTGGAGAGAAAATGCTGAGAGAAGTCAGAAGAGAGTGATCACTTCAGCAGAGAGCTCAGGAAGCAGGTGGAAATGTTTGAACTGGGCCTTAAGAGATAAACAGGATTTGCCCACCCATGTAGGAGAAGCATTTCCAGAAGAGGACACAATAGGAGCCAAGTTATGAGGCCCAAAGCACAAGGAACATTTGGGAATAAATTTTTGGCTGAAGCCTGAGATCTGTCATGGGCAGTGGCAGGAGAGAAGCAAGGACAGGTGGGCAGGGGCTGGCTCCCCAAAGGCCACGAATGACAGGCACTGCAGATGGGTTGTGCAGCAAATCTGAATTTCTCTTCCCTGGAGGTATGGCACACAGTGGTACTGTCCTACTGAATACTCACTGGCGAGTACAATCGAACACAGAGAATCCCCCAAGTCCACTCCAAACTTTTGGGATCAGAGGCAGAGCCCACCTGTCTGCTTCATGACACACACACCTGCCCCTGTCTCTTTCCTGGTGCCACATGCAGATTTCTAACTGCCTTTTCATAAGGAAAGGGAGGGAAGAAGACAAAAGAGATGCAACCATGGGGATTCAAGAGCCCAGTAAATCCACAGATCCCAAGATGAAAACTGCATCCCTAAGGTACATGCCCCCATGATGGGGGCATGTGAACTGAATGAAAGGAGACGAGGAAGGAAGCACCAGAAAAACAGATCCTCTTCACTTGTCAGGGCTGGAAAGGGTGGGGCCTTGGGAAGAGAAATTTCCAGACTGGCAATCAGGGCCATCTCGAGAGTTCCAGATCTTCCTGAGGCAGAGAATAGGTGTTCATCTCCCACCCACTCTGCTGCCTTGACCAAAGGGGGATTTTCAGGCTGTTTCTATACAGCTCATATTCAGTGGGAACTCGGGCAAAACAAGCCCTCTGCATGGGGCCAGCGTCATAGACACAGGGGCCCATGCTTATAGGGGCCCCAAGCTTGTTTGCTCTGCGATCATCATCTTGAAATTCTTAACATTTTTTCAACAAAAGGCCGTATATTTTCATTTTGTACCTGGCCTTGCAAGTTACATAGCATATTCTGTTTTTTTTTTTTAATATTTATTTATGTATTTGAGAGAGAGACAACATGTGTGCAAGCTAGGGGGAAGAGAAGTGGGAGAGGGAGAGTGAGAATCTTAAGCAGGCTCCATAATCCAATTCTGGGCCCCACCTCGGTCATCTCATGGCCTTGAGGTCATGACCTGAGCCAAAAGCAAGAGATGGACGCTTCACCAACTAAGGCAGCCAGGTGCCCCCACTGTATTCTGCTTTTATGTCTCTGAGAATGGAAGGAAAAACAAAGGTCATGCAAGGTACTCACATTTAGCTCCTCTCCTTTGGCCATGCTGGGTGGTGGGAACTTGCTTTACCTAGTAGGTCCTCATACAAACCCAGCCCTTGCCTAGCCTCTTTGTTTTATCTTATTTTCTCTCCTTTCGAAAATGCAGCTTCTGGGCCTTCAGGGTGGCTCAGTAAGTTAAGCCTCTGCCTTCAGCTCAGGTCATGACCTCAGGGTCCTGGGATTGAGCCCCGCATCAGGCTCTCTGTTCAGCAGAGAGCCTGCTTCCCCCTCTTCCTCTGCCTGTCTCTCTGCCTACTTGTGATCTCTCTCTCTGTTTCTCTCTGTCAAATAAATAAAATCTTTAAAAAAGAAAAGAAAAGAAAATGCAGCTTCTGTGAGTCTGAATCCTCCCCACCTCTCAGGAGTAGGTAGAAATGGCACATTTCCCCAGCACATTTTCCCTGATTCTTCCTGTAAAATGTATTTCCTCTTTTTCTGTCATCTTACAATGAACTTTGTCACTTTTGCATTGTATTATCATTACTTTTGCCATGTGGGATGGAGCTGGCGCAAGCTTTTAGAGAAACACACTTAGATTCAAATGCATGACCTTGGACATCTCAAACTTTCTGAGCCCCAGGATCTTCATTCAGGGTTACGGCAGACCATTAAGACAACTAGGGGACCATATCTCTGGTTTGCCCAGTGTGGTGCTGGACTGTGCCAATACCCAAAGGTAATGCTTAGTAGTGCCCCCTCCAATTCCAAGGAGTCCTGATTTGAATGAAAAGTTACAGGCTCCCTGGCTTCACCTTTAAAAGTGCTCAGCAAGGCATCTGATACATATAATAGATGTTTAAGATACGTTTGCTGAATCAGATGCTTCAAAACAAAAAATTCCCCTCCCTTTGATGTGTAGTGTTAGCATTTTTGTATCTCTACCAAACTTTACAGATTACAATTAATGATAAACTATGCAGAAACTCAGAAAAAAAAAAAGCAGTCAAGCAGCATGCGATGGAAAAAATGACAAAACCACCTCTTTCATCATATCTTTGATTTTCTAAGGGCTGTGATGAAGATTTATATGCCAATTTATAAAGCCTCCCAGGAGGGAGCAGAGGGTCATGCTGATCTTTTGTTTTATCTCCATTCCAACCTCTACAGGTGCCTGTCAGTCAGGGTGCAGCAGGGACAGGACTCTGGACTGCATTTTTATAATTTAAAGTTTGTTTACGTTTAAGCTGAATAAAGCTGTGCTATCGCAGGCTACGACTTCTCCATCTCCTTCCAGGAAGATCTGGAGAGTCTGGGAAGGGGCCTCCCCTCCCCCTCCATTGTCCAACTTGGAGCCATTTAGTGAGCATCTACTATGTGGCAAGTGCCAAGGCCAACCCCTTCTTTTGGCTACAGTGGGGTCAGCATCCCCTTGCAAGTGTTTCTGGGGCAAGTGGCTTCATGCGATTTTCTTCAGCTGGCAGATTTCCCTTTCCTGCAGTCCAGGGAACATCTCAACTGTGGAGCTGGTTGGCATGACCTGCCCAGCTCTCTGGCCAAACACCTCACAAGGCCCTGTTATAATAGAGATCTAGCAGAAAACTTGGAAAGTAGGGCATTTTGATCTTGTTGTTTGGGCCAGA
This sequence comes from Procyon lotor, assembly GCA_028646535.1. Lineage (NCBI taxonomy): Eukaryota > Metazoa > Chordata > Mammalia > Carnivora > Procyonidae > Procyon > Procyon lotor. The sequence continues at coordinate 48,442,050 of CM053613.1, forward strand.
ACCCTGCCCATACAGTTTTCAGTTTTTACTTTATCTTTTTTTTTTTTTTCAAAATAAAAGTTAGATATATTTAAGGTATGCCACATGATGATTTGATATGCATATACACAGTGAAATAATTACTACAGTCAAGCTAATTAATGTAACTATGTCATCATATAGCTATTTTTTGTTCCTGTGGCGAGAGCATTTGAAATCCACTCTCTTAGCAAATTTCTAGTACTCAGTATAGTATTATTAATTATAGTCATTATGTGTGCATTAGATCTCTAAACTTACTCATCCTATAAAACTCTGTACCCTTTGACTGACATCTCCCATTTCTACCTCCATACTCCTGGCAACCTCTCTTCAACTCTCTGCTTCTGTGTATTTGATTCCTTTAGATTCCACAGACAGTAAGACCATGCATTTTCTTTCTGTGTCTGACTTACTTCATTTAATATAATGTCCTCCAGATTTATCCATGTTGTTACAAACGGCAGTATCTTTTTAAATGCTGAATATTCCATTGTATGTGTATGACATATATATAATTTCTTTTTTTCCCAAGATTTTATTTATATATTTGACAGAGAGAGAGAGATCACAGCAGGCAGAGAGGCAGGCAGAGAGAGAGGGGGAAGCAGGCTCCCCACGGAGCAGAGAGCCCGATGTGGGGCTCGATCCCAGGACCCTGAAACCATGACCTGAGCCAAAGACACAGGCTTTAACCCACTGAGCCACCCAGGCGCCCCTATAATTTCTTTTATTTTACGATTTTTTAAAAAATTTTTTCATTTGAGAGAGAGAGCGAGAAAGAACACTGTGAGTGGGGAGGGGAGGCAGAAGGAGAAGCAGACTCCTCACTGAGCAGGGAGCCCAATGTGGGGCCTGATCCCAGGATGTGGAGATCATGACCTGAGCCAAAAGCAGATGCTTAGCCATCAGAGGTCCCACTATAGATAGAGGTCCCACTATCTCACAATTTCTTTATCCGTGCATCTGTCGACAGACACCTCAGTTATTTCCATGTCTTGGCTACTGTGAATAATGCTACATCAGACATGAGGGGGTACAAAGTTTTTGGGTACTGACTTCATTTCCTTTGTGTATATATTTAGAAGAGAGATTGATGGATTATCTGGTAATTCTTTTTTGTTGTTGTTGTTGTTTGTTTGTTTTGTTTTATGAGGAACCTCCATACTGTTTTCCACAGTAGCTGCACCAATTTACATTCCCGCAACAGTGCACAAGGGTCCCCTTTTCTCCACATCCTCACCAGTACTTGTTTTTATCTTCCTGATAAGAGCTATCCTAACAGGTGTGAGGTGATCTCTCACTGTGTTTTGCTTTGCATATCCCTGATTATTAGTGAGGTTGAAAACCTTTTCACATACCTGTTGGCCATTTGTGTGTCTTTGGAAAATGTTTATTTGGGTCCTTTACCCATTTTTAATTTGGGCTGTTTAGTTTTTTGCTATTGAATTGTATGAGCTCCTTGGATGTTAACCCCCTATCAGATATATGGCTTACACATATATTGTCCGGACCCATAAGTTGTTTTTTCATTTTGTTGATTGTTCCCTTCACTGTTTAAAATTATTTTCATTTCATGTAGTCTCACGTGTTCATTTTTTCTTTCATTGTCTGACCTTTTGGTGTCATATCCAGAATATCACTGCCAAGTCCAACGCCGAGGACCTTTTCCTCTATGTCTTCTTAGAAGAGTTTTGTGGTTTCAGGCCTTAAGGTTTAATCCATTTTGAGTTGATTTTTGGGCATAGGGCAAGATAAAGGGTCCGATTTCATTCTTCTGCCTGTGGCTGTCCAGTTTTCCCAACACCATTCACTGAAGAGACTACTGCTCCCCATTTTGTATTCTTGGCACATGTAGTGTGTGGATGTGTTGAAACAATTGGATTAAGAATGCAATGGGGCCTGCCTAGACATTAGCATGATCCTGAAATGTCTGACAGGAATTGGACCTTACAAATTTACCAAAACACAAACAAGTCTATTATTTTTTAAGTCTAGTACCTAATGAATATCAGCAGTGAAAGGATCAACTTTAACTAGAACTGATGGCCGTCAGAACTGATTTCTCCACAGACTAGATTAGGTACTTCTTCTTGATACTCCTTGAAACTTGATGCTTATCTCTACCTTGTCCGGGGTCACACTGTTCTCTAATATTTGAGCTTATGTGTCTTTCATGCTGACAAGACCAGAAACTCACTGAGAGCAAAAATTCTCATTTCCATGTCTATGTCCAGTCCACAGCAGCACTTGTCCAGAAATTCAGGATGCTTTGAGAAGGCGAAACAGCTCATCCATTGGAACCTTGGTCCCCAATTTGGAATTTGCTTTGCATTTTTGGAGGAAACAATATGATGCCTGGTAATTCACTGATCTTTGTTGAATTTTATTTTGAATGAGTTGGGGCACCCTTGGACTGACCTGATCTGGCTTTAAAAGATCCATCTGGCTGCTGGGTTGGGAACAGACTTGTGGGGATGGAGGTGCAGAGAGGCTGAGAGGCTATATCAATCATTTAGGTGAAATATAATGGTAGCTTGGACCAGGGCAAAAGGGGTGGAATGATAAGAATGTTCACAACCGTTCTGTATAATGAACACCAGGCTGGTGGGACTGGCTGACAGAACAAATGTGTAGTGCAAGGGAAAGAAAGAGGATTCGAGGATGAATCCAGTGTCTTTGGCCTGAGTGCAAAAGGTTGGAATTGCCATTGACTGAGCTGGGGAGGAGTATGGGTGGGAGTAAATTTGGAATAATGTCCCCTGTAGGGTAGAAGAGGATCGCTGTCCTTGGGCTCGTTCCACAGACTTTGCCGGCTCCACATTCCTGCCTTTGGGAAAACCTCAGTCCTGAGGTTGCTCCAAAGGCACCAGCTTCTGACCCTGGCCTCCTTCAACATCTCTTTACATGCTGCCCTTTCCCTAGGATGTCCTCATGTCTGTCAGACGCAGCGGGAAGGAAAATCAGGTTCTACCTAATTAGCTCATCTTAAATGGATTTCACTGTGCATTTAATTAAACCTGTTATAATCTTGAAGGGTATTTTGATACATAGTGCTCGATACAGAGTAATTAGACTACCGTGGGCATGCACATAAATATCTTTGGGCTGAGGTTTTAAGCTGGGCTCTGCTGCTGTGGGTTCGTATGGGCTGCCCTGCCAATAATTTCAAAACCAATAACATTTACACACTCCGCATTTGCAGCCTTCTCAGCCATCCTGGCCGGTGGATGAAGGGCAAGGTCAATGGTTATGTTTTCTTATGGTTTGGGGGAAGGATTCCTGATCCTATCACTCCCCTGCTCAGATAACTGTGCAGCTCCTCACTGAGTATGCAATGAGGTCAAAGCTGCTTGAATATGAGTTCCTGGCCTACCCAATGTAGTTACCCACTACGTCTGGGGTATAGTCTCTGCCTTCAAAATTTTATTCAATGGAACCGTATATCTCGTGTCCCTCCAAGCCTCTGCTGTAACATTTTCTTCTGTTTTGGAATTCTTTTTTTTTTTTTTTTTTGAAGATTTTATTTATTTGACAGAGAG
>CM053613.1:48453853-48494395 GCA_028646535.1 Procyon lotor
AGAGAGAGAGAGAGAGAGAGAGAGAGAGAGAGAGAGAGAGAGAGAGAGAGATTCTTAAGCAGGCCCCATGCCTAGTGGGGAGCTCGATGAGGGGCTCCATCTCACAATCCTGCGATCAAGACCCAAGCCAAAATCAAGAGTCGGATGCTTAACTGAGCCACCAGGCGCCTCTTCCCAATTTCTTAAAGGAACTGACCAAACACATGAAGCACAGAGAGTCACTCTTTGCCCAACCAATGGGGTAAAAGCAAAGACTTTATGAAGAGCCGGTGGTGGCCAGAGTAGAGATCTGGGTACCCTGGGTACCCTGTAAGCTCTCCCTGGTAAGTAGGTGAGGTCCTTCTGGCCCTGCTGGCATTTTCCAGGAGCAAGCCATCTTTCATCCTTCATGGCAGGGCTTCAGCCGGTGGCTGCCTGCACAGTGTGATTGGAAAAATTCCGCCTGAACTCTTCTCTTCTATCTCATATGTCCAAAATAATCTCCCCGACCAGACCGCCAGCTCCACCATTCAAGACACTTCTTATGGATAAAACACTGCCCCTCTGTTATCTTGCCCATAGGGCAGGAACATGTTTTCAGACTCCCTTCTGAAATCTGGTCCTCCCAGGCTTTCCTCTAGGAGACCTGCCAAATAATCCTATGAAGAGGGAAGGAGCCTCATATTGTACCTCAGGCAGCTTCTATGTTCCAATGATGGGGAGCACATTTTGCATTCATCATTTAACCCTATAGAGACATTGCAATATAAGTACTATTGTTTGTTTGTGATGAGTAAGGAAACAGACTCAGAAGGCTTAAAGAATGTACCAGAGGTTACAGAGTTCCTGGTGATGAACCTAAAATTCAAACCCAGGCATGCTGAGCTCTGCAATATTCATGAGGTCATTAGCTCAGCAGCTTGACTTTCTGTGAAACCTCATGAGTATCAATGCAGCCTTTCCTGCCTTCTTGGGCCACTTAAGATGGTAAAGTTGGAATCTCCCTTTTGAAAACTTGACTCTATTTTTTGAGGCCAAGGGTCATCCTAAGGTTCTAGAAATCTGCCATCAGGATGGCAGGATGGCTGAAGCTGGAAATCTTGACCTATATTTAACTCCAACATGGCACCATTCTTTTCTACCAAAACTCTTGCCACGTGGGCCACACCACTCATGATCCAGCCCCCCTCAGCTCTGTGGAGGGTCCCAAGGAGCAATTCCTCTTGGGCCCCTCCCTTCAGAGTAAAAGATGGTCAAGAAAAAAAAAAATGTGTTGATGGTCTTCTCAGGACCCAAGAAACTTCTGGAGGCTCTGTTATGGCTCTATCCTAAACCAGTTCTAGGTTCTATATGAGGATTTCCCATAGAGGAGCAGGCTGCATGGTTGGAAGCTCATGCCCATGACAATATCACTTCTGTGTCTTTCTTGTGTTTGACCCATAGCCCAGTGCTTTGCCTCAAATGTCCACCACACTGTGTAGGTGTCCAGCTTTTTAACTCTGAGAGCCTCAGACCCTTCTTTCATTAGAGTTTTTCCTTTCTTTCTTCCTGTTCTCTATGAACAGTCTATCTCTTTCCATGGCCATATTATGGCCATGCAACTCAGCTTACCCAAGTCTTGAAGTGGAATTCAAATCCCTGGAGTATAGTCTTGAGCTTTCTTTGTTTCTTACTCTACTCCCAGTAACAAACCATAGACATCTGAAGTCCTGCATAAAGTTCTCGACAGTCTCCTCTTGTCTCCCCCATTCTATCCAGTATAGAGACTCGCAAGAACATAAGCGCTGTAGATCCAGTCACTAAGGAAGGGAAATCATGTATTAAGCATTAACCGTGTGTCAGGTGCCCACTTTCCTTTATGTTTTTCTAAAGGTCCCTCAGAACAACCATGATTTTCATGGTAGGAATTTCATATCCATTACACAGAACAGAAAACTGAGGCCTAGAGACGTTTAATGATATGGCCAAAGTCATACTCATGAGCGTCAAAGTTAGGATTTTGATCTTTCTTCGTCTAACTTTAGAGGCTGTCTTTCTAGTACAAAGTACTGACGAAGATTCAAGACCTTTGGACCCTTGATTGGTTGTGCTATCTGGCGGAGCCAAGTATGACGTTATGCTGCTCTTTGTCACTTGTGACCAGGTTGAAATTAAAGCAAGCACGTCCACTTTACACCTTGGCCATCAAGTCTATACTATGAAACACATCTACCTGCAAACAGAATTTAAAACAAACTGTGACTTTTTAAAAGATGTTTAAAAACCGACAATCGAAAGGCCGTTTATTAACAGTCCCACTCACATTCTCAATTAGATGGCCCTGTCATTTATCCGCCTGAACGTCAAGCAGATCTACAACTATTATTTTAATTAATTAATTCAGCTCTTCATCCCCAGGGCGGGCCCTGGGAGACACCTGGCTTATTTTCACAGCAGTCCCCGATGCTCAGCTGTCAGGCCGCATCATGACTGGCACTCTGAGCTTCATGCAAGGCCAAGCACTTAATCTCTTTAACGGAGACCTGTCATCACTTTCTCTCACTCTGGCGCAGCCCCAGTCTATGTTGAGACACAATGTCTCATGCACCTGTCTCTCCTTTCCTATTCTAATAGCCACCATCTGGATTCAGATACTTCCCAACTCCTCTTTGAACCATTGTTCCTGCAGTTCATCGAGTGTCCGCGCTGTGCCAGGCACCAATGCTGTATGTTTCATTTTCCTCTTCTCCCATCCATAGAGCAACTGTGCAACATAGCATTATCGTCCCCAGATTCCTCAAGAGGACATGGAGTCTCAGAAAACTGAAGTGACTTGACCAAGACCCCTTAACTAGGATTTGCACTGAGTTTTGCATTGGCTTCAGTAACTATGTTCCTTCTACTTTTTGCACTGCCTTTAGCTCTGTCATTAACCTCTAGGATCTGGGAATAAAAGACAGGTGCCAGCTAGGCTATATACTGCATACAGGGTAACATAAACTGAAGGTTCCTCGGGCCAGTGGGGGGAGAGATGAGGGGGGAAAAACATGGCAGAGAAGGGGCCTAGGGGAAATAAGAAATGTCAAAAAATACCAAAAACAACTTTGAGTAACAGTCTGTGGATAGCCATGTCAATCCCCTTCACTGTCCCCTCTGTGGACGCTTTAGTATATTCTGCATTGCTCTTGATATTTATGATGCGTTTATTTGGTGGTGGAGAAGGTGTTCAGGTCTAAGAGGAGAAGGAAGAGATGATAGGCATTTGTATCACACCTGGTTTTGGAAGAGTGACTGATTTAAAATAAATAAATGAATGAATGAATAAATGAATGAATGAATGAATAAAATGGCAGGCAAGATAGGGTGTCCAGGTGGGCTGTCCCAGAACGAGGGAGGAGGGCATGTGAGGCGAGAAAGCAGCTTGAGCTGCATGTGGTCCTGGATGTACGGTGGCTTTTCAGAGGGATCCTTTCTGCATAGAAGATGCTGAGCTTACCTGCTCATGTTCCTGACCAGCCCTCAATTCCAAGCCATAGCTTTAAAATTTCTGATTTTTACATCTCCCGCTGCCTCGCTGTTAAGTATTTTAAAAAAAAAAAAGAAAAGAAAAAAGGGAAGAAGAAGAAAGAAAGAAAGAAAACCCAGCCATTTCAAATCCATTACTTCTTAGCTGCCTCGAGGGTGGCACCTCTAAGCTGAAACCTCCCGTAATTGTTTGGGGCACACTGGGCCTCCCAATGGCACCTCCATTTAATGCCATTAGAGTCTGGCTCCAGGTTCTTAAAGCTTCGTACCTGCCCTCTTTGCCTCTTGCTGCCAGAAGGAATTGCTCTTAAAAGTTATCCTTTATGCTACTAAATTGCCTCTCCCTACTGCATACTGCATCCAGCTAAGATGGCGGGACAGTTAAACCTTTCACTCTCCGCGCTGTAGAAGAGGTTTGAAGCATGTCTGCTGTGTTTCCCCAAGTGTGTCTTGCAGAACACAGGGACCATGATACGGTCTTTAAAAATATTCTGGGGAAACATGGGACACCATTTCCTAGTCTTAGAAGATTCCTGATGCGTATGGGCAGGTGAAAGGGTTGGGAAGTTCTGCAATTAAAAAAAACCTCTTTACGCTAGGAGTCTCTAACTTATGTAGTTAGGGAACTCTAAATTTTGCATCATCCTTACACCTTTTGAGAAGCGCTGCTCTAGATAATAACAGCCCTTCCAAGTGCACAGTATCTACTGTTTTACATTCTATTAGAGCAGGAAAGGGGGACAAGGGTACGATTTGTGTTCTAGAGATCTTGTCATTTAAGGGCACACTTGTAAGTAACTTGGACTTGAGAAAGCAGCTGGTAGGATGCAGACACCAGCCAGGGTTTCTGATTTGCAGAGTGGGGAGCTTGTTGCATGGCTTTTTTGTTGTTGTTGAGGCCATTTGTACCCTTTTTCTATGTGCATCCAGACTACACACCCACACAGCAAAATGAGCTTTGTAAACAGCCAAGTTCTTATTATTTCAAAAAAACATGATGGGGTAAGGTGGGGAAACTAAGTAAAGAAATAATTGTTTTGCACACAGAGGGTGTTTGACCTACATCACCCTTTTTTTTTTTTTTTTTAAAGATTTTTTAATTTATTTGACACCGAGAAACACAGTGAGAGAGGGAAGAACACATCGAGAGAGGGAACACAAGCAGAGGGAATGGTAGCGGGAGAAGCAGGCTCCCCACGGAGCAAGGAGCCTGATGTGGGGCTCGATCCCAGGACCCTGGGATCATGACCTAGGCTGAAGGCAGATGCTTAACGACTGAGCCACCCAGGCGCCCCTACCTCACCCTTTTAATCTTCTCCTGAGTCCTGAGAGGTAAGTGTAATTGTCCCCATTTTACAGAGGGACACACTGAGGCTCAGAGAGATTAAGTACCTTTCCCAAGGTCACACAATACCGGGATGCTCAGCCACACTTTACATATATGTTTAATTCCAGAAAGCATTCTCTGTCTTTTTACCCCACTGCCTTTTTCTAGTGAATGACACCATCCCTGTTACCTAAGAACCCAACAGAGAAAACTTGATTATTGGGATGCTTCTGAGGATTGAGCCGGTTTGTGTTCCAGCATGTTGCTCAGACAAGACTGGCTCAATCTGGAAGTTCAAGAAATAAGAATATTGGGAATTGGGAAGTCTGTGCTCAGACATCAAAGGGAGCTTATGCTTAAGGAGTTTGGCAGTGATATGTCCCATCCTATAAAGGATATTTGGGATCTTAGCCCTCAAACATACAAAATGTTGATGTCTGCTTAGCTGTCTGAGTGAAAAAAACGAAGATAGGACCTGGGGAGTCCTTAGGCTAGGCAGTGGCTGGTATGGGAACAGTGCAGGAGGAAGGCCATGGTTCTGATCTAGGCTATGTACTTCTGGGGTGTAATCTGGGCAGATCTCTTAAGCCCACTTGGCCTCAGTTCCTCACATATAAAGGAAAGGGGTGTGTAGATGCCCAGAAATCCTCCAGACAGGGGATAGCAGAGCACACGACTGTCCAGAGGCCAGAGGGACCAACTGTATGGCCTTGACTGCAGCCTCTGGCCTAGTTTGTCCTGGAAAGAAAGGCCGTTTTCGGTCCACAGGATGGGAGAAGCTTTGGTGACCTCAACCGTCTGAAATGAAAATGAGTTGCAGTGTCCCATGCCGAATGTCTCACAGAAAGGGCATCAGGAAGCATAGACGAGGGGCATAAGAGCACTCTGATCTGAGAACTTGGGTGCTCCCTCCCTCTGGCTACGTGCTTATCTGAGGTTGTGTCCCAGGCAGGGGACTGGCAGAGGCTTCTTTGTTATCTATTTGCAGGACGACTGGTGTGGAGGTGTGGGGCCTCACTGCTTTGGATCCTGTCTCCTCTTTTTCAGCCAGGCTCTGGTGAGGAGGGCCCTCAGGGCTGGGGTGGGCATTCCAGCACTAAAGAGAGAAGAAAGCAGCATGAGGATGGGAGCTGGTTGCCAGCCTGGGTCCGGACAGGGGCCCCGAGCTGTAGAAGTTACCAGAGGCTCCCAAAATAGGAGGTTATTTTAGATGCTTTGTCAGCTGCCCTCCCAGCTCACAGGTGTGTTGATCTCACTTCCCTGCTTCCCTTGAGCAACCCCATAAGCAAGTGTCTCCGATGAGCTTAGACTTGAGTGTGACTCACTGACAAGTGCTGTGGCTGCCAGGCCTTGGAAACAGATTATAATCAGCTCCTTCACAGGCCTCTACTCCAGAGGAAACACTTTGTTTCCTGCCCTGGTTTCCATGAGGCAAACACAGTGCACAGGTGTGGTCCAGGCCCCACAGAGACCAGCTGGGCGCTGGATTCCAGACGTCACACTGGGAGCCCCCACCGGGGACCGCTGACATTTCACCGGACAGAAACAAAGATCTTAAGAAACCTCACCTTACAGGTCCCTCACCAGATGAAAAGGAGCGGCCCCCGTTGCTATTTGGGAGAGAGACACAAAGGCAGCCACACCTAGATTCCAAAGTGTGGGCAGATGGATGTCATCGGACCGTTCAGTAGCACCAGCTGTCGGGACCCACCCGCGGGCCTCTGCTCCACCCTGGCTTGCAAGGCTCACGGTTTTCCCACTGGAGAATGTTGGCGAGCTCTTCCAGAATACAGGCTGGATGCCGGAAACCGTGCCGGCAATGCTGTCGAGATGAAGCTAAAGGATGTCATCTTCAGGGGACAGCTGGTGTGTGGGTCATGCTGAGGGTGCAGCTCTGTGAAGGCAGGGACGGGACCACAGCGCATCCCTTCAGAAACAGCTGCTGAGCGCCTCATGAGGGTAGAGAGCTGCTGAAGGGAGGATTACCAAGTGGGTCTTCCAAGACTGTGATGGGGCAGTGTCTGGAACCTGAAGTCTCTGGAACTTGTACTGGGAGAAGGAAAGGGGGAACTGGGCAGGGATAATTACTGAGCTCCCACTCCACGGGTCAGACACTGCGGCTGGCACTTCACATGAGTTACTGCCCTGAAGTCCTAACCAGGAAGTCTTCTGCGTGAGCAGAGCTCTGAGAGGCTACGTGCATTGCCCAAGGGCCAATTGTTGGTAAGTGGCAAAGGCAGAATTCAAACCTTGATCCTCTGATTTATCTGCCTTCTTACAGTTAGGCTGTTATTCCATCCATTTTATGGAGGAAGAAGACTCGAGGCCCAGAAAAGCAAGCTCACTGCTAATAGAAGGCAGAGCAGGGACTAGAACCCAGAACTCTGGCATCACGGCTTCACTCTTTTCAACCCCTTCATGGCTCACCTGTTCTCCTGTGACCAACAGGCCTCCCTCCAGGTGGCGATGAGTGTATTCAGCAGCTTGTCTTTTCCCCAAAGGGGCTGGGACCCCCCCCCCCACCGCCATCCTGTAATCCTCATCTTCTCCCTCATCTGCTCATTGAGAGGCAGGGAACCCCTTGTAGATCTTTGGGGTGGGGGGCAGACATCTGGCTGGCAGCTGGCCTGAATACAGCCCATGCAATCCTATGGAAGAGAATGTGGGCTTTGTGTGTTTCTTTTTCTTTTCTATGTTGATAATAAAATTGGATAAGCCCGATTAATGAATCCCTGCCAGAGATTGGGCAGAAGCCTTGGTTCTACAACTTTCTTGAGGTGCCCAAACTGTGCTACTGGATTGCCCTCTCTGGGCCCTGACATCCCCGTCTGTAACACACGAGGCTGCACAAAATGATACTCAAGATCTCCCAGCACTGGTCTTCTAGAAACCTCTTTAAAACAGGTCAGCACACATGTCAGAAGAGTCAAACACTCTTCTCCATGTAGCAAACTCTAAAATTAACCATGGGGCGCCTGGGTGGCTCAGTGGGTTAAGCAGGTGGCTCAGTGGGTTAGGAAGCCGGCTCTTGATTTCAGCTCAGGTCATGATCTCAGGATCCTAGGATGGAGCCTCACCTCCGTTTCTCAGCAGGGAGTCTGCTTGGGATTCTCTCTCTTCCCCGGCCCCTCCCCACCACTCTTTCTCTCTGAAATACATAAATCTTTAAAAAAAATAAATTAAAAAAATTAGACATGCATAAAATATTTTGATGTTTAAATCAAGCCCTGGCATTTTCATTCCCTTTACTTTTATCCTTCTATGATTTTTTTAAAAAATAGCCTCTGTTTTATTAGAAGAATATATTTTCCCTTAAAAAATGCAACAATTTCAAATTGTTTTTGTTGTTCTCATGTATTTTTTTTCCCTAAAACCTAAGTAAAGACAACACAAAAATGCAATAGTTACAGTGTTCTAAATATAAAATCTTTCTGGGGTCTCCATTTTTCTACATCTTGTGCTGGTTAATTTTATGCCTCAATCTGGCTAGGCTGTGATACCCATTGGTTGGTCAAATGCTAGTCTAGATGTGACTGTGAAGGTACTTTTAGGTATTATTAACATTTACAATCATCTTATTTTAAAACCTCCCTAACCTCATCCAATCAGTTGAAGTTTGTAAGAGCAAAGATTCAAGTTTTCCAGAGAGCAAGAAATTCTGCCTCAAGAGTCAACATAGAAATTTGGCCTATTGGTTCTGTTTCTCTGGAGAGCCCTGACTGATATATAACTGCTATACTGAAATATTTTTTTCTCCAGAAATGTTATAAAACACATTGTACTTAGACTTTCTTCAGAGATGTTGTCCCCATGTCAGGTTCATGAGTTTGGGATTCAGGCGACCTACGTGTGACTCACTCCAGCCGGGGGGCGGGGGGGAAAGGGGGGGTATGCAATGGTAAGACCTTGCTCAGGGATTGCCGGGAGGGTCCAGGGAGATGCTGCCCTAAATCACCTGACACAACATGAACCTGAGAAAGAACAAACACTACTAACATGAGGAATGGTTCCTCCTGCTCCTTCTTATCATCACCACTAATTGGACTCAAACATTTATGGAGCACGGACTGGCTGCTGGGCCCTACACCAGGGAGCCGGTGATGGGAGATGGAAATCAACATCCTTCTCCTTCAGAAGCACAGCATCAACTGAGAGGAGAAAGCTACGGGTGCTTCCTGAGGCACAAGACAAGGTGGTATAAATCAAAGCTCTCCCAAGTTTTCAAGGCCCAACCAAAACCCTATCTCCTTCACGAAACCTTTTCAGATCCCCCTATTAGAAATTAATCTCCGGACTCCCATGTCCCCAGGGCCTTTGGCTTGTACCTTTCCTTCAATACTTACCACTATTTACCTTGTATTAGAGTGATTTATGCACATGTCAGTCTCTCCCACTAGAATGTGAATTCCTGAGGACAGAAATATTTATGAAGGGCCTTTCAATGACTTTGACTATTGTATGAAGGACCAACATAACAACATCAATAATCTGCCTCACATTTTGTGGTGGTTTTATGGCAAAATAATTAAAACTGAATGTAGTGGGTTTTTTTTTTAAAGATTTTATTTATTTATTTGACAGAGAGAGAGAGATCACAAGTAGGCAGAGAGGCAGGCAGAGAGAGAGAGGGGGAAGCAGGCTCCCTGCTGAGCAGAGAGCCCGATGTGGGGCTCGATCCCAGGACCCTGAGATCATGACCTGAGCTGAAGGCAGAGGCTTTAACCTACTGAGCCACCCAGGTGCCCCAAAACTGAATGTAGTTTTAAAAATGATTTTCATACTTTTATTATTATCTCCATCTTTTTAATTTTTTTGTCCATTTTATAGACGCTGTGCAGAAGGCAGAGAGCGTGCTATGATCTGTGCAAGGTCACAGAACTGGTAAACAGGCAAGCTAAGCCCAGAATCTGGCCCACGTGTGCTGAGCCCTCCAGGGCCAGCCCTGAAGCGAGCTGGGCGTTCTGCTTATTCCCTGTCCCATTCAATCACCCGTACTGACGGACTCCCCATTCTGCAACGCACAAACAGCTGAGCTTCTGTGTCATGAGTGTGGTTTAGTAAGTTCCCTCCCTGTTTAGACATAAAATGAAACCAGAGGAAACAAACTGCATCTTTGACCTGCCTCTCCAGGCTGGTTGCGGCTCCTGCCCTGACAACTTTCAGGTTGACAGAGGCTGGTCTCTAGCAATCTCCTCCACAAAACCGCGCAGCTTTGGAGTGATGGAGGTTGGGAGTGCTTGCGTACTGATATTTCCCACTTTTACTCCCTCGGAGGACTTCTCAGGGCCTTGTGACAACACTGGGAGATCAGCTCAGTGTCTGCTACTGCCGGATGAGGGCCTTGAGGCTTGGAGAGGTGGAGTGACTTATGTGTCCAAGGCCTCACACAGCCAGGGTTCAAACCCACGTCTGTTCTGCCGCTAAAGACTTTCCATTATACCCACACTCGACTCTATCTCTAATTGTGAGGGACCTGGACAGCAGAGGCTGACTCTCCCATCGCTAGCTGGCCAACTCTGTTTGTAAGATGCTAATTAGAGAAATGATTTGCTGGGAGAATTAGCCAAAATCATTAGATAATGACCCTCACCCCAAGAATCACTTTTAAGATTGGCATGAACATACTGATATGAGACTGGATGGGACTTTTTTTTTCTCTCCCAGTTTGGAATTTGAACATATTCATTGGCAGTTCTCTACACTGTGATTTTCCACTACAGCATTCCTTTCTGCAGCTGTACCTACTAATGGGAGGACTAAAACTCTCTATCTTCCCACCCACATGCCTTCTGCTGTGTTTCCCACTTGGAATGTCCCTTTCCCGCACCTACAACTAGGCTCCCTTCCCTTCTTCAAGGTCCTACTGGACTGGGCGTATGGACTAAATTGAAATGATGCAAATTGGTACTTTGACAAGAGCAGTCTTCTTGCAGTGGAGAGTAGGATAAGAATCAAAAGCAAAGAATGGCTAGTAATGGAAGGTCAGGTAGGAAAGTTGGTGAGGGTTAGGACTCATTAATAAATCTGAATTCCTGGAGCACCTGGGTGGCTCAGTGGGTTAAAGCCTCTGCCTTCGGCTCAGGTCATGATCTCAAGGTCCTGGGATTGAGCCCCACATCGGGCTCTCTGCTCAGTAGAGAGCCTGCTCCCCACCCCCCACCCCCGCCTATTTGTGATCTCTCTCCTTTCTGTCAAATAAATAAATAAATAAATAAATAAATAAATAAACAAACTCTTAAAAAAAAAAAATCTGAACTCCCTTTGTTGGGTAGTGGGGATCCGCAGAACAGAGAGTGGACCACATGATATGATTTATGTTTTGGGACGGCAAATCTGGTAGGAAAAGTAAAAGTGTGAAGACTGCTTAGTAGATTCCTAGAATAGTCTAATTATATAGTGATGAGGGCCTGAGCCAAGGGAGTGGCTGTAGACTGGAGAGGAGGGGCAGATGGGAGACATTTTGGATGGGATAAATAGGAGTTATTTTTCCAATGGAATCTCGGGGGGCGGGGGGATGTGATACAGCACTGAAGAGAGGATATGGACTTTGGAATGAGGAGTCTGAACTATGAATCTCAGCTCAGCCACCCAGAGGAATGTGACTGACCTTGGGCAAGTCACGTAAACTCACTCAGATTCGGTGTCTTCATCTATCAAATGGTAGTATTACTAATCACAGACTTTTATGAGAATGCATGGCACTAATAAATGCACAAAGTTACTCGCATCATAGGGAATCAGTCAGTGATGGCCACCATCTGGGAGGCAGGAGGACATCCTGGCTAAGTTCTGGGCTGGAAACAGTTCTGTACTTCTGCCCCTACTCAGCTGTCTGGCTTTGGGCAAATGACTGAACCTAAGGGGAATCTTGATAAAATGGGGATGGTAACAGATCTCTCACAGACCTGTTGTAACGAACATTAGGTTAAAAGTGTGTGAAGTGCTCAAGTGGAGCACTTACTAGTTCCCGTTGCACATTGCTGGTTGGTTGACCAAACTTCCATTCGACCCCCTTCTCTCTCTTCCTTTCACACTCTAGAATCCACGAAAGTCAAATACTGTCTTTCTCAGCGTCCTTTGCAGCTAGGAGTGACAGAGTTCTGGACAATAAGAATGAGCACAGGTCTGCTGGGTGATTCTGGGAAAGCTTTTCCTTTCATAACTAAAGGAAGAGACCAGTCACTGTGGCTTAGGCTCCTTCTGCCCCTGATTCCTGCCTTAAATCTGGGCACGGTGCCCGAGGCTCGGACAACTGAGTCCCAACCATGAGGAAAAGGCCTAGAGAATGACAAAGACACCAGTCAGTCCAACACGGAGAAGCTACTAGTCTACACCAATGCCAACAGCCATCCAGTTATCCAGAGCGCTTGTCATATGAAGAAAGTGAACCCTTATGTTTAATCACTTGATTTGGGTTTTCTCTATACTTGTATCTGAAAGTAGGCCTAACCGATCTTAAGAGGTAATGGAAAGATAGCAGAAAAACATCAGTAGTGGTTCTGGGCTGCAGCATTCTGGCTAAAGAAAAAGATCCTGGGTTCCCCATACCAGCTACGTGTTTTCTTCCTTCTGTGCTTCTCCTTAGAGAGAGGGATCTTCTTCATTCTCGCTCTGTGTCTTCAGCTCCCATCTCTGTGTGTGTAAATCCTTCAAGGCTCCCCTAGTGCTACCTTGTCCACAAACCATCTCTGTTTTCCCATGTAAAGTGAATCTCACCTCTTTACATTTCAGTTTTAGGCATTTTACATTTTATTTTTAAAGCATATTTTCTTTTCCTTTTTTTTTTTTAAAGATTTTATTTATTTATTTGACAAAGAGAGACACAGTGACAGAGGGAAGGAGTGGGAGAGGGAGAAGCAGGCTTCCCACTGAGCAGGGAGCCTGATGTGGGGCCCGATCCCAGGACCCCGGGACCATGACCTGAGCCAAAGGCAGACGTTTAACAACTGAGCCACACAGGCACCCCTTAAAGCCTATTTTCAAATGACTATGTAGTTTGTTACTGGAGCTCATATCTTACCTCCTGTAGTGGAAACTAAGCTCCTTTACATATATTATTTCTAACGTAGAACATGCACAAGAAAAATGCATGATATACTATTATGAGTAATATTTTGTACTTCTAATGATTGTACTATTCACTCGACAAATATGTACTAAGAATCTATTATTACAAACATATATTAGATTCTATGTGTACTATCAAGATTAATATGATCTGGAAAAAAAAAAGATTTATATGATCTGCTCTGATGACCATTTGAGCTCCATGGGACAATTTACTCAGTTTATCCTTTCAAATAGGGAGAATGGTATTATAGGACTATTAGAAGTATAATTGAGTGAATCTATATGAAGTGTATGGAATAGTTTCTGGCCTGAAGGAAACACTCAGGGATGGTGATGATGATGATAATGATATTTACCAGGCTGTCTAGTAGTCTCATAGTATATACCTAGCATGTTTTCTGTCATATATCAGGACCTCAGGAATTACTGAATGAATAACTTGTGAATAATGTATACATGTGTACCTCTGGAATGTTTAAAAAAAAAAAACAACTCCAAATGAAACTAATTTAAACTCACATATACTTAAGAATATTAATATTCATGAATAGTTCACATTAACGAATACATGTTTTTAAATTGATGTTCTTTGCAGATTACAGTGAGAATTTCATAATAGCTCTTAAAGTAATTGGAGAAGCACTGACTGGCAAAAACCACAAAGCCAGAAAGAGGAAAAACTTAGGTCAAATAAGAAACGTATTCACCTTTAAATTCAACAACTGTCTATATTTACCTGCTCTGGTTCAGCACCTGGGAAGACTTCTACCACTTGTGCCTCCAGAATAAAAATCAACCCTCTTCTCCAGCCCACAGGGACCCCCACAGTCTGAGCCCAACACATGGCATCAGCTTCTTTTTTTTCCATCACTTGCTAAGAATCTGAGCTCAGCAATCAGAACGTCTGAGTTCAGATCTTTGTGCAATCTAAAGCTTAGTCCACCATGTACAGAACGAAATAGCAAGAGTATCCCTCATGCTGAGTTAGTGCGAAGCTTAAAGGAGTCAGTCCATGTAAAGTGCTTAGCACAGTACTGAGTACGTGGCGCATGCTCAGTAGATGGGAACTGCTGTACCCTAGTCACGAAGGACCCAGGCACACAGCGCTATTCACTGGCTCCTTCCACGCTCCACAGCATAGTCCTTGTTGTTGTTCTTCAATGGATAAAATTCTATTGATTCATCAAGACTCATTGCAAATGGTACCCCAGTAAGGGATATGATGTGACAGGCTCATGTATTCCTAGATTTTATAATCTTTTGGGGGAAACAAGCAAATGACAGCACTAACAATAACAACAAAGAACCTTATGAGCGAACCCTTACAGGACCCTTTCCCAAGCACCCATAGATCTCTCAGATCTAGGATACCTGACATACCTTTCTATTCATCATTAGATCTAAGTGAGTGCTAGCAAATATCCTAGGAAGAGAATCCTTTTCCCTTAACTTGAGGTGGAAAAATCAGACCTTAGCTGAGTCAGGGAAGGGACTAATATTTGTTGAGAACCTACAATGTCTTGGCACTGCACGAGTGTATCATATGATCTCACATTTAATCTTTACTACAACCCAATGAAGTAGACAGTGTTGTTCATTTTACACAGGAGGAAACTGAAGTATAGAAAGGTCATATTACTTGCTTGCATTACACAGCTATATATATTGGCTCTGGGATTTGAATTCAGATCTCTGTGCTGATGAAGTCTTGCGTTTCCCTAGTTTTGCTGGAGAGGAGATGGAACAGTATGGGGTTAGGGGAATAGAGAGAAAATAAATGGAGATGTTAGGGGCAGGAAAGCCAAATTCTCTGTCTTTGTCAATCTTATTAAGGGCCGATCCTGATGAAAACCCTGCCAGGTACACATCAATAACAGAAAAATAGTTCTGTGTAGGCTCATCTTATTTGCAGAATGGGGATTACTGGGCCATGATCACACAGAAAACGTGTTTCACTTGGAAACTGAGAACTTTGATCATCTTATTCTTCTTAATTCATGTTGAATTACTCACCGTACACTGGAAAGTCTGCTTTAAAATCAGTCATCCCTAAACTAGAAACCAGACACTAGTATAAGAGTTGTCAGACTTCAGGCAGGTGATGTGACCTCTTTGAGCCTTAGCTGTCTCATCTAAAAAAGGGATTATTGGAGATATCAATTCAGAGGACAATAACGAGACACTATAAATGAGGTATGACTAGAGTATACATATAACGTCATTCAATGAGGGACCCTAGGGGGGTGGGGACGGCGGTCCTGCCAAGAATTATGCTGGGACACCAGCTATGGATACACTGGCTTGAGCCAACCAGATTGTGTGGTCACATGAGGTATGATGGATGAGAAGGGCCCAGCACAGTGGCTCACATCTAGTCAGCGTCTGCAAGTGACCTTCCCCACTAGGATTTTAAGCGCAATTTAAAAACTAAGCTATCTTGACCCCCTTAAAATTTTCTGAACATGTTAAGACTCTCAGGCAGGGAGAGCTCAGCCAGGGTCCTATTAGTCATCAGTTATTCACATTCTCGAGTCTGACAGACCAGTGAACATGTAGAGGCTCATCAGAACAACAGGAGAAGCTTCTCAGGGTGGTTAGGAGAAGAAATGGAGGATTGTTCACAGTGAAAAGGAAGGGAGGTATGTGCTGTGATCTGTTTAAAAACAAACAGAAAACATACCAGTGTCAGATCAGAAGATGGGGTGGGGGATGAGAAGGAGAAGAAGGGAGCAAGTTAGAACAGTTCATTTATTAACCAGGATCTACTGAGGAGTGAAGGTGGAGTGGCCAGAATGTTCCAGCAAGATGAGGGATCTCCAGAAGTTGCTCAGCAAGAATACTCTGATGGAAATAGCAACGGATGAAGGTAAAAATCCCAGGATTTTGTTCTTCCTGACAAACAGTGCATACTTCATAAATGTTAGTTTCTTTCCATTTGCTTCCTTTGTGGTAAGGATTTGTACAATAATCTGAGAAGCTGGTTTACAGTTTGCAGCCACATAGCCTCCTGTTATCTGCTGGCGGAGGTAATAGATGACAATAATGACTCTTTAATCAATTTCTTGTCCCCCTGATCTTGGGCTCGCCATACCCCCCTCCACATCTATCCACTGACCCAGGAACACAGAGTTTGAGGGTGGACAGACAGGCTTGCATATAGCAGGGCTGACAGACACTGAGCTGATAATTAAACAAATGTAGATAGTTAGTGCCCTGAGATCTGAGCCTGCTCCTCACCTCAGGCCCGTGTGTGTGTGTGTGTGTGTGTGTGTGTGTGTGTGTTTTGTTGCTGTTGTTTTGAAGCCCTCAACTTTTTCTCACGATCTTCCTCCTGCATCTAGCTCTTCTTCCTGCCTTCCCTGTCAGAGCTGACAGCATCAGCCACTCCCAGCCCCTCTCCTTTCTCCTCCACCAGCAGAGTCTCATGAGAAGGAGATTTGCATTTTCGCAGACACCTGCAGGAAGCTCCATGGGAAAGAAAGCATTGCAAGGTACAAATTCTGTCCCCTTACTTTTGGTTTGCTTTAGAGGTGGCCGTGTGTGTGTGAGTGAGCGTGTGTATGGGTGCATGCCCACATAGCACATGAGAGTGGAGGGATGCGGTGGGAGCAGGGAGTGGGTGGGGGAAGAAGGGATCTCTGGGTTGAGGTAGCAAGCACAGTGCTGCCAAGTCTACTATGGATCGAGGACTGTATCTCCCCTCTTCCTCTCCACAGCCACCCTTCCCCGACTCGTCATCTTCGTCACCAATAACAGAAAACCCAAAACATGGTAGGAGAGCCCACTCTCCAGTTCAACCTACTTTATTAGAAAAAGAAACTTCTGGGGCAAGCCTGTGTGGCTCAGTCGGTGAAGCATCTGACTTCGGCTCTGGTCACTGATCTCAGGGTCCTGGGATTGAGCCCTGTGTTTGGCTCTGTGCTCAGCGGGGAGTCTGCTTGTCCCTCTCCCTCTGCCCCTCCCTCTGCTCATGCTCTCCCTCTCGCTCAAATAAATAAAATCTTAAAAAAAAAAAAAAGGAAAAAAACTTGTTTGCTAAATGCTTTCTGTGACAAGAAAACAGCAGCTCCCATAAAACCTTCACCCAGACACCCTCCACCCCCTCATCTATCATCTATTTACCCATTTGAGTAATGGGAGAAAAAAACCCAGCTTCCGGATCAATCTCATTTTCTCCTAGTGTTTGGAATTAAAGATCATTTGCATTTCAACAATGGTGCCCCAGTCCCTTATCCCATCTATCAAGTGGAATGGCAAATTGGCTGCCCAGCTTCCATCTGATCTGTAATTGAATAACTGCATGTTATCAACACAAATTTGCAGTTTGGCCTAGAGCTTGTTTTGGGGGGCTTCGCTTTACTAAAGTGTTTCTGATTTTCAATTTATATTGTGTCCACAGAGTGTGTGTGTGCGTGCATGTGTGTGTGTGTGTGTATGTGTGTGTGTGTGTGTAGACGGAGGGGAGGGAAGGTGAGGGGCCGGGGGGGGGGGGGGGGGGGGGGGGGGGGGGGGGGGGGGGGGGGGGGGGGGGGGGAGAAAGGAGGGGAAAGAAGAGGTGTGACTGTGGGTGGGGA
This sequence comes from Procyon lotor, assembly GCA_028646535.1. Lineage (NCBI taxonomy): Eukaryota > Metazoa > Chordata > Mammalia > Carnivora > Procyonidae > Procyon > Procyon lotor. Next base: position 48,471,308 of record CM053613.1, read on the forward strand.
AGAGTTGGACATCAAAGGGTTAGAACAGCAGACATATGTACCACTAATTAATATGGGAAAATAAAATTCTTTCATTTGGGGCCACAGGCAATGAATGTTCTTTGAAAAGGAAGAGTGAAGCCCCTAATACTTAGAGATTTGCAACCAGATAATAACTTTGCAAAATGTGACTGACAGTTACCAGATTATCTCCTTAATCACACCTTTATTTCTGTTAAGCAGGGCTTATGCTCCCAGCAGGTTTCAAACATGTGTTAACGCTGAACATCCCATGGAAGAATCAAAGGGTTGTAGCAACTGTAGCTTTACTGGACTCTACAAATGGAAACATTCAGAAAGAGAGCAGAAAAACTGATGTGCAGCACACACACAGCCTCAGTCGGCTCCGCCTCCAAGAAATGTCTCTTACCCCCACCAGAGTAGGATGGAGCTTCGCAGAAGGATGATGGAAATGTAGGGGAAGGCATGCAAATCAGCTAACCCTGCAGATACTCGATGTTTTTTTTTTCCTCTCAGTGAACTCTTAGGATTCTAAGAGTTGGCTGTTTCAAAGGACTAATTCCCATAAGACATAATTAGCATTTATACGACATTTTATTATGACTGTTCTTTTTCTTTCAATCCAAATGTCTATCTACTCTGAGTAGTTAACCTGGCAGTAAACCCTCAGAAAGAGATGAGGGGGATCAGCGTCCTAGTCTCTGTGGTTTACAATCGAGCCCCACATGAGGTGCAAGAAAGACCCCAACCTCTTCCTGGGAGTTTGCACACATGGGATAAAGGAAAACAGACACTAGTGAAGGATATGTATTATGCTGCATATATATTAACTTGGTGAATTCTGCCATCTGCACTCCAAGCCAGATATTATTAACCCATGTTGGAGATGAGGAAACTGAGTCCAGAGAGACCCATAAACTTGCTCAAAGAACCATATTTAGAAAACCATAGAGTCAGAATTTGAACCCAGATTGTCCTTCATTAGCCAGCTAAGTGAATAGAGCAAAGTACTCAAGAGCTGTTTGGAGCTATCCCCTTTGGATCTCATTTTGAAGGATCTCCATTTCACCTCTGTCCCTTTCCTTCTTTTTTGTTTTAAAAATTTCCCGCCAATCTCCAAATGCGTGGGTATATTTCTTTGGCTTCTCCAGGTCCACTCTTTCCTACCTAGCTCCCTGCTCTAGAGAACAGCCACCCTTGCCCTCTGGCTTTGAGTTGTGTTGGCCAATAGGAGGCCCTTGGTGGCAGGTTGGGTGGAGGGAGGTGACATTGCCGGGGCATGTATTTCCCAGGCTCCCACTTGGCCAGGCTGCCATGGTGGTTTCCCAGGTCCTGCCAGGCAGCCATCTTCCTCATCCCTCTCCCCAATGTACAGTTACCCAACACTCCCCAATGCTTTGGTCTCAGGACTCCTTTACATGTCTATAAAAATTATTGTGGATCCCCAAAGAGCTTTTGTTTATCTCTCAGTGTTTACCATATTAAAAATTAAAGCTGAGAGTTTTTAAACACAAGAATACACAAACATACATTCCATTAGCCATCGGAGCGATGATTTTTTCACAAGTCATGCCGCCTTTGCAAAACTTCACTATGCCTCATGAGAGAATATGCGCGAAGAAGGGCAGATACAAATCTTACTGTAAAGGCAAAAATGTATTACTGCAAAAAACAGTTTTGACCTTGTGGACCTCAAAAAAAGAGTTTCAGGGAACCCCACAGGTTTCTGGCTTTGAGAACCACTGCCCAAACTGCTCCTTCAAACTCACTCTGGGAGGCTTTTCCATGCCTTGTTGGATGTCCTCACTCTGCCCATTCCTTTACAATTATACCATTTACTCAATTCTCTTCAATCACTCTCCTGGAGAACACCTACTCTTCCTGCAGGAATCCTGACCCATCACTGCTAGAAGATGGCTGAAATTTCACCCTGGAGGAAAGGCTGAGGTCGGAGAAGTGACTCAGGAATGCCAGAAGCAAAGAAAAGCTTTCCTCCTGCCTTTCCCCTTTGAACTTTGCTTTGTCTTCAAATTGTATTCATCATTTCTTCATTGATAAAAAGGAATGTCTAGCATAAGAGAGATGACTTTTCCTCTTTCCCAGGACCAGGCCAGAACAAGAGAGATCCACTTTTCTGTTAGAGGTGTAGACAAACTGGACCATTGTCCTAGGAGGACAAGTAAGACTCTGGAAACCAAGTTCACGAGGAAAAGATGAAGGCATAGTTTCCCTTGAAGAAAAGAAGCCCAGGGACAACTTGGCCATTTCCAGCTATCTCTTGATCAGTTAGCCTTTCTTGTTTCAGGGAAGAATTCTTCATTCCCTTCACTGGGCTCCCACAGAGTTTGCAACAGATGTCAGTTGCCTGGTACCACTTTATGCTGTCATTATTTGCATACTTCGCTTCTCCACTTCCCAGCTGATATCTCCTTAAGACAGTTTTAGTCACCAAGGAGGTCCCATCTTGGGTGTGTAATAAATGTTTGTTGAAAGAAGGAGTAGAGATGGAACTCTTTTTCATCACTGTCATTTTATTTTCCATAGTCAGTTGGAGATAGGTAAGCATTTGCTTACCTGCAAAGGCCTTTGTTTTTAACAACTTTCTTGAGGTATAATTGTTCTACAAAGAACTGCACATATTGAATGTATACAATTTGATGAGCTTGGACATACCCCAGCACCTCTGATACCATTAGCCCTATCAAGGACATGTCCAATACCTTCCCAAGTTAGCTTGTGCTTGTCTCTTTTTCATTTACTTATTTTTCTGTGGCAAGAATACTTTTTTTTTTTTTTAAGATTTTATTTATTTGACAGAGAAACGTAGCGAGAGAGGGAACACAAGCAGAGGGGATGGCAGCGGGAGAAGCAGGCTTCCTGCTGAGCAGGGAGCCCGACGCGGGGCTCGATCCCAGAACTCCGGGATCATGACCTGAGCCAAAGGCAGACGCCCAACGACTGAGCCACCCAGGCGCCCCTGTGGCAAGAATACTTAACATGAGATGGACCCTCTCACATTTTGAAGTGAAAATGTATCATTACCTACAGGCACCATGTTCTACAGCAGTTCTCTAGAATGTATTCATCTAACTGATGAGTAACTGAAACTTTTTACCTATTAAGCAACAACTCCCCATTTCTCTCACCCTAGCCCCTGGCAATCACCATGGTATTCTCTACACGTAAGAGTATGACTATCATAGATATCTCATATAGGTGGGAATCTTGCAGTGTTATTTTTATAAATCATCCAGGAAATAATTGAATGTGTCTAGAGGGGTAGACAAACTGGACCATCTACAGGAGTAGAAAGGGAAGCCCCAGAAATATTTGTGCAGATATTGTGATACCTTGGGGATAAAGTGTATTTGAAATTATAAAAAACCTTTATTTCAATCCTGGCCCCATCACCGACCTGTGGGGCTGCCTGCCACAAGCCATTTCCTTCCTCTAAGTTTCAGGTTTTCAGAATGGTCTGATGCCAACTTGTGTCTGCAGTTCCCCATCTCAGAGTGTCACCATAAGGGATCTGGTAAGCCACAAAAATACTGAATATTATTGGCTGCCTACAAAATTAGAATATTGTTGGCTGGCTCATATCTGAATTATGTTTTTGCATATATGGAGATGTGGCTATAAATGATAAAATATGACTCCTATCATTCTTAAAATTTTATATATGTTTTATCTTTTTTCCCAGTTAAGAGACAATAAAATTATCTAGTGTTGTGAGCTCTTCAAAATACCGTGACACTAGACAGAAGCCCTTGTTCTTGGAAAACTTGGAAATCACTGAGCCCTGAGTGTTGGTTTTGCATTGGTAGCCTGTGGATCTGATGCAGACGGCAGGAACAGGGCGACTTCTGCCACCCGCAGATAGGAAGGCTTTTGCTAAACTAAAGTTATAAATATAGGAAGCATCCAGCAAAAGCCAATGGACATGTTTTCTAATTTATTCTAATTATTATAAATTATTCTAATTTATTTCCTTCACCATAGACAGTATCCATAATATAAAGACAAGACACCATATTATGAAATTATGAAAGTGTTTAAAAGTATAGAGATAATACATTTTTTTCTGAAGCAGTCAAAACATTATTTGCTTTCCCTTTTATCTATCCTAATCTATTATCACTCCAAAATATTTTAGAAATTTGGGAGGAAATGAAAACTACTGAACAATATATTTTGGGAGCCATTAGATACAGTGAAAGAAATGTTAACTTTCAGGGATATTTGCCAAAGCCCAGTTAAATAAACTCAGTGACAATTGAATAGAAATTGTCAACTCTTTGAACTAAGAAATTAAAAAGCAACACTTGAAAATTTTTCAGTAACATTTTTTCTATATTTTTCTACTTACTAAAATAACACCACTGTAGAATTTGAAAAATACAGAGAAGCTCAAAGGAAGAATATAGAAACTACTATTAATCTATATACAGTATTTTATATTCTTGCTATATCTCTATGTTTAGAAATTTATAATTGTTTCATATTATTAATGCTGTATCATAACTTGCCTTCTCTTAAAATATTTATTATATGCTATTAGTCACATATAAAGGACTATAAGTAAGGTATATGTAAGTTATAAAGCATGATAATAAAATGAACAATCATGAAGCCACATCTCAACTTATAGGATCAAATATCACCAGTATGGTTGACCCTATCTCTGAACTCCTCTCAAATTCCACCATGTAGTTGTTGTTATTATTATTATCATTATTATTTTAATTTTTACTTATTTTTTTGTCAGACAGAAAGAGTAGGGGGAGCGGCAAGCAGAGGGAGAAGCCAGGAGCCTGCTTCGGGACTCGATCCCAGGATCCCAGGATCCCATGACCTCAGATTAAGCCAAAGGCAGTCACTTAACCAAGTGAGGCAGTCAGGGGTCCTGCCACCATGCAGTAATTATGCAAAACTTTTTATTTATAATACCTTGCTTTAAAAAATGTTTTTTAAACCACCTAAACAGTATTTTTATTCTAAGTGTGTTTATTTTGAATCTTGTAACAATAGTGTTTCTTACTGCAAGTTTTTCCTCCAGATTATTTTTTGTTTGATTATACATTTATGATTTGTCTAGCTATTTTATACATAACCATATTTCAAAATTTTCATTGCTGTATAACACTGTGTGAATATATTGCATTTTTATCTATTCTGTTGATGGACATTTGGATTTCAAGTTTCCTTTTCTTCTTTTTCGATTTCAAAAGAAAAATGCCGTCATAAAAATTTTTCTATTTGCTTCCTGACACACTACGTAGGCATTTTTCTAGGGCGTATACCAGGAGTGGACTGGGTCATAGATATATACATATAATACTAAACTATTCTCCAAAGTGGCTGTACTCCATTACCAGTATATAGAAATCTTCATTCTTGAACATCCTCAACAATATTAGATTCCATTTGATGTTGCCCATTTATATCTCATATGGCCTCAGTTTGCATTTGGTTAATTACCTGTAAATGTATCCTGGACATTTTTGTTTCCTACTCTGTCACATACCTACACAAGTCTTTTATCCATTTATTGTTTTGACTGACCTTTTCTTATCAGCATACAGCTAACACCACTGCTTATTAGAAAAGGGGAATCCCTTTACTGCTGTGGGATTTAACTGATCAATCAGAAGCTACTTCTAACTCCTTCTTCCCTGGCTGCCTTCTAATATTGAAACTGCAAATCCAAACACTTTCCCAGACTCCCTTGCAGTTAGGAAGGGCCATGTGACTCATTCGGACCCATGCCATGTAAACACAAGTCTTCTGTGGATGTATCTGAGAGAGCGCTTGCTTTCCTGATAAAATTATACAGATGCAACTGTCACAACCCTGTGCCATCCTTGCTTCATCCTGACTCGAGCACAGATGTGATGCTGGGAGCTACAGCAGCTGTATGGTGAGCGTAAGGGAAAGACTAAGTGATTCTTGAAAATTCTGGCCTTGACAATTCTTCCATCCATCTATCTCCAAATTTCTGGCTATGCCATTTTTTAAAATCCCAATTTTCTTAAATACTGTAAATCTGATTTTCTGTGAATGAGAGTTAGATGCCAGCCTGTCTGATATGGCAGCTTCTATTCCCTTGGTCCCCAAACTAGAGCCTCACATCGAGCACTGTCCCAAAAAGTAGTAAAGAAGTTTTATAGGAAATTTTAATTCAGAATACAAATTTCTTAACAAGCCTAGTATGGGGGCAAGTGTACTCCCATGTGCCTCAGTGGGTTAAAGCCTCTGCCTTTGGCTCACGTCATGATCTCAGGGTCCTGGGATTGAGCCCCGCATCAGGCTCCCTGCTCAGCGGGGAGCCTGCTTCCCCCTCTCTCTCTGCCTGCCTCTCTGTCAAATAAATAAAATCTTTAAAAACAAAACAAAACAAAACAAACAAACAAAAAAACAAGGCTAGTATGATCTGGCCACTCCCTTCCTTTTTATCCTCATGTTGTATCACATTGCCTTTTGTGCCTTTGGCTTTGCGCATCTTTATTGTTTTCAAGAAAATACTAAATTCCTTCCTACCCTATGGACTTCCCACATTCTATTTTATTTGGCTAGATTCTCTGTCCCCCTAACTTTCCTTCCCATTCTAAATAAATCCCACTTGTTATTGTCTCTTCATAAACTAAGTCACCATAAGCATCTTCCAGTAGGCTTTGAGTGCCCCTAGAGCAGACTCTATGTTACTTTTGTTAACTATATACCCAGCATCACCTAGCACAGCACATGGGAGATAGTGAGCACTCAAGAACATTTTGTTACATAAATAGGAGTATCTTGTGTGCCAACCAAGCGTCAGGCAAAGTCTGACCTTAGTTTCTCTTTCCCTTTCCAAACCTTAAAGTTTGCACCTTCGGGATGGCTAAAAATCCATTCCTATTGGTGTGGCCTGAGAATTAAAAGTGATCATTGTGTCTGTGCTTAGACAGGTGCCTGGAATGTGGTTCAGGTCATTTACCTTTCATAAGGGGAATCTTTATGCCTCAGCAGCAAATAGTCCTTCCAACTTCTGTCCTGCGCACTTTAAAAGTAATACTTGTTGTAATTATTATTAGTGATAATTACAATTAAACCCATTGGGTTTTGAGTGCTTGCTCGTATACTTTATAGGCCAAGCACTTTACACACATTACCTCTTTTTAAATGTAATCTCTGATATTATCCCTTCTTTATAGATGAGGCTAAATGGGACGAGGCTCAAGCCTCTTGGGGCTCTCAGCCATTGCCTCTGGACACCCACAGTGAAACTGCTTGGTCAGACACTAGCTAACCAGGGAGTCTGCTCTTTACAGGATACGTTCTGTACACTTGCTTCATTTTGCTCTTTTTCTGAGAAAAAAGGCAAAGCAGAATAAAAGGCACTGATATCATTTTTTGTTTATGGGGTTTTTTGTTTTGTTTTGGTTTGGTTTGGTTTGGTTTTTGTTTTGGTAAGAAAAGTAACTTCCAAACTGCTCTGAGGTCAATGCAGATTTTCATTCCAATCTTCTCTACTCCTAGATCCACGGACCCTGGAATGAAAATGGATGCTCAGGCTGGTGACCCGAAGGCGGGATCCTCAACCAGAAAACAATGACTGAGTCAGGCTTTGTGCAGCAGACTTCTGAGGTCCAGAAAGTAGATTAATACACATTACAGAGATCTAGCTATAATAATTGTAAACAAAAGACAGTTATTTTGGCCAGAGCCCCTACTCTAGAACCTTACATGTAGGAGGTGCCTAATAAAGGCTGGTTGAAATGCTTTCCATGAATCTCATGATATAGTGAGATCTTATCATAATGTTCAAGGGAGTTTATTCTAAATGCCACTCACTTTCATAAAGCACCTGACATTCTCCAAAATTTGCCCCAACATAGCCCTCCAGTGTCTTCTGCTAACATTCTACCCCTAGAATGTGGCTCTAACTACACTCAAGATACCCCCTAATCTTTAGGACCTCTGTGCATTTACTTGTACTCTGTCTGCTTTCAAGAATTCCTACGCCCCAGACCCAACTCTTTAAAACAAAACAAAACAGGCAAACTTATCCTGTAGGTCCCTGTTAGGCTTTTTCTCCATTAAGCCTGTCCCAGGTAAGACATATCTACACCCATAAACTCCCCAATCTTGTAGCTATAATTATGGCAACATTTTCCATCTTGTGGCAGAGTGTGGCTGGTGGATAAAGCACAGACTTTAGAGTTAGAAATACGTGTGCACAAATCCCAGCTCTGTCACATAAAAGTCATGCACCCTGGTGTGATTTACCTAAATGTGAGCTTCCATTTTCTCTTTGGAAGTGACGAGGCAACGAGCCGCCTGCTGTGGCTGCTATAGGAATAAGGAAGGAGACATTTCGAGGGCCCAGCGAAGAGTGTGGTTCATGGTCAGCATCTGCCTTGTTCTGGTTGTTCAGGTTCTCGGCTTAAACATCATCTTTTAAGAATGGTTCTTACAAACATCCCACCCTTCCTCTGCACCCTCTTCTTTAAAATCTGGGCCCAGATTGTTCAAGTTCAAATTCCATCTCTACCACTCACTAGTTTGGGTACATTACTTAGTTCTCCTTCCGCACTTTCCTCAGGTGGGAAATGGGACTACTGTATCTCGGCTGTTGTAGGATGGTGGCCATGCTTGGGGTGAGCATAGAGTAACTGACAGAGGTGTGGAATCACTGTGTTGTACACCTGAAACTAATGTGGCATCGCGTGTCAACTCTCCTTCAATAAAATTTTAATTAAAAATGGTGCTAATAATAATAAACTTACAGGCATGTTTTAGGGAACATAGAAACCTTAGATTAAACCTCAGAACACACCCTGGATGTGAGTGTGTTGTTCACTCCTCTATCCTGGGGGTGCACATTAGTGCCTTGTTCATACTGGCTGAATGAATGAAAGCATATGCTCTTCCTTGCCTCTATCCCTGGTTCTTAGGATGTAGGCTCCTCTGGGGCAGGAAGACGATGCCACCACCCTTAGGTTCTTAGCACCCAGCACTGGGTCTGGCACTGGGTGAGGCTTAGTCGGTTTCATGGAAGGGAAGGGATCTTTTCCCACTGTGCACTCCCGCGGCATTCTGCACGAAGTGAGTTCATTAGCATTAGTCGGTAGAACAGCCAGCACACCGCCCACATCTCAGCAACCTCTTGCCACCACTTACTCAAGCTCATGTAACAGGGGGCGACCCAGGAATGGAAAGCCACTTCCTCTCTGGCATGACAAAGACTCAGACCATTGTCTCTCTTGACTGGGTCCAAGATTTACCTTGTTCTGTTGGCAGATTCACTGAGGCGATGCCCCATTTTGGCTGGCAGTAAGAGGACTCTATTTCTCTTTTGTGGGTCTAATCCCCTGAATCGGTATTTGTTCCCATCTCCCTCTGCTGACCAACAGAGACTATGAAGCTCATATGGCATCTCCAAAGTCAGATGACGAGCGTGGGCCATGAAAGGGGATCTGAGAAAGAGAAAGAAGGGCCCATCCTGATGGCATCTCAACATGCCAGGGATTTTGCTTTCCAGTAAAACTAGTCCCTTCTGCAGTGAATTCATTTAACCTCTTTGCAAGCTTCCCAAAACAGGTGGTATAGAAGGAGTGGAGGGGCAGCCAATTAAAATTCAGTCCAACTGACAAGGAGAAGTAGGCCATGGCTGACTAACAGAGAGGCATTGACCAAAAGAAGCCTTGGCACTGATAGTCCACATTGTATAAATGCTCTTTTCTCCCCAAACAAGAGGGCCTCCCAAAGCATGAAGTCATGTTGTCCACGTCTGGGTTTATACAGTGTGTGTTTCTCTGATGCAGTACCCACAGCATGATCCCTCTGGCTCCCTCTCTATGCTTCCTCTCTATGCTATTCCCTCTTCATCTCTGTGGACACAGACTATTTTCGTCCATCTCAGTACTCTCACTGAGATCTCTACTTCTCGCCAGATGTAATATTTACACATAACCTGCAGGAAGATTCTGAGTATGCTGCTAGACAGATGCCATTTCATACTATAGTCTTTCTTCATGCCAAGGGACACGTCCTTCCCCAAGTCCTCTTCTGACTGATTACTTTTTAGATCCTACAAGAGGAGAGGTGGGGAGAGAGGGAAGAGAGAGAATGAGGAAGTCAAGAGAGCATGAGATTTGAAACTGTGGACTTTTAAACCAGGTGCAGCACCAGACTGTTCACGAGAATGGCATAACCTCCTTAATTCTGTGTCCCTGAAAACGGGTATGAGAGCTGAGGCATGAAGACGTCAATCAAAAAACTTGTAGTATCAGGATATTCTCTTAAAAGCTAAAAATCATGAAACATTCACTAATTTCTCTTCCTTTTTAGATCCAACCACAGATATAGTCCTTTCATTTTCTTTTTTTTTTTTTAAGATTTTATTTATTTATTTGATAGAGAGAAAGTGAGAGGATGAGAGGAGTGAAGGTCAGAGAGAGAAGCAGACTCCCCGTGGAGCTGGGAACCCGATGTGGGACTCGATCCCAGGACTCCGGGATCATGACCTGGGCCGAAGGCAGCTGCTTAACCAACTGAGCCACCCAGGTGCCCCAGTCCTTTCATTTTCTAAACGACATCTAATCTGGCTCTTTTTTGCACAGCAGAACACAAGTTGGCATGTTTCAGTTTCAAATGTGTCCAACTGAGACTGGACTTTCCTTTTTGGACAGGTTTGTGCTCACAGTGCTCATTTCATCCACGGAATGACAATGGCATAGACAGGAGAGAAGTTTGGGTTGCTGGACAGTCAAATGTTACATAGTCGAGGGTCATCTGTGGTGGGCAAAAACACGGGCTTTGTAAACAAAAGAGGGCTTGAATCCAGCACGCTGCTTCTAAAACTCTTTCCATAGTTCCTGGGGTTCAAAGACCATCCTATCTTTAAAGGTCAGTGCTATAAATATCATTATCCTAGTGAGTTAAGGTCTGAAAACAGGAGGAATGCGGCGTTAGAGTAAGAATACGTTGTATTGTTAGCTAGTAGAGATATTTATTTGCCCTGGAGAGGCTTGGCCAGTTTTAACACTTGGCAACTCTTTTGTCTGTCCGTGAACCCAAAGCCACTCATGCTGGGCTTTCAGTAGGGCAGAATGAAGGTCATGGGCTTTGGAGTCTGCAAGACCTGGCCCAGCCCTGGGCTCCCATCTTCTGCATGAACTTGGATACATTAAGTACATTCCCTGAAATTTTGTTTCACTGTTAGAATCTGATAAAATGGAGATAGTGCTGATTACTTAATACTAATCCTTGGGAGTGTTGTGGGGTTTAAGTGGATGCATAAAATTATTAGCGTAATCTGACATATAATGAATGTGCATATGGGTGGTTTTCAGCTGACGGAGATTTTGCTGCCCAGGGGACATCAGACAATTTCAGAGACACTGGGGGTATTAGATGCTACTGGCATCTGGTGGGTAGGTGTCAGGGATGCTGCTACTCAGTCCTGACATATACTTGATGAATGCTACAGTGCACAGGACAACCCCAAAATAAGGAAATACCGATCTCAGCATGCTCATAGTGCCGAGGCTGCAGGACTCTGGCTAGATAAGTAATCATCATGATGGCTTAGGCATTTCTCAAAAGTACACCTCTGATCTCTTTCAATTGTACAGATTCTAAAATGTGGACGCCGAATTTTAAGGCTTGTAAAAATGATAACATTCACTCATTTACAAAGAATTTCCATACGTGTTATTCCATTTGATTTTCAAAAGGACCTGTTCATAAATCAGAGTAATGCCATCTTCATTTTATAGGTAGACAAATTGAGGCTTAGAGATCTTAGGTCACTCAGCCAGTAAACAGGAATCAGGTCTAGATTCTCATTCTCTTGCTTTCAGGTCTTACACACTGTCTGCAGGCATCCAGTGTGCTTAGCTGACACAGAAGCTCAGCTCTGAATACTTGGGCTAATCTGTTCATCTGTGAAATGGGACAAGTCATAATGATCTCTGGAGAGCCCTTATTATAAGGATGACGTGAAAGGATGCACAGAGGGGGCACTCGAAAGTCAGAGCTCTGTCAATGTCTCTGCTTCCGCTTGATGACTGGGCCACGAAGACTCCTCATCCCCTGTTTGCAAGCCAGGAGACTCCTCAAGGCTGAGCCAGGCCTCGTGGGCTTGCGTTCCCCAGCATTAGCCTCTGCACGAGCCTCAGGCTTCCCCGGTAGCTTTATGCACTGAGTGACATTGCCTGTCAGGTGCCACCCTGTGCTGCTCACCAAGACTTTGCAGGAGCCTTCAATCCTTCTGGCTCCCCGTCCCCCGGAGCTGACACCTTGAAAACCATGTCACTGCTCTCTCATTACCTATCGGGAGGGTCACCTTTCTGACAGCTTTGAAAAGTTTTTATGTTAAAAAAAAAAAGTGTTTTTTTTTTTAGCAGAGAAGACAGATTACTTTATAATTCTGACATGCTCTACTTATTATGACATGAAACAGTGTACTCGTTGCTCTTGCTTGAGGGGCATTTAATGGCTGACTTTGGCTCACCTGGTGTGTCGCAATGCTACGTTAGCTATTCGGTCCTACCTTCCATTAACTTTACATATTCCTTCGTTCCTTCTCTCCTTCCTCATTCCGTCCTTACATATTCCTTCCTTCCACCCAGAGTGAATTCACATTCACTCATTTGTTCATTCATTCACATTCATTCATTTGTTCATTCATTCACTCAACTATGCATTTGGGTATCTACTGTGAACCTAGTACTCTGCTGGGCATTTATCGGATTAAAAAATATATTTATATTCAGTCCTTGATTCTGAGAATGTCCCACGCTAGTAGGCAATGCGAAGGTATAACGAAGATAAAATTTTAAAGTAGTATGTGAACTAAAAGAGGTACTGGCCCTAACAACTAAAGCCCCAGCAGGATGGAAAGCAGAACTGGGGGTGGATCGGCCGAGCAGGGTGTCTGGTTCACTCTGGGAGGTGACAGGTCAGGCAGCAGCAGAGCTGAAGATGGGACAGTGTTGGAATATACTGTACTCCGTGTGCAGGGGAAGGAAGAGGAGCGAGCATTCACGACTAACACAAGCAGATGATGCTTCATCCAAGAAGGCCTAAATGCCAATATTTTAGCCCTTACTGACTTTTAATGGTCCTGACATATACCTGATGAATAATATCTTAAAGGCACCTCTGAGTATCTGAGTATATTAGCAGAAAGCCATAGAAAAGGGATTTACTAACTCTGCCAGGGATGGGGTGTGGGCAATGCCCCAGAAGATGTGATATTTGAACAGGGTATTAAGTATTCAGACTGGCTTCCACACAGGGAAGGAAAGTAAGCGGATTCTGGGCAGAGCCAAGGTGAAGGTGATGCCCTCCAAAAAAGGATGGTGATGAGTTTAGAGAAAAGCACAGCAGAGGCCAAGGAGAGGTCAAGTTTGAGGGCACACTGGGGCCATTGCAAAGCCAGGCCATGGCATCTGGGTCCTTTCCAGCAGGGCTTGTAGGATTTGCATCTGATTTATGTAGAAGGGCCCCCTGGTAGGATCTACAACTTGGACACATTGCTCTAGGAGCAGTGGGGGACTGTGGGACAATAGACCAGAAACTCAGAGATAGGCAGGAAGGGGACAAGCCAGGCAGCTGCTGCCACTGCCCCAGAGAGACTGTGAGCACCCCCCTCCTTCAAGTTTCATGCAGCGGGACAGCCTAGTGCCCTCTTCTGAAGGCTGGTCACCCATCCTTCCATTCAGATGACCCAGTACATATTTAGAGAGAAAAGCAAAACAAAACAAAACAAAACAAAACAAAACAAAACAAAAAACAGGGAATAGGCCAAGGAAGAATGAGTTTCTAAACATAAGACACAACATGTGTTAAATACTATGCTTCATCAGGCACAGGACTCACAGGCACAGGGTACCACATCTGTCATGTGACTTCATCTTATTAACAATAGCAAAACTCTTTCAGGCCTGCAGTTCAGTTCGGCAAGTTCATTGATTTGCCCAAGGTTGCAGACCAGTAGGTGGGAACTAGGATTTGAACCGCAGTCTGTCCAGCTCTAAAGCCTTCTGCCCCGAGGATCCTACCGAGTACAGCACGTCCATCACTGTTAAGATGAGAAATGCCTGCAAGTTGTTAATAACACCTTCCTTTCTAGGGTCTGATTCAGCATCTTTGAAGTACCAAGGTGGGCGGAAGAACCAGATATTTTGGGTAGGGAAGGAAGTGGTGGGAAAAAGGAAAAGGAGGATAAAGTGTCTACCTCCAGTTTTTGTTTTCGGCTTGTGTTAAGTTCATTATCCTCTTTGGATCTGAGATTTTTCTCCAGTAAGACGTAATAAGGTAACAAAATCATATGCAGGACACATATATTTCAGTTGTACTAAAAGTCTTTGTTTATCTTAACTTCAAATTGAACTGGGTTTCTTGAATTTTATCTGGGAACCCTAAAACCTGGAAAACATAAAACTAAAGGCATCGCTGATTAAAGTCAGAAGGAAAGGTTGAGGGAAGTACAGATGAGCTTGTTTCCTCTTGCAGAGCGGCAAACCCGTTCTTATCACCTATAGTGAGAGTTAAAGAAACTGAGTTGCTTGGTGACAGATGGTCACAACACTTATTGTGATGAACACTGAGTAATGTCTAGAATTGTTGAATCATTACACTGTACACCTGAAACTCACATAACGTCATATGTTAATTACACTTCAATTTAAAAAAAAATAAATAAAAATGACACTTTGATTAGCAAAAAAATTTAAAAAAAGAGAAAAAACTGAAGTTTAAGTTTAGTATTTTTAGCTATCAAGGTAAAAGTAAAAACTGCTCATAAAACTAGGACTGAGCAGGAAAATAAAGCAATAAAACCCCTGGGGAGGAACGAGGAGATGAGGGAAGAGATACAAGGGCACTAAATTCTTCTTTTAAAGGAGGGAGCTAAGACACAGTCTGCAGCGGAAGAGTCACAAAGTAAAAGCATAAAGATATTATTTAGCATTATGGTGGTAATTGCCGAAGAACTAAAAATGAAACAATTAAAAATGGCTTTCTCTGGGCAGTAGGGCTTAGAAAGTGGGTAGAGAGAGAAACAATTACTTTTCATTTTATTCCACCCTCATTAGATTTTAAAATTTTATGCCATGTATAAAATTAGATTAAAAATAAGTAATTATATTAATCATTATTACTGCCAACCATCATTCAGCATATTATGAGTTTTGCTTGTGTGTAATCTCATGTTCTCGATCTAAGGCTTTCTTATTCGCCTCCACCATCCTCGTTGGGTGTAAAACTATTAATAACCAGGATTGCAAACCCAAAAGACGCACAGGTATCTGCTCTTGCTTTGCCACATGGGGCAAAAATATTTCTATGTTTTCTAGTATTAAAAAAGGATAAAAACTTTGTCATCAATAAACACGTTTCATTTAATTTAAAACAAATATTTGAGGACAGGCACCCCCCGCCAGCAGGCCTTTAATTGAGAGTCGCTAAACATCACTCTTCACAAACTTGCAAAGAATTATGCTTACTTAAGCCAAAATCAAAATACAGCTGATTCTTGAACAACATGGGTTCGAATCGTGCAGGTCCCCTTACATGAGGATATGAGGATTTTTTTCCAACAAACACAGATAGTGCTGTAAAGGTATTTTCTCTTCCTTACGATACTCCCTATAACATCTTCTTTTCTATAGTTTACTTTCTTAAAAGAATATGGTATATAATATACACAATATGCATTAATCAACTGTTTTGATTATCAGTAATGTTTCTGGTTAACAGTAGGCTACTAGTAGTTACATTCTGGGGAAGTCAAAAGTTAAATGTGGATTTTTGACTGCACAGGGGGTCAGTGCCCCTAACCTCTGTGCTGTTGGGTCAATTGTATTAGCCTGAGTCAAGTTTGGTTGATTTGCTCCTGTTTTGCTCCTAGAAATAGGTGGATTTTCACTTGACACCTCCATTTGTTTGGAAGGGAAGCACAAGATTTCAGCTGCAGTGATCAGAAAGAGTCAAATATTAAAAAGTCCCTTGATGATGAGGAGGCCTGATCCTGGGGTGTGTGTGTGTGTGTGTGTGTACACACGTGCATGCGTGATATAGCGTGACCAAGAGACTTGCAGTTCAGACCATACAAAAGTTGCTGATTCCGAGGTGAAGTCTCACTAAGAGAATGCTCGTTAGGTACTGTAAAGACATACCACTTTAGCTTATGGTGAGTGCCACTTCAACCCAAAATATTACTAATGCCTCCTGCAACCCATACACCACAGGTCGCCTTGCTTCACGTGGATCTTTCTGGTCCTCGGACCCTGCCACCATCACCAAAGGGCTGTAGTCCTTTAGTACAAACTTCATGTAGGTTAAGGGAAACCGTATTTATAAGGGCATTGAAGATGCTCCACAAGCTTGCTGGTGCTGTCAGGATGGAGAGGGGTACCTGAGCGTTCTTCCTGGGCACCATTGCATGGAAGACGCTGAAGCAGACCATGGCAATCGCTCCTGGGCTAAGCTCTTCTTCTCACTTTGCCTTGTGACAGAATCAAACCCTTCCTTCACAGGTTGACCCCAAAAAGACATTCTATCTCCCTCAAAGATCAGGAACTGATATCTTCCTCTCCACACCTTCCAGAATTATTTTGAAGAGTAAATAAGATGGTGATCGCAGTAATGAATCATTGAGTACTACAACAAAAATTTAAGATGTACTGCATGCTGGCTAACTGAACACAATAAAAAAATAGTAATAATAAAAGATGATGACAGAAGCGCATGCCCAGGTTAAGGAACTAATAATTTACAATATTTAAAAGGAGGACACCAAGGCCTATCTGGTTCCAGTGCAAAAGACATAAGGACTGTAAAAGTAACAACAAAAACAGCAACAGCTGCCACCATCATTTCCACTATTTATTGAATGATTATGAGTATGTTAGCGGTTTTATACTTTTCATCTTATTTAATTCTCACCACAGGACGAGGCATTATTATTCCTCATTTCAAAATGAGGAAAATAAGGCCCAGAGGGGTTAACATCTAAAATACATAAAGACCTCATATAACTCAATCACAAGCTTTTTTTTAAAAAATGGATTAAAAATAGGCAAAGGAACTAAATAGATATTTTTCAATAGGAGACATAGAGGTGGCTAATAGATACAGGAGAATGTGTTCTACATCACTAGTGAGCAGAGAAATGCAAATCCAAACCACAGTGAAATACCACCTCACACCTGTTAGAATGGCTAGTCTCAAAAAGACAGAAAATAACAAGCAGTGGTAAGGATGTGGAGAAAAGGAAACTCTTACGAATTGTTGGGAATATAGATTGGTGCAGCTTCTATGGATAACAGTATGGAAGGTCCTCAAAAAAATAAAAATACAACCACCATATGATCTAGCAATTCCACTTCTGGGGTATTTATCCAAAGGAAGTGAAAACACTAACACAGAGAGATATATATACCCCACGCAATCGCAGCATTCTTTACAATGGCCAAGACATGGAAACCAGCTAAGTGCCCACTGACAGATGAATGGATGAAGATGTGGTGTACACAAACACACACACACACATTCAATGGAATATTAAGCAATTAAAAAAAAAACAAGGAAATTCTGCCTTCTGAGACAATATGGATGGACCTTGAGGGCATTTTGGTAAGTGAAATAAGTAAGACAGAGAAAGACAAATACCATATGATGTCACTTATATGTGGAATTATAAACAAAATAAAACAAAAACACTGAACTCATAGAGACAGAGAACAGATTGATGGTTGCCAGAGGCAAGGGGTTGGGGAGGATGGGCGAGTGTGATCAAAGTTATAGACTCCCAGCTATAAAGTAAGCCCTGGGAATGTAATGTACAGCATGGTGACTATGGTTAATAAAACTGTATTCTATATTTGTAAGTTGGTAAGAGAACAGATCTTAAATATTCTTGTCACGAGAAAAAAATTTATAACTGTGTGGTGATGGATGTTAACTAGAGTGGCTGTGGTGATCCTTTAGCAATATATACATATATGGAATCCTTTGGTTGTACCTGGAACTAATATAATGTTATATGCCAATTATATCTCAATTTTAAATATATATATATATATATATATATATATATATATATATATATAGAGAGAGAGAGAGAGAGAGAGAGAGAGAGAGAGAGAGAGAGAAAAGACGGCACAGAGAGATTGAGTAACTAGCCTAGAAGCACAGAGCAAAGCAGCTGCAAAGCCATAATTCAAAGCTAGGTCAGTTTCACTGTGAAGTCTATGCTACAGAGTATTATTGTCTCTTTGGAATTTAGCAAGAAGGAAAAACTGATACAAAATAGCAGAAGCAGCTTACAAACAAGTACTGAGAAATGTGCCTGGAGTCTACCACATCTAGTTTAAATCATATGCCTTAAGTTCCCTTCTAGGAAGTCATCTGTCCATCCGGCAACTTTAAGGCATGCACACCAACTAGACATGATGGCACATTGCTGTATGGCGACTGTGGGAAGAGAATATAGGAAAGGGTGGGCTGTCAGCAAACAAGAAGGACATGGGGTTATGCAACCTGATACACAGCCTACTGCCTCCGCCATTCTGAGCCAAGAGGCAAACGAAGCTGATCAGACATACCTTCTGGTGTCTGCCTCTCTGGGGACCCCAGGGAGATTGTGGCCACCTGACGGGGCTTCTGATTGCAATGAGGATTTAAAAGCATAAAACGTCTGAAGTGTACTTGACGGGCATTAGTTGTTCCACAGAGAAGTGATTTTATGATCTAGTCTGTAGCATGGGCTTCCCACTGAAACTGAGCTGGGCTGGAATTATGGCTTTGCAGCTTCTTTGCTCTGTGATTCTGGGCTAATTGCTCAACCTCTCTTTAGCTGAATTTGAAAATTTAATAAGATGAAAATTGGGAAAACCCTTAATATGTCTGTAAGAAGTATTCAGCAAATGGTGGAAATCATGCTGGTGGTTGTTGTTGCTGTTTGTTTTTATGAGAGACTGTACGTGAGCGTGCATATGCAGAATGAGGGGCAGAGGGAGGGGGAGAGAGAGAATCCCAAGCAGGCTCCATGCCCAGCATGCAGCCCAACACAGGGCTCGATTTCACCACCCTGAGATCATGAACCTGAGCTGAAATCAAAAAGCAGATGCTTTTGTACCCTTGTTGATACTTTTATAATTCTTATGTCTTTTGCACTAGCACCAGATAGGCCTTGGCTTTTTTTCCAGACTTCCATTCAGATTTGCCAGGTCCCATGCCGGCCTAGCAATAGTGGACACACAGCTCAGGATTAAAGTCTGTCCATTGCCAGTGTGGCTGTCCATGCTCCTTCTCCCTGACTCAATTCTCCTCCTCCTCCTCCTCCTCCTCCTCCTTTCATTTTGTTTGTTTTTTTCTTCTCCTTGTTCCTATGGGATCCCTGGTTTCTGTTGCAATAGTCTTTGTGGGGTTGCTTTTCCTGGCTTACCTACGTCTTACCTCAACCTCCTTTCATCTTTTCTCCCTCAACACCGAATATTCTTTATTGTGCCAAATACTGTAAACACAGAAGATAAAGAGCTGTTTCCTAGGGACCTGACAACATTACAGAGGGGTGGTGATCATGTATATAATAATAATACAGGATAGATTACATTAAGTATCATTCCTAAGGTGTTTTTTCATTCAGGAAATGATTTTTTTAACCCCCTTCTGATTACCAAGCACTGTGCTTAATGCAGATAAAATGATATGGAAATCTAAGAAGGGAGTAATGGCTTCTGTCTAGCCATCGACAGCAAAGAGAGCAATACTGCGGAGGCCAGGAGCGCGATACTGGGGAGAAGAGAACATTTACCAGAGAAAGACATTAGGCTGCTATAAGAAAGCCCCATTCTTTTTCACTAATACTCTCTTGGCCAATAAAATAGGAATTCCTGTGGATTCCTCTACTCCTTCAGGAAAGTATCTTCTTTCCACTCCTTTATCAGGTGTTACCTATGGACATAGATATGGTCGGTCACATCACATGCACGCACACACGTGTGCACACACACGCATGCACACACACACGTGCACACGCACACATCAGCTCCCCTCTCCTCTCAGCGGTCCTCCTGTTGCCTCTGACTTCCTCTCTTCTTTTCCTCCTTCCTTTTCTCCCTGTTTAGCTCAGTTCATTCTAACTCATTTATTTACCACTGAGTAGCACTCAGCTCAAGATGCCTGTGGACCTCAAAGTGTTCAGCAGCGATTTTAGGGTGATATATTTTCAACAAGCCAAACGTTCAAAGTCAGGTGTGTGGTCATGTGGATTATTGTTCATGCGTTTCATGGACTGTGACACACCCCCACTTTAGTCACACCTTTGCCTAATTGTCATCTCCTCAGACAGACTTTCCCTCAAACAGCATGCATAATCTCTTTCTCTACCTTAGTTTTCTTTTCTGCACTCGTAACTTATAAAGTGATTCTTGTGCTTCTTGTCCGTGACACCCTAAGCTCCATCACCATGGCCACGGGCTTGGCCTTCACTGCTAGACATCTGTTTGGGAAAACGTTCGTGATTGAATGCATAAGTATGGGCACTGTAACTGTAGAAATGAATAATATTTAATGACATAAAATTTCCCTTATGTTAAGTAAAATGGTAGATACAAAAGGATGCTACACCATGATCTCAAGAGAGTCAAATATATGACAGAGAAAAACTATGGGAAGGAAGGATTCATGTTTACTCTGCTTATCCCTGGGTGGTGGTATTTTCTTTAGATTCATCTATATTCATCTGAATTTCCCCAATAACTTCCAATGAACATGCATTTAAAAAAAAACCAACAAAACATTAGTCTCCTTTAACACATAGTGGATGCCACTGGCTCTGTGAGGAATTTTGTAGCTGACACAGACAGAGGGGTTGTGAAAATGACAGAGGGATCAGTGCGGTGCTTGGGGAAATCACCCAGATCTGGGTGACTCACGGCCCTGACCGGGAGTTGACGATGCCTCTGATTGCCAGCAGTAGGTTTAAAGTGAATATTTTGATGACAGAAGTGAAAATGAAGAAGTAGAGTCAACAGGCTTGAGATTGTTTTAGGGGTGTTAGGCCTGAAATATGGAAGGAAATGAGGGCTTGGCAAAGCCCGTGCTTTTGGCGGTGCCAAACCCCAAATGACCTCAAACTGGTTCAAGATGTTGATGAAACCACAAATAGAGGTTGTACACAGGCCATCCATTCAGTCTTAATGTTTGCAGCCCGAGGACAAGCCGAGCTAGAACGGTAACTCCTCTGGCTGGGCTGACTGAGGGAGGCTCTGTGGAGAAGGGCACTGATCTGCCCTGTCAGCCTTTCCTCTCCTACTGCTGGGAATGTGTCCTACCCACAGACTCAGGCTCCCTTCTTCTCCGCAACATCTGCATTCAGAAGAGCATTTCAAACTCAGCCAGGAGGGGTTGAACAAGGGTTGCCCATTCAGTCAACCAATGTTTATGGACTCCCTCCTACGTGCCAAGCACCCACCGACACGGAATATGGGCTCTCAAAACACAGACAAAAATTCTTCCCCTTCGGAAGCTTACTTTATAGCAGCAGGCCCATCGTCCAGCCTGGAACGCTTGCCAAGCCCCAGCCTTCTCTCACTGCTTTTTGAAAAATGTCTGGATCAGTCTCGTCTTCACAATTAGACGGCAGCCTTGGTTTCCTAGTTAGCACTGGAATTCCTGGAAGACTCTGGAAACAGACTCGGAAGACAACCTTGGTTATGACCCTGACAGACTCCCTGGCTTGTTCCTACGGGATTGTCTCCCAAGGAATCTAGAGACTTGCTGACTCTGGAACCCTTAAAGCCACAGTTGGGCAGTGACACAAATGGTTAACCCGAACAGCCACTCTGCCAGCACCTCCTCCAAGCACTACTGATGATGTGCCACAAACGTGCCACGCTTTTCCTTCCATTGTCTCATTGAATATTCACAATATATGGGGGGCTTCTGTTTTCAGTATAGCCAAGAAAACTCCTACCAGATGCTACCTTTCCACTGATAACAACTGTCAATTGTGGACTAGATACAAAACCAACCAAACAAACAAAGAAACAAAATAATTACCTGCAGGCATTGGAAAGTGACAAACTAGGAAATTATTTTAGAAAGTGGGAAAAGGGATTAGTATGGGGTATGTTTTTCATCTTTATAGCTTTTGGCATGAGGACAGGCCAAACTGGTGTTATGTAGAGTGGGCAAATGTGAGATAGGGACCCCACAATCCTTCCAGCCCAAAAAACAAAATATATCCATCCCCTTTATTCACATGGTGTATGTTCCAAGACCCCCAATGGATGCTGAAACCACTGATAGTACTGAATTCTGTATATGCTATGTTTTTTCCTTATGTACCTATTTTAAGTTTTAATTTATAAATCAAAAAAAGTAAGAGATTAACAACAATAACTAATAATCCAATGGAACAATGAAAACAATATATACTATAATAAATGTTACACGAACGTGGTCTCTTTTTCTCCTCAAAACGTCATATTGTGCTGTACTCGTCCTTTCTGTGGTGATGTGAGAGGATAGAATGCCTATGTGATGAGATGAGGTGAGCTGAATGACGTGGGCATTGGGATTAGGCATAGGTTACTACTAACCTTCTGACAGTACATCAAAAGGAGGATCATCTGCTTTTAACTGCGGTTGACCATGGATCACTGCAACTCTGGATAAAGAGGGATACTATACCAGAGTTCAGGGTAACCACAGTTACTGAAAAGTGAGAAAGATACCTTGCAAAAGAGACAGAGACATATTCTGTTTAAAAACTCTGTTCAAGTCTGGCTTACTCCTGCATGAGTGGGGCAAACTGAGAACCTAAGGCTTCAAAGATACATGTCTGCGGTCATTCTGAAAATCTGCAGTGTGAGACTAAGCAAGTGTGATGGTTAGACTTGCATGTCAGCTGGCTAACATGTTATGCAGCTACTTAATCAGACACTACTTTAAGTGTCACTGTGAAGGCATTCTGTAGATACAGTTAACATCTACAACAGCTTGACATTAAGTAAAGGATACTTTTTTTTCCCCCAAAGATTTTATTTATTTATTTGAGAGAGAGGGAGAGAGATCACAAGTAGGCAGAGA
>CM053613.1:48494895-48533823 GCA_028646535.1 Procyon lotor
TAGGGGACTTTAATACCCCCCTCACTGAAATGGACAGATCATCTAAGCAAAAGATCAACAAGGAAATAAAGCTTCTAAATGACACACTGGACCAGATGGACATCACAGATATATTCAGAACATTCCATCCAGTGGAAAAAAGACAGTCTCTTCAACAAATGGTGTTGGGAATCCAAAATCTATAAAGAACTTCTCAAACTCAACACCCAAAGAACAAATAATCCAATCAAGAAACGGGTAGAAGATATGAACAGACATTTCTGCAAAGAGGACATCTAAATGGCCAACAGACACATGATATATATAGAATGGAATAATATGCAGCCATCAAGAGAAACGAAATCTGGCCATTTGCAATGACGTGGTTGGAACTGGAGGGTATTATGCTAAGTGAAATCAGTCAGTCAGAGAAAGACAATTATTACATGATCTCTCTGATATGAAGAATTTGAGAGGCAAGGAGGGAGTTTGTGGCAAGTGGGGGAGAGAAATGAAACACGAAGGGATGGGGAGGGAGACAAACCATAAGAGACTTCTAGACTCACAAAACGAACTGAGGGTGGCTGGGAGGCGGGGGGGTAGGGATGGGGTGTCTGGGTTGTGGACATTGGGGAGGGTATGTGCTGTTAAGTGCTGTGAAATGTGTAAGCCTGACTATTCACAGACATGTACCCTGGGGCAAATAATACATTACATGTTAATAAAAATTAATTTAAAAAAAAGCCAATACATAAGACAAAATTGAATTCTAGAGAATTGTTTAAAAAAAAATCCCAAAGCAGGAAAGAAAGGAAGGAAGAGAGAGCAAGGAAGGAAGGAAGAAAGGAAGGAAGGAAAGAAGAGAGAGAGGGAGGGAGAGAGGGAGGGAGGGAGGGAGGAAAGATAGAGCCGCCTGGGTGGCTCAGTTGATTAAGCAGCTGTCTTTGGCTCAAGTCATGACCTCAGGGTCCTCAGACTGAGCCCCACATCAGGCTACCCCTCCATGGGGAGTCTCTTTCTCCCTCTCTCTGCCCCTTCCCCCTCATGTGTTCTTTCTTTCTCACACTCTCTCAAATAAATACATAAATAAATAAAATCTTAAAAAAAGAAGAAGAAAGCAAAAACAGAGGGACAAACAGAAAACAAATAGTAAACTAGTACTTAAAACCTTTAACTAAACCAATAATTATAATAAATGTAAACTGAGTAAACACTCCAATGAAAAATCAGAAATTGGAAGAATGGATTTAAAAAGACAAGAACCAACCATATGTGCTCTCTAAAAGAAATGCATTTTAAATATAAAGACAGACTGGTTTTGAGTAAATGGACAGAAAAAGATAAATCATGCAAACAGTAAAGAAAAAGTCTGGACTGGTTGATTTAATATCAAACAAACTGGACCTATCGCCAGTTAACAATTTATTGCTTATCCGTTCCAAATCCATCCTCCTTGGCCTGCTTTGTGGTACGGGAGGTGGACCCTGTAAATATTTTACCTTTGCTGCGTCTGGTAATTTTTGTCAGTAGAGGGCGCTGCAGGGTCATTGCAGTAAGAATGGGCTTCTTTTCCTGGCTGGTGTGCTTTTCTCCTTCCTTTCTCCAGGGGCATGTGGTGGCCAAGAGGGTGTGTGCAGTACACGGAGTGGTGCTCCCCCTCCACTGAGTGTCAGTGGCACTCCTGTGGGTGGCTTCTTGGCAAGCTCACCCCAGCACCCCAGCTAGCATTCTGGTGAGTCATGCAGGTGCCTTATGGGCACCGTCCCAGTGGACTTTCAGAAGCAGCCTAGCAGCTGTCTCAGTAGGTGGTTTTCCAATGAGCCTCAGTGACACCTCAGTAGGGAATTTCCTAGTAAATTTCATCAGTGCCATCGTGAGTTCTTTATGGCATGCCGGCTTTGGTCTGTGGCACTTGAGTGAACCTCTCTGTCATTCAGTATGCCAAAGTCACACTTTCTAACAAAGTCTGAATCTTACACTCTTCAAAATATGTTTCTTCTTTGGGTACTAGCCCTCAGTCCCAGAGGTAGTGGCCGCTCCCTACACATGCTATTCTTGTATCCTCTTTGCCCCTTAGTGATTAATTCCCTGTTACTAATTAATAATCCTTTATACAAAGCTTGGCCTGATTGAACTCTGTGAGATTTTAGGACGCTGACTGATACAGACTTTATCAGGGAAAAGGAAAGACCCTTTCTAATGATAAAAGGACACTCATAAAGAAGATATTTAAAACTGACATAATAAAAAGGAGAAATAGGCAATTCTAGTCATAGCTGGAGACTTTATCACCCTTTCTTCAGAAACAAGGGGAAAAAAAAGAAAGTAAAGACATAAATGTTCTGAACATTATCAACTACCTTGACCTAATTGATATTTATAGAACACTAACTTCTACAACTAAAAAACGCTCACTCTTTTCAAATGCATGTGCTCATCAAGATAGACCATGTGATGGACCATAGATTACCAAAAAAAAAAATAATAATTGAGAAAGATAACTCATAGAGCATGTTCTGACCTCAATGGAATTAACGAAGTCACTAAGAAAATGATATCTAGAAATATCACAAACAACCTGGTAATTAATCAGTAGACTTCCAAATAATATATGGATCGAAGAAGACATCATGAGGGAAATTAGAAAATACTTTGACCTGAATGCTAATAAAAATACAATGTATCAAAAATTTGGGGATGGAACTAAATCAGTGTTTAGAGGGAACTATTGATTTAAATGCCGACATTAAAAATGAAGAAAGCTTAAAAAAGGATCTGCAACCTCTGGTTTCAGCTTAAAATGCCATAAAATAATAGCAAAGTAAATGCAAAGGAAGTAGAAAAAAAGTAAAAATAAGAACAGAAATGAAGAAAATAGAAAACTGGTAAGCAATAAAGAAAATTAATGAAGTCAATTTTTTTTTTAAATCTAGGAAACGTAGTAAAACTCTAGCTAGACTAATCAAGGAAAAGAGATCACCAATTACCAATACTGGGCATAAATGAGGGATAATCACTATAAATCCTACAGACATGGAAAGGATATGAAAAGAATATTGTAGATAACATTGTGCCACAAATTCAACAACTTAAGAATTAAATAAATTCCTTGAAAACTACAAATTAGCAAAACTGAAAAACCCTAAAAAAACTAGGAATGACGGGAATTTCCATAACTCCTACAGAAATCATACAGCAAACATCCTACCTAACAGAGAAATATTGGCAAGAAGCAAATGCAAAAAAATAATAATAATAAAATAGAATATAGAAGAACTATTTCTATTTGCAGATAATATTAAGATAATATCATTTACGTAAGAAAATTCCCCAAAACCCCACTAGAATACATATATTAGATCCAATAAGTGTATTTAGTGAGCTAGTAGGAATAATGTCAATATGCATACATCACTTGTAGTTTTATATTCTAGCAGCTAATATATAAAAGATTCTCATTTATAACAGTGCTTATAAAACATAAAATATTTTGAAATAAATTTACCAAATATGTGCAAAACTTCTACGCTGAAAACTACAAAACACCACTGAGAGAATTAAAGTAGGTCTAAATAAATGCTCTCAGGTTCTTAAGAAATCAACTCATCTTGATCTATTGATGCAACATAATCCCAATCGAAATCCCAGGAAGATTTTTTTTGGGGTAGAAATTCGCAATCTGATTCTAAAATCTTTTGGAAATGCAAGGATCTCCATGGCAATCTCAAAAGAACAAAGTTGGAGGGCTAACACTACCTGATTTCAAGACTTACTCTAAACCTACAGTATTCAAGATAATGTGGCTTTGACGTAAAGATCAATAAACAGGTTGATGGAGCAGAACACAGAGATGGAAATACTTCCATTTACACAGTCATTTTACTTTTCAACAAAGGCATCAAATCCATCCCACAGGAAAGGGTGTGTTTTTTTATTGTGGTAAAGTCACATTTATTAGATGTCATTTTTAAGTGACATTTCAGTGGCACTAAGTACATTTATACTGTTATGCAACAAGCACCACCATCCATCTGCAGAACCCTTCCCATCTTGCAAAACTGCAACTCAATACCCTTTTTTTTTTCAAAGATTTTTTTTATTTATTTGACAGAGAGAAACACAGCGAGAGAGGGAACACAAGCAGAGGGAATAGAAGCAGGAAAAGCAGGCTTCCCGCCGAGCAGGGAGCCCGATGTGGGGCTCGATCCCAGGCACCTGAAATCTGACCTGGGCCGAAGGCAGACGCCTAACGACTGAGCCACCCAGGCGCCCCCTCAATACCCTTTAAGCAATAACTCCTTCTCTCTTCTCCACAGCCCCTGGCAAGCCATCCTTTCTTCTGTCTCCATGATTTTGACTCCTCTAAGTACATAACATAAGCGGAGCCACAGTGTGTGTGTGTGTTTGTGTGTGTGTGTGTGTGTGTGTGAGAGAGAGAGAGAGAGAGAGAGAGAGAGAGAGACAGAGACAGAGACAGAGACAGAGACACACTGGCTTATTTCATTATCATGTCCTTAAGGTTCACCTATACTGTAACATGTGCTAATATTCTCTTCCTTTTTAAGGCTGAGTAATATTTCATTACATTTGGCTTATCCATCCATCCACTGATGGACACTTAAATTGCTTCCATATTTGAGCTATCGTGAACAATGCTGCTATGGACATGGGTGTACAAATCTACCTCTGAAATCCTGTTTTCAGCTCTTCAGAGCATACACCGAGGAGTGTGAATGCTGAGTGATATGCAATTCTGTTTTCCATGCTTGAGGTGCAGTCATCCTATCTCACACAGCAGTTGCCCTCTTTTGCATCCCACCAGCAGTGCACAAGGGTTCCAATTTTTCCACATTCTCGCCAACACTTGCTAAAAACATTTTTTTCTTAGTAAGTAGCCAGAAAGGGTTTGTTTTGGTTGTCCCCATGGCTAAGACATATTACAGTAATTCAGTAAAGGCTATATGGCTGGATTATAAAGGGGAAAGATGCAGGCGGACTCTGGATGAATCCACACGCTTGTTTTCTCATCTCACCCATGAGGGAGCACACACAGCACCCTCTTCCCCCAGCAATGAAAAGGCAGCCAATGTGTGCCATGTTTCTGCCTAGGGAAGCCCACTTGAGACTGCTGAAGATTTTTACTGGGGGCTGGGTTCATAGACTCCAAGAAGGAAACAATGTAAACAAAGGCACAGAAACCGCTAGGTTCCTGCAGAAAACCAAGAAACCCGTGGCGACCCTCCATCCCTACCTCCCACAAAACACAAAATGGACTCAAATGAATCGTTTAACTCCCTCTGAGCAACCCTGGGCATGTCCACTCAGGAGCCTGAGGCTCAGGGCAGTTAAGTCACGCTGCAAGGCTGCAATGCTGACAAGGGAATGGCTAAGTCACACTTGGAGGCCAGATATGTCCATCTTGTACACCTGTGCTGTTTATTGATCTTGGGCATTCCATCCTGAGTTTCACCTCATCATCGTTTTCACCACCGAACCCCCAGGGCCCAGCAGCAGCAGCTGCTACCCACTAGACACCCTGTAAATATTTGTCGAAGAGATGACCGCATGACATCTAGAACACCCTGCAGCTTATCTGAGCCCGTCCCTCACCACAACATACAGCACATGCTTAGCAGCCAACACGCCTCCCTGGCCACCTCCTCCGGAAGGAGCTTGATTTGCAAGCGTCATGTTTATAGACCATAGCCAAATTATGGGGCGGGGGGGGGGGGGGGGAAGACCAGTAAAACCCTGCACACTGAAACAAAAGTAATTTTCACCTAGAGACCCAATGACAAATGAGTTTAAAATCAAATAAATATATTTTAGTTCAGAGGTGCCTGGGTGGCTTAGTCAGCAAGCATCTGCCTTCAGCCCAGGTCCTGACCCCGGGGTGCTGGGACTGGGGTTTGGCGTCAGGCTCCCTGCTCAGCGGGGAACGCGCTTCTGCCTCTCCCTCTGCTGCTCCCCCTGCTTGTGCTCTCTCTCTCTTTCTCTCAAATAAATAAATAAAATCTTAAAAAATATTTTATCTCAAAATCAAAATCATTTTTCTTTGATTCCATTTAGAGACAGTTTAAAATATGTTATTTGCTTATCTTTAAAATCGAGAGGGGGTTCCGTCAAATTCTGCCGAAGATGCATCGCAATTAGCAGAGAGGGAGGGCCTGAAGGAGGAAGGGACTCGAAGAAGAAATAGAGGGAAAAAAGGTGGAAGGGAAGGCAGGGAGAGAGGAGGGCCGATGGCGAAGGAGTGAGCATGAGGGGATATTCCACTCATTGAACAACGCATAAACTTGGCTCAGTTTTCAGGTATGTAGATGGCCGGGACTGTGTCCTGGTGAGTTCTGCCTCCCCTGGGGAGCATCCCCAGTGCTCCTGGGGATGATCCGAGTTCCCAGCAACAGGATTGTTCTGCCTTTAAAAATGCAGCCTCAGGCTCGAGAAAAGCCTTTGCCTATTTGTGTAGTAGAGCAGCTGACATCTCTCAAAACAACATTGCCAAGCACTAAAGGAAACCCCAAAGGAAAACAACAAAGGAACTAAGGGCACCAGAGCCCGCGTGATATTCATACAGCACAGATTTTCTGAATCTGCAAGAACTCAACGTGGGCCCCCCAGGAACGGCGCACACCCAGGGGCTCCCGCCTGGCTTCTCACCATCTCAGGGCCAGGTCTGTCTCTGTATTGCCACCACCACCTTATTTCTTGCCACACAGACCACCTGCAAGAGTCCTTGTCACCTTCCCGACCGATGCCTCCACAACCTTTTCTGTAGTTTCCCTGGGGAACTTATACCCAGTCTCCTTTTCTCTTCCTGCTATGAGGAAAATGATACTTCCGCGGTCCTCGGCCACCTGGGTTGATGGACAGAAGGACAGGAGAGACAGCTGTGCAGCTGGAAGCCTTTTATGATTTGGTTGGGGCGCCTTATCCATGTGTAGGATTTGTTACTCAAACCTGGATCTTCTGAGAGTGAAACAGAGTCCTCTTAACAATTACATGGGAACAACGGGGGCACATGACTATTCTGGGCTGGGTATGCGGTCACCCTACATACAGACTCACAGAAAACAAGTACTCTAGCCCCACACTGTTGTCTTAACAGTGTGTAAGGAAAATTATCACACAAACAGTAATGCCAAGTTTGTTTTCTTCTAGAGAAAGAGGAAGCAGGAGGATGAGAATAAAAGAGGAAACGCTGTAGGAATTAATCTTTATAGGTACTGGAGTGACTGTTCATAGCTTCGGTCTTTTTTTGTTTATACAGGAGATACTTGTCCTTTGAAATGTTAATTGCTCTGTTTCCTTAATTCTAGGAGGAATACTCCATGAAATCTGAATGTGTATTAAAAGGGATGCCAGAAAGAACTCTCTAGCTCCTAGGAAGAGGAATAATTTGTGACACAGTTATTATTGCCTGTAAATGTATGAACTTGGCAGCGTGTAGAAGGTAAGATCTGTTCAAATGGATGTCTTGGATGTGATATTTGCATTGGTAGCACTACATTTGGGATTTTACACTGAATTTAGATATCTACTAATTGCTCAAAATGTCCCCAGAGACGTTGTATTACAGTGTCACAGGATAGCAAAAAGTTACGGCAGGCCGACAATGATCTGCACATCCCAGGCAGTGCAATTAAAGTCGGTGGATATCACCAAATATCTCGTAGCAATTCACAGAATTTTCCCATCTAACAGATATGGACGCTGACAAGTCATGCTTCAAGATCTGCCACTTAGGTGCCTGTGCCCTATCCAGCAGAAGCTAAGGCTGACTATTAAAACGAAATCTCAAGAGATCATTAGATCAATTAAGCAAAAAGAAAACTACGTCTTTAACCACATCGCTAATGTAGATCCAACTGTGGTCTCCTTCCATTTGCTTTGAAATCATGCCGTCATTTGCAAAGGTGTTAAAAAGCATGAAAACTCAGCTCACCGCATGGTGCAACGGCCAAAAGATTCCAAACAATCCCAAGGGTTAAGAAGATTTAGACTCAAAGTTTGATAGTGACACTTAAAATAAGCAGTGTGTATATAAGTAAATAAGTTAATGCTATTGATTAGGTTTTTAAAGTGAATTTGTACATAAATAAATGTGCATCACAAAGGTAGTGTACCAATAACTACACCCGTAACTGCCCCCAAACACTGTCATTGAATCAGCGGTCCATTTTATAACTGGCACTGTTAAGGAAATAAACTTTCTACTTCCACAGCTGCCTTAATCCCAGCCAGTGGAGGCTTCGCCATCACATGATTAACTCGGGTTGCCCACCCTGATGGGAATCATTCAAGACAACAAGAGCAGTAATTAGGACCATATCATTTCCAGAATCAAGAGAAATCTTGCTTTAGAGAACCAAGAACCAGGTTTAGCTCTGCGATGAAAGATTTGTATTCCTAATATTGGTATACACCTTAAGGAGAGATACCAGTGGTTGAAGATGTCTGAACTAAGAAAAATATAGTATCTGATAGCAACACCACTGCAGAATAGTATACAGTAATTTAACTTTGACAGCATTCATGTCACATCGATATAACAATTTTAAACATTAGCCCAATGTGAATTATTGAGTGGCTATTGGAATATTTAACAGTAAAGGTAAATGCCAGATGAGAACAGATTTATTTGTCTTTAATTCTGGGTAAAACTTGGCCTCAAAGTGAAGCAAAGCATTCCATGACTGGGTTTCGTAGATTATTTTTTTTGATGTTAAGAGTGTCAAATGGAAAATTTAGAACCCACCAGACCACTCAAAAATCTGAGAGAAATGGCCAAAGCACATAATCTAAAGGGGTAATCATTCTTGTGGTACTAACACTACTATTCTTCTATTTTTCTATAGAATATTTACAGAAACATTTTTGTTGAGATTGTGGACACGTCATTCTATCCAACTTGCCATAAAGGTAAAAACTGAGTTCAAATGAAGTTAACATACTAGTTCCTAGTATATAAATAATTATACTAAAACATTTGATACTCTGTCCTATATTAATGTTAGCAATCAAACTAAATTAAATAGTATTGTAGAGATATACATAATTTTTACAGGTGTGCTGAGGGACACACCAGAAATGTTCCTTGCAACTTGTTTCAGATGGCATTTTGGGATTTTAAGACAGAGGTAATGTGTTTTTCAAGTGTAATTGAAATTCTGATTTTGCTTTTTATGATGTTAAAAAAATGGAAAGATTTGAGTATACGAATATTTTCAACAATGTGCCAGCAATCCAGAAGTGATTACATTGTACTTGAAGGGAAAAATGAAATGGAATTGGCCTAGAACCAAAAGTAAAAATAGCAAAGCTTTTGTGAGGTGTGGTGATGGGAATGTGGGAAGGGATGGAGGAATATGGAATCAGGTGGTAGGCATGTAGTGACTTTATTTTCTGAACCCCAAATCAAAGCACATGGTCCAGGATTCCAAACACATCAATGAGAGAGAGAGGATAAAATAATGACTGTCCCAGAAAATTTAAAAATTATTGCTCCAGGAGTGCATAAAGAGGTACTGAAACATTGACAAAGGTGCTAATAAAGGGAAGAGAACTTCAAAAAGAAACCAATTATTAGAAAGTGAATTATATTTTTCGAACCTATTTCTGTTTTCTCCAAATTATTACTAGTCATACGGGCAAACGTGTGGGTATAAAAAATGTGTTATGTTAACCGCCTTCTGAGTACATTTATTATTCTCAACCTGCATTTCCACATCAAGAAATATTTTGCACTAAAAGCAAGGAACAACTTAGTCTCCAGAATGAACTCTTTTCTTTACAGAAATAAAAGACAAGCTTCTTATCACCCACCTCTGGGTACTGTGCCTCCCAATAAACAAACTTCACATCAACCTTCTGCAAACAGCAACAACAAATCAGAACAAAAAAACCCAGAACAACATTCCAGTCAATCATTCAAAAACTATAAAACACGCTCTGAAAAAGAGACCACAATAGATATCATGTCTGGAAATAAATTCCCTTTTTCCACAGGAATGCTACTTATGGAAAGGTCTGAAATCTTTTCAGGAAGTCTTAAATATCTCAGTTTAATGTCTACTCTTTGAGTTTTTTCTAATCTGGGGCAAACTATCTCATCATCAACATTTCAACAATATTTCAAACAAAAGCAGGTGTGGATGCAAAGTTTCATTATTGAGCATTAGGCACACTTCCAATATGAATAAATGATCACATTTGAAGAAGACAAAAAAGGAGTGCTTATTAATTTTTCAGATATATTCATCACTTTGTAGCAGGATTCCTTTGAACGTAAAAGTAATCTCCAGAGGATTTAAATTTGATATATGCATCCCAAACATTTGCATTATACACAACTGATCAGCAATTCAATGTCAACCTAGAGGGAGTTTACTTCTAAAGGAGTACAGAATACCGACATACCCAGTGGTGTACCCAGCTACAAGCATAGGCAGAATTCGGAAAGCTTCAGCAGAAGGTATGAGAATCATGAATACAAAATGGCCCAAGAATAAAAGTACTCTTCAAGTCAGGCTTTACCATAATTTGGCTCATGACCAAAGGCGATAAATAGAAGGTAAAGAACCATATAACTCACCAATATAACTGGTTATTCGGGGAGAAGGACCTGTGGAAAATTCAAGCTCTCTTAGTGACAGATCTGTAAAGACAAAGAAGAAAAGAATGCTGTCACTCTTGTGGAAGTGGAAACATTTGTGAGCATGGGACATAGCTGACCATATTCTGATAGAAGTGTATTGCAAGGCAGGCTCGGGTGTGTGGCGGGAAGAAAAGGGAGAATGTGTAGTAGAACTACCTGCTTCTACTTCTTCGGCTAAAACCCCTATGTCTCTGGTACCACTGTCCCTTCTGGCCCGCATATTGAGACCAGTTCCAGCCCGTGGCCAGAAGTAACTTGCAAACTTTTAATGAAAACCCTCTAATGTACCATTAGAGGCATTTTTGCTGGTCTTTCTAAAATATACATCTTGTCAAGTTATTTCTCTGCTTAAAATAGCTTCCCACTTTCAGGGTCAAGGCAAAACTCCTTATCAAGTTTTATAGGGTTCTTCAAGAGCAAATCTCAGGTTCTGTACCTTCCCAACTTGCTGTCTCCTGCCTGGCCTTCCTAACTCATTTGCATTCCTGGAAAGTCACTTACCCTCACGACAGGCCTTTGAATAGATGGGGACCCCTCTGGCCGGAAAGACATGACTTCCCAGTTCCCATAAGACCTTTACCAGCCTGACCCCAGTCATGCTCAGGATTCATTCAGTTATCATCTTCTCTAAAAAGCCCCTCCTGACCACCACGCCTGACTCAGGCACATGCACACCACGTTCTAACAGCACTTTCTTTCTTTCTTTTTTTTTTTTTAAAGATTTTATTTATTTATTTGACAGAGAGAGAGATCACAAGTAAGCAGAGAGGCAGGCAGAGAGAGAGGGGGAAGCAGGCTCCCTGCTGAGCAGAGAGCCCGATGTGGGACTTGATCCCAGGACCCTGGGATCATGACCTGAGCTGAAGGCAGCTGCTTAACCAACTGAGCCACCCAGGTGCCCCAGCACTTTATTTCTAATTCTACCTGAGCATTAGCAATTTGGGTTGTGAAATTTTGCCAAAGAATCTGGTCTTTAGAGTTTCATACTGTATTGTATTTAATTATCTTACTTATTGCTATACTAGTACCTAGTAGACTTGCTGACATATAATAAATTCTCAGTGTCTGATGAATAGCTCTATAGAGTGAATGAATTAGAATATGATACAACAAGTCATATTAGAACACAATAGACTAATTTACTCAATCAAGCATTTATATACCAGGCACTGAGCTAAATTCCCTGTAAATATTTGCTTTCCATTCTTCTTGCCTAGAGTCTGTCTTCAGAGGGTGCAAGTGACTTGCCTTGATTTTATCAATCTATTCTGTACTCAGAACCATTTATTATTCAGCCTTCTAGCTTGGGTTCCTGGTGTCTAATTATCAAAAAGTGGTGTTTGCCTGATGGGACCTGTCTAGGTGGACTTTCTTGACATAGCCTCTTAACTCATGTGACTACAGGAGTCTGCCAAAACTCTTATTGGTTTTGAATGAGGCTTTCAGCTCTTTTTGTTACAATAAGAGCTTTGAAGCTATAAAAGGCCAATAAGCTATTTGGTTTAGTTAATCCATTTGGTTTGGTTTAAGAGGCTGGCGAACTACAGCCTACGGGCTAAATCCAGCTCTGTTTTGATAAAGTTTTATTGGCATACAGCCTGTTTTGATAAAGTTTTATTGGCACACAGCCATAGTCATTTTTTTTTACACAGTGTCTATGGCTGCTTTGGTGCTGCAATAGCAGAGCTGAGTGGTTGGAACGGAGACTGTATCACCGGCAAAGCCTAAATTATTTACTACCTGGCCATTTATATTAAAAGTTTATCAACTCCTGATTTAGATCATCTTCTCGACTAAGGATGGCACTTCCCTTTATGACATTCCTGACAGATGGTTATTCAGTCTCTTCACTGAAGAATTTTTAACTCTTGAAAAAGTTCATTTAATTATTTGCTGGAAGATCAAACACAGAAAGATCTCTCTTGTGTTAAATTAAATCTATATGCTACTAAGGCATGGAATATGACAAGAAGGAAAATCCACAGTGTTAACCTTCTTTGGTCACTTGTATATTTGAATTATAGACTTTTTTTCCCTACTTACTACTTTTCCAGATTTTTTTTTACATCTTTCTTTAATGAGTGCACACTGCTTCTATAAGTTAAAAATGATAAACACTTTTACCTATCTGTCCTATATCTGTCTACACATATGAGTTCATTATGGAGGTGATATAAACTTTCCCATGCATATCTCTGTAAAGGGAGATGTTCAATTCAATACAAGGGTGAAAAGAAAATGTGGCAGCCCAAATATGAACATTAGGGGAAGCGGATAACTTCTGCAATTGTTGGTGCCCTTAGTGGGTCTAGAATAAGAAAGTAATGAGGTTTAAAAGGACACTGAGAATTACCCTATGAAAATAAAATCATGTGATACTCTTCTCATTGGACTTTCTGCCTTAATTTACTTTCCCCAAAATTCTTGAGACCCACCAAACCTCAGGGCTGGATGGGACTTTATGGGTCTTCGACCTTCCTGGTATAAGCCCTTCAGATTCTTCCACATTCCCATCTCTGCAGAATCATACCACACATGTTCAATGGTAGAGCATTTACATTCTTCAGAGGCAGCATATCTCACTCTTCGATTATACAAAATTCTTTGATCTCTCATGTTGAGACTGATTTTCTGGAACCTTCTGTTCATTGATCCTAATTTTCTCCCATGTGATCCCACAAACCATTTCTACTGTCTTTTCTTCACACCAACTCTACAGAAGTCTAAATCCCTCAGTCTCCTCCTCTTTCAAGAGAATATCCCCGGTTTTTCTCATGTGACACTATTTCTGGTTCCCTCACTAGCCTTTGTGCCTTCTCTGAATATACTCAGTTAGTTCCTGTTTCAGGTGTGGTTTGCCCCAAATCAGAGTGACACTATCATCTTCACACTTTGATCTAAATCATTTCGCCATATTATCTATGGGAAAGACCACAAATTTACATGACTGTTTTTTATATTGGATATTTAGTTTTTTCTCTATTTCTCCTATTATAAATAGTGCCATTTAAAGATCACCTCCCCAACCCCCATCCTTGTCAATAAATACTTTCTGATTGAAAACATATAAGATAATATGGTACAAGCAAATTTTAAACATCACTGAACCCAATCTCCCATTTTTAAACAAATGCACTTGACTGAGAACAAATAGCAACTCAGGTTGAAGCAACAGGTGAACTCATGCACCGAACTTCAAACTAAAGGATGTTTTTATTATTTCCCTTTTCTATTCCCAGTCCCTCCCAAAACTAGTATCTTTATCCATTTAACAAGGCACATCAAGTCCAGGTGAGTAAAGTGTATACCTTACAAAGATACGGTGATTTAAAAATAAAAATTTTAAAAAAAGTCAGGAAATTACACGAGATGAAATCTACTCAAGAGGATATGTTTTGAAAATATTTCATTCCCAATAATCTAGATTGCTATAGGAAACAATCAGAAGGATATGAATTATTAGAAAATGAAGGTTTCTATATAGAGAATAGTGTTTACTTATTTATAGCTCATTGCTCATGTTTTTCAAGCTTTTCTATATGAGAAAGGTTCTTCCAATATAAACATGCATATATAAACATAGCTTCTTGGAATATATAGAGGATTTGCCTCAAAAGCCTTAAAAAGACCTGCAATCATGTGCCACTTTCAAAATCCTAGATACTAAAAATGCTGATCCAGTGCTCACTTGGAGCAAGACAATTTCTACGTGTCAATCAGGTAGAGAATATCCTCCAGTGCTATCTCTGATATGTTAACTTTGGAAATACTTTTCCTCATCTTTTTTTTTTTTTAAGATTTTATTTATTTGAGAGAGAGACAGAGAAAGAGAGAGAGCGCACGAGCAGGGAGAGCAGCAGAGGCAGAGGGAGAAGTGGGCTCTCCACTGAGCAGGGAGCCTGATGCAGGGCTCGATCCCAGGACCCCAGGATCATGACCTGAGCCAAAGGCAGATGCTTAACTGACTGAGCCACCCAGGTACCCCTCCTCATCGTTTTTCTTCATTTCTTACTCTCACTTTTTATCAGAAAGGGAGTATAATGAACAACACTTTTCCCTTGAGTTTTATGCATCCTTTAATTAGTAGATACCCCATTTCCACTGACTGCAAGGCATCATGTTGGACATTAA
The DNA here is from genome assembly GCA_028646535.1 of Procyon lotor. Lineage (NCBI taxonomy): Eukaryota > Metazoa > Chordata > Mammalia > Carnivora > Procyonidae > Procyon > Procyon lotor. The sequence continues at coordinate 48,509,663 of CM053613.1, forward strand.
GAACACAGCTATAAATGGACAGATGTGGTCTCTGCCCTCATGATTTTCACCATGCCAAGTCCCCTTCATAGTTGCTGCAAACAATCACTATGATCTTTAAATCTCTGATTCTGGCTTTACCTTCCTCATTGTCAGAAGACTGCTGAGAAAACTGATATGAGGCAAAAGTAGCAGAATTATTTTATAATATGGTCAGTTTATAATTATCTCTATTGAAGCCCCTTACCTCCTTCCACAGAGTGGAGCAGCTACTTTGAATAAAGATACTACCTTCCTGGCCACAAGTCCAAGCTTTGCCTGGACCAAGTGCACCCATTTTGGTCCTCAGAGTTCTTTCCCTAGAATTTTGGAAGTTGGAGCAAGAAAATTAGGGGTTTTGTTTTGTTTTTTTTCCAGAGGATTTGCCTCAAATTATAATTGGGTGAATTGTAATATGTACATTTGGGATCTGAAAATGGACATTTGGAAGCTTTTTTCTTTTGGCCCAAAGACCAAAGAAGCCAGTCTTCAGAGGAAAAAGAATAAAGTGGCCATTCAGAGAGGGACAGAGATGAGAGATGGAGAGAGTCCAGATATCGTTCTCACCTTCATTTGTATCCTTAACCTTGTTTTTTAGGAGACAACATTTTTCTCTTGTAATAAATCCCACGTTTTTGCTTGATCTACTTCAGGCTGGTTTCTGTAACTTAAAATCAAGTGGCCTAATATGCTGGGGGTGGCATGGTGGGGAAGGTGCCACTTCAACAAATCCGAGTATAATGATCTCATAGTGAGGGTAACTGCAGTTACTCTAGGAAATATTGCTAGGCAGTGGTTATAAGATGAAAGGGAGTTATATGCCCAAACTTGATGTAAGTTAAAAGGAAACATGAAAATGAGAAGTAATAAAAATTCAGGGCGGCCAGAATTTCAGAGTTAGTGCAAAGAGTCTACTTAATCAGAGAGAAAGAGCCTTGGAAATGTAAATTAAGGGGAAAAAACAGAGATTAATTTTAGTTATTATCATTCAAGATAAAGCATTAAATACTGCTCTTGCATTTAAAGTAATGAGACAGATTGTTTTAACATGAAGACCCAAATTTAAACATAGAAATCCTCCCTGACTCATTAAAATGGTCACCTAAAAAGGTGGGACGGTTATTCCCATAAAGCTGTGTAAATCAATTCTAGAATGCTTGTTGTTCAGATCACAGGGTACACAACTAAACAGAACACTAGACGGATCTTAGCTGGCTTCACAATTACCAGCTATGTGACATCAGGAAGTCACTGAAGCTTATATAGCCTTTAAGTTTTCATCAGCAAAATAAGGTGGTAAATATGCAACTTGAAGGATTTCAATGAGAATAAATGAGATACTCTAAGTCCCCCAGGGCCTGGTACAAAATCTGTCACTTAATATATGCTGGTTCTCTCTTTTTTTGATTTTTGATGATGCATTTATGGTTTTGGTCAAGACAAAAGGCATCTGGAAGAAAGATTTGTTAATATTGATGAGGTGAGAAATGGTGTTTAAAGAAAGGATAGATTTTACAATAAATATTTATTTAGCACCTAACGTTTGTTGGATCCAGTGCCAAACTATCAGATAATGAGACATATTAACTTTACATAAACTTTAATTTTCTTAATCACAATCAACATTCCAAATGGGAACACAGCATTCAAGAGAACATAACTATGTCACAGAAACTGAGGTAAGTTAATTCTTATTCTAATGTCACATGTCCTGAAATGGGGAAACATATGAATAAACAAACAAGTCCTTCTCTGGCACACAGTATTGTGATCGGCTACTTTTCCAAAGGTCTAGGACTATAAGCTTTGTAAGGTAAGCTGATCTGTCTCTGCTTGTTTAAATTCCCAATTTGAGCATATTATCTGGATACACAATAGATATGTAGGAAGGAAGGAAAAATAAAAGAAGGAGAGAATGAATAAAAGGAAGGGAAAAGAAGGGAAGGGAAGGGACAAAAGAGGGAAGAAGGAAGGAAGGAAAGAAGGAAGAAAGGAAGGAGTTTAGGTCAAATAATCTTTAAAGTTTTTCTACCATGAACACTCTTAAGATTCTTTAAGTTTATTTCTAGATGATGTACAGTGGCAGAGGACCCCTTAGACTTCCACCCTGATGCATCTACTAGGACAATGATACAGAGAGCCTAGTGCTTTTTGTAACCCATTAGATAAGAAACAGAACAATTTCCTCAGGAAGCTAAATTCACCTAGATGCCCTAGTTGTGAGTTGAAGTACAAAGAATAAGGAATCAACTCCAGAGGTCCAGTTCTACTGACTGAAGTGTATAAACATCATCCCAAGGTGGGAATCCACACCTAGGAGGGAAAAGCCCATGGCAGCACATTGCTCCGGGAAAAGGCACCATCCATTTACTACTCTTGTACCTAAAATGTGGGTACCACACTTACTTCTTAAGCAGATCTAATTTGGGGGTAAATAAGAAAAAAGATAAGCAGTATAAGCACTAGAATTCTAGAATTCGTTCTGCTGGGACTCTGGGAGACAGTATAATTCATTTAATTACAGACATTCAATTATTTCCTTGGTGTTTACCAATGGGGAAGGCCAAGTTCTAGGAGAGTACTGCATGGGAGGAACCACCAACCAAGTATTAGAATTTAGGAAGAATTAAAATTGGAGTTAAATGTAAGGAGGTAACATTTCAGATGAGAGAATGGATGAGTAGGAGTTGGCCAGATGAAGTGAGGAAATTCCAAAGAGATGGAAAAACATATGCAAATATTTGGCAATTAGAGGGAATGTTGCCTATTTGGAGAAGTTCAGTGTGGCTGCAGCATGGACAAAGAGGGGCTTTGTGAACCATGCTCAGGGGGGTGTGCTTTTGCCCAGAGCAGCAGAAGCCATTGAGGGAAACTGGGAGAGCAGACAGAGGATTGCTCAAGCAGTTCAAGTGAGAGATGACAGTGATCTACTCTAGAGTTGTAGCTGTGAGAATAGAAAAAAATGGACAGACTAAGAGATGATTGGGTGGTAAGAATTTTAAGTCTATCTCCGTTTTACAGATTGTTGAGGCATACTTTCTCTGTGGTTTGGATCCCTCGTTATAGGACTGGGTACAGACCCAGTGCTTAACAGAAGAGTCATAATCATTACATTGGTGCTAACCTATTGTCATCACTTTTGAAAGTTGGTCAGGGTCTGGCCCTTAGCTATGGTGGGATATTATCCAGATACCACATGGAGCCTGGGGGATTTTTTTTTTTTTTTTTTAGCTTGTCAACACCCAAGGTCAGAGACTCTATCTGCTTCCTTTCCATGAAGCTATGAAATCACAGCACAACTAATGCAACACAATAGAGCAAAGAGTGACCCCAATTTTCCTGTTGGTTTGAAAGCCCTGCCGTCAGCTCTTCTCAGGGTTCTCAGGGATCAAGCTATAACAGGGTGGGAGACCTCTGCACTTCCGCACCACCTTTGCCCCATGCATGCCACAGTTAAACGTGCAATTTTAAGAGATGCAGAATTGAGTTCAGAAAGTGACTGCTGTGGCTGTGGCTATTTGATCTTGTGACTTGGGAGTCTGTGGGTGGTAGATATGCATAGTCTAGTCTCTGTGACCTTGTAGCCCCAGGGATATGGATTCCTGTCTTTGTCCCAGCTCCTCAAGGTATGAATATATACCTTACTTATTTGTTTTGCTTATTGCCTATTGCCCCTTATTCTCAAGAGAGTGTAAGTTGTATATGAAGTGGGGTTTTTGTCTGTTTATCATGTCCCCAAAGCTTAGAACAGAACCTGGCACAGAGTTGGTGCTCAATTAGTATTTGTTGACTAATCAAAGTATGAGAATGAGCTTGAAAAATTATCTAAGATCAGGCTTCGGGTTTACTCACATTTCAAATGGGATTAATCACATATGCGTTATAGCCCTTTTGGGACTCTTATCAAGCTAAAACGTAGAATGGAAGACCCCAAGATGGATGTTCAGGAAGCATCTTTTGTCCTGTAGCTAGTGCTAGTGTATTATGTGTTTCTGTCTAGCCATCCATCCACCCATCCATCCATCCATCCATCCACCCATCCATCCATCCATCCACCTATCAAAGATTGCGCTTAGACACTATGTTTACCATCTCTGGTGTTTTCCTCAATGCTTCAGTGTGATTATGTTTTCTTTTCCCAAATGAGGAAGCTGAGGCTCAGCAAATTTACACAGATAGAAAATGACAGCAGGGATTCACATCCCAAGACTGACTACTTGGCTGTTGACTCCTGGCTTTTCCATTTCCTCTCGCGAGTTTGCTTATCTGTGAAATAGGCACTAGAATGCCTCCTTCACAGGTTACTATGCATGTGCCCGCCATATACACAGTATATTCTGAGAAGCACGTACATAACACCTCACCAGTGCTGCTGTTACAGGTATTCCCACAGGGTTCCCTGCAGGGTGATCCTCATGGAGAATCACACTCAGTGGCCCCATCCAGCCTTTTTTTTTTTTTTTTACTACCCTCATATCATTCATTTTTTACGGCCACTTCAGCAGGAAAACCACAAATGTTGTCACCATGCCTGCTGCTGGCTGGTGTACAGCAACATGCAAATGCCCGTCTCTGAGCTTCAGAGGGCCTTCCCGGTTCTGTTCAGTCTCCCCTCCTGAGTGAATTCTCATCCTTGAATTCAGACACACCTCCCTCTGTGGAAGCTCCAGATGTTTCTTTAGGGCCTTTCATCAGTCCCTTTCTACTTAATTCCCTAAAAAAGCCTTCTTTTGATGAGTCTCTTCAGTAAACAAAATAAAATTTGATAGGAGTAGGAAAAGTATTGCCCAATGTACTGTTTAATGGAAACAATATTAAATACTGAAAAGAGTACAAGTATTTCATTTCTCCCTATTAAGCGTGGCATTTTGGGGTCATTTTCTGATAATATTGGGTGTCAGCATCTTATCGGGTCATTTAGAGAGGCCTATGGATATAGTGGAAAGACAAATACAGGCTCAAGTCCAACCTCAACTCCTATTTTTAAGTCAGCATAATGTGTGACTATGTTCTCGCCACGCAGTAATGACACCTTGGCAGCTGACTTCCTTTTTGTTTGCTTCCGCCTTTTCACCGCAAGAAGAGGACTATGTGAGCATCTTAGCAGCTAGTTCCATAACCCCATTACAGGGAAGTAGGGCCTGAGAAATAACAGTCACGAGATGCCTGTAATGAGCCAGGAAAAGGCAAAGATGCTTTACATGTGTTGCATATTATTCATTTTTCACAAGGTGCAAGGCACAAATTCCCATTTTGTAGATGAAAAACACAACACTTGGAAACATAATGTAATTTGTCCACGTCACACAGTATTGCAGGTGGAAACTGAACTCCAATCCCTCCAACTCCAAAGTTGCCACCCTTTCCACACCCACCTCCACACTTAACCACGGCCGGCCCATTTTTACTACTCTGCCTTGTAGCATTTGTGTGTATGGCTTTTAGCCTCCTTTGATAGTGAAAATAATGTCTCATAATGTCTTTTTTTTTCTCTTGTCCTCTAGGGCCTCGTGTAATATGAATGCTTAATGCATGCTTCTTTTAAAACATATGTGAACATGCTTTGTCTTAATTGTTAACTATTAACTCCATGTGCCAGACATGGGAATCAGACTTATTCATCTTACATCTTTTTTGCTGGCCTTTTTTGTGGCCATTCACACTCAGAACTGTCTTATAGATTTTGCCCTTGAAAAATGGAACTTTTTATTCTTTTAGTTATGAGAGTACAATAAAAATCCCCAAACTAATAATGCTTTGATTTTTTTTCTTACTTGCCTTTTTTGAACTTCTATTACTTATATAAAAATGGCAAACTGCCTTTTTTATTGCTTCAAATTACTTTTGTTAAAATACTTCTGTGCTGCCAAGTTTCAACCTGAAGCCAATGTTCATATCCAAGTCACAAATAAGAATGAGGAATATGCTTGAGTCCTTTCTCCTACCCTCCTTTTTAGCAGCTCAATCCAAACTTTCCTCTGTTAAAACTATACTTCTGTTACCATTTAAAGACACGGAATAAAAGTATTTCTTTCCAATAATTACATCTGGAAAGAGTTTGACCCTGCCTCTACTTCTATGGATTCTAGTGGAAGCCAAAGAGAAAAATAAAGACAGGTAAGACTGCTATGCTCATAAGGAATAAGAGGTCTGCTGACAAGCACAGTCCTGGCAAGATCAGTATAATGCTTTCATTTTCTCCCTCCTCGAGATGGAAATAATCTTCCATAAGAAGAAATATGGATTGGGGACAAAATGGCGACCTCAAGGAGATAAGCTATCACAACAATGATGGAATTTTTTGATGTCAGAAACACACACAAAAGTCCTTATCTTGTCATGGATTATTTCTTTGATCCTATGCTGGGAAGGTGCAAGTATGAAGAGTACCAAGTTTTTGGAAAGTCCTACCCCTTCCAACTTTAGAAGGCAAGAGAGAAACGATGGTGGACCAAAAGAAGGAAAGTGGAACACCTAGTCTTGCCTCTTTTTTTGTGTTGCATACTGAAAGGACATTAAATGTCCTTATTACCCCCTTCCCTAGAAGTTCTTACCAAGATTTCCAGGATGGTATATGAGATTAGGCCTGGGCTAAAACCTCAGCAGGGAGGAGGCAGGTGGGTATAGTTCCTTCAGGCATATACTAGAGTCAATCATGGTTGTAGAAGGTGGCTAGAAAGGGATGGATTCTGGCCATCTCTTCTTTGGAGAGTAAAACTAATGACTTGATTTTATTGGCCCTTGCTTTCTTCATCTGTAACAAAAACATAGGTGTTGCTATTTCAGGATAAAAAAATTGGGACAATGTGAAATTGTTTTGATAAGACTATACTGATCTGGAGTCAAATTGCTAGGGTTTCAGTCCTAGCTCCCTCATTCATTAGTGTGCCTATGGACAAGTTACTTAGCCTCTCTATCTTGGTTTCCCTGTCTGCCACAGTGCTTTGGAATTGTGAGAAATTATATGAGTTAGTAAACATAAAGCACTTAGAAGTCTGTTTGGCATACAGGAAATATGCAGCAATGTTAACTATATTACTGTGTAAGTCCAGGCTGGTTAAACAACATATCCTAAGCTAGTAGTTCCAGTGACTCAGGGATATTTAAAACTTATATAGGATAACAGACAACTTAAACTCCCTATGCTTAGAAGAAACATGATTCCTGAATTTTTTTCATTCTGTCAACAAACATTTATATGAACATCAAGTAGGCCAGATTCAGAGTTAGATACTGAAGATACAGAGGCATATGAGACACAGCCTCTGCTCATAAAAAATTCTGCATCTAAAGGGAGAGGCAGGTGGACAAACTAGAATAATGATAGAGGGGATTCCTGACTATAGGAACACACTAAAAAAGCATCTAACCCAAGCAGTTCAGGGTCCAGAAAGGTTTCAGAGATGACATAATACTTGAGTAGTGGCCTGAAGGAATTTCTGGGGAGACAGTATTCCAGGCAAAGGGAATAGTCAGTATGAAGGGCTAGAAGTGAGGAAAAGCATTGTGTGTGGGTGGGTGAGTGGGGACAGAACAAAAGGTGGAGGAGGAGGAAAAGAGAGGGAAGAAAAGGAAAAGATATTTTCTCCTTTTTATTTTTTTTTTAACATATAATGTATTATTTGCCTCAGGGGTACAGGTCTGCGAATCATCAGGCTTATACATTTCATGGCACTCACCATAGCACATACCCTCCCCAGTGTCCATAGGAAAATAGATTTCTGTAGTCACTTCAGTTACTAAAGCCATGGTACTTAACCTCCAACTCCATCCCCAGAGTTCCAGTCTTTGAGAATCCCAGACTCCCCAGGCCATTGGGAAGGTGGAATGGGGTGGTGAAAATGGTGGTGACCCACTTATTCCGCTTCCTTTGACTTCTCCCCTAAGACATACCTCTGTACCCTCATTTTTCATCTCCCATCCTACTCTATGTTATCCACACGGAGCTTCATCCCGTCTCTGGGGCATTCACAGAACTTCCTGGCACAGGATCTTTGTATACACATTGTACTCTCTGCTTGCAACACTCTCCTCCCTCTGTGTCCTCAGCTAGTTCATTTCTGCTCTTTCTTCAGACATCTCTCAGATATTACTTCCTTTCGGGAGCAGAAGCCCTTATGTGCTTCCATGGCTCCTTCCCTACCTATCCTGTCCTATGTCTTTGGGCTTTATTACTCTGTCCTCAACCCCCAGCATGAGTCCTGAGTACATGGTAGGTACTTAGTGAATATTTGTTCAATGAATACATTAGAGGCAAAAGGAAATGTCCTTACAGACATTCTCTACATTTCTCCTACTTAACAGGCCAAATGTGAATGATCACCAAGCTTTATTCTCTGATTGTCACTTTCTTGACTCTGTACTTCTCTCTTGCCTGGATCAATGCCTCAACCTCCTCATGTCTCCAAGGGTGTCCCTAGGGCTGGATCCTATAAATCTCTGTGTAGAATCATTCTTTGGATCCTTTCTGCCCAAACTAACATCCAGCATCCTTGGTGAGCTGCCAAAGCCCTTCCCATTGCATTACTTAGGCCTCCATGTTCGTCCTCTAAGACTGTGGGCTCTTCAAGGGCTTGTCCCAGATCTCCCAGTGTCTAACATCCAGCAGAGCAACTGGAACACAGGTTTGTGTTCAGTAAATGTCTGTGTAAAGAATAAGCTAGTCATATAAACCTAGTGTAGAAAAACACTGTTTTGTATATTTGGAAAATGTATACTAAAAAGGTCTTCAACAGGGCATTTAGTTTTAAGGGAAATGTCCCAACAAGGAAATAGAGTGAAATTCAGCACAGCTGACCACTTAATAATGCCATTCAAGGATATAAATGAAATGAACTTCTTTTGTCATATTTACCAACAGGGCTGGTGAGCAGACCCTCGGGGAGGTTGTCTTCCATGTTTACAGAGAAGCTCCTGCAATGCAAACTGCCCCTGCTAAACCCAAGGCATGCTGAACTCCTAAAGTCTATCCCTTGCTGACCAGCTGCCATCGTGTGACTTTTTCTTTAGGATATAACATTTATTTCCCTGTTTCCTTTTCTCTATTCCTCTCTCCTGCACTATGGTGTGCCCTCAATTCTTTTGCAAAAGACATGATGTTGGCAAGTGACTTAACTTTCTGAAAATCAGTTTCTTCCTTTGAAAATCATCCCCTTCCTTACTCTTCCTATTATGAGTTACTAGTGGTAGGAACAGAGATAATAAAGGAAGCAAACATTTACATACTCTATACCAAACACTGCTGAGTACTTCTGCTGAGTACTTTTACATAGATTCTCATTTAAGTTAAAGAGTTAACTCCATGCCCCTTAACTCTTAGCATAATGCTTAGCACAGAACCAATTCTAAATAAATGTTAGTATTATAAGTTTTTTCATTTAATCCTAAAAACCATTTTCTGAGGTCAGTATTCCTTTCATATTTTTTCTGTGCTTTAACAGATGAGGAATCTGAGGCTTTCAGAGGACAATAATATTTAAGAATGAAGGTGGGATGGGGCACCTGGGCGGCTCAGTGGGTTAAGCCTCTGGCTTCAGCTGAGGTCACAATCTCAGGGTCCTGGGATCGAGCTCCACATCAGGCTCTCTGCTCAGCAGGGAGCCTGCTTCCTTTTCTCTCTCTGCCTGCCTCTCAGTCTGCTTGTGATCTCTCTCTGTGTGTGTCAAATAAATAAAATCTTAGGAAAAAAAAAAAGAATTAATATGGGATCCATGCCCAAGAAGTGTGTCTACCAAGGCTATGCACCATAACAGATATAAAACCACTCTGTGAGCTGTAGGATTCTGCACAGATGTTACTTGTTATCACCACATTCAGGAGGTTAAGTAGGTAAGAGGTCAGAATCTAGGAAGAGACAAGTACTTTATTAAAATGGGGCCTAATTATCATCAAATGAGAAATTTTGTCTTAGGTTGGATGAAATGTGTGTGTGTGTGCATGTGAAAATATTTTTTTTATCATGTTCAGTTAGCCACTGTATAGTATATAATTAGTTTTTGATGTAATGTTCAATGATTCATTAATGATGACATACAGTGCTCATCACAGCACATGCCCTCCTCAATAACCATCACTTTGTTACCTCTTCCCCAAATCTCCTCCCCTCTGAAACTCCTAGATTGTTTCTCAAGGTTCATAGTCTCTCATGGTTCATCTTCCTCTCTGATTTCTCCCCCTTTGGATTTCCCTCCCTTCCCCTATGGTCCTCTGCACTATTGCTTATGTTCCACATATGAGTGAAACCATGTGATAATTTTCTTTTCTAAGACCCAAAAAGGCAAAGAATCTTTAAAATAGGAGGTGGTCAGTGGGGACTTCTGAAATAATGGACATCTCAAGTGTTCGGGCTTTCTTTCAGGCTCAAGAGACTTTTCCACAGGAAGGATGTGGGAGGACACAAGCAAGGAAGAGTGTCTTCTCTGTAGCCTTCACCATATCCTTCTGGGTCCTATGAAGCACCTGAAACAGGGATTCTCTCCATTCTTAAATGTACAAACTGACAAGCAAGAGACCAAGAGACCCACCTGAAGCCTTCCTACTTCTTACTTTAGTTTCTGGTCCAAAGTTTCCTGACTTCCAACATTGTACTCTTTGGTCAGTAAAGCACTTAAAAATTCCAACTCTCAAGAGGTCCACTCAACTATATCCAATACTTTCTGGGGACTTCAGAGCACTGGAGAGGTGCTCAGGAAAGCCCAGTCTCAGTGCTGGCTCTCCTCACTTTCTCCATGACCTCAGTCAAGCATTTCTGTGGCTGTTTCCTCATCTGTGGGCCAGATGATGGGGATTCCCAGCTTGACAAGAATGGGATTCTACCGATGTTAAAACATGCTTTTATACACATGTTGTTGGACATTAACACATCTTTTAACTTACAAATACTAAAGTTCAAATAGATGTCTCTTGGCTCAGTGCTGCTGCTGCTGCTTATCTTCCTTCTCTTTCTCCTTTTTCTCCCCCTCCTCCTTTTTAAACAAATCACATTCCCTTGTAGTCATCTCTCTTCCAAAAGGTATTAAGATGTAGCTCCATCCAGCAATCTGACTTTGGAGGGCTACAGACTGCTTGTTGCCTGGTTAACTGTAGGCGTCCTAAGTAAGCATCAGGTCTCCTGTCCTGGAGCTGCATGTGACCAGGCTGTGGGTTGGGGGCAGGAGGCAGGGGTGTGATGGAGAGCAGCTGCCTCTGGTTTATTCCATTCACTCAGTGGATTACTCAATTTGATAGTCACCCTTGTAGAGTCCAGCACATGCTTTCCCTACCCGACTGAAGAGATACAAAAAAGCTTGGGCAATAGTCCAAAGCAGTGCTTATCATTTCCTCTATCAAAGGCAGTGGAATCCCTCACCCCTTGTAAAGCCAGACTGTGGTTTCCCCATGTTATTTGGTGCTTCCTCTAGGTCCAGGTGCTACAGTTCATAGACACATTTCTATGCAGCAACGAAAACATATACTCAGAGCCTCCTTTCTGACTTTAACCTCTACCTTCCTGGTAGAGGCAAAACCAGTCCTGAAGCTGGGCCTAGAAATTGCTGGTCCCTGAGTGTTGCCTTAAAGTGTCTCTGAATCAAGTGAAGGGGTCTCAGTTGCATCAAAAGAAGTAAAGGGCCTGCAGGGGAGAGGTGAGAGTCTTGGGTCTACTGTCCTCACCAGCAGAGGCCTCAGCAGCATGCTTTATACACAGCGAGACTGCAGTCCGCATTCATTTTTTAAAGATCATGTATTCCAGGAAATAGATTTTATACTTATGCATACTTAAAAAGACACACATGTCTGGCTGATATTCAGTTGTGTGCATGGTTTGGTTGTATAGGCTGTTCAGTTCAGTGCTTCCCCTACCTCGTGGCCACCCGACTCCTTTCCTGGGGCTTGGGGCTTCCCCATGATGCAGCACCTAAGGTATGAAGGCCTGGACCAACAGTGTAACCCCTCTCTGGCTCCTAGACCAGTGCCTGTTCTAACTCGTTACTTACGTCATCTGATTGGCTAGAACTTTTAATACTGGCCTCTTTAAATGAATTAGATCCATTACACACAAATACAAAAATAGTAATTAAGAAAGCATTAAATGAAAGGAACAAATAGAAGCCCTGCAAAGGATCAGATCATAACCCCTGGTTATGAGACCACTGATTTAGACCACTTTATTGTCTTTTAAATCCAACCTCTCGGCTCTTTGCTCTTCTCATAACCTGTGTTCAATCATCATCCTTTCTCACACGCAACAATAACCTTCTAGTTGGTTCTCCTGCCTCCAGTCTTTCTACCCTTAAGTATCACCTCCACACAAAAGCAAGAGACATATTTCTGTAAGTGCACCCTGACCTGAGACTCTCTGCCCTTCTCTGGTCTCCGTGGCCAACAGAATGCCTAGAAAAATACTATTCTGGGGGGAGAATCTAAAGATGTGTAGTGAGTGAGGTTTCTTTGCTCAATTAACATGGAAAACACCAGGTTATACAGACTTAGTTTTTTTTAATTTTTATTTTTTATAGCAGGGCTCGCGAATGTGCTACATGAATTGTGAATCTTATGAGAGGACATGGTGTGCCATTTCCCAACCTTTTTGGTCAACAATCATATTTTCCAGCATATGACTACTATTATCACTCAGAATGTTGTACTGAACACCAGTTTGGGAAACACTGGCCTTCAAAATAATCCCAACACCTCAGCAGGGCTCTCAATGCCCTTCACCATCTGCTTCCTAAATACCAGTCCTGTCTTGTTCTTTGGTATTCTCTGTTCTGATGGACCCCACATCCACCCCTCACTTAAGTCCAATGGTTCTCAAAGGATACAAGATCTCAATAAGTTGCCAAGACCCCCTCAAGGGGTCTGATATCAGACATATTATTTCTTATAATTATATATATATATAAAATTGTTCCATAATTTTCATAACAGACTCAACACAGTAGCAGATATGATAATCCAGCTCTTTTTTATTAAGCCACATTAAAGAGATTAGAAAAATGTAATGCAACTTACTCTTGTTTTGGAAAAAATAATTACTTTTCACAAACTATGTTATTTATGTTAACATGGTCCATGTTTATTGCTAGATTAAATGGTCAACAAATATTTTTTAATTTCTAGTTTCAATTTCTTGTACAGAAAGTATTGCTTGAGGGGTGCCTGGGTGGCTCAGTGGGTTAAAGCCTCTGCCTTCGGCTCAGGTCAGGATCCCAGGTCGAGCCCCACATCGGGCTCTCTGCTCAGCGGGGAGCTTGCTTCCCCCTCTCCCTCTGCCTGCCTCTCTGTTTACTTGTGGTCCCTCTCTCTCTGTCAAATAAATTAAAAAAATTTAAAAAAAAAGTATTGCTTGATATAACCCATGTTAACAAAAGCTCTTTGCAGTTTTTAGTTTGGGGGAGCATAATGGAGCCCCTTTTTTTTTTAACTTTGTTGAGGAATAACTGACAAATGTAATTCCATGTATTTAAAGTGTACAACATGACAATTTGGTATACATATACGCTGCAGAATGATTACTAAGATCAAGGGAGCTGACACATCTATCACTTCACCTGAGTCCTCTTTGTGTGTCTGTGTGGTGAGAATGCTTTGCATCTCTTCTCATCCACCTTCAAATAGACAATACTACATTATATTATTAACCATACTCACCAGGCTATACCTCAGATCCTCAGAACCTGTTCTTTTTACAACTGAAAATTTACATCCTTTGCTATTCATTGCTGTTTCCATTCCCCAGTCCCCGCAGAGTCTCAATAAAACACCTGGCCTACACTATTCTATTCCCTGTTTCTATGAAATTAGCTTTTTCTTTTCTTTGGGTCCACAGCATTTGTCTTTCACTTTCTGGCTTATTTCCTTCAGCACAATGCTGTCCAGATTCATCCACATTACTGCAAATGGTAGGACTGCCTTCTTTTTTATGGCTGAATACCATTCCTTTGTGTGCACATACCACCTTTTCTTCATCCATTCATCCACTGAAAGCTGTTTTGGTTGTGTCCATATCTAGGCCATTGTGAAAAGTGCTGAATTGTGCTGCAGTGTACATGGGTATGCAGATATCTCTTTGAGATCCTGATTTCCTATGGATATATATCCAGGAATGGATTGATGGATCATATGGTAGTTAAATTTTTAACTTTTTTTGGTAAGTGCCATTCTGTCTTCCATCGTGGCTGTACTATTTAACATTCCTACTGACAGCATACAGGGATTTCCTTTTCTCCACATCCTCACCAACATCTGTCATCTCTTGTCTTTTTGATAATAGCCATCCTAACAGTTATGAGGGGATACCTCATTGTAGTTTTGATTTGCACTCCCCTGATGACTAGAGATCTTAAGCACCTTTTCATATACCTATTGGCCATTTGTATTTTTTAAATGGGAAAAATATATTTTAACTGCTCATTTTAAAATTTCATTGTTTGCCCATTTTCTAACTGAATCACTCTCTTCAGTTCACTACTTTATTCCTGACTTCACAGACTTCCTCAAAGAACTATGTATCTCTGATTTTAGAAGCCCTGGACTGGGAAGCCAGAGACTCTGATTTTCAGACCCATTCTTAAATCTTGGTAATAGTGATATCGACAACAAGTGCTTCCTTTTACCGAGTACTTACTGTCTACAAGGAACTTTCTATACATTATTTGTAATACCTCTAATCACCCAGTAGTTTTCAATTTTTGTTTGTAAACAATTTTGCATATAAGTTTTGTAGACAATTTTGCCATGTCAGGGATTCTGTCATAAAGATATTTTTGATTTTTATAATATGGGATGTGACAGTGTTGCTGGCATCATTTTGTAGAGGCTGAAGAGCTGCTAAACATTTGACAACTGACAGCTGCCAAAACATGGAATTATCAGGCTCCAAATGTCTAAGTGTTAAGGTTGAGAAACCTTGCAATAATCTGTAAGGTAGATACTGAACCCATTTTACAGAGGAGGACCTAGAGGCTCAGAGGGGTGTAGTCACTTGACCCAGATGCACAGCTAATAAGTAGAGAGCCAATATCTAAACATAGGTTAGTCCTGGCTCTAAAGTCCATGCTTTATAGACATGTAGTAGACATTCATAGACTTCTACATGCACCATCTCCTAGTAACTGAATTCCTTTTCTAGATATGCACAATCCAGGCTGGGATCCTGAGAGTCAGAACTCAACACAGGGGTGAACTTCAGCCCTTTGGAGGACAGAAAGACACAGTTGAAGCTCAGGGTCAAATCACACTAAATCAACTGTTCTGTTGCAGTCAGTCCCAAGCAGGAGGTAACCGGGCATAAACCAGTCTCCAGAATAGAACACAAGGGTTTCAGTAGAATATAAGAGACCCCACAGAATCAATCTAAATGACTCTATAAGTAGAACCAAAGGATTTTTTGATAGTATGTGTGTGGCCTTGCACCACAAGGGGAAGGAATTGTGTACAAAAGTATAAGAGTATAAAGCAGAAGAAATCTAGAACAAGACACTTATTATCTCTAAAATTGTTTTACTTCTGTGCAACTAGAAAAACTTCCCTACCTACAATATAAGGCCCTTAAAGAGGGCATAGGCTTGAAAAAGATCTATAAATGACTCCTGTGCTTTAGATCACATGTATTCTAATTGTGATAGTCACATGTTCTTTGTTTCTTCCTCCCCCAATTATCCCACATTTTAGGCTCCTTATTCTTAGGTTGCTGCTACTTCTAAGTATATATAATGAAAATAACCTGAATTTGTTCCTGTTTTCCTGATACACTGTCCCCAGTGGTCAGCAGTTTGGCTATTACTCCCATCATCATCATTGTTCCAGACTATCTTTGTGTTGTTAACATTATTTGTCAATAAATCATTGCCCTTTCCTGCGTTTTAGTGCCCAGAGGCTGCTGTATTTAGGTTCATCTTGAAAATCCAAATAATGTAAGTAGAAAGCATAAAAAAATAGATCAGCTTCTTATTCCCCAGGGGTCTTGGCAGGCCTTTTCACAAACACAGTTTCTCTTAGTCTCTGTCCAGTTCAATTTTAAGGTCTGTGGGAACAGTATTCAGACCTGAATGAGAAAACATTAGTGAGGTAGATTCTTTATCCTATCAATGCTCTTCTTATGTGTGCAGAAGGGTAAATGTGGGGAAACGTGGGATCAGAAATGAATAGAACCTGGCAAACATCAGAATTTTGGCTTTCCGCCTCCCTCCCAATTTTCAGGATGGGAGGAGGGAGAGAAGATGATAACCCTTATAAAATTGCCATTTATACTTCAAAATAATAATAATAAAAAGTCTCTATTATAAAAGGAACAATTATCCTGCTGTGAATTTAACAAATCTTAGCCTCAGGCCTATTTCTCTGTATTAATTTGCTTTTATTTATTTATTTTTTCCTCTCATACTCTTTCATGCAAAAGCAAGGCAATCGATGAAAACACTTAACACAATTCTTCCTCCCTGCTCTAAGTGGAAGTTAACGTGTGTGTTCTTATTCCCTAGATTTGCAGAGAAAGCTTATCGTCTACCACATATAACCACATATATAATAATCTACCACTGTGCCCCCATTCTCTCTTCCTCTCAAATTATCTTCCCCATAATTATCAAGGTGAATTTCTTACAACACAACTTACGCTGCCCAATGGAAAGCCTTCATCTGTTCTCTATGGTCCCTATTAAAAGATAAAGTATAAACTCCTCATCTAGTACTTAAGACTATCAAAATCAAATCTGTGGATCTAGCCAAAGTGGAGTAACTGGGACCAGATAGAACTCCCTGTGTGAAAAAACTGAGAAAAAAAGAGGATAAAATAATAAAATAGTTTTCAGACAATGGATATCAGTCAGTACAGAAGAATCACACCCGAAAGAAGAGAAACAAATATATTCAACCTTACTTAGCACTGCCCCCGTTTACTGTCTGGAAGGAGTTTCCACAGCATGAGGGTGTGTGTGTGTCGGGGGTCGGGGGGTGGTTCCAGTTGGCTCCAATGGCTCGCTTTGCCAATTTTGGGCAGCGTTTGATCCCTGTGCTGCCAAGAGGGCAGTCGGAGGCTACGCTGGGCTTGTAGATGGGTCAGACCAGATGCCTGCCTTCCTTCTGTTTGCTGAGACTTTGTCACAGTGAACTTCAGGGGATTCTCTTTGTATTGTCCCATGAGAAACTTTCACTGGTGGGCACGGCCTGCATTCAGACCAGATATCTGCCCTCTGTCTGTTGTGGCTGCAGTGACCCTAACCTAGAGGGCTCTCTGTGCTGTTCTTTATGAAGCTCTCTTGGTGGGCGAGACTGCCACTCAGATCAGATGTCTACCCCTAGCTCACTGCTGTGGTTGCAGTCGAACTGGTGTGGACAAGTTCAGTGGTGAGGATTCCTGCTGGTTCCTGCAAGCATCAGGTATCTAGGCTCAGTGGGGCGTGGGGCGCTAGTGGGAAAAATGGTGAACACTTTCTATTTTGTTCTTGGAGAAGTCTCCTAAAGATCTCTGCCCCTCCAGCACTTCTGAGGTTAGTAAATAAATTTTCTTTCTTTCTGTATACCCCAGATACTTTTCAAATGGCAGCTTCTATGCTGTGTCTCTCTGGAGTTGTTTGTTATGCTCTTTCTTTACGGGGGCCGACTATTTCCTATAGCTGTCCAGCAATCACAGAACCAAGCCTGCTGATTTTTAAAGCTCCTGGTGGTAAGCCACACTGATTGTAAAAATTCACAAGGTTAAACCCCTCTGGTTTTTAAAGCCAAATGTTATGTGTACTTGTCCTGCCTGTGCCGGGCCCCCATGTCAGCTTCTCTGTGCTCTCTGTGGTTCTGGTGTCCCTCCCATTTGTGCTGCATCTCACAAGTTAGTTTGGTTTCCAACTGGGACTCTGCCCCCTTCCTATGGTTTTTTAATGTGGCCTCCTCCTTAGGATTAACTGTGGAGAGTCTGTTCTCCCAGTCTGGTTTGTTTTCTGGGTTAGTTGCAATGATATCTACATATATCCATGGGACAGGTAGGGTTAGGATCACCTTACTCCTGCCATCTTTCCCTCACCTTCTCCTTCTCCTTCTCCTTCTTTTTTTTTTTTTTTTTAAGATTTTATTTTTAAAGGGGCACCTTGGCGGCTCCATTAGTTAAGTGGTTGCCTTTGGCCCAGGTCATGATCTCAGGGTCCTAGGATCGAGCCCAAAGTTGGGCTCCCTGCTCAGTGGAGAGCCTGCTTCTCCTTCTCCCTCTCCCTCTGCCTGCCTCTCTCTCTACTTGTGCTCTCTCTGTCAAATAAAGAAAAAAATATTTAAAAAAACCAAAGATTTTATTTTTAAGTAATCCCATCTATAACGTGAGGCTCAAACCTACAACCCCCAAGGTCAAGAGTTGTTCACTGCTCTGATTGAGCCAGCCAGGGCCCCCTTTCCCTGACTTCTTAAAGAAAGATTATGATGACTTAAACATGAACATCATAAACTCCAAAGCAATCACTAAAATAATAAAACAGAGTTATAGCTAAGTCAAAAAAAGAAATAAAATGGAATTACAGAATATTCAATTATTCTAAAAGATGGCAGAAAAAAGAAAAATGGAATCCAAAGAGTTTAGATAGACAGACTATAAAAAGCAAGTTACTAAATTTAAACCTAACTAGATCAATAATCACATTAAAGGGTTAAATGCCAATTTGATCCAGGAGAGATTATCAAACTGATTAAAAAAGAGAGACCTAAACTATATGTTGCTTACAAGAAACTCATTTTAAATTTAGAAACACAAGTAGGTTGCAGCTCAAGGGATAGAGAAAAAATGCCATGCTAACAATCAAAAAAGATGCTTTAGTACAAGAATAGTATATGTTCATATCAGAAAAAGTAGATTACCAAAGATAAAATGAGACTTTTTGTGATGATAAAGTGGGCATTTCATCAAGAGATTATGAGAATCCTATGCGGCATCTGGCTAGCTCAGTTGGAGGAGCATGGAACTCTTGATCTCCAGGTTGTGAATTTGAGCCTCACATTGGGTGTAGATTAACTAAATATAAAACTTAAAAAAAAAAAAAGAGAGAGGACACAAGAATCTTAAATATTTATGCATCTAAGAAATGGAGTTTTGAAATACACAAAGAAAAAAACTGACAGAAGTGAAAAGATAAGTAAATCTACAATTACAGTCATATTTATCATCACTGTGCTCTCGAAAACTTACAGAAATAAAATGAGTAAGGATCTAGCACGTCAACCAATTACCCATTAATTTGACCTAATTGACATTTGTAGACAGACCACTAAACAACAGCAGAATGCACATTTTTTCCAAGGGTCATGAAACTTTTCCCAGCTTGGATCATATTCTGAATCATATTACAAGTCTCAAAATTTAAGGGGAGTCAAGTCATACCATGCATATTCTGGGACTACAACAGAATTAAATTAGAAATCAATAATAAAGACCTCAGGAAAATTCCCAAGTATTTGGGAATTAAATAACACACATCTAAATATCCATAGGTCAAAGAATAAATCAAAAGGGACATTGAATATTTGAAATGGATAAAGACGTATACAATGTTAAAAATGTATGAGTGCAGCTAAAACAGTACTTACAGGGAAATTTACAGCAGTAAACCTAGATTAGAAAAGAACATCTCAAACCAATAATTTCAGTTTCTACCATAGCATATGAAATTCTTCAGAATCTAACTCTGTATGTTTTTATAGTGACATCTCTCTCCACTAACTACCAGTAGATACCAATACCATTGCCAGTAGTGGTTATAATATCAATAGTACTAACAGATGTTGCTAATTTTTTGAGCACTTACTATGTGCTAGACATTTTCCCATGTTACCTCATTTAATATTCCATATATTATCTCATTTAAAATTCCTCATTTAATATGTGATAATTAAGTATCACATGTATCATTTATACCTTATTATACTTTTATGAGGTGGTATTATTATTATTACCATCATTTTAATAAAGAGAACACTAAGTTTTAGAGAGATAAAAGAATGTGTCTAAGGTCCTGTAACCAACTTGCTGTTAAAAAATTACTGAACATCTGCTATATGCAAGACTTTTCATTTCTTTTTTAAGATTATTTATTTTAGAAAGAGAGAGAAAGAATGTGAGCAGGAGGAGGGACTAAGGAAGAGGGAGAGAGAAAATCTCAAGCAAACTCCATGCTGAGCATGGAGACCAACACACAGCTTGATATCACAACCCTGAGATCATGATCTGAGCCAAAACCAAGAGTCAAACAAGTAATGGACTAAGCCACCAAGGCACCCCAATGCTCTTTTCTAAGTACACAGCTAGCCAGACTTTTAGATCTGCATGTCTTCAAAACCTACTCTGTTAGCCATCTTGCTTTGTTGCCATTTGTATATTTCTTCACTCCCATGAACTTTCTCTTCCAGAGATATGGGAATTGAGAAAGGAACATTCATAATTCATTGAATGATTATTCTGTGTCTGCCTTTCAGATATATTATCACTTTTATTCTTTATTGAGACTGTGTGACTTTAGCACTATTAACTGCATTCCAACTTCCAAATATATTTGATTATTTCTTCCTTTCTATGTATTCTCTACTAGTTCCATAACCTAGCACACCATCATTTCCTGTCCAGACTTCTTCTATGGTTTCCTATTTGGCTTACCAAATTCCATTCCTGCCTCCTCAAAATATGTTTCCCACAAAATAGTAATCATAATCTTTTAAACAGCATTTTAAAATGTACATCAGGCCATATATCGCCTGTGCTACCATCAAGTGCACTTGGATTAAAAGACAAACTAACTCCTTAATGAGGCACACAAGGATTAGCATGAACTGGTTCCTGTTCATCCTGCCAACCTCATCCCTTTCCACTTTGCTCCCAGCAACAAAAAGCCTGACCCTGTACACGATTGGGTTTTGGTTCTGGAATGTACCAATCTCTTTCCCATGTGCTGTTATTCCTTTTACCTGGCATACATTCCTCCACTCTCACCAGGATAAGTATTCACTTATCCTCATATCCCACCTTATATATTACTTCCTGTAATTTTTTGACCCCTTTCCAATAACAGCTTGCTTCATTAATCCCTCTTGTAGCTTCCTGTTCTTCTGCTTTGTTGCTTTTATCACAATTTAGAATCATCTAGTTATTTATGGCACTGAGATTCAGCAAAGATCTAGATCTTAAATATATCAAAGGCGATTCTTTATCTTACTCTATTTTACAGCAGCATTTTAATCCCACAGGTGTCTATTTTTCCATTTTTGAAATAATATCATCTGTTGGTTCCCATGACATCACACTCTTGGCTCAGTCCTACATGACATTCTTTTCTCTATCTTATCTTTCTCTCATATCCCATCTTTATAAATGGCTTTAAATCCCAGTCATGTATAGGTTATCATTTGCCTACTCAATTTCTCTCCTTGGATGTCAAATAGGCATCTCAGGCAACATGACTGAAGATGACTATTCCATGCCCCCAAACACATAAAACACATTCTCTCAAGCTTTTCCCATCTGAATAAATTGCACCACCATCTATCCAGCTGCTCAGATACAAAATTTAGAAGTCACTGCTGATTGCTCTTTTTCTCAAACCTAATTATTAACCATCAGCTAGTCCTATTGACTCTAATTCTAAAAACATCTGAAATGTCATCTTTCTCACCATCTTGACTGCCATGATCCTAGTCTAAGAGCCACCAAGCAAGACTCAACTGGATCTCAGCATTAGTTCTTTTAGCCCCTCCCACAGTCTGTTTTATATAACAACAATCAGAGGGAGGAAACATTTCACAACACGAAGTGGATGATACCACTTTCTTAACATCTTCTGATGACTTCCAATTGCAACTAGAATGAAAGAGAAACTGTAGTGGCCAACATGGCCCTATGTGTCTGGACCCACCTGTATTCCCTATCTCATTTCCCTTCACTCTTCTCCTTATCCACTGTGGACAGTGGCTGCCATAGTGGCTTCTCTGTTCCTAGAGCATGCCAGATTCATTCCTATTTCTGGGTCCTTGATATTGTGTCTTCTACTTAGAGTGCTTTCCTCCAAGATGTTTGCATAGCTGACTTCTTATTATAGAGGTCTTGGATGTCATCTCCTCAGACAAGACTTTCCTCCCTTTCTCTAGCTAAACATTCCTCTACCACCATCTCCCAGTACTGCTTCCAACCCAGCATGTCTCAGAATCTAATACTAGAGTATTTTTCACTTATCTACTTATTGCCTATCTCCACCAAAATGGAAGTTTCTTGAAGATGCAGACTACATCTCTTGCTCTGCTGCTTTAGAACTTAGAAGAGTACCTGCTTCATAATAGTTAAATATTTGTTGACTGAATACATATATTTTCTTTGCTGAAACTGTTTATCTAGGAAGACCTCAATGATCTTCTAACTGGATAGCAAAGATCTGAAAATATATTTTCATGCCAACGGTACATGCTTTTCAAAGTTGACTGGAACAACCAAATCTCAATTACAGCCAGGATATATACTAAACACAAGAAAGGCAGACTCACTCAAGATATAGATTAGTCTTTTTTGAAGCTACAGGTCCCCTTTGAAATATCAAAGGCCTCCCAGTGAAACTGAAGCATCATCTAGGAAAGATAAAGGTATGGGGGCCAACATCAGATCAGGAAGCTGAAATTAGCTTAAGCTGGCATTGATTAGTTTTATGAAATCTACAACTCTTTCAGAAATTTAAGTAGGACTGCAACATCTTTGTGATGGAGTTGAGGCTCTAAAAACTAGCTGGCAATTTAATAGTGTCCTTGTATATGCACTTACCATGTGCTAGATCTTATACAAGGCTTTGAGAATAAAAAGAGAGAAAGACCAAGAGGGTGATGGATACATACACACACACACACACACATTCAATGTCAGAGCAGCAAAATCAGCACTGCAGCAGAACAGTAGAGAAGAGTAAGTGTCTAAATACTGAGAAATAAAAAAGGATCTATACAGAAGGTGATGCTGGGAGGTCAAGCAAAGTATTCATTCAGCAAACTATGTAGGGACATTCTATGCAAGGCTCAGTAAAGATAGAGCAAGACTGGCTGAGGAAGGAGCAAGCATTCTGGAGGGTCTAGATAGTTGGATACCTGGGAGACAGTAGTAGAAAATGAAGCAGGCTAATTTACCCTACAGAAGACCCTGAAGAGGCTAAGGGACATGAATTTGACCTTGAAAAATAACAAGCTAAGTCAAGATGGTTTTGAAACAAAGACAGAAGGAAGAAGATGACCTATACAAATTCAAAACGGGGCTCCTACCCAAATACATAAAATAATTAACAACAAACATAAAGGACATCATCGATACTAATACAATAATTGTGGGGGATTTTAACGCCTCTCATCAACGTACAGATCATCCAAACAGAAAATCAACAAGGAAACAGTGGCTTTGAATGGCACACTGGATCAGACAGATAACAGATATATTCAGAGTACTGCATTTTAAAACAGTAGAATATACATTCTTTTTAAATGCACATGGAACATTCTCCAGAAGAGATCACATATTAGGCCACAAAACAAGCTTCAACAAATTCAGAAAGACTGAATTCATACTATGCATCTCTTCTGACCACAATACTATGAAACTAGAAATCAACTACCAGAAAAAAAAATCGGGAAAGACACAAAGACATGGAGGTTAATAACATGCTATTAAACAATAGCACGGGTTGACAAAGAAATCAAAGAATAAATTTTAAAAAAAAGTATGTGGAAACAAATGAAAATGAAAACACAATGGTCCAGGAGAAGGCAAGATGGAGGAGGACTAGGAGACTGAGATCTCATCAGATTCCAGAAGTTCAGCTAGATAATAATCAAACCATTCTGAACATTTACAAATTCAAAAGGAGATAAAAGATAAAAACAGCAATTCTAGGAACAGAAAATCAACCCCTTTCCAGAAGGTAGGACTCACAGAAAAGTGAATCTTAAGTGCTGGGAAGATAGACTGGCGGTGGGGTGGGGGGTGCTCCCAGGAAGCTGCGGAGCAGTGGAGCACAAAATTGCAACTTTTAGAAGTCTGCTCCACTGAGCGACATCACTCCAGAGGCTAAGTGGGGGTGTGGAGCCCTCGCAGGGGCAGTGTGGTCTCAGGACCCACGGGGAAACAAAAAGATCAGGGGTGTCTGAGGGTGGCAGAGCTCCCAGGTATCAGAGCG
>CM053613.1:48534323-48558329 GCA_028646535.1 Procyon lotor
TGGGGGGTGCTCCCAGGAAGCTGCGGAGCAGTGGAGCACAAAATTGCAACTTTTAGAAGTCTGCTCCACTGAGCGACATCACTCCAGAGGCTAAGTGGGGGTGTGGAGCCCTCGCAGGGGCAGTGTGGTCTCAGGACCCACGGGGAAACAAAAAGATCAGGGGTGTCTGAGGGTGGCAGAGCTCCCAGGTATCAGAGCGGGGAAGCCAATGGCAGAGATGGAGTCGAGAAGTGGACTCTCAGCTCGAAATTACCTTAAACCATGATCCCAGGCACAGTCAAGCCACTGCTCTTCGAGCAGGGACCCCACAAGGGGAAGCTCCGGAGAGACTCCTTTCTTCCTCCTTTGGGAGGAGTGGCACGGGAGCATGCTGCAGGAATTTGTTGGGTTTGGAGACTCCAAATGGGGCCATGCACCAGAGATAGAAACACTCTGTTATAGGCTGGCTGAGCTCAGAGTGGGGCCAGAAAACAGGGAGACAGGAGGGGTGGACTGCTTTTCTCTGAGGGTGCACTGAGGAATGGGCCCCCCCTCCCCCAGTTCTCGGCTCCTAGGGGGCTGGAGATTGGGAGGCCGCCATCTTAATTCTCTGCTTCCAGGGTGGTAAGGAAAGCATTCAGGAAAGAAAAGCTAAGAGAGTGAATCCAAGCAGATTACTTAATCCAGCCCTTGGCAAGGGCGGTGCAATTCCACCTCAGGCAAAGACATTTATTATTGCCACAGGCCTCTCCCCCAGAAGATCAGCAAGAACATCCAGCCAAGACCAAGTTCACCCATCAATGAGAACTGTGCAACTCCAGAGTTAGGAAAAATCAACACAAAGAATACATGGCTTTTTTCCCATGATCCTTTAGTCTTTCAATGTTAAATTTTTTAAATTTTACTTTTTTCTTATTCTATTTCTTTTATTCTTCCTCTTTATTTTAACGTTTTTTTAACTAATATCCTATTAATACTCTTAAAAATCTTTTATAATTTTCACTGTTATAGTCATATTTTATCCCCTCATTGTATGTAACCTTATTTTTTGTATAAATATAGGTTTTTGTTTTTTTCTTTAAAATTTTGGGATATAATTTCTTCTAATAAATCAAAATATATTCTAAATTTAGCATATGGCCTTGTTCTAGTGTCCAGCCTAATCACATTCTTTATCTTTTTTTTTTTTTAACTAACTTCGTATCCTATGAATCCCTTTTTTAGAATCTTTTTAAATTTTCATTTTTACACTCACATTCCATCCCTTCATAGTGTTTACTCTTATTTTTGTATAAGTTTTTCTTTATTTAAAACTTTGGGAGGTAGTTTCTTCTAACAGACTAAAATACACCCCAAATAAAGTGTGGGGATCTATTCTATTCACCAGTCTAATATATCCATATCTCTATCTATCTATCTATCTATCTATCTATCTATCTATCTATCTAGATGTATATTTTTTTTTCTCTTCTTCTTCTCCTTCTCCTTCTCCTTCAACCCCCTGGTTTCAGGTCTCTTCTGATTTGGTTAGTGTATATTTTTCTGGGGTCATTGCTACCATTTTAGTATTTTGTTTTCTCACTCATTTATTCTTGTTTGGACGGAATGACAAGGTGGAAAAACCACAAAAAAGGAACAAGAGACAGTACCAATGCCTAGAGACCTATTCAATACAAATATTAATAATATGTCAGAACTAGAGCTCAAAATGACAGTTATCCAGGTGGTAGCTGGGCTCAAAAAAGCCTGGAAAATATTAGAGTATCCCTTTTTGGAGGAATAAATTCCCTTCCTGGAGGAATAAAACAACCAAGATCTAACCAAGCTGAAATAAAAAAAGCTATTAATGAGGTAGAATTAAAAAATGGAGGCTCTTACTGATAGGATAAATGAGACAGAAGAGACAATTAGTGATATAGAAGACCAAATGACAGAGAATAAAGAAGCTGAGAAAAAGAGAGACAAACAACTACTGGAACATGAGGGGGAGAATTTGAGAGATAAGTGATAGATAGATCACATCCTGGGTCACAAATCAGATCTCAATTGGTACCAAAAGATTGGGATCATTCCCTGCATATTTTCAGACCACAATGCCATGAAACTAGAACTCAATCACAAGAGGAAAGTTGGAAAGAATTCCAATACATGGTGGCTAAAGAGCATCGTACTAAATACTAAAGAACGAATGGGTTAACCAGGAAAATAAAGAAGAAGTGAAAAAATTCATGGAAACAAATGAAAATGAAAACACAACTGTTCAAAATCTTTAGGACACAGCAAAAGCAGTCCTAAGAGGAACATATATAGCAATACAAGCCTTTCTCAAGAAACAAGAAAGATCTCAAATACATAACCTAACCCTACACTTAAAGGAGCTGGAGAAAGAACAGCAAAGAAAAAAAAAAAAAAAAAGCCTAAACCTAGCAAGAGAAGAGATATAATAAAGATCAGAGCAGAAATCAATGAAATAGAAACTAAGAGAATAGCAGAACAAATCAACGAAACTAGGAGCTGGTTCTTTGAAAGAATTAATAAGATTGATAAACCCTTGGCCAGACTAATCAAAAAGAAAAGAAAAAGGATCCAAATTAATAAAATCATGAATGAAAGAGATCACAACCAACACCAAAGAAATACAAATAATTATAAGAACATATTATGAGCAACTATACGCCAGCAAATTAAACAATCTGGAAGAAATGGATGCATTCCTAGAGACACAAAAACTACCAAAATTGAACCAGGAAGAAACAGAAAACCTAAACAGACCCATAACCAATAAGGAGATTGAAGCAGTCATCAAAAATCTCCCAACAAATAAGAGCCCAGGGCCAGATGGCTTCCCAGGGGAATTCTACCAAACATTTATTATTATTATTATTATTGTTATTATTTTTTAAGATTTTATTTATTTGACAGAAAGAAACACAGCAAGAGAGGGAACACAAGCAGAGGGAATGGTAGCGGGAGAAGCAGGCTTACCGAGGAGCATGAAGCCCGATGCGGACTCGATCCCAGGACCCCGGGATCATGACCTGGGCCGAAGGCAGACGCTTAACAACTGAGCCACCCAGGCGCCCCTCTACCAAACATTTAAAGAAGAATTAATACCTAGTCTCCTGAAACTGTTCCAAAAAATAGAAATGGAAGGGAAACTTCCAAACTCATTTTATGAGGCCAACATTATCGTGATCCCAAAACTAAACAAAGACCCCATCAAAGTGCAATCCCTATCAAAATACCATCAATTTATTTCAAGGAAATGGAACAAATGATCCTAAAATTTATATGGAACCAGAAAAGACCACGAATAGCCAGAGGAATGTTGAAAAAGAAAACCAAAGTCAGCGGCATCATAATTCCAGACTTCAAGCTCTAATACAGAGCTGTAATCATCAAGACAATGTGATACTGGCACAAAAACAGACACATAGATCAATGGAACAGAATAGAGAGCCCAGATATGGACCCCCAACTTTATGGTCAACTAATCTTCGACAAAACAGGAAAGAATATTCAATGGAAAAAAGACAGTCTCTTCAACCAATGGTGTTGGGAAAATTGGACAGCCACATGCAGAAGATTGAAATTGGACCATTTCCTTACACCACACACAAAAAGACACTCAAAATCGATGAAAGACCTCAATGTGAGAGAGGAATCCATCAAAATCTTTGAGAAGAACACAGGCAGCAACCTCTTCGATCTCAGCTGCAGCAACTTTTTCCTAGAAATATCACCAAAGGCAAGGGAATCAAGGGCAAAAATGAACTATGGGGACTTCATTGAGATCAAAAGCTTAGCACAGCAAAGGAAACAGTCAACAAATCCAAAGGAAAACCAACAGAACAGGAGAAGATATTCACAAATGACATATCAGATAAAGGGTTAGTCTCTAAAATCTATAAAGAACTTATCAAACTCAACACCCAAAGAACAAATAATTCTATCAAGAAATGGGCAGAAGACATGAACAGACATTTCTGCAAAGAGGACATTCAAATAGCCAACAGACACATGAAAAAGTGCACATCATTCGGCATCAGAGAAATACAAATCAAAACCACAGTGAGATACCACCCCACACCAGTCAGAATGGCTAAAATTAACAAGTCCAGAAATGACAGATGCTGGTGAGGATGAGGAGAAAGGGGAACCCTCCTACACTGTTGGAGGGAATGCAAGCTTGTACAGCCACTCTGGAAAACAGTATGGAAGTTCCTCAAAAAGTTGAAAATAGAGCTACCCTATGACCCAATAATTGCACTACTGGGTATTTACCCTAAAGATACAAATGTAGTGATTCGAAGGGGCACGTGCACCCGAATGTTTATAGCAGCAATGTCCACAATAGCCAAACTATGGAAAGAACCTGGATGTTCATCAACAGATGAATGGATAAAGAAGTGGTACATGCATACAATGGAATACTATGCAGCCATCAAGAGAAATGAAGT
The DNA here is from genome assembly GCA_028646535.1 of Procyon lotor. Taxonomy (NCBI): domain Eukaryota; kingdom Metazoa; phylum Chordata; class Mammalia; order Carnivora; family Procyonidae; genus Procyon; species Procyon lotor. The sequence continues at coordinate 48,538,763 of CM053613.1, forward strand.
CTTGCCATTTGCAACGACATGGTTGGAACTAGAGGGTGTTATGCTAAGCAAAATAAGTCAATTAGAGAATGACAATTATCATATGATCTCTCTGATATGAAGAATTTGAGAGGCGGGGGGGGTGGTGGGGGGTTGGAGGGAAATGAAACATGATAGGATCAGGAAGGAGACAAACTGTAAGAAACTCTTAATCTCATGAAACAAATTGAGGGTTGCTGGAGGGTAGGGGGGTAGGGATGGGTGGCTGGGTTATAGACATTGGGAAAGGTATGTGCTATGGTAAGTGTTGTGAAATCTTTAAGCCTGATGATTCAAAGACATGTACCCCTGGGGCAAATAATACATTATATGCTAATAAAAAAATAAGATGAAAGAAAATGAGGAAAGAGAAAATAATAGAGGAGATCAATGAAATAAAAAAATATTTTAAAAAATATTAATACAAATGATAACTCCATTGCCATACTAATAAAAGTAGGATTGCAAATATCAGAAATATAAATGAAATAATCACTAAAATCACCACGAGAAACATTACAGACAGTAAAATGATTATAATACAGGAATGTAAAAAAATTTATACCAATAAATTCAATATCTTGCATAAAATGAATAAATTCCTTGAAAGACAGATTTATTAAACTAAACTTTGAAGAAATAAAAAGAAAACACAATGGTCCAATATGTTTGGGATGCAGCAAAAGTGGTTCTAAGAGGGAAGTTTATAGCAATACAGACCTACTTAAAGCAAGAAAAATCTCACATGAACAACATCACCTTATACCAAAGGAGCTAGAAAAAGAACAACAAACAAAATCCAAAACCAGCAAAAGGAAGGAAATAACAGTAAAGCAGAAGTAAATGATACAGAAACTAAAAATAAACAAAAAATAGAACAGATCAATGAAATCAGGAGCTGGTTCTTTGAAAAGATCAACAAAATAGAAGAGTCTCTAATCAGACTCATTAAAACCAGAGAGAGAGAGCAAGTGAGAGAAAGGACTCAAATCAACAAAGTCGCAAATAAAAAAGAAATAACAACCAACACCACAGAAATACAATTCTAAGAGAATATTATGAAAAGCTATATGTCAACAAATCAGACAACCTAGAAGAAATGGATAAATTCCCAGAAACATATAATCTACAAAAACTGAAGCAGGAAGAAAGAGAAAATTTTAACAAACCAATAATCATCAAAGAAATGAAATCAGTAATCAAAGAACTCCCAACAAACAAAAGTTCAGGACGAGATGGCTTCATGGGTGAATTACCAAACATTTCAAGAGTTAATACATGTTCTTCTCAAAATATTGCAAAAAGTTGAAGGAAAAGGAAAGCTTCTAAATTCATTCTATTAGGCCATTATCACTCTGACATCAAAACCAGACAAAGGCCCCTCCAAAAAAGCGAACTATAAGCTACTATCTCTGATGAACACAGAGGCAAAAATCTTCAACAAAATACTAGCAAACCAAATCTAACAATACATTAAAAAAAAAAATCATTTACCATAATCGAGAGGGACTTATTTCAGGGATGCAAGGGTGGTTCAATATTCTCAAATCAACCAACGTGATATATCACATCAATAAGAGAAAGGATAAAAATCATATATAATAATTTCAATAGATGCAGAAAAATCATTTGACAAAGTACAATATGCATTCATGCTAAAAATCCTCAACAAAGTAGCTTTGGAGGGAACCTAACTCAGCATAATAAAGGCCAAAGATGAGAAACCCCCACAGGTCCCTGGATGGTAAAGCCAGTTAGGCATGAGACTCTAGGTTTTGGCTCAAGTCATAATCTCAGGGTTGTGAGATCAAGCCCTGCACTGGGCTCTGAGCTCAGTGAGGGGCGTGCTGAAGTTTCTGTCTCCTTCCCCACTCTCTCTCTTTCTCTCTCTCTAAAATAAATATCTTTAAAAAAAAAATAACAAAGAAAAACCCACAGCGAACATCATACTTAATGGGGAAAAAAAAGCAAAAAACAAAAACAAAAACAAATCAGAGGTTTCCTCCTAAGATCAGGAACAAGAAAAGGATGTAACTCTTATCACTTTCTTCAACCCAGGACTGGAAGTCCTAACCACAGAAATCGGACAACAACAACAGCAAAATAAAAGACATCTAAACATTGCAGAATACAAAATCAATGCACAGAAATTTGTTGCATTTCCATTACCAGTAATGAAGCAGCAGAAAGAGAAATTAAGACTCCTGGGGCGTGTGGGTGGCTCAGATGGTTAAGCGTCTGCCTTGGCTCAGGTCTCGATCCCAGAGTGCTGGGATCAAGCCCCACATCAGGTTCCCTGCTCAGCGGAGAGCCTACTACTCTCTCTCCCTCTGCTGCTCCCCTTGCTTGTGCTCTGTCATTTTCTCTGTCAAATGAATAAATAAATTCTTAAAAACAACAAAAAAGAATCCTATTTACAAATGCACCAAAAATAATAAGATATCTAGGAATACACCTAAGCAAAGAGGTGAAAGACCTGTACTCTGTAAACTATAAAACAGTGATGAAAAAACTGAAGATGACAGAAATGGAAAGACATTCCATGCTTATGGGTTAGAAGAAAAAATGTGGTTAAAATATCTATATCACCCAAAGCAATCTAGAAATTTAATCCCTAGGTAATCCCTATCGAAATACCAACAGCAGTTTGCACAGAACTAGAACAAACAATCCTAAAATTTGTATGGAATCACAAAAGACCCCAAATAGCTAAAGCAATGTTCAAAAAGAAATGCAAAGCTAGAGGCATCAAAATTCCAGACATCAAGTCATATTACAAAGTTGTAGTGATTAAAACAGTATGGTAGTGGCACAAAAACAGACACATAGATCAGTGGAATAAAATAGAAAATCCAGAAATAAACCCACAATTATATGGTCAATTAATCTCTGACAAAGTAGGGAGAATACCAATGGGAAAAAGATAGTCTCTTCAACAAAGGGTGTTAGGAAAACTAGATAGCTACATGCAGAAGAATGAAACTGGACCACTTTCTTACTACCCACAAAAATAAATTCAAAATGGATTGAAGATCTAAATGTGAGACCTGAAACGATAAAAATCCTAGAAGAAAGTACAGACAATTATTTCTCTGACACTGGCCACAGCAATATTTTTCTAGATATGTCTCTTGAGGCAAGAGAAATAAAAACAAAAATAAACTATTGGGACTATATCAAAATAAAGAGCTTCTTCACAGCAAAGGAAACAATCAACAAAACCAAAGACAACCTATAGAATGGGAAAAGATATTTGCAAATTACATAACTGATAAAGGGTTAGTATCCAAAATATACAAAGAAGTGATATAATTCAATATCCAAAAACCAAATAATTCAATTAAAAATGGGCAGAAGACATGAACAGATATTTTTCCAAGAAAGACATCCAGATGGCCAATAGACACATGGAAAGATGCTCATCATTACTCATTGTCAGGAAAATGCAAATCAAAACTGCAATATCACCTCATACGTATGAGAATGGCTAAAATCAAAAACAGAAGAAACAACAGATGTTGGTGAAGATGTGGAGAAAAAAGAAGTTGGTACTGTACTGTTTTTTGTACTGTTGGTGAGAATGCAAACTGGTCCAGTCACTGTGGAAAACAGTATGGAGGTTTCTCAGAAAGAACTACCCTACAATCCAAAAATCCCACTACTGAGTATTTACCCAAATAATGCAAAAACACTAATTCAAACGGATATATATCAGCCTTGTTTACAATAGCCAAGATATGGAAGCATCCCGAATGTCCACTGATTGTTGAATAAAGATGTGGTATGCACGTGCACACACACACACACACTGGAATATTATTCAGCCATAAAAAATAATCAAATCTTGGGGCATCTGGGTAGCACAGGTGGTTGAGTGTCTGACTTCAGCTCAGGACATGATCTCAGAGACAAATCAAGAAAAATACTCTTAAATATAGAGAACAACCTGATGGTTAACAGAGGGGATGTGGGTAGGGGGATGGGTGAAATAGGTGATGAGGATTGAGAAGTGCACTTGTGATGAGCACAGGGTGAAGTGCAGAATTAGTGAATTGCTGTGTTGTACACCTGAAATGAATACAACACTGTATGTTCAGTACACTGGAGTTAAATTTTTTTAAAAGTTGGAGTCCTAAATTTAGAGATAGGGTCATGTTCCCTTCATTCCTTTCTTCTACCCTAAAAATGTTCAGGTAACTTTAATGATATAATATGCAGGCCTATTCCAAGGTAAGAGTGAGAAAATTCTGAAGTAGAAAAGGCTAGTACTTGTCCTAGCTGCAGTGTTAGAAGGAGACTTTGAAGAATACATATAAGCACCCACATGCATTTGTGTGAATGCACTCGGTCATTTTCTTTTTACATGAACGTTCATAGCAACTTTATTTAAAATAGCCCCAAAGTGAAAACCAAATGTTTGTCAATACATGAATGAACAAACAAACCTGGGTACAACAATGGAATACCATTCACAGACAAAAAGGAATGAATAGCCAATACACATAAGAATAAATATAAATGTAAAAACAGCAAGGCTGGGTGAGAAGAAACCAGATGAAAAAAAAAAAAGTCACGTACTATATGATTCCATCGATTTAAAATTCAAGAAATGTCAAGTCTTCTGTAGTGAAAGTATACCTATAGCTACCTGGGGTGTGGCCCTCTAGGGGTCTCTCCAAGAACTGCATGGGATAGGTCCCATTATGACTCCCATCTTACAGACAGAGACTGAGTCTGCTATGATATACTGACTTTCTGGAAGTACTTCTCTGATATCAGAGAAGCATGTTTTGGCTTAATTTTATTTCTGGCTTTGGTATGATGTTAGTATTTTAAAGACTCATTACAATTTTGACTACCTTTTATTTAAGCAATAACAGCAAGATTTCTGTTGGTTTTCTGCTATGTCTATAAATAGTCTAATCTGGCAGCATATAAAACTCACCTGGAGAACTTATAAAACTAGAGATTATTAATTTTTATCATAGACAAGTAGTTCTCAAATGTTAGTATTAGAAACATCTGGGAAAATTGTAAACATGCAAGTGTAGGATCTCTGTATTTTTTAAAATTTGTGCTCCAAGTGATTCTGATAAAGACTAAACTTTGATAATCACTGTACAAATAAATTAGGATGTCCTGGGTTGTGGCTTTTGTTGTTGTTCTTGTTAGCAGTGAATTCCTTTAAAGTTCAGGATTTGGGTGGGATTTTCAGTAGATTCTGGAAACGAGGTGCAGCTTCAGATCTCAAGGGCTGGGGAAACAAAGTAGGCCCTAAATCTAAGAAATTTTGGAAAGCATATTGCACAATCTGGGGCCTGAAGAAGGGAATTCTTTCTTGGATTTGTGGGAATAGAAGTACCCCCAAAACTTTGGTTGTTGGACCCCAGATTAGGGACTCAATGAGGCAAACCCCCAAATTTGAAAGGGAGTGTGTTCAGATGGAGGTTTGGAAAAGGGTCCTCTCAGTTTGGAGGGTGCCTGGGAAATGGGGTACATCCTCAGTTTGAGGTGCTTTGGAAAACCCCAGGGCTGGAGTTTAAGAAAGGGGGTATATCACATTCTCTAAACTGTAGAGGAAGAGGATACTCCCATAGTCAGGAGATGGTAAAAGGTGTGTGCTTCCCAGAGTAGGATACAAGAGTCAAAAGAAAATTCATCCCCAAAGCACAAGGCAAGGGCAGTGGCTGGTGGTGGAGCTCTCAGGGACCACACAGTTCAGCCTTTAGCCCCAGCATTTACCTGCCACCCTTCCCCCTCCACACACACACCGGCTGTGGCTTGATACTTGCATTTTTAAAAGGCCTATCACATGGTTCTGCAACTAATACATGGATGAAATTTTAACTGCAGGATACAATCTAAATTGAGCATCATCTTGTACAGAATTCTTCAAAATCTGGCTCCATAATATCTTTCCAGTTTTATTTGTCACTCTCTTCCAAACAGCTGCCCTCCTGCCAGCCTGAACCTCTCCCAGTTCCTTGTGATGCAACCCACTGGAATAGTCACAATGTAGAAGGTACTGTTCTTCCACAGCTTCAGCCCTTTCACGCCCTTTCCCAAAATGCTCATTGCCCTTCCTTTTGTACAGACTCCCATCAGGGAGAATTCTGCTCAAATATCTTCCCATTATCAAAGCCTTTTCTGATAGTCCAGCTGTCCTCTGTGTTCTCCTGACATTATAGGATCTTCATTTATCACTCAGAATTGTACTTTCTCTGTTTACCTATCTCTCTCACACTGCACTCTCTGCATTCTAAGTCAGAAAATCCAATGAAAATAGCACAGATATTGGAATCAGGTAGATCCGTGTAGATTCCCAGCTCTCTCAGAGCTGTGTGAACTTGGTAGAGTTTAACTTCTCCAAACCTCAGCTCCCTTTTGTGACATTAAGATAATAACTGGTTCTCTTTCACTGAGTATTTATGAAGTTTGACGAGATAACAGATGGAAGGCATCTTTTACAGAGACTGGGGTATAATAAACATTCGGTATAGGGTAGCCATTTTCGTTACAGTGTAATTATAGGATCATGTATTGGGCTTATTTGCCTTTATATTTTCAGTACGTAGAATGTACCAATAGATAAGCAGTTGCATGCATATATCTTCCATGTAACTTGAGTACATACCAGGGTTTCTGTTCTAGGCAAGATCATTAGAGACAAAGTTTGCTAAACTACAAACCATATCCCTGGCATAAGAAAGGTCCTGCTGCAGCACAGCATCTCTACTACACACTCCAAGCACACAAATATTTGGCCTTGCTCAGGGCTTGTCTCATATGCCAAATTGCAATGCTTCCTGCTTACAAGGCTTATAGCTTGAGCATGTTATGTGCACCCCATGTGCACATACCACCTTCTTCAAAAATGTCCTGGAATAAGGCATTCTTGGCTTTGGAAATTTGTGGCCATGGAAACAATCCTCACACTCCCACACTTCATTCCAGGGAAACAGGGCAGGAAGGACTTCCATGAACACAAACACACAGAAGTTGGGTTGAAGGAGACGGCTCACAATCTGGTGGGGTGTTTCAACGATGAAGCCAAGGCTAATTACCAGGAATCTCCAGCAGTCTTTACAGTAAAAAGAGCAAGTATTTTATGTGAGGGGGAGGAGGAAATGAGCAAGGGTGCTACTTACTGATTTCTGGGGTCTGGAGTCTATTTATCTTTGGGGCTTGCCAAAGTAGTAGTGCAAAAAAAGAAGTAAAATACAACAGTTATCTCCCCAGGCATTTCGATTTCTTTTGGAGTTTTATTGCCAAAAGGCTGACACTCTGAATTTCTGTTCAAATGACTCAGATATATTAAGGATCTGGAGTGGGAAGGAGGTAAAGTACCATAGTCCTAATTGAGGTCCTCTGGTGATTAATTCTTCCTCTACTTTAATCCTTCCTCCACAAAGTCACCAACAAAATACTTCAAAAATTCTAATCTGAAGAGAGTACACTTTTTTTTTTTTAAGATTTTATTTATTTACTTGAGATAGGCAAGAGAGCACAGGCAGGGGGAGAGGGGGGGTGAGGGGGAGAGGGAGAAGCAGGCTTCCACTGAGCAGGGAGCATGATGTGGGGCTCCATCCCAGGACCCTGGGATTAGGCCTTGAGCCAAAGGCAGACACTTAACCAGCTGAGCCACCCAGATGCCCCAGAAAAGTGCATTCTTGACCAAAGACCTTCAAAAGCAACCCATGGCTTACAGGGTAAAAATCCAAATTCCCTAACTGAGAACGTGAGTTTCTTCATGTCTGGCTTCACAAGCTTCTGCTGCCTGATGTTCTCTTGCATTTTAGCCTTATGAACATAGTTGCTCTTCTCAGAATGAGGAATGTTGTTTCCTGAAACCCTGTGCCTTTGCAAACGTTCTCATCTTTCTTAAGAAGGCCTTCCTCAGTTGCCCTAATTAGTCAACTCCTATTCTTTTATATTTTTTTTACTTTTTATTCTTTATTATTTTTTTATTATGCTCAGTTAGCCAATTCCTATTTATTTATTTATTTATTTATTTTTAATTCCTATTTATTTTTAAGACCGTGTGTTATGCTTTCTTTGATCACATTCACCTTCTTCAAGCTTTCCTTCTCTATCAGTTGATTACGTTTGTTCATATGCCACTATCCCCAACATGTATCTTCATTCTAATACTGTAATGTAATTAGACACTGACATATTTTCTACCCCATTGGCCTGGGAACTCCTTGAGGGCACTGTCGGCAGTACTTTTCACAATTCTGCCCACTTTTACCTCCACAGTCCACCCTCATCCTGGAGTAGCAATGACAGGGAAAAGGAGACACTAACATTCTGAGTTGGGTGGTGGAGACAGTGTTAGAGAAAGTTATAGTTCCTGTGTGCCAGACATGGTGGGAACATGAAGCTGAATTAAACAGAGTATTTTCTCTTGAATTTTTACCTCTGAGATATCTATCATATTTAATAAACTGTGAGAGGTCCTTTAGTATGCTGTTTTAATTTATTAAACTAAAAAACCTTGGAAGATAGGTCAAATTGTTATGCATTTTTAGAAATGAGAATAAGAGAGTCAAATGCCTTTTCCAAGTTGTTATGCCTTGTAAGAGACCCAGAATTAGAAATTATTTACAAGGTAAAGGACATTCTTTACATAATTGAATCTACTATCTATTAAGCATCTGATATTTTCCAGAAATTGTATTAAGTTCTACACATATATTAACACTACTTTATAATAGGCCATTATGAAAATCAGGATTACCTCCACTTTGTAGATAAGAAATCTGTGGCTCAGAGAGGCAAAGTATAATATTTCTGAGTACAGACAATAGCAAAAGCAGTATTAGTATTTGAGCCTAGACCTAACTGACACAAAAATACCAACCTTGTTGAAGTTTGTCAATTCATTGTCACCCAGTTTCCTTGTAATGGACAAGAGCTTATAAACCCTCACTGAGAGCCCCCTAGGAGAACAAAGTTTTAAGCAGTCTCTGAAAGATGGTAATAAGATCGGGGTACCCACTGGAGAGGCAAAAAAAAAAAAAAAAGGGATCTCAGATATCTCTGCAGAAAGAGCCTATCATTAAGGTTATTTTAGGAAGCAAGAATAAAAGAATATGCTTCTCTTCTTTCCTGTTTTCTGTTTCTTGCACATCCATTAAGGAATCCATCGATTGGGCCCTTTAGACAACAGTTGGGATAATCCAGACAACCTAGACACATCCAGCAGAGAGAATGACCAATGTGGTGAAGAATTGAAACCATCCTCTTTAAGGGGAGTTTGAAAGAGCATGGACATTTTAGACAGGAAAATGGATAATTCAGCATATACAGGAGAGGCTTTTCTGAGTATTCAGAGGGTTTTCATAATCAAGAAAAAACAAAACCAGGACAAAAACCCTGAGGAAGATTAGATTTCCTCCTAGGGCCCACATGTACAAACAACCAAGAAACATGATTCTTCTCAAGCGATATAAAGGAAGAACATTCTAAGTTACATGTGGGTACGTAATGGCCTCCAATAAAGGTAGTCATTCAAGAATTGTTAAGGCCTTTAAAATTCCTGTCATTTCAGGCCCCTCTGATTCTGAGACCTGCATGAAATTCAAATGAGTAGCCCTAAAACCATATTTACCATAAGAATTATGTCAAGGATTCTGTGTAGATGGGGACATCTAGTAAGGAACAGGATCCAATCACATTAGGTCACATATGGATGGGGCACTGGAGTATAGCAAATCAGAGCCCCTTAGGGGTGAAGATGAGTCACAGATTACAATCATAGCTGGTGTCATTACAGTCTCCCAGGTCTGTGCTATTTCACATTGAAATAGGCTGAAAATATTATGTCTTTAGGGTGATAAAATATTCTTTGGTAAGAACACAGATTCATTTTCCTAAAAGAAATAAATCATGTGTGCTTTTCCTTGCCTAGATTTCCTATCAACAGGTTAAGAAACCTGCCTGCCAAACATCTGTCTAAAAATAAGTATATATTTTGAGGGGGCTGTACAAAAAGTAAAAACATGGAAGGTCTCACACCAGAGGTCAAACTAGGTTCAAAACAGTTTCCGACTTTGATGGGAGTTATAGAATCAGTGTTTATCAAGATGAATACTTTCTGTGAAGAGCTTTACAGTCTAAATTTCCAGCAACTTCTAATTCTCACTGAAGTCATATTGTCATGAACACAAACGGCTTAAGAAGGGAAAACTGTTGCCCAAAGTATAAATTCCAACTAATAACTCAATCCTCAAATGTTAAAACCCCCTGAGTTCCAGTATGCTCAGACTGAGATTTGAATGCTAAATCTAGGCCAAAGATAACTTTGGTCAAAGAATTTCTAGTCCTAGGGGCTTGGAGGTGGCTTTGAAAACGGTTTTAATGGGAGCATTTTGCAGAGATAACATGTGCTGAATTTATTCTTTGAAAAATTATTTTTGATTACTACCTCTGTGCCAGATATTCTGTTGGGCATATGAGCGGAAAGTAAATATGAGTCAGAATTCCTCCCGTGAACAAACTCACAATTTAACTGTGGGGGAGAGAGACTTACAAGTATTTAATGTGGTGTTCTAAGTGCAACAAGAGAGGTATATATATTGAATAATAGTTATGTAAAAGAAAGAAAAATTGACTATGCATTCTATATAGGGGTGAGGATAAGAAGTAGTAAAGCTCATAGGAAAAGATTTCTCAAAAGAACTGATATGTAACCTCAGAGCTGGATGTTGTGGTTTACCTTTCCCTGCATAGGTAAACAATGAAAGGACATTCCGGAGAGAAGAAAGATAATATGCAAAGGTGCCAAGGTGTGGAAAAGTGCGGTGTATTTCGAAAAACTTGAATATGATTAGTAGGGTACAGGTAAGGTTACACAGGGGATGGGGTTGGGAGGCAGCAGAGACTACAGAAAGTGTTAGTCTTACAAATGCAATCATCCTTTGTGGGGAGGCAAAAAGTTTTTAAAGAAGAACATGATATGATCAGATTTTATGATTTTTAAATGTATTTGTCCATAATGTGGAGATTGGACTGGAGGGAGAAAGGAGTGGAATCTGGAAGCACAATTAAAAGCTGATTACAACATTTATAAATCTGATAAAATCTAGTGGTGGCAAGCCTATGGGAAAATATCCATTCTTATCCACTATTAGTGGAAATGTAAATTGATAACAACTAACTTAGAAGACAATTTCATAACATGCAGCAATTACATTTCTAGAATTTTTCTTACAGATATATTCATACACGTGCATAAAAATATTTGCTATGAACAGCTCTGAAGAACCTAAATGTCTATCAAGAGGTGACTATTAAAGCAGCATGTACTTATACATATAATACACTGAAATAATAAAACAAAATACCTATTGGTATGGAAAAGTTGAGCGAAGGTTATAGCTAGGTAGCTAGATAATACGTATAGTAATTGGTAACCATTTTGTTATGAATACCTAGGAAAGCTAAACCAAATATATAGTTTGAAGAAATGGAGAGCTATAAAGTCATTGAAGAATTAAAGATCTAAGTTTATAGGCCTAAGAAATGAGCTCAGAATATAAGGTAGTTTTCCACTAAAAGTGTCTCCTGGTTCTGGAACAAGGATCTAAGAAGCTAAAAAATTATATATAGAACTTCAACAGTTTCTTAGAACTAAGAGGGCAAAAAAGGAGTTTAGATTCCCAAAGCTATGAGGTGTGATTCTGATGAACTCCTTTATTTCCAGTTGAAAATTTAAATGTCCGTACCTACAAGAAATGGTCAACTCTAGAAATAGATTTTCCCTACAAGAGAATAAGGTCTAGCTTCCAAACATCTTAATCTCAAATTGGATTGATCCAGGAAAGCTAGTAACACTAATAAATCTGCCCAAGGCCAATGTACATATTTTCTGGAAGAAAATCCATTGTCTTAAGTGTAAATTAAATCTAATTTTTTAAATATAAAATGACCAGCATCCAGTAAAAAATACCAAGGCATAAGAGACAAGAGAAAGGACTGAAAATCAGTAGAAACAATACACAAAGAAGACAGGCCCACTGAGGGGCCAGATAGTGGCACTGAAAGGTAGAAACATTTAAAATAGCTATACTTGCTGCATTCAAGTAAATAAAAGAATGATACTAAGAATCTCAGCAGAAAACTGAAAACTCTATAAAATCACTAAATAGAAGTTCTGGAACTTTAAAATACAGAAACTAAAATTAAGAATAACATGGATAGATTCAATAAGAGGTTAGAACAACTGAAGAGAATTAGTGAACTAGAAAATTAGAAAAAATACAATACAAAATGACATGGAAATATGAGTTATGAAAAAATACAGAAAAGAGAGGAAGAGTTCACGATAGTCACCTAGCCCACACTTACCATGATAGAGACTGGTGAGCTGTTTACCAAAACTCTTTCCATTTCTTTCTGGGCACAAAGAGATAGATCGCATTTTCTGGCCTCCCTTAAAATTGAATATAGCCATGTGATTTGAGTGCTGGACAATTTAATATAGGAGGAAGTGATGTTCCATTGCCAGGTGTGGCCTATGAAAGACATCTAATTCTAATTCTCTTCTCTTAACTGGGATGTTGATGCCCAGGTGACTCTGGAACCCTATGATGAAGATGACTGAGCTTCCATCATCCTGAGTTTCTAAATGATGGCATGGAGCAGAGCATTTCTTCAGTCCCTGCCTGTGAATAGGCTTTATATGAATAAGAAGTACATTACAATTGTGTTAAGTTTCTGAGATTTCAGAGTTCATCTCTTACAGTAGCTACCATTACTTTAACCAATGTTTGTAGCCATTCCAAGAATCCTCTCTGTAGCATGCCTGCTAAGTTTGAACAGACCAAGAAATGCCCACCTTTTCCAGATAGGTCATTCCTTTTGTTGAAAGGTAACTTGAAAAAAAATTTCTTCCTGATATTATCTCTTTGTGGACATACTCATTTGACTAATTTATCCGAAGCTGCTTTCAGACACTACATCAAGCCTCATAAAGAAGGAATATCCATTTTGGTAAATATTTTTGAAAGTAGAATGAAAATCTGATGTTGTCTAGCAGAATGACCTTAAGTATCTCTCTCTTGAACTCAGCTTCAGTTGGTGAAATGACTGCATTAGATTAATGTCTATTGTTCCTTTTTGTTCAGAAAAGGTGAGATTGATTTTTCACCAATTAGCTCAGAAAAAAGGATACAAATCAGGATATAATAATGCAGAATATAAGTATTCCATTACATATAACACAATATGAATTCATATTTGCACCCATATCTAGTCGAGATGAGAATACTCAAGATTTGATTTATATCTGTATGACAAAGAGAGCTGGAACTTCATACACTTACACACTATAAAATTCAAAATCCTAATATTAAGGTTCATTTAATCCAGTTCTTCCCTCACCTCCCCCCGCTGTCCAGCCACTGAAACTTGAATTCCTTCTACCACAGCTTCATCAGGTGGATATTCAGATACTGCTTGAATTCCTCTAGTGACAGGGAAGTCATTACGTCTCAGGGAAACACCACAATTTGCTGCTCAATAGCATAATGCTCATAGTTAAATGTTAAGAATTGGATTTAATAATGTCTGAAAATAATTTGACTATAAGATTACAAGTTCTTATACACATACATACACACACATACATCACAAAAGATATGTGAAGGAATGGGTAAACACAAATAGTATATACTCACAGAAGTCAAAAATATGCACACATGAAATTATTCATAGACTCACTAACATATTTATACAAGCTCACTAGTCATTTTGACTATTTTAAGATATGAGGCTTGTCCACTCTTTTCAATGACGATAAGGCTACTTCCTATGTCTTAAGAGATGTGGAATAAGTGCTTACCTAATGAAGGGTTTTCCAGACTATTGCTGCTTACAGCGTTGGCTTGTCCGCTCTGACCCTCCGACCTTGTGTCCACAAGCCATAGGATTTGTATTTCAGTAAGACATAGGAAGACACCAAGTAGAATTTGACATCTAGGGACAACCTGCTTTTTCTTACATTGTGCAGTTAAATCCATCCCCTTCTTTTTTTTCTGGAACATCATCATTTTACATCTATCAATCAGCACATTTTGGGGAAAAAGGCTGTGCTCTTACCACCTAAAGTAGCTAAATAGCAAAATATTTGCAGCTTTCTCTGGAGCTGACAAAATACCTCAGGATGCATCAGTTGGTTTTCACAAACACTTTTGAGTTAGGCAGGGCAAGGATCCTTATGTCAAATTAGAGTTAGAAGTCTGAAGACCAGTGGCATTAGCAATGATCCTACGACCACTAGAGAATTTGTATTCAATCTATTTGCTCCACTCCTACTTACTAACCTTACTTACTAAGTGAGTTACTTACTCTGTTACTTACTAAGTTAGTAAGTTACTTAGTAACTTTAGTTAAGTTAGTTAACTTAAGTTACTTACTAACTTAGTAACTTAAGTTAGCAACCTACTTAGTTACTAACTTACTGAGTAAGTTACTTACTTACTAACTTGTGTTGTTGAGGATGGCAACATGTCTACACATGCAATCTACACATTCTTCAGACAGGGATAGGCATGTCGCTTAGTTCTGTCCAAGGAGATGCAAGAATGATTTCTCAGTGAAGGTGCCTGTTTCCTTGAGTAAAAAGATAAAGTTTAGGAGTGCCTTCGTGGCTCAGTCAGCTGAGTGGTGGATTCTTGATTTTGGCTCAGGTCATGGTCTCAGGGTCAGGAGATAAAGCCCTGCATTGGGCTCTATGCTGAGCATGGAACCTGCTTAAGATTCTCTCTCTCCCTCTCTTCTGCCCCTACTCACCCACTTGGGTGCACTCTCTGTCTCACAAAAAAAAAAAAAAAAAAAAAAAAAAAAAAAGACAAAGTTTGACAATAAAAGGGCACTTCTGTCTGTCTGTCTGGAAAGCAGGAATGTTGTCTGATGGTACTGCAGCTATCTTGTAACTGAAATTACAACCTTAACGATAGCTGACATAATTAGCCTTTACTTTAAGCTACATTTTTCTAATCATTTTCTACATGATAGAATGTAGATAGACTCATACATACATAGAATGTAGATAGAAATGAGATAGACTCATTTAAATCTTATAACAATTATTACTTTAAAATATGAATACTGAGGGGCGCCTGGGTAGCTCAGTGGGTTAAAGCCTCTGCCTTCGGCTCAGGTCATGATCTCAGGGTCCTGGGATCGAGCCCCACATTGGGCTCTCTGCTCAGCTGGGAGCCTGCTTCCTCCCCTCTCTCTGCCTGCCTCTCTGCCAACTCGTGATCTCTCTCTCTCTCTGTGTCAAATAAGTAAATAAAATCTTTAAAAAAAATATGAATACTGAGGCATAGAAAGATGAGGTAACTTTTCCAAGTTTCCTTAGTTAACAAGTGATGAAGGGAGGATTTGGGCCAAGGTCGTAGGGCTGCAGAAAACGAGGAATCTGGCCCCTGAGCACATTCCCAAGAACCCACACAAGCCAGAGGCACCTGCCCCCAGATCTACATTCAAAAGCCAAATCTCTTCCTTGTTTGAGCTACTGTAGCAGGGGTTTTCTTGCATCTGATTACAATCCTGGCTTCTATTTGGTTTGCTGTGACACACCCAGGAGAGAGCCCTGGGCTGGTTGCCAGAGGTGCTCGGTTCAAACGCAAGCTCTGCCAGGTGACCAGCTCTGTAACACTGAGGAACTCCCTTCAGTTCCCGGGGCTCTGTGTCTGAGTCTTTGAAAGGAGAGGACTAAATGAGAGTCCTTTCTCAGCATTTAAAAGTCTGCTTCTCTGAGATTCTTTATGGTTCTCACGGCTGCCATTTTATATTTTCTTACTTGTTAATTGCTACATCAGAGGGTAAATAAGAACTCCTGTTTGCTATGTGCAAGGCCTCTGTGTTCAGACAGTAAGTGGCAGGCCTGCATGTGAACCTGGTCCTCGTCCTTCACCACTCTGCTGGTTATTAGTTCATAAAAGTCACTTGAGAAGTCAACACGTGTTGAACTTAATACCATTAGAGACCAGCTTACCCTTCAGTCTTAATATCTCATCATTTCCCTCCATAACTATCCATCAGGCGTATGAATTTCTATGTAATTCTGTTAAAATGCCTTGCAAAGCCCTGGAATCAGCAATAGCAGGAGTTAGCGAGAGGGGTTTAGCTAAGGAAAGACAATTTTGCCAGGCCAACTACACACTGTAACTTAATTTTGTTCTTTCTCAGTCACTCCTCAGAGAGGTCGGAGTCACCATCAATCGCCATTTTAGTTTCAGTGTGAGAAATTGTCTGCTTTAAGAAAACGTCTACAAAACAAGACAAAACAACAGCAACCAATACCAAACTTATATATTACCATGTTCTAGTGATAACACAGCAGAAGTTATATGGTAAACACTAAAGTCCTCCTAGTCATTAACTCTCAAGCCTCCTGTTGCCTAATCATTAAGAGAGCACTACATGAAGGCAGTTTTCTGATGGGCTTTAAGGACATACAGAATCAGGGACTAATTGAATATATTGAGGAGGTCTGAAGCTTATAGATCATCTTGTCGAGAGGTTCTTGATTTTTGCTATCCATCAAAATCACCCAGGGGACTTTAAAAAGTCCAAAATGTCTAGGCTTCACCCCAAACTACTTACGTCAGAGTCTCTGGGACTGGTACACAGACATTATTGTAAAGCTTCCAGGTGGTTGAGATGGCCAAGGCTAAGACCCACTAATCTCAGCCAGAATTCCACCTTTTATTCAGGCAAGAGGCTGAGGCTCACCTATGGGAGGCAGTTTGCTGAAATCCTCACCATCATCTTCCAATTAAGGCCTGGTGATTCCTGTGGCCTTTGCTCTCCATCATGTCAGAGCCACTTCAAGCCTTGAAAGTTCTGGTCTCAACCCCAACTACGCTGCCAGGTCAAAAGCCAGTGTGGAAAGACATGCAAGTGCTTTGACTTTGAGGTTGTCAGAGTCAACCTGCAACTTTGGGTGTCTGTAAAAACCCACTGTAAAGAGACAGGCTATGTAGACCAAGATCTGAGTAATGATATTGTATAGCATAGAAGGACCTAGTGGGCTGTGTAACAAACAGCCAGGGAGAAGGAAGAAGCAAGTGGGTCCAAATGCTAAACACTTTATATATATATATAAACACTTTATATATATATAGGCAAGCTTATTTAACCTTGAAACCCAGCCTATTTATTTGGCTGGTTTGTAGAGGAATAGCAGGATTGGTTGTTAAAGTATTCAAAAAATTTTGTTGAGGTGGGTAAACAGCTGTTCCCCCAAGACAACTGACTATCATTACCTCTCCCTACTGACCCCATCTCCAGGCCCCCTACTGTTTCTTTAGGACCCCCTCCACGTCTCTTTGGTTGAATACCCAAAGTGTTAACACATGACACAGTGGAGGCCTTTGGACCCTGCTGGAGTGCTAAGGTCCCAATCCCTTCTGATTACACAGTGCACATGCTTCATCAACTGTTAAGCCTTTTGAGTATCACCTCTGTTCACAATCCTCTTGTTCCCACAGCAAGACAGATACATAACTTTACAGATGAAAAAGCAGATACTCAGGGAAGATGTAAGACTCATCCAATGTCACATGGTAAGTTCAGAGCAGTCACCCCAGCCCCTCCTACATCTGAGTCTTCACGCAGTGGCTGTGTTCGAAGCATGATGCCCAGTAGGGACTCTGAAGTCAATTATGCATTTTAATTCCTCACCTCCTTCTCTTTAAAGCCTTAACATGTAAATAGGGAAACTGTCATGGCCCTACTTTATCTCTGTCACATACAAAATGTACTAGGATGACTATGGTGAAGATTGCATGTGGATTTAAAAAAGAAGATGATTTGAGAGGAAAGGAAGAATCTTTTTAGGCCCAGCCTGTGAACTTGCCTCCAGCACTTGAGTCTGGAGTAAATCAAATAAGCATATTGCCTATATCCACTAACACCCTCTGTCCTCTCCATCCTCATTCCAGAGTCTTCACTTCAAGACTTTCAAATAGTGATGAACACTCAGAAACAATCTGGGCCTATGTGGACATTACTCTATAAAGTGTGAGAGCACTTAAACACAAAGAGTGCTAAATAAGTAACATTTACTGTCCCTTCACCACCACTTTTCCACAGCACAAATAAATCTGGAGATAATTTTTTTAATATTGCAGAGCTGGGATATTTATTCTGCAGTGAACTCCAATTTCTTGTCCTCCTAAGACTTACAAAGAATGTTAATAAATTCTATAAATTGTAGAGTTTCATCAGCAAGAGAGGGAAAATGATTGAGAATTAGTTCTCATTATCTGAGCAAACACTTGTGTGCAAGACCATGGCATTCAGGGCTCCCCCCATGCCAGGCAAAGAACTTGGCACAGAGGAGGTGACTGATGGAAGGCTGTTAATTTCAGTGTTGAACAACAGAATTAGGTGTTTTCAAAGAATAGTAAAGAACCATGGTTGGATATCTAGTTTCCAGGCACAAATGCAGTGCAATTTCAGTCTATCATAAGTCCTATTTTTTTCCACAAGCTCCTCATATACCAGGGGATTCACCCCTCTGCTATTTTAGAACAAAATGACTTTAGAGCATGGTATGATGAAGTAAATCTAGTATTCATGAAAGAAAAATCTATTTTTTTAAATTCATGGAATCTCTATCACTGTTATCCCTCAATGGTTTATGGATATGAAATTACCATTTTGTAAAGGGAGGTGAAAATTCCATCATCTTCCACAGGATCTTAACTCTCCTGCATTCTTACCCAGGCTGCAGTGAGCATTAAAAGAGCTTATATGGACTGGGGACCAGGACATATTAAGTTTTAAGGAAATATTTGTCTTCTTTCTCCGTATGGTTCAAGATCTTGGGATACATCAAGACATGCTGATCAAAGGGGAAAAAAAAATTCATATGATTTTGTAGTTTATGTGTTATACCACACAGAGAAAATTTCAACTTGCTAAAATAATTCTTCCTATAAGGAAATTAAAAGATCCAGGATCTTTTAGAATCTTTAGAATTTTTAGAATAATTTTTTTTTTTCCCAGAGCTCACTTTCTTTTTATTGGGGAATAGACATGGGGCAGATGACTGAGTGGGAAGCCGCATGGAGCCTCTGGGCAAGGATCAGTTACTGCTGAGTTAATTCTATAATTATAATGACCAACTCTTCCCTTTTCTCAGATAATTTACAATAATAAAATAATCCATAGTTATACTTTTTATGGAATATTGAGCTTATTGGTATATTTTATTTTTATTTTCCCCAAAAGTACTATAAAATTTGAGGAAAAATAATTTAAATGCAATGCAAGAAATATGGATGATGAATACCCATTTTTCTTGATGAAATGGATGATCAATGAATAATTGGATAATAAAGGAAAATAATAACATTATCAATCCCAGTGACCATAAGTTAAGAATGATTATTTATGCTTCACAGATAAGGTGATTTTATTCACAAGGCCAAGTGTTTTATCTAAAATCACACATAGTTGAAGTGTTGGTATGACCAGGGCTGATTGGACCATAGCTGGACAGCTGAAGCTATGAACTGAGCCAGTC
>CM053613.1:48558829-48600492 GCA_028646535.1 Procyon lotor
TGTCCTGGATTTGCTGTATTTTCCAGGGCAACTGAACAGTAAGGTGTGTGCCCCTCTGGAGGGATGCACCAGTTGATCCTTCAGGTGGGAGGTCAGCCCCTCTCACATTATTTCCTAATGGAAACCTTCCCTGACTTTCTTTAGATAGGACAGTACACCTGGTCTGTATTTTCAAACCACTGTGTGCTTTTACTTTACAGCACTGTCATAATTTTAATTGATTAATTGAGCAACTATTGGTTTATATCTGTTTTCCCAGGAAAATGTTAGCTCATAGTTACATTATTCACTATCTTACCCCTAGCATCTAGCATGGAGCCTAGAAATAATAGTAGGCGCTTCTTAGTTTTTTATTTTTTTAGATTAAAAATAATGGGAGAGGAGGTACAATGGTTGGTTAAATGTATGGTTTTACTTTTGTAGGGAAGCCCTTCGCCCAACCATCACTGAGGCCCCCTAAATGCTGGGCACTGCCTTGAATATGTCAACGGAGAATTAATGGTGAGAATATCTGTAAATCTCCCAGTGCAGTCCCTGGCATATTGCAGACATCATGTGCATGTTAGTGGCTTTGATTCCCAAACTGTATCTCACTGGACTTTTTATGTGAAGTATAAATAAGAAATCATCATAAAAAGGTAAAATATAATACATAAAGTCAGTGGAATACACATTTGCATCTTCATGTGCTGGGCACTTTAGCAAAGTACCTCCCTCATGTCCAAGAAGCTGGCACTCATGGTTTTTAGTAAGATTCAAGTGGGGAATTTAAGCATGCAAATTCCTGTGGCCCATGCCTCTAGGAATTTTCATTCTATGCACCTTTGATGCATTTAAGAATGCTGCTCCTCAAAATTTTATGCAATTATGCAGCTGAGAGTATTTCCCTCTTGTAATATTTCCTAGAAGGAAAAAATAGTTGGAGGATCTACTGGCAGAAGACAAAATAAGCATGTTGATTAACCTCCCCGCCCCAGATAATCAGGAAGCAAGGATGGGTTTTCCCTTAGCACAGGGACTGCAAAACTGGCTGATCATTATTGGTATCTGAAAGGAACGTTTTAAAGACTTGGACTCTTAGTGTGGTGATTCTGATCAACTAGATCTCAGAAGTGCTGAATTATTAGTGATGAAGATTTCAAGTTTCATCCCAGCTTTTGTCTTCTTCAGGCTGTCTCTGACATCCCCCTGTCCTGGTGTGCCAACATGTAAGTTAACCACTCATACAGTTCATGGGCAGGAACCTCAGATCGTGGGTGTGAATAAAACTTGGACTTTGCCGCAGGGTCACAGGACTTGGCCCTTTCTTCTCTAGTACTTTTTATTCCTTGTAGAACTGCCTCTACCCTGAGACCCAATTCATTTGTTTCCTAGGTCCTTACAACTCCCATTCCCAGGGCTGGAATTTGCTAGATCATAAGCTGGTTAAAAACAGGCATCTTAGTTAACAGCTGGAGATCTGCTTTAAGATTTGCTGTCATCCACCCAGCCTCGACTACTACCTGCTGCTTAGAGTGCTGCTGAATCTTTGGCTCCCCCGCCTTTCCCCACCTCAGTCCCCCTCCTCTGATTAACCCTCCTTGCATACAGACAATTTTCCTGGTCACAGCCTTTCAGTAGGCTCTGAGCATTCATTTGCCCTGTTGTCTCCGTGAGGCCTGGTTCTGTGCTCACCCAGCATGCCTTGTATGGTTACCAACTACTGCTTTTGCTGAATATAATGGTATTCATTTTATGTTCATGTAAATCATTTTGCATTTTTAAGAAATTATTTTATCATGTGTGTGTGTGTGTGTGTGTGTGTGTGTGTGTGTGTGTGTTTGGCAGGGAGGGGCTGAACTGTGAATTTCTAATCCCAAAAATTATTCATAAAGCTAGCATCATTTGCATCTTAAATAGTCTCCAGGAATTCAAGGGAAGAGTGTACCATAGTCACAATGATAAACTCAATAATAATTAAAATTATTCCCAGGCTGTTAAGTAATGCAGACAAATTAAAACATTTTTAGTTGAGCTTATTATGATCTAATTAAATGAAAGCACAGCTAAAGGGCAATATTGGGTAGCAGCTGGTCCATTACCAACTCCACATTCTCTTTGGCTGTTTAGATACCATCTAGGTATTTGTATAGGCTTACAAAAAATGGTTAAAAAAAGTGCAACCACCTGAAGACTATCCACTAAAACAAAACAACTTTCCCCAAAAACAGAACGAATGAAAAGAAAATCAGTATAGTTGATTTTTCAACCAGAAATGTCTACTCTTGATCCAAGATCTAATAAGTAATCCATTAAATTTTGCAAAACTTTTTAATATAAACTTTATTTTTCAATATCAATATGCTCTACTTTATAGATATCTGCCAGTTCTGAGTTCTCTTCTGTTCTTCCCCACTCTAGCCTACAGCTTACCCTGTCATGTTCCATCCTGTCCTGCCCTATCCTGTCCTTCTTCTCCCTGCAGAATCCTATCACAGCATAGCCTATTTGATTCTCTGCAATGTAATACAGCAATTACTTCCTGGTTACCTACTATGTGCCAGGAATTGGCAATGAATGGATGAATGGGTTCGAGACTTTGCTCTCAAACTTGTGGCTGCATGGTGAGGAAGAACTGTGAGACAGTATACAAGTTACTATGAAACAGGGCAGACCTGAGATGGGAGGGACCAGGGTGTCACAGGAAAATCATATGTGGCAAGAGAATGAGATTAGTCTGGGGTCAGAAGTAGTATACCCTCAAACATGCCCATTGAATGCCCCAACACAATGCTTCAGGCAGCCAGGCCCCTGCTGGAAAGATCACCACTAAATGGATACTAGATCAAAAACCAAAACTCCAAAACAAAAGCCACAGGCCTATTTATTCTGTGACTTACACAAATGGTAAAATCCCCCCCAAAGAGAAAATAAACACAAGAAAACAAAAACTCAGAGCATCATCAGATGAAGAGCTCCACCTTTAGCAGATCCTAGCTGCTGAGGTGCCTGCTTCTTCCTCCTGTCCTCTCAATTTCCCCATCTCTACACCAAGTATTTTTCCCTATTCATATTATTGCTTACTGGCAGAGTAATTCATTAACTGTATTATCTCTCATCCATTCTTGGAGGGGTCATCTCTGAAACCTATAAACCATATGAAACCTAAATGCTCCTTTCTGTGGATCGAAAAAAAAAATGACAATAATAGCTACCATCTCAGGTGCAGCCCCAAGGGCTGGTCATTATGCTTAGCCCTTTCCATATATTATTTCTGGTCCTTATAATAACAGGATGAGATTGGGACTATCATTATCCCTAGATCACAGTGAGGTTGTGAAAGATTAAATGACTGGCAGAGAGCAACACTGTATACATAGTTGTTGAAGGAATGAATGCATGGCTAAACTAATGAATGAGTGGAGGGGCTGGCCAAGGATTTTGCAGCAAGTGGTAAATTGTAATCTTGAACCATTAAACATGAAAGTCCTTGCTCTTAACTACAATAGTATATAGGGGATTGGGCTTGGGAAGATCAATGGATAGGAGATGGAGGGGAGGCGGCCATAGAAGGGGATGATGGCCAGTGGAATTCCTGCTGCAAACAAGAACAGGAAGGCTGGACAGCTGGCCTGAATCTGGGAGAGGGCCCAAGAACTGCCAGCTAGAAAGGCCTGAGGGCTTCACTAAAACATTCCTTTAATAAAATAATGCCAGGTTGAAGTGACCCTTTTTCATTCCTCTGTTTTCTACATTACACACCTCGTTCCTTCCTATCACCTCTCTGGCATGGTTTCCAGTGTCCTCTCTATCTCTGTCACTCTTTCTTGGCTGGACTCCATTTCTCGTAGGTTTCTCTAAAAAAATGCACATGTATTGTGATTCCAATTGCTATTGATACTTCTTAGCCAGAAAGATTTGAAGAAAAAGTTGGAAAATATTTAATTTTCTTATTTATTTTTATTTTAACTTTAAGGAAGGAGACAAAAAAGTCTACAGACCTGCTTCAGAACATCATCAAATATGCAAAAATTCAACTCCACCCTCACACCCTGCTAAGATCACCATGGAGAAGACGAGCACCCTGTGAAAGGTGTGAAGGCTTGCACTGGTCAGAGAACTGCAGGAGGGGAGCAAGGAAAGCTCCAAACACGGTTTGGGGTTGTCAGCAAAGCCCTCATAGTCCTTTCAAGTAAAAGACTCTGGTAAGACAATCTGAATTTTTACTCATCCCCCAACATCAAGCAGAAATTCCCATATAAGCCATCTTTATTCCCCCCAACAATCTTCGGAGCACCTTGCATATATCTTTATACTTTTTCCTCCATCACAAACTCATTTGCATGTGTCAGCACGAATTTTCAAATGTGCCTTGAAGCAGTGAAAAATGAAACTTCAGATTGGTAGCAGCTTTCAAATGGCGCTCACCCACAGCTGGTTCTCAACTTTTACTTGTTATTAAAAAGGGGGAAAGAGAAAATTGGTATTTTTTTTTATTGCTCTAATTAAGCCTTTAAAAGCTGCAAGTGCACAGAAGAAAGGGAGGGAGGAAGAAGGGAAAACAAAGCTCCTACTTCAGAAATAAAAGTGCCAACTTAATAAAACTCACAATGACAAACTCCAGTGAAATCACTTGTCTTCTCAAATCTGTGGTCCCTTCTCAGTCCTCCCAAAAAAGTGGGTGTGATGCAGAAGAGAATTGTTTACTTTTGGGGAGGAAATAGGGCCTTGAGGTGGAGATTAGTGTAGACGAGGAGAAAGGAAAAAAAGAAAGTACCCTTTACAGAGGATAAACCCCATGCCAGAACTTTCCTAGCAATCTTGACTACATTGCCTTGCTTAATCCTCACACCTTATTCCTGAAGCTAATTTGAAGTGAATACTCAAGGAATAAATGCAATAACAACTAAAATAAATTGTGTTTATTTTATACCTCTAGTTTTTATTTTATTTTACACCTCTAGTCCTTCATACCTCTAGGTATGAGGACCTAGAACACAAGGTTTTAAGGCTTTTATGTGACAAGCCTTATTTAATTCTCACAACCTTATGAGTTATGCACTATTTTTATCCTTTAAAAAAGGGGCGGTTACTCACAAAGAGATTAAGAAAAAGCTCTGTGTCACATGGTT
Organism: Procyon lotor; assembly: GCA_028646535.1. Taxonomy (NCBI): domain Eukaryota; kingdom Metazoa; phylum Chordata; class Mammalia; order Carnivora; family Procyonidae; genus Procyon; species Procyon lotor. The sequence goes on from CM053613.1 coordinate 48,563,941, forward strand.
TGGTGGAGCAAAGCTTTGAACCTAAGCAATTGGACTCTAATGCCTACAGCTCTAAGGTATTAATAATATGGGTCCCCTACTGAGAGAAGTACTCTTCAAGACAGACAGTACTGGGAAAGGTGCTAGCTCTCAGGTGAGGCTGAAACCAGAATGGGCAGTGACTCGAGGAGTATAGTGAAAATTTGGGCCTTTACTCTAAGGAGAAGTTACTGGAAGAGTTTTAAGCAGATGAGTGATAAGGTCAAGTTTTATTTTCTGAAAGATTACTGACTTTGGAGGATAGCAGATTGAAGGGACACAGGCAAAAAAATAAGGGAACCAGGAAGGACCTCGTTGCACAATCCAGGTGGGATATGAGGGGACCTTGAAAAAGAGATGTAGGGGCGCCTGGGTGGCTCAGTCGTTGGGCGTCTGCCTTCGGCTGGGGTCATGATCCCAGGGGCCTGGGATGGAGCCCCACATCGGACTCTCTGCTCGGCGGGAAGCCTGCTTCTCCCGCTACCATTCCCTCTGCTTGTGTTCCCTCTCTCGCTGTGTTTCTCTCTGTCAAATAAATAAAATCTTTAAAAAAAAAAAAAAGAGAGAGAGATGTAGAAGAATGGAGGGAGACAAAGGAATCTGAGATATAATAAGAAAAATACTAGGACTTGGTGGTACTGACTGAATGTGTGTGTTTTTGAGGTGGTGGGGCTCATGAGGAAAAGGCTGGGGCAAATGTTAAAGATGTGATAAGAATATGAGGAGGCAAAACAAAAAAGTTTAATTTTCTTTGGAACTGGGATGTAACTCTAAAGTACCTAAAATTCTTCTCCCCACACTCATTTCCCCGAGAAAGATGGAGGCACAACACATTTCTATACATTCTATAAAATGTCCTGTTTACTTTGAGCATTTGATACTATCTAAAGGCAGGGAATGTGCTTTAGCAGTTGAGAACATTTAGAGAATGGTAAGGTAGAACAGATGGGAGACTTGGAGGCAGGGAACTTTGGCAAATGGACACAGGTCATCTAAAGAAAACCTAAGGTAACCTCACTCTTAATGGTAAGACTAAATGTCTTCTCCCTATTACCAGGAACAAGTAAACAAAGACGTTTACTATCACCACTCTCATTCAACATTGTAACAGAGGTTCTAGCTTGTGCAATAGGTAAGAAAAACAAATAAAAGGCATCCAGATTGGAAAGTACAAAGTCACAGTGTCTTATTTGAAAAACACATGACCATCTATGTAGAATATCCATTGTAATATACAATAAAAAGTATTAAAACTAATAGATTAAATTAGTAAAAGTTGAAGGATAGAAAATGAATATAAAAACTGGTTGTATCTCTGTTTATTAACAATGAGCAGTAAGAAATACAAATTACAAATATTCCATTTAAAATAGCATCAAAAACATAAAAACGTTTAAGGATAAGTCGAAGAAAAAAATTGTAAGACCTACATACTGAAAACTATAAAACACTGCAGAAATTGAAGAAGACCTAAATAAATAAAGAGCAACACTATGTTCATGGATTGGATGACTCAACTGTTAAAATGTCAGTTCTTGCCAAACTGATCTACAGATGCAACATAAATCCAATCAAAATCTCAGCAGGACTTTTTGTAGAAATTGACAAGATAATTATAAAATCCATGTGGAAATACATAATACCAATAATAGCCAAAACAACTTTGAAAAAGAAAATAGAAGAGTTTTATGACTCAATTTCAAGACATATTATAAGGAAACAGAAATTAGTATGATGAATACAGTGTGGTATTGACATCAAGCTATACAAATAGATCAATGGAATGGTAGAGCATCCAGAAATTGACTTGCACGCATGTGGTCAATTGATTTTTGACAAAGATGCAAAGACAATTAAGTAGAGGAAGGATGGCCTTTTCAAAAACTGATGCTGGAACTATTGCATAGACTTATGAACACAAATGAACTTTTTCCATTCTTCACACTACACAAAAACAAATTCAAAAGAGATTAGAGATCTAAATGTAAGAAGTAAAACATAAACATTCTAAAAAATAATTAGAGATAAGCATGTGGTTTATTATATTGAGATTACACTTCAAATAAGGAAAAACATTTTTATGACCTTGGTTTAGACAAAGAGTTCTTAAATCATCAAAAGGTAAAATCATAAAAGAAAAGATGATCAAATGGACTTTATTAAGAATCCCTACTCTTCAAGAGACGTTATTAAGAGAATAACAAGAGAAGAGAGAAAAGTGGGAAAAATATTTACAATCATATATTTGGCAAAAAACTTATATCCAATATACATATTTAAAAAAAACCTCTCAAAACTCAGTAATAAGTAAACAAACAAACCAAATTTTAAAAGAGCAAAACAGAGATGCCTGGATGGCTCAGTTAAGCGTCCGCCTTTGGCTCAGCTCATCATCCCTGAGTTCTGGGATCAAGTCCTACATCAGGCTCCTTGCACAGCGAGGAGCCTGCTTCTCCCTCTGCTTGTGCTCGCTCTCTCTCTCACTGACAAATAAATACAATCTTTTAAAAGTAAATAAATAAAAGGGCAAACTGAACATACTTGGCACAAAATAGGATATATGTATGACAACTGAACATAGGAATAAATGCTCGATATCATTGTTCATTAGAGAAATGTAAATTGAAATCATAAGGAAATATTGTTATACCTGTAATAATATCTAGAATTTAAAAGACTGACCCTATATTATGCTAAGTGAAATTACTCAAGGTGAGCACAGCATAATCTTTAGGCTTGTTGAATCACAGTGTTGTACACTGGAAACTAAGATAACATTGTGTGGCAACCATACTTCAGTAAAACAAACAAAAATAGACCAAATAAATAAATAAGATCTCCCAAATGTGGAGGATGGTGTGAATTCACTGGAACTGGTGATATATAAAATGGTACAACAATTTAGAAAGGGGTTTGGTAGTTTCCCCCAAAATTAACTACTGACCTACCCTATGAGCCAGCTATTCTACTCCAAGGTACTTACCCAAGAGAAATAAAAGTATAAATCCATAGAGAGCTGTGCATGAATATTCACAACAGATTTATTTGTAATAGTCCCAAACTAAAGGCAACCAAAATATCCATTAACAAGTGAATGGACAAATTGTGGCATAGCCACAATTAATGGAATAATACCATTAGAAGAAACTTAACCACTGCTACATGGATCGACATGGATGAATTTCAGAATTCTGCTAAGTGAAAGAAATCAGACAAAGAGAATAAAAACTAAATTACTTATTTTACTATCACAACAGTGGTTTCCTGGGATGGAGAACAGGGAGGGAGGGGTATGAGGGAGGAGTTAGAAAGGGGCAAAAGGAAACTTTTCAGGAGTGACAGGGTACTGAATTGATTGTACTGGTGATTTCGTGAGTGTTTATATATGTCAACACCTACCAACCTGCATAATTTAAATATGTGTAATTTATTATATTTTGATTTTTCAATAGAACTTTGTTTTAAAGCTTGTCTGTGCACAGATTTTATCTCATATTCTGAGATAAATCATTTTTAAGTGTATTCTGAATCTGCTTTGATGACCCAGAGCATTTCCAGAAGTAATAGAAGCCACCTTCACAGACACCCAGTGGATGTGCCGAGAGGGACAGGTTCTGATGTGTCAGAAAATGCTAGATAGAATCCTTCTCAGGTCCATTTCTATCCCCAAGGGACTAGGAAAATGTGTAGCCATAGCTTCCAGATGAAGAATCAACTAATGCGGTACCAATGTTTTGCCAGCTGTACCTCTCATCTATTAAACTGTCCACAGTTAAAGTGATAATGGGACTAGTATTTGCCATCTTTTCTGTCTTTGGAGCACTCCAGAATCACATTCTGCTTCACGTGCAAAGTGGAGGAGCTGCTTACCCTGATCCTATTATTCAAAGGAAGACCATGAAACCTTTATGTCTGAATCTCTTCTTGGGATATGGCACTTGGCATATAACTGTATTATGATTTTTAATGCAATTTTCTGTTGGAAATTTATGAGTTTATACATTTATGAGTTATATTATCTCATTTTATCCTTAAAACAGTTCTGTAGGTGGTATTATTTGTGGTATTATTACTCCATATTACACACAAGGAAAAAATGATTAAAAGTTATTTGCCCAAGGTAATACTGTGCTATTTTTGGAACAGGTATTTAAACCCAAACCCAGCTGACTACAAAGCCAATAATTCAATACATTTTTTACTGTGTCTCATTTATTAACTTATTATTTTTACCTTTTTCTACAGAAAAAATGAGACATTTTATTGTAAATACAATATAAACTAGTAAATCTTTCATTTGAAATTATACCCCAGAGGAAGTATATGTATGTTTCTTCCCATGGTTTGTGAGGGCTGGACATACATCTTTTTTCAAATCACACATGATTTACTTCTTGCTTTTTTGTCAAATTACCAATATACTGTATCCATATTTTATATTATATTTATAAAAACTTTTCTTTACAACCAGGTTATAAGTTATTGATTATTTGCCCATTCTTCTCTAGTACTTTTATTATTTCACTATTTTAGATATGTGGCCCATTTGCATTTTTTCTTGTGTGTGATGTGAGAATTAGATCTATTTTCATCTTTGTTCAAATGGCCCTCAAGTTATCTGAATACCTTTTATCCCAAAGTCCATTCAGTAACTAGTCATAAGAGATGATAAATCATATTATAAACCATCTATAATTAAAACACGTTATTGTTACATGAATAGACGGATATAACTGCCATATAGCACAGAAAGACCAGAAATAGACAAAACTATAAGAAAAGCCTAATATACGATAAAAATGGTATCTCAAAAATTTTTTTTAAAGATTTTTATTTATTTATTTGAGAGAGAGTGTGAAATAGAGGGGGAGAGGGAGAGAGTGAGAGAGCACAAGACCAGGGAGAGGCAGAGGGAGAGGGGAAAAGCAGACTCCCTGCCAAGCAGGGATTGGATGTGGGGCTCAGTTCCAGGACGCTGGGATCATGCCTTGAGCCAAAGGCAGATGCTTAACTGACTGAGCCATCCAGGCACCCCTCAAATATATTTTTTAAGATTTTTAAAATTTATTTGACAGAGATCGAGAGAGAGACAACGAGCACAAGAGGGGGGAGCCATGGAAGAAGCCGGAGAAGCAGGCTCCCTTCTCAGCAGGGAGCCTAATGCCAGGCTCAATTCCAGCAGGATCCTGAGAACAGGACCTGAGCTGAAGGCAGACGCTGAGATGACTGAGCCACCCAGGTGCCTCTAGCCTCAAATCTTTTTAATCTTTTATTACTTGTTCCTGGTACATAGTAGATATACTAACATTTGGTGAAATGTACAGTTTTAAGATAACTCAAGCTTAGAGAGTTTTCTTTCTTTCTTTCTTTCCTTCCTTTCCTTCCTTCCTCCCTCCCTTCTTTCCTCTTTCTTTTCTTCCTTTCCTTTCCTCTCCCCTTCTTTCCTTCCTCCCTTCCTCCCTTTCACTCCCTTTCTTTTTTGAGAAATTTGCTTACTTTAAAAAAAAAAAAAAAGAACAAATTCTCCCATTTACAAACTTCCTAAGAAGAGAGACTTGGAAAGTTAGAGGCAAGAAAAGTCGCCACTTTAGTATTAGACAGGAAATAGGTCATTTCTGTTTTGTTTGTCAGGAGATCTTGGAGGCACTAACTTGGTTATGGCATCGAAGCTCTGGAAGATCAAGACAGGTCTGCAGGATGTCTCTAGGAAAGGCAAGAAACACGCCCAGAGCCAGGCCAGTCTTTCAGCACTGAGTCAGCATTGACAGCAATGTCGGAGAGCCTGATGCCAGATAAAAACAGCCAGAATAACTACAATTACTGAAATCTTACTACGTCTCAAGCAACAGTGCTAAGAGCGTTATACGTATTGCCTCATCTGTTGCTCTCAAGAGCTCGGCAGTGAACCTATCGGTACTATTACACCTGCATTTTACAGATGAAAAAATTGAGATACAGAAAGTTTAAGTAACTTGCCCAAGGTTAAACAGATATAAGAAACAGCTAAGATTTCAGGCTGCATCCTTAGCTTCTATGCTATGATAAGGCACTGGAGGAGGAATTCCCTGGTCATCCCTGGGGTACCTGGGGGTTCTCTCTACGCAGAGGTATGAAACTGAATGGCCGAGCAGTCAGGAAACGATTCAAGACGGTTGCTCTGATGTTGACTAACTAGGTAGGGTGCTGGGGAGGTTGGGTTGTACGGGCATCGCCCGCATCGATGAGCCCCTTTGGGCACACATGACTGGGTGGTGGGAGGTTCTTCCTCCGAATGATTCCCGCTGTCATGTGTGAAGGGCAAGTTCAGAATCAGACCTTGGAGCAAGGGAAGCATGTGGCAGGGGTGGGGGGCTTTCAGAGTTAGAATTTTAGAAGGAAAAATAAGGGGGGACTGTGGCAAACCACACCTTCACCCAGCCTCCCATTAGACCTCATGGTTTTCATTCATTCTTCATTTCATAATCTGGCATGTATTTATGGGGTGCCTACTATTTACCAGGTACTGTGATATTAGTGCTTATTGCATAGTAATGGTCTAATTTTCTTCTCTGGTCTTCCAACTATCAAGAGTTTTTATTGAGCAGGGACTGTCCTTTTTAGCTTTTTACATTCAGGAGAGAATACAGTGTCAAGCACATATTAGTTGAACGAAGAATGGCCCGGATTGAAATCTTGGATCTGTCACTTAATGACTGTGAAATCATGTACTTAACTTCTTTGGAACTTAGTTTTCCTGACTGTAAAATGAAAAATTTTCATCTTGAAAGCATGTAAGTATCAGGGGGAATAATGCCCATAAAAGCACTTCATAAAATGTAAAGTGCCATGACAATGTTACTCCTTGTTCTCTTTTGTGTCTTCTTCATTCTTCCCTCCCTCTCTCCCTAGTTCTTCTTACCTATCCCTTTCTCTTCCTCCCTGCTCTTCAAACCCCCCCCCCTTTTTGCTTTCAGTTAAACGGCTCCAGGCTGAGTTTCCCACGTGACTGGAGTGATTCAGGTGCCTCTCCAGCTCCCTCACTTGCTCTTTTTTCTCAAACACTGGCGGATGTGGCCTTTTAGTCTCTCTCTCTCTGGTTAGTGCAGATAATTGGGTCTGCGCATTGCATGAAAATAGAGGAGGTGTAAAGTTTGATTAGTTTCAGGGCGATTTATCCTTAACTAGTGGTACAGGAAAAAAGAGCCCTCTGTGTGGTCTGGCCTGGCTTGCTAGGTTCTGTCATGTGGAATTTGAGGCCGGAGCTCCAGGTGACACTAAAGAGTTGCTTTGTCCTGTTTCACCTTCACACATCTATTCGTTACAAGAACCTCAACATAGTGAAGAAAGGCTGGGCTAAGGCAGGATTTAGGTTTCCGGACAAAACCATGTTCTTGCAATCACAGAGGGCTATTCCTGGACTCTCCCTGGTGTCATCTTCAGCTTGCTTTCTTTGCCTTCCACTCAGTCAGGCCCTTAAGTCCTGTCAATTCCACCTTATTGATCCCTTTCATATCCCCAGCCCTAGTGTTACTGGCATGTTTTGCATGCTCATTTTTCTGCACATGGATTACTAAAACCATTTCCTAACTGGATATTCTCAGCCAATTCTCATGGTGCCCCTAAAGCACAAATCAAATTTTGTCTTCTCCCTACTTAAAGACTTCAGGGGCCTTGCATTATTCATATCAGAACCCTTACACTTGTGTCTAACAGATCAAATTCAGCTTGCAGATTTTTTTTTTTTTTAAGTTTAACAGTTAGGCAAATGAACAAACCAACCAACCAACCTGCAAACAATATTCAAATACTGGGAGGTTGCTAATAAAGATCCACCTTTCTACATGGCAATCATCCACTGAAGGTAAGTCTGGGCTTTTTGAGTGACAAGATGTGCTCTCGAAGCCACTGCAGTCCCCTCCCCATGCAGGGGGCAGATGTATACATTCATTGCCAAACTTTCCACCCATATGGATGACACCTGTCAGTGAGACTGAAACCACTCTTTTAAGAATGAAATCCAGACTTCTTAATTTGGTGTTGGTGGACCTGATAACTGTGCTAGGCTGTTATGTCTCAAAAATATGTCCTTGCTCTAATCCCCAGAACCCCTAATTTACCTTACACAGAAAAAGGGCCTTTCCTGCTGTGATGAAGTTAAGGATTTTGAGATAGGGATACGGTCGTCTATCCTAGGGGGGCCCAATGTCATCAGAGGGGCCTCATAAGAGCAAAGCAGAAGGAAGAGAGAAGGGCAACCTGGGGACAGAAGCAGAGACTGGACTGATAAGGCCACAACCCAAGGAACCCTGGAAGCCTCTTGAAGCTGAAAGAGGCAAGAAACAAATTCTCTCCTGGAGCCTCCAAGAGGAACCCCTGTCTAAACTTTGATTTTAGCCCTGCAAGACTCTCTTTAGACTTCTGGCCTCCCGAGCTATAGGACAATAAATTTGCATTGTGTGAAGTCACTTAGTTTGTGGTAATCTGTTACAGCAGCAATAGGAAACTCATTCTTTACTTCAATTTGCTTATCTAAATTTATTTTCTAGGGCATCCCCCTCCCACAAACAGATTTCTCACTCATCTTCCAAGGCTGTATCATTTCCTGGTTCTTAAATATTGCTTGGACTGATCATTTCCTTATCTCTAGGAGTCCAAATTTTTCATGGCTTTCAAAGGTCACTTCCTCTTGAAACTTGCTCCTTTCCACTCTGTTGGATTTGACTTCATATAAATTGAGTATTCCACCTTTCCTCTCTTTTACCATTTTATGCTTTTTATAAGATGTCAGGCTCTGCGTTGATGCCTTACATTCATTATCTTACATAACACTTTCAAGGAGAGGCCCTGCATGTACATGCTCATGTGTGGACACTTCAGCCCACGTGCCTAACTCATATCATATTCTTCGAAAAATCCCTTTTCCTGACTACCTTTCATAATGAGAGGGTCCACATATCTGAGGTGCAGTCAATTTAGGAAGATATGCTGGAAGAGGCCTGCGTATGTCTTGGAAGAAGGTTTGAGACTGTGTGGGCAAAAAAGTTTAGGGCTCTGTATACAAAGCATGGACTACAAGTTGGACGTGGGTTCTGGGTATACACGAAATCTGGCCTCACAGAATTCTCACCCTTTGATGAGGGGCACAGCCACAGGGAGGCCAGAGCTGGACCCACCAAAGTGCATAGCCTAAGGCAGAGTCCTCTCATCTCTGGCTCTGTGGGCAGTACTGATTTAAAAGTCTCACGTTTGGGGCCCCTGGGTGGCTCAGTTGGTTAAGCATCCAACTCTTGGTTTTGGCTCAGGTCATGATCTCAGGGTCACGAGACAGAGCCCTAGGATGAAGACTCACACTCAGAGTAGTGTCTGTTTGGGATTCTTTCCCTCTTCGTCCCCCTCCCCCTGCTCATGTACGTGCTCACAACATACTCTCTCTGAAATAATTAATTAATTAAAAATCTTAAAAAAAAAAGATCTCACACTTATGATTTATCTCCTTAACTGGTGTATAAGCTCCGTGACAGTAAAGGCTAGAGGATGTTTTTTCTTGTGTCTCTCCATAAGCCTGCTGGGGTCCAGCACGTGTGTTAAACTGGTACTGACTGTGTCAAAAGCAGAAGGGACCCTGGATTTACTGCTCACCTGGAGCATGCCTGTCACTAAGCTGAATGCTCTACACATGTTCCCTTACTTGATCCTTAAAGACCTTTGAAGAAGATATCGAACCCAGATATAAAAAGTACATTTCAGGTAAAAAAAGAAATTTAGTCAAAGTCAAGTGACAAGTAGTAGAGTTGGGACTTCAGCTCACATCTGTCCCACTCTACCTGCCATGTCTATTCCTGACTGCACTAAATCATTTAGCGGTGTTTTATTATAGTCCCATCATGGGACAGTTATTTTGCTGATTACTGGGGGTACGCTGGTGAAAAAAACAGATACTACTCATGACCTCATGGAGTTTAAATCCTATTCAGATGGTCATGGAAATAAATATTCACATTTCTGTGAGATATTTCCTAATGGAAGAAGTCCATGGTACACTGTCCTTCCACAATATTGCCTCAGATTGCTAAAAGTAGGCCATGGTATGACCAGCTGTGGAAAAGAGTGTTCTCCAAAGTAGGTATGTTCCAGGACCTCTCAAACCATATCACACTGGCCCGCTTAGCCTCATTTACAGGACTGCCCAAGTTATAGAAATACACTATTAGCCTACTTTCCTGAATAACCCTGCATTATACAGTGCCCTTCTTATCTCTCTCAGAGTAAAATGATTCTTACTAGAAAACTTTGCAAGTGTTTGGTAAGTGATAGAATTAAATTTACTAACTTGCTGCGACACTGGATTTTCTCTATTGTTAGTACAAGCATGAAAATTGTGTTCAGCGTGCTATTTTGGAAGCGTTTGGGAATAGCATTCACTACTTTAAACTCAATCTCAGGCAGGGTGATGCCAGCTTTTGCACTGTGTATCTTTTTTTTTTTTTTAATTACACATAGGTAAGTTGCTCAAGGTCACTCAGTAAATCAAGGACCAAGGTGGATGATGAAGTGGAAATAAAAGGTTATAGACTTCCGGCTACTGAATGTGTATGCGCGTTACATTTTTCTTCACTCTTTCATTTAACATTTTACAAAGGAAGAAGAAAAGGCTTTCAGGATCTGCATATGGTGTGAGGAGTGAGTTCTGTGCTGCTTTTAATTGAAAGCTCTCAGGGCAAAGCCTGCAGAGCGGGGTAACAGCTGCAGCACATGTAACTGCCCCGTCACGCTGGGTCGCCATAATAGACAGGCTTATTATTTTTTAATTAGGAGCTTCAGTGTTTTGTTCCACTGTAAATGTGTCAGGACCTGGGGATTTGGTTATACACTAAACTGTCTTGCATTAATCTTTGTGGAAGAGCTTCGGGGTCAGTTGGCAAAAGGCATTTCGTTATTGTGCAATAACAATAGTTAGCATTTACTACCATTTACCATTACATTACTCCCCCCTTCCCTCCCTCCCTGCATCCACTTGCTGAGGGCACAAGCATGGATCATTCTTTTTTTTTTTTTTAAAGTTAGGGAAGCAAATCTTTAAAGACTTTTATTTATTTGACAGAGAGAGACACAGTGAGAGAGGGAACATAAGCAGAGGGAATGGTAGCGGGAGAAGCAGGCTTCCTGCTGAGCAGAGAGCCTGATGCGGGGCTCGATCCCAGGACGCTGGGATCATGACCTGGGCCGAAGGCAGACGCTTAACGACTGAGCCACCCAGGCGCCCCAGCATGGATCATTCTTAATTTCTTCCTCTCTGCCCCTCTTGTATCAAACCATTACCAAGTGATGCTTATTTTAGCTCTAAAGTATTCCTCAAAGCCATCTACTCTCCTCTACTATCCCCTACCCCAACTGAGGCTCCTTGCTTATATTCCCTCAATAACCACCCAACAGGTATCCCCAATATCATTCTTGCTCCTTCTAATCCATCCTCCACACCCTAACCAGCATGATTTTTTTAAAACATAGATGGCATTATGTCTCTCTTCTGCTTAGGAATCTTTAGTGACACACCATGGCTTCCCATATCGGACCCTACAAGCCCCAGCTTACCTGTCACTCCTAATTATTATTCCCCAGCCCCACCAATCTTTTGGTTCCTTCCATGCACCTCATGGCCTTCAAAGTGCTATTCCATCTGCCTTGTTATGCTTTTGCCACCAGTTGCTAAATGGCTGCTGAATGTCCTTCAGATTTCAGTTAGAATGTTCCTTCTCCAGCTAGCCAGCTCCCTGGCCCCCAAGTTAGAAGTGGATCTCTGTTATTCCCCTTCCTGGCATGTGACTTACCTCTTTCATAGGACCTACTATATACTATAAACATGCAGGTTGCCATGTAATTTATTGCATGTTACATATTTAATGTATATACCGTGTATTATACCAGAACTCTACAGAGCCTCGGTGCCTAGAACATACCTCGGTGCCCGAGTCACACCTGCCATGCCGTTGCTGCCATTCCCACTACCACAGTATGAAGGAACATATAAGTAGAAGGAATAGAAACTCTGTACGTGCAGAGGAAGGAGTTTGTGTTATAGAGGCTAGGTTGGGAACTGAAGAGGAAATGGAACTTTAAGTTTGATCCTAAAGGACCTAGTCAGACTAGAGGTGGATTGGGTCTGGAGACAAATAGGTAGGGTATTCCAAACAGAACCTACAGACATTTACTGAGCTTCAGTTTTGGCCCTATTACTAACGGTGTGGTCCTGGTTGAATTACTTATCTCTCTCTGATTTCTTTTCTATAAAGTATTAATATAGAATATTTTCCCCTATCTGGACTCTTGTGAGAGTCCAATGAGGTGCTGATTATGAAATTTTTTTAAAGATTACCCAGTCATAACAGGACTTAAGAAAACATTTTTAATATTTATATTTTCATATTTAGATTGTATACATTTCATTGGCAACTTTGTCTAATCATAGGAACCCCTCAAGTCCCATAGATTCCATTGTTTCGTTGCTTTTCCTGCCCTCCCCTGTTAAGCCATTGATGGGTGAGTGCCATGAAAATATGGAGCCTGACTCAAATGGGCTCTATATTTTCTTCTCTGAAGTGTGTTACTACCAGGCTCTTTGTACCTGGTTCCATTTTCTTGTTTAGTGATTATGTTTTGTAAAACCAAAATAATCAGGCACACATATAGATCACCCTAAGTCTTGACCTTGCCACTCAGAGATGGTAGCCTTGTGGGCTGAGGAACAAGCAAGAAAAGAATCTTAGGGAAGAAACTCCAGTTTTTCATTGGTTTCTGGACATCTGTGTTAGGACAGCAGATGTGTGAAGTGGGTTTGGGGCTTTAGGGAAGCGAGCTAACATTTATTTACACACATGATATATTGGGACCTCCAACAGTGTTCTGGGCTGTGCATTTACTATCTCCATTATCAACAGCCCATTACAACCACTACTAAAACCACTATATTTTTAGCATCCTGTATGAAGCCAGACACTTTGCATGTACTTTGTGTTACCTTATTTAGTCCTCAACGAAAGTGATTCTTACACTGTAGTGCTTATCAGAAACATCTGGAGGGCTTGTTAAACTACAGATTACTGGGATCTACACCTAGAAGATCCTGGGATCTGGGGTGGGGCCCAGTATTTTCATTTTTGACAGGTTTGGTAGGTCTATGTGGAACCTACGTATCTGCATTTCTAACAAGCTCCCAGGCAATGCTGATGCTGTTGGGTGAGGGACCACACTTTGATAACCACGGTCTTAGAAGATCCGAGACTAGTGTCTCGGAAGCTAGAACTCAGCCTAAATGGGAGTCAAACCTGAATTCATCTTAATCTAAAACTCATGGTCTTTCCTATAATATTACATTTGTTCATTTCAAAAAAGACTAGAAGGTAAATTAAATCAGAGGAATTCAGGAAGGGAAGGAAAAAGGAAGGAATAACAAAATGGAAGAGAGAATGAGACAAGTAGGTGGAGCAAAGAGTCTAGTGTGTTCCGTTATGAGGAGTCTGGGAATTACCTTGTTGTACCTGCCTTGCCCCACCTTAGGACTCTGAAGCTATTGAGCTCAGGACTGAAAGGCCATTGTACTTTGGAAGTAATATATCACAAAAATGATTAATAATTAGAAGGTGTCAAGAAAGCCTTTGTCATGAATGTAGTTTGTACATGAACAAAAAGTGAAATGAAAAAAATGAAATGTGAATGCAAAACCGTATTTTTCTTTGAATCTATACGTTGGTGGCTTCCCCAAGTATCATGGTCTTCCAACTCACTTCACTTCTCTATCAAATATTTCCTGGGAAAATATTGGTAATGATAATACCTACTAAACAAAGAGGTAGCAAGGATAACAAATGCAAGCTTTGGTAAATTAGAAGGTGCTTGGCTGCTGTGAATTCAAGCAATCCTCTGTTAAATTCCAAGGCACTGGTAAGAGTGATATTATCAATAGCATTCATGACTTGGACTTCATATAAAGCTTTTATTACACTCATAGTAGGACAAAGAGGCAAGTGTTGGTTGGGGAGAAAGAGACTTGGGCAAAAAGATTAGTAGAGAGCCTGAGGTCCTAAGAGGAGATGTGAGGAATTCTTACACTGTTAGTACCCTAGTAATGCACCCACAGCCTTAGACTGGTGACATTTATCTTTTATAAATACCTGGAATGTAGAGTGCTGAAGGCTGGGGCTTCTCTGTCAGCCTGCAAGTTTTCGAATTCCTTCCTTTCTTTTCTTTTTTTTTTTAAGATTTTATTTATTTATTGCCAGAGAGAGAGAGAGAGATCACAAGTAGGCAGAGAAAAAGGGGAAAGATGCGGGGCTCAATCCCAGGACCCTGAGATCATGGCCTGAGCCGAAGGCAGAGGCTTTAATCCACTGAGCCACTCAGGAGTCCCTCATATTCCTTTCTTACCACTTTATAGCACTGTGACTGCCGGCAGATCATTTAACTCTCTAAATCTCAATTTCCGCTTTGTCAAATTGGAATAATGAGAATATATACAGCATCAGATTTCTGTCAAAATTAAACATATTAATGCACATAAAGACTTGGCATGGTACCAGAACTATGTCATCTGGACATACAGTAGATGTTCAGTAAAAATACTGAGGAATAAATGAAAGAAGAGAAGAGTTTTCTCTCTCTCTCTGAATCAGATCCCAGTTTTGCAAGGAGAAGACCCAGCCCAGTGTCTCCAGTAGCACGTCTCCTCCTTTCACTGGACTTAAAAGGAGGTTGTTCCCTGTCTTCCTTGCTTCTGTGTGAAGTTCTTCCCCTCCCACAGTGATCCAGGTTACCCGAGAACGTGCAAGCCTCACCTCAATGGGTTCCCCTTGTGGTTGCCAATAAATGGCTAGTCCTGGCAAACTGGATGGGAACAGCAGGTAACGGTGACTTTAAAGTATACATGGAAAAAGCACTTGTGTTCTCACTTAAGGAAGTCAAAGAGGAGACCACGTGTTCTGCACTGAAATTATACAAGAAGGCATGGTGACCTCTGCTTTACATCAGGGAAAGAATATAAGCAGTTTCCTTGCACATGATTCTTGGGAAAATAGCCTTGGAGGAAATTATTTATGGAGTGATTTTATGTAGGGCTGTAAGACAAATTATACTACCAGTAAATGAGGTCAGAGAAGCAGGAAGGACTGATGATAAAACGAGTGGTTTGCATAGGACAGGTTGCCTTAACTATATATGAACCTTGAAACAGCCGATGATACCTTTAAAAGTGCTAGGTTAAAAATGTGTCACTTTTTCTTGAAACCCCTGGAGCTAAACCTGGCATTTTACTTTGCATGTGTTTTATATTCATATATAGCAATTTTTGAAGTATAACAGTAAAAATAGCATAACGAGACATTTTATTAAGAAGTGGGGACACCTGGAGATTTTTTAGTATCGTGTAGTATTGGTCTGCTCTGTGGGTTTCAGTTCAAGTGCCTAAGAGGGCTGGGCAGGGAGTGACAGTGACCCCAGCAGGACAAAAGCAGGGAGACAAAAGGGAATGGTGACAGCTGTCGCGGAATATATACATACGGTCTGTATACAAGGGGACCGCTCCTCAGCACTAACCAATGGAGGTCTCAGAGTGGCTTTGGCTTTTTGAAGAGACTCTAGAAATATAAAAGTTTGTATGATGTGTGGTGTTGCCTGATTGGTTAATAATGAATAGACTTAAAAATCAAATAAAACCCACCCTTGAATCTGGCCATCATTAAGTGACTTCTGTTTTATTCAGACATTGCAGTACCTATGTTAGGATTTCCAAACCTAGAGTCTTTGCCTGTGACTTGGTACATTTAAGACAGGCCAGTCTTTCCGCACATTGAGCAGCCAGTACCTTGTCCATTAGCACTTGTAGGGAGTGCTACAGCCAGCCTAGCTCTGTTTAGGGGAAGTCTCACAGGCACTGGTTTTAAGGTCAGCCAGATCTGGAATTAAGGCCTGTTTCTACTATAGGACAAGCTTCTACACTCTTATCTGAACCAGTAACTAGTAACTAGTTAAAAGGTTACTGCAAGGTTTAGATGGAATTCTGTATGTAATGTGCTTAGCATAATTCTAAGCACAGTAAATACTTAATAAAGGTTAAGTAGTATTATTATTTCTACTGAAAACAAGGAGCCCCTACTAACTTTATTCCCTCATTTGGCCCTTGCCCCCTCCTTCATTTCTGCATTAACCCAACTCTTGACCACTCAGATTTGCCCCAGGGTACATATCCTTTGGCTCAAGGTTCAGCTTCTCAATTTCCCACCCCTAGCACTCTGTTCGGCATGAATCCTCTTTTCTCATTATTCTTAATGAGTGACCCTAGGCACTAGTAAAATTAAGAAGTACAGAGTAATAGAATCTTTTATTCTTGGTGTCATTAGGGTCTCTAACATACATCTGTTACAAATGTTTTGCCTAGAATTCCTTCACCTAAGGTCCCTTACAGAGTCATGCTTGTCTTGTTTGAATCCTCCCAGAAGTGGGCCACTCACTACCTGGCAAGGAACCTGCTCATTACAGCATTCTTTGTGATGCTCAACCAAAATCCACCTTCCTACAGACTGTAACCATTATCTACAATTTTCTTTCTCTTTGGAAGGAAGTAAAATGTAGATGAAAGAGTATAACAGGCTATAGGCATAGATGTCTTAAGTTCACTCCTCAGAATAGGCCATAATGAAAATCAACAAAAACTTTTATCTGAGTTACTAAGGTGTTCTATTCCTGACTGTGCAGGGTGATACAAATTATATGTATATATGAAAAGCATATGTGAATTTGAAACTAGTATGCATAAAAGAAACCTATTTTATACAATACACAGAATAGCATCTACCAAGTTTGCTTTATCTCTTTATACAGAATAACAACACAAATTATTAACGTAAGGTAGGTGTTATTTAATAAAAGTATAAAGTACAAACTATATGTCTATATCTATATATCTCCTACTGTTTGCCATCAAGTATAATGGTATGACTGAGTACTCTTTTCAGTAATATAGAAACCAACGTTTACTATATTCTTGAAGGAACATTTGGTTGGTGTTTATCCCACGCTAAGCTGTGGGCTACTTGCAAATATAAAGGTTTGAATAAATCATTGTGAATTTGCATGTATTGACACAAGCTTGGAGGATGGCATTCATATTCATAAATTAAGCTTAATCAACATTTATTGAGCACCCTCTCCATATCAGGTACTGTTTTTTAAGTACTGGGAGTAAACAGGGAATAAAAATCTAGTCCCTTTTCCTCAAGATTTATGGTGTAAAGACACCTAACCTGATAATTTCACACTAATATGTAAATACCACAATTAAAAGGAAGGCACTGAGCACATGAGAGCAGAGAGATAAAAGTTCAGCAAAACCTCTTTGAATGAGATGATACCTCAGATGAGTCTTACAGGCCGAGTAGGAGTTAATAATGACACTCAAGGTTTATTGAGCATAAACTGTGTGCCAGGCAGTAATCTAAGTGCTTTTACATGTCTTGGCTCATGAAATGTCCATGTGAATGTTATGAAGTCGGTATTACTATCCATTTTACAGATGAGAGGCTCCCAGTACAGATGGTTAAATGGTTTCACTAGTGTCACTTGACTAGTGAACAGGTGAAGCAGAATCTAAATTCCAGCTGTCTGACCACAGAATTCATAGTCACCACAAGGCACCAAATAAAGACCTTTGGGAAGGTCATGCCTAGCAGAGGGAACAGCATGAGCAAAAACAGAATACGCAGGAAGTATCAGCAGGTACCACTAGACCATAAAGCATAGGGCAGGAAGAGGCAGGAGATAATCAGGGGAGTTAAGGAGTAGAAGGGTTTTGAGAAGGGGATCTTCCTCTGGCAATTTAGAAGATGAACCTAAGAATGGCAAGACTTCAGCAAGGAGCCCATTACAAGGCCTGTGTAATGGTTCATCGAGGAGTTGTTGGAGAGAAGATGAAAGGAGAGGGAACTCTTAAAATGACAGGGTTGTCTTTTCTGCCGGTTTGGTGGATGACATCAAAGTGACATTTAATCTAACGTTAGAAACATAATGTAACATTTCTGGCAAATCCCATGTTTGTGGAACACATACCTGTTCCACTGTTAGGCATTTTATATCAGCAAAAGGAAAAAAAAATAACCCTATAAGCTTTTGTAAATTATTTTTTTGTCATAAGCTCATAAATTCTCTTACTGAAAATTCTCTAACTAGAGAGTTTCAGAGGCCTAACTCGCTGATCAGGGAGGGAATAATGTGACGATGGGTTGAGGCACCTGCAGAAAGGAAGTGAGGCATTAGGAGATGGCTCATAAAGAAGTGGACATGTTCTCAAGAAAATATGATTAAATTTGGAGAAAGGAAACTGTAAAAGAGTCATCTAGGTTCAATGTGCCTAAGGTAGGTCATGGTCCCTGGGGTAGACCCTCATTCTCCTGAGCACACAGCTAGACTACCTTTTCCAGGCTTCCTTGCAGTTAGTTGCAGCCATGTGACTGAGTTACAGCCAATGAAATGTGCCTAGAAGGATTTTTACCACTTCTAGGCTTGGAGGAAAAAAAAAAATCCTTTCAACCCTTTCCCGATGATAGGCAAATGGGCATGGTGACTTTGGAAGCTACATGTTGAACAAAATGAAAAAAGCCTGAGTCCCTGAATCACCACTTGGAGGAGCACAGCTTACCAATCAAGCATTTTTTGCATTTTACCTGTGGAAGAAATAAGCTATCATGTTAAGAACCTAAGATTTGGGGATTTCTGTTAGAGCAGCTAGCATTGACTTAAAAAGAAAGAAGTCAACGACTGTATTAGATACATGTGTGGAGGGATCTTGGAAGGTCAGAAGCCCATCTGGATAAATCATACCCTGTGCTAAGAAGAGAATCAAGAAACTGAACTCAAAAAATGCAGATGTTAAGAACTAGGGACATCATTCTCTTTTTCAAGCTTGAGTAAAACATTCTCCAGTGGCATTCAAGTCCCTTACTCCATGGCTGTGGTTATTAGACATTCTTCATTTAACTTTCATAGTGTAGAAGAAAAACCACGAACTTTGTGACATGAACCTGACTTTGCTGCAAAGCTGCGGAGTGATCTTCAATTGAGTTACTTCACCTCTTAGAATGTCAGTTCCCTCTTCTACAAAATGGGAACACTAAAAACACCTCAAAAATAAAAGACCTAGGAGGAGGAAACAGATTTAAAGGTGTATAAAAGGAGGCAACAGCGTATCTTAAAAACAACTCTAAGAGGAAACCCTAATGGGCCCATTTACCTTGCCATACTCTAGAGCTCTGGCTGCTCCCCTGGAGATGTGACCAGCCAGCTGTGGTAGAGACAGGAAGACAGAGAAAGGAAACTGCAGTGGTGAGGCCAGATTTCCGAGTCTTTCTGTATCTTACTAGCCAGGTAACTAGGAAGTTTTCTAAGCTTCACCTTCCTTGTCTGTAAAACAGAGGCAATGACAGAGTTGAGACCATTCAGTAAGATACCCCGTGGAATGCATAGCCAAGTGCATGGCAGATGAGGGACCCTCAATAAATGTTAACTTTCCTTTTTCTTTC
Source organism: Procyon lotor (assembly GCA_028646535.1). NCBI lineage: Eukaryota > Metazoa > Chordata > Mammalia > Carnivora > Procyonidae > Procyon > Procyon lotor. The sequence continues at coordinate 48,583,500 of CM053613.1, forward strand.
CCTCACATAAGGAAAAACATGCTCTGAACAGCATGTTTAAGTGAGCATGGCCTGCAGGTCCAGAGTGGGCACTAACTTCACTAACTTCTAATTAACTAATTAACTTCTAATTAGCTAATCCACTAACTTCAGGTTCCACTTTTACGGAGTGGAGAAAGATGACCAGCTCTCTCTGCCTTTTTCCTAGGTCCCTGTGAGTCTGAAAATTGGGTTGCCCTTCCTTCAGAGGTTGAAAAGTGCTCCACTAAAAGTTAATTATTAGAATGTTATTAATTACCAGAGACATACATGTGACTTGTGGACCTTTTTTTCTTCCTTTTCCCAATCGCCCCCAAATGTTTCCATGTCCCGATTGCCTAAATGCCTTTCCCAGAAGCTTGTCACATTTACCAGGGTTTTCCCCCTGTGAGAAGGATGAGGCTGGCATGACTTGAAGAGGGCATATTCAGCCCATCACAGTGGCCCTTGGATTGGGTTTCTGGCAGGCAGTAATGGTCAGACTTGTCTTCAGCATCATTAGGGTGGTTTATAGGATAGATTTGGAATCAGAAATATTTAGGAATAAATTCTGTTATTTCACATTTGCCAAGTGTGGGACCAACGGTAACTTGTGTCTCAGTTCCCCCATAGCTAAAACAGGCATAATAGTATTATTCCATGGGGTCACTATAAGGCTGAATTAGTCAATGATGATACTCGGTATGTACTGAGTACTCAATGTATTGGGGGTTATTGTTATTAGTTTTTCTGGCTCTGGCGGCTCCATCTTTTAAGAGCCTTTGGGAAGAAACAGGGAAACCATGCAGTAATTGCTGCTGGCATTGCTGGGACTTGTCATATTTAAACATTGCCTCTAATTCTGTGTTGAAATATAAACACTGAAAGCTGTTGGGTTTTGTTGTTGTCTTGCTAAAATGATACACATCTTTGAGAAGCTTTTAAAGCCTCAAACTTCTCTTTCAGCCAAAGCCTGCCTCCACTTGAAATGATATTCTTCTATTCATTCACTTTGGCATAACTGACAAGAATGGTCACACTTCATTTTACGTTTGCCTTCCTTCCCTTCCTTCTCTGTTATGTCCTACCAAGTACTGCAGACTTAGAATGTTTTTAACATGTACTCCTTCCCTTGCACTCTCCCATGCCTTGGTTCACTCTCTGCACACTGTAGGAGCAAGGGTCTTGGAGCCACTGACTGGATGTGTGGGACCTTGAGATATCAGCACCTTATCTCTTCTAGGTCTTACTTTCCTCATCTGCAAAGGAAGAGAAGGAACTACTGTCTAAGGAACTAGAAGGAACTAGTTTCTAAGGTCCACATTCTGGCATTTTAGAACTAAATTTATCTTGCATTTTTTCATTAATTTTTTTCAAAATGAATAAGTATTGATTTTATTCCATGTATAATATAAAGTGACATAATTTCTGTCTTGAGAAGTTCACAGTCTTGGGCGGGGGGATGCAAACAGACAATTACACTCTAATAATCTAATTACTGCAATGGAGACTCATACAAGATTCAGACCAGAGTATCAGAGAGGCTGTGGCCAGGAATGGATGAGGGGGTTGTGTGGCCACTGACAGTAACTTAACTAAGCAAATGAGAGGCTTACTTAATTATTAACTTTGCCCACCAGAAGCTCACAGTCTAAGGTAGGATACAGACACACAAATGATCACAATTCTGTACATCAAGTTCTGTAATAAAGGAATGAACAAGGTCATCTACATATAGAGGAAGGGGAAATTAGTTTGGCTCAGACTACTAACCCCTTCAGGTGTGAAATTGTTTGATCAAAATAAACCTGGGGGAAATTAAACTAGGGAATATAGTTTTAAAACGATGGCAAATACGTATTAATTTATGCTTTGACTATTTATTGTTTGTTAAATGCTAAACAATGTGCCAGGCATGATTCAATAGTATATAAGATACTTTTCCGGGGACGCCTGGGTGGCTCAGTTGGTTAAGCAGCTGCCTTGGGCTCAGGTCATGATCCCAGGGTCCTGGGATCGAGTCCCATATCGGGCTCCTTGCTCAGCAGGGGGCCTGCTTCACCCTCTGTCTCTGCCTGCTTGTGTTCTCTGACAAATTAATAAATAAAATCTTTTAAAAAAAAAAAAAAGATACTTTTCCAAACTTATGGCGTAAGAGGGAAACCAATATAAAATGAAACCGAAGCTTGTCAAAAATTTAGAGCCAGAAGACCAGACTTGTTGCCCTACTTTCTTTACTTATTAGCTGTGTGTCACAGAGAAGACCACTTCACCTCTTGACTTCATTCCTCTGGTGGGTAAAATGGGATAATATGTATAAGGGAAAGTGGTATAAGAAATGGGATTTAAATAAAATAAATTTCGTGAAAGCACTTTGTGGGATGTCAAGGACTCTACACATGTTAGTGATTATCATAAATGAAAAAGAGGGAATTGGTTTTTGCTCAACCTAGAATAAGAGAAAGCAATGACTCCCACGTACAATGACTCATCTGTCCTCAGGGCTTATAGGTCATGTATATCCTGATGACTTCCAATATCTTTCTCCTGGTTAGTTATTTTTTGTTGTTTGTTTGTTTGTTTTTCAGCTGCTGATCAATAACAAGTGCTTTCTCGACTTAACCATTTGGCCATCTCCCTAGCACTTCACACTTGCTTGGCATGACCGAAATTAAATACAACTTCTTCCTCCCCTCACTTCAGACTTTCTCCTGCTCCCATATTTCCCACCATAGTAAATAGTTACCAAACCAGAATGTCCTCCTCTCTCAGCCCCATATCCACTGATCATCAAGTGCTAGATAGTTCTGTGTTATTTCCATCTTCTATCCACTACTTACTTCAGACATCATCATCTCTCCTTGAACTACTGCAAGAGCTTGTTTGGAGGTTTGACTGACTTGAGACTCTATGCTCTTCCCCCACTCCCAGCTGTCCATCTTACTGTTGCCAGAGTGATCTCCCTATAATGATAAAGTGACGTGTCACTCTTATTCTTAAAAGGCTTCGTTGATTCCTCATGGCCTACTGGATAATTCAAGCCATGAGTTAGAACCACAACAATCTCCATGGATCGGGGCCCTGCCTCCCTTTCCAGACTCAGTTTTTACCAATTCCTTATTTACCAAACTACTTAGGTTAAATTAATTTCTCTTCTTGGTGACATACTCATGATATTCCATTGGCCCAACCAAAACTCTGTCTTCTCTTTGCTTGTCAACCACTATTACTGAAGTCAAATTTCATCTCAAACATCACTTCTAAGAAGGAATTCTTGGGTTTCTTCTCTTACGTCCTTCTACTACATACACATTATAGCAGTATATGAATCTAACAGAGTCTTTGTCCCACTGCACTTCAATATATCTGAGCAGGGACTAGCTTTTACTCATTTCCATGCCCTAGCACATAGCCTGGGGCAGATACTCAATGGTTGTTTGGCAAAGTTTGACTTGTCTTTTAGCTCCTCTAGATGCTAAGGAGGTCACTTCTTGAGTCTATATCTATATTTATATACATCTGAAAATATATTCTGATATTTTCTATCAAAATAGCTATATTTCTGAGATTTCAAAATAGTGCCTTGGAATTTTGAAGGGGGATAGAGGAGGGGGAGAAAAGGAATGAGATAAGGAGGGAGCAGGGGAAAGAAGACAGAGAAGAAAGGAGGGCAAGAAGAAAGAGATGAAATTATAATGGAAACAAGTGAAAATACAAATGGCTTTAACATCTAGAAAGTGTTTGAAAAACTCTTTGTAAAGTGGGAATCATGTACTAGGTACCTGATCCCTACTAAGCAAACCCTTTGAAAAGATGCACTCTCACCTAAACCTAGAGTTTCTGAGTTCCCTCTAATGCCATAATAACAACTTATATTTATTTCAACATTTCCTAAGTCATTCCTTAGGAAGCCCTCCTGATGATATCATCTCACTCACCCAATTGTGTAGCAATGGGTTATCCTGTTAATGTGCCTACTGGCAATGGCATCACTGGGTGAAGATCTGCAAAAGAGTTGCTGAGAGACAATGTGTTCTCATTTGTGTAGCATTTAGAAAAGTCAGATGTTTTGTAAGCATAACTCAGATCTCATCAATCTAGGACTAAAATAAAGATATACTTCTTTGTGCTGATTTTGTTGTTTCTTTCGTTTGATCTCTGATTTGAGATTAAAAAAAAATCTCATTAGTTTTATGGCTTCCTCCCCAGTTGTCCCCCATGACTTCTGAAGTTCCCAAATAGCAGTCTCTATGTGGCTACAGAGGAAGAAATCACAACACTAGACTCTCTCCATTCATCTCTCTTCCTCTGGATCCTACTCATCTAGGCCCACTGAGTATGGTTAGATTCTAGATGAAGAAGGAAGAAACAGCCTCTAATGTCTACAGAAAACAATGAACAAAATGAATTGTTATGATTTATTGAGGAAGATTATCTTTTGTTAGCTTTTATCTTGGATGCTGATGCCAGTGTATAAACATGGCCAGTGTTACAAAAACCAAGCCTACTTGGGGGACTTCTAGCATGTTATTAGCCACTGATGGCACTGATGACTTCAAAGGAGGCAGAAGACTCTTGTGGAAACAAATGATGATTGACCGTGACAACAGAAATAAAAAAATGACCAAGATTAGTCCCACTAAGCTAATTGTTGTGCTATGGTGCATACATTAGTTTTAATTTTGTCACTTGTGTAGACAGATACAATTATGCTGGTCAGATACTTACTTGTATTTCAAGGATAACAGATATATAACTTGCTTTAGGATGAGTATGATAAGTTGTTGCCTGAGTACTGCCTACATTATTCTTAATATCTTAATATGGTTCTTAGGCTTAACAACGGCATTAAGGAAGATTGAAGTCAGACATTAAGAAACACAATCACTGGCAGTACTGGAAAAATCTCTATCTCTGTCAATACTGAAATGCTTCAGAAATTCTCACCTATCTGAGATAGATTAGGGACCTTCTTGGCAAAGAATGGACCATGCGACTTCCAATCATCTCCTCTGATACAGGGATTTTATGCTATTCTGGAAAATATTATTTTTATCCATCCATCGATCCATCTGTCCATCCATTCATTTTTTACTGAACCCTCACACAACTTAAGACCTTGTGGTTTTCAACAGGTAATAAATATATGACCAAAGAAAGTCCTGCCCTTAAGGAACTCAGAGTCTGGTGATGAGAAATGGACATATAAACCAAATCAGACATATAGGAAGAAGAGTTATCCAGATAACTAGATGGGAGGAGGAGGATATTCTAGGCAGGGAAGCAGTAATGTATGCACAGAGGTGTCAAAGCAAGAGAATATGACCCACTCCAATTGCTCTGCAGCTAAACTCAGGGTCTTTATTATGGAGCTAAAACAGGAGGATTTGAGGACATTTGTAAGGATCAGATGATGGAGGCCTTTGTGGTGGCTCACTGCTGGGGCCACCCACCTCCCCTTCTAAGAGAGATCCTGCTACAAAGACCATTAGCTGGTTGATAGTCTCCAGCCACCACATTTGAGTTCACATTGAGGCCTCATGTTCACAGAGAAGCTCCCAGCCAATGTCTGAGCCTGGCAGATGTACCAAGAGCTGAGTCATTCCTGTGTCCCATACAGGACTCCTCTAAAAAGCCATCTTTGCACTGGGGCTCCCCATCTGGCCTGACCATGACTTTTCTGGAGCTGCATTGCAGTCTCTAGCACTTCCCTCCCTCTGTTTCTTATTCACAAATGCCCAATCTATACCACAGCCTGTTAGTCTGCCTAACCAAGGCACTTTCTTCCCCTTATGCCTCAGAGGGGTTTTCTTCCACAAATCTCTTACACTTCTAATTCTGCCTTGGTGTCTGCTTCCTGGAGAAGTTGAACCAAGAGTATGCTGTGTGACTCTAAACTGAAGCCAATGAGAAGCAATGGGAGGGTTTTGCACAAGGACAGCTAGTGATAAAACCTTTGTTACGGAGAGATTCTTGTGTCTATAGTGTAGGGGACCGATACAGAAAGGTAAGACTTAAGGCAATGAGACTCATTAGGAGGGAGAAAAAAAATGAGTATTTTGAGTGGGGCAATAGTAAAGGACAGAGAAGAAAGGACTTAGAAGAGAGAAATTAGGAGTAGAAACAATGGGGCTTGATGATCCACTTGTTGCCAACTGCAATAGATAGGGGAAATAAAGGATGATGGGGGCATCTAAATTATTAAGCACAGCCGTATTCCTAATCTTGAGGAATTCTTGGGAAATGACTTGCTACTGGATACTCCTCACATGAAATGTAGAAAAGGTAAGTCAGTCACCAGCTGGCTATGCCCCTTCTGCCATACTCCTCTCCACTCACCACCTGCACTGGAATGGACTCTGGAAAAAGACAGCACTGAAGAGTCCCCTTTGGGGACTGAGCAGAAGGCACAGAAACTGAGCCCTCTGTTGGGTTAGTAGCACTTGAGAGTTGGTAGGAAGAGATGTATTTGAGGCAGGGCAGACATGTCAACCTCTCCAATATAAAGTTGTAGGAAGCTGTATTAGTTTCCCAGGGCTGCTACAATGAGGTACGTCGACAAAGGGGCTTAAAAGAACAGATATTCACTGACTCATTGCTCTGGAGGCTAGAAGTCTGAAATCAAGATGTTGGCAGAACCACACTCCCCTCACTGATAACTCCAGGGAAAAACATGTTCCTTATTTCTTCCTAGCCTCTGGCAACTTCTGGCCATCCTTGGCCCCATCTCTGCCACTGTCATCACATGGTGTATTCCCTTCATATCATTTTCCCTCTGAGTGTATCACTCTCTGGGTCTCTCCTCCTCTTATAAGGATACTAGTCATACTTCATTAACCGTTCACCAGTATGACCTCAGATTAATTAATTTTAGCAGCAAGGACCCTATTTCTAAATAGGGTTATATTCTGAGGTTGCAGAAGGACATGCATTTTGGGCGAGGGCACTATTCAATTCTGTTCAGAAGTCCCAAGTAGAAGCATATCAAGATTCTTAACTCTTCACTCTGTCACCCTAACACTTCAGCTTACCTTAGGAGATTGTGAAAACTACTTTTAACATCTGCTTCTGGCTCTAATGTCTTCCCTACAGTACCAGTTCCAGCACATGTATCTTTGTAATTCTCTACAAAGCACAGGAGGGGTAAGTACAGTAGTTTGAACAGAGCTTACTACAGGTATTAGCTAAGGTGTTGTAGGGTCTTCCCTCAGTTGATCTAGGATTTGTCTCAAGCCTTTATTCACTTCTTTTCCTCCAGTCTTGGCCAAGGCCTAGGGAGTAGAGGAATGTTAAGTTGACCTTCCAATTTCCTTACTACTTTTTGGACATTTATTTCCTTTCCTGGTTGTTAGAAGTCCACCTTACTTGATCAAGCTTTGGTATGATTATGTAATAGAAAACTTTGACAATTTAGAGAACATCTCTCTTTTTTCCTCCCAACAAACCTAAATGTCAAGATTACTGCCTAGTTATGAACTTTAAACAACTGAAACTCAAAACTGAGCTGTGATGCATTTGTTCTTTGAGGAGGATACTGGTCCAGTGATCCTAGCATCAAATCTCCATCACCTTCTCCATTGTATCCATTTAGGTTCCAAGTGAGACAACTGCTTACCTTCCTTGATTGCCTTGTAAGGGACTCAGTTTTGGTTACCAACACAGAGGCAGAAGTTTGCTTGGGTACTTTAAGAAAGTTTTGGATTTTCTTAATAAAAGAGAGATATGGCTGGCACCTCCTGCTTCTCCTTCCCTCTACCCTTCCTAGATCAAATAAGGATGGGACCCTGCATGCTGGAGCAGCCATTGTGGAATACTGAAGCAGAGGCTAAAGTGATGTTATTGAACCAATGAACCAATGTCAACAGCATATATCTCCAACTTCTTAGGTTATAGTCAGAAAAGTAGAAGCGTGACAAATGAATTCTTAACAGTCCTCTTGCCAAAGCAATGACGAAACTGATCCAATTGGTGAGGACTTCCAAGCCAAAAGGCATGACAAAAACTACCTTGGCATCATGCCTCCAACACATTCCCCACATTTTCATCACTCAGAAATATGTTCTGTAGTCAAGACTGAGCCCTAAGATTTTGAAAATTTGAGATGAATATGACCAGGATAGAGAAGAATGAAGACAGAATAAAGATACGATAGGATTGAACAGATAATTGCTAAGTAAAATCTCAAGTTTTGAGTCACTAGAAGAATTGCATTTGCCTCTAGGACTTTTTTTTTCTTTTTGCTTTAGGATATATTATCAAAATGGATCAGGCATAACACTGGGACTCCCCAAGGTAAGTATTATATATTAAAAATGAGTTAAATAAAAAAAAATAGACTCTTTAGTAGTGCAAATGTGAAACAGAAGCCTACCCTTTGTCTCTGGACAGTATGAAGCCACCATTAATCTGAAGGCAGCTGTTACATTTGGAATCATAAATTGTTTCCTTAAACTGAAGCTGTGTTTAGATGTGGCTTACTGTGCTCGCTTCGGCAGCACATATACTAGATGTGGCTTACTTTTTTTTTTTTTTTTAACTTGTTCTTATTGAATTCTTGCAGCAGATGATGATAAGCAGAGAGGAGAAGCAGAAAAACTTGAGCAGACCTGAAGAAGTATTGTCTTGGTGTCAAAGTGTAGCAAAGAGCTGGAGAAAAGGCCTTCATGTCAACTCTGGACAAACCCTAGCCCCTGTCCCAAATAAATGGGAGTGGTGTTTTAAGAACTATAAGAGAGCACAATGGTGGCAGACACCCAGACAGTGTGATAAAGAATATCCTCAAGAGGAACAATCAAAAGTTCCTGTAGCTAGCTTTAAGAAGAGGAAGAACATAATGGATGCCACTGCTTTCACTATGGCAAGGGGACTGGTTCAGGAACACAAGTCTGTGTGAAGCTTAGGAGCTCCCAGATACAATGGGGAGCACTTTACAGGCTGGAACGGGATCTGATTCTAGACTCTTATAATTTGGAGTATTACTATAGATGTGACCTGGCATCTTGTTGCAGGGGCATACCTATTAAGTACTGTTTAGAAAACATCAATGATAATCAATGATACTTTAAAAATCTCTAGTGGTAGAACACAATGCCAGTACCAATTTTTTTATGCTTCCTTATAAGCACACACTTTGCCAATGTAACTTTGCACTGCCCCCTCTCTAGATCGGTCACCAGCCAGCCAACTCTTAGATATAGAGAGGGCTCAGCCAAAATCAGGAAAGTCATCTACTCAATCCCCGATGACCCTGGCACATAATAAACACTTACTGTTGCACGCCACTGAGATTTAGAGGTTGTGTGTTAGGCAGCACTATTGTGGCAACTGATAACTTTTATTCTTTAAGATGAATAATACAGGCACTATCACGTAGTATTTCTGAGTCTTGGTTTGCATTTGTTAATCTATAAAATAGGCATTAACAAAACCTTCTGGACCAATGCATTTTAAATATTAAATGCAGTAACTCAACATGTAAGATATTATTTCTTGGAAACACTAGAGACTGAATATGGTCATTTTAGGATCTCATTATAGTATAGACACCTGTGTTTCTGTCCCAAGGTTCATGTTCCAATAAATATTTCTGTGTCCAAAGCCCTGTGAAGATGGGGTACATGTGGGCTGTTCTACGGTGTGCTCCAAGCTTCAGAGCTCCCTCTGACAGTTTCCTACTGATAAAGAGTCTCTCAAACGGAATTCTAGAGCAAACCGAGTGTTTGTAGCACTGACTGTATAGATGGGTCAGGCAAAGAAGCCAGGAGGTAGAACATCACCTCCATGCTATTCGGGTGGATAGGGCTTGATGGAAGAGGTAGGAAAGTAGAGGAAAGGAAGTGGCATCAGCTTCAGAACTGAGGAGCACTGAGTCAAAATCTGAGCTCCTCCATTTGTAGCAATGTGACTTTAGCAGGTAATCTAATCCCAGTGAACCTTGGTTTTCTCCCTGATAAATAGGAATAAAAATAAGCACCTTGTAGTATTGTTGAGAACATTAAAGGAAATACATGCTTTTAAGTGTCTGGAACAGAGCAGGTATTTTTGGCAACTGGATTTCAGAAACTTGACCTTTTTACTGGGTCTTGGGGCCCAAGTACTTGGGGAGCAGGGAACCAACTGACATCACCGGTGATTTCAGGTGCTGGGTAGGGAGAGGAAATTTGGAGAAAAAAAGCAGAAAAGAAGTTAGTCTCTTTTATACTTCAGTTTAAGCATTGGAACTTTTTTTCCCCCTTTGCCTTGCATTACACTATATTTAAATACAAGGTGGCTCAGAACCAAAGTGGAAATTTATTTTTAAATGTCCAGAACACTGAGATGACTGGTATTCTGTACATCAGCATGACATTGCCAAACACATGAAAACCTTACATTCATTTATCAACTTTACAGGAATATCTGTCACGATGTTGCAGCCTGACCCTGCTTTAAGTGACTTTGTAGCTTTGACTTTAAATTTTAAATATGATATGATACTTTTTATTTCCAGAGCACTCCATAACTTAGAAAACACTTTCCCAGATATTACTTCATTTTTGACCTTCTCAGCAACTCTATGGAGTAGCAATTCTTATCCTCAGCTTGAAGATGAGAAAACCAGCTTGGAGTGGTTAAATGATGAGCCCAAAGTCACAGAATTATTGGATGGGGAGCTAACGTGCAAAGCTGATAACAAAGTGAGGCATTCACTGACACATTTTATATGTGAGGTGCAAAGCTAGGCTATTTGTCGTCAATTTTTCTAATTACTGCAAAACCTTCTGCAGTAGTCCAGTTGAGTACCTCCTCAATAGGTGCTGACCCACCTTCCTGCCTTGCTTATTCATTCATATCTAAGTCAAGATGTACCTGAGGAAGGATGACTCCAGCTCAGGCCCTACAGGATAACCTATGGGTAGTTTAAACTGGACACGACAACACTATTCTCCTTTGTAGGTGTGGAGGTGGGCATGTGATCTAGTTTGGCCAAGGAGATGAAAGAGAAGTTTGCTGGAAGTTTCTGGAAAAGACCCTCCCTCTATTCTTCCAGAATATAACAAGAGAGAGATGTACAAGAACACCAGCCCCTTCTTTCCTGCTTTGGGTATTATTGTTACATGACAATCTGATGTTCACCATGAAGAAAAGGCAAAGCAAAGCAAAACAAAAACGGGCTGACCCCAAGCCCTGATATCCTTGAACGGCTTGATGAACCAACCTGGAAAAGCCTACTTCTGGATTTAAGTGAAATATTTAAAGGATCTTATTACTGAAGTCAGGTTTAGTCACATGTTCTAGCACATGCTTTTGAAATCATCCCAGATGATACATCTTCACAACCAGGTATTGTGGTCACTCTTTTGCAGATGACGAAGCTGAGGAATGGAAAATTTTTATTTAAGTAATCCAAGTCCCAAAGGTAGAAGATTTCAGATCTGAGATGTAAACTTCTGTGTGTCTGATGTTAAAATCTCCGGTCTTCTAAAATATGCTACAGTGCTGCTTAATCTCCCCACCCTCTGATACCTCCCATTTCCCATCAGTCTGTAGGAGGCAAGAGCAGTTGGACAAGGAAGGGTCTGACATGCATGTCCCTAGGAACATGAGTGGATGTTTCCTGCAAAGCCTAAAAGACAGTGGGCCAGGAAATAAAATCACCTGATTCACTCTGTGTTGTGCACCTCAGTACCGGAAAATGCAAACCTGGACAGTTGGGAAGACAAGAGGGCTAGGAGCTAAAAGTTCTGATTTCAAATTCTGGCTTTGCCATTTTGTAAGAGTGTCCCTTTGGGCAAATCCCTTGATCTCTTCGAGACTCAGTTTTTTCATCCATCAAATGAGAATAACAAAAAAAAAAAAAAAGAGAGAGAGAATAACAACCTCTGGACTATTTCCTTCTGGGATTATGGTGAAGATGACAAGAGAAGAGGCATATGGAAATCTCTTACTACTGCAGAGGATAAAAAAAAAATTCTTATTACTAGAGAAGATATCCTCAGGGCAGACACAGTCTCTTCATGATCTACCATAGAGACCAAGGATACTAGTGGTCCTTAACATGAGCATTACAATAATGTTATTGCTTTTGATGAATTTATAATTTGTAGGTTGTAAATTAAAACATTCTCCTCTCTGAATGCCATCCTGAAGGTTAATGAATGAAATACATGATTTTCAAATCCCAACAGTTGGTGTTAATTGGAAGCAAACACGCACCTTCAGGTTTGATCTCTCATAACAAGACAGTCAGATAACTTAACCTCAAAGCAATTCATTACTGCACCACTCACAGCTCTTGGAAGATGGTAGACATTTCAAAGGCTTTGGATGTGTGTGTATCGCCCCCCACCCCGCCTCCTTCTCTTCACAAGAACAGTAAACTAGCAGGAAGAAAGAGAGCGAGGGAAGCTTAGGAGAACTTGATGGATGATTTTTAAATAACCTGAAAATAATAAATCCATGGGATTCAATTGGAAACAATCCATGAGTCTAATGGTTGCTGGTACTCGTCACCGCTCCATGATATGATATTTTGCTACCTTCAAAAACGTGACCTGGAAGACTACTTACTTGAAGGTACAGAACACTACACACAGGGTCAGGTTAAGAGGTAATGGGGAGGTGGAAAGTATGAGCTGCACGATTCCGGAGTAATAAAATGGGTCTCTCACATGCAAACACACACACTCAGCTAGAAGGAACTATATAATTTGCCTTCCTGACAGTTTTAGTTAAAACTGTTTTAGTTTTAGTTTCAGCCAAAACATTGGATTCACCTCCTTTCCCCCCAAAGTTATAGAATAAGGACATAACTTTCCATTTTTAAAATGGTGCCCACTGATTCTGTGCCTTACTATATGCAGGCAGTGTGCAGAACCCCCATTTAGTGCTCCCAACAACCCTGTAAGGCAAGTGCCATTAGCACTCCCAGGTTACAGATAGGGAAATTGAGAATCCCAGAGAGTAGAGGGGTTACCTTGGCTTTCCCAGCTGGTAAATGGTGAAGCCTGGGGTAGAAATGTGGGTAACTCTAGAACTAGTTCTCCAACCAATTAAAATCGTATCCTATTGGCTAAGAAAACTAAGTAAGTCTCATGGGAGAATGGGGGAAAGTAAGAGGCTCTTCTTTGCTTTCTGGTTTTCTTCTATGAAATGAAAGTGAAATAAATGCCATTGACCCAAGAGTACTTGACCTTCTGACTGTTTTCTAACTCTTGCCTCTTCCTCACTTCTTTGGAGCCACCTCTTTATTTTGAAACTCCCCATCTCTTAGCAGATAATTCCAGCCGCATCCTTACTAGTGGGCTCTCTGCTTTCAGCCTAGTCCTCCTTCAGTCTGTCCTTCACAGTGACCTTCTAAATACACAAAAGCCATCACTTCATGACTGTATGTGAAACGCAGCCAGATCTTTTCTTTTAGGATGGAGCCTGCTGACCCAGCACACAGTGCAGGACCTGTGCACCCCGCCCTGGCTCCTTCTCCACTCCTCCTCCAGTTCCTTTCTCTTGCACTAAGACTTTTCAAGTGCAAGTCACAACTTTTATAAAATAACAAATTTAGTAGGTTATGATCAGTATCTACAAAAAGAAACCATGAACACAAGAGTAAATATGAGACTTCATCACAGATAGTAAGGCTAAGCATAGCTTTGTTAAAAACTTGTCTTAATTTTATTTTCACGTACAAAATCTGAGTCTGGCTGTAACATCTCTATCTTACATAGACTGTTTTCCAAAAGCTGACGAGGCTTCATTACATTACACTTCCTATAATTCTCCTAACGCTCTAAGTTATGTCTTCTGGATCTGACTTTTGTTCTCTCAACCTCTGACTTATCCATTGAGTACAAGGGGTATAGTGTCTAGGGATCATGATACTTTTAGGGACTCACAAAAAGGTTTTAATTAAAAGAAAAAAAATAAATTAGAAGAAGAACAGAACTAATTCAGCCTGAGTTATATTTGTCTTCATCCTAATGCAGCCATAAAATGTAATAGTGTGTGTATGCATGTGTGTGTGTATTTTACATCAGACAAGACCAATGAAAGCAAAAGTGCAAAAGTGCCCAGGGACCATGAAAGTTATAATCCTACCCTGGCTCTCCCTTCTTGCTGGAAGACCCATGTCCACATGGAGAAGTTTTGCTTGTCTTCAAAAATCTTGCCCAAGCATCTTCTTTCCTGACAGTCCTCTTCTAGCATTTTAATTAATGCATTTTTTCATTTCTATATGTACTTATCTCTTTCAATGACAGATTCAGAGAGTAAAAAAATCCTAGCCAAGAAATAAGAACATTTATTGTGTGCCAAATACAGTGGTAAGTGCTTTACCACACTTGTTGTGTTTTAGCCTTAGACTATGGGGTAGACACTGTTATTACCATCCTCATTTTACATCTGAGAATACTGAGACTAAGAGCGATTGAAGGGTCCCTGTTTATAAGTGGTAGAGTGAGGACTTAAATCCAATCCTGCTGTCTCTGGAGTCTGGGGTGGCTCTGATGGGGTAAGGTAGAGAAAACGAAACCCCTCCACTGGCTTCATGACTCCAACTGGAGGGATGTCAATTGGTATAACACCTTTGGAGTTTTTCATATCTTATCCCTGCCCCTGGGTAGCAGAATAACCACATAAGGCCAGCTCAGCCACTCTCCTCATCCTCCTCTTCCCTTTGAATCCACCTGTCCAAGAGAGCATGTTCTCAGGTCTATCCCCTACCATTCGAGAAGCTTGGAAGGCTTCGGCACCTCTTCTGTATGTCTGTCTTGAGATTCAGCAAATCATGTCTACAACCTCCTGTTCGGTTATACAGCTTCCACTTACTTCAGCTGGTCTCTCATTTGCTCCCACATGTGGGTACAGTGGAGTGGTGACAGTTATTTGGGCCCCTTAAAACATCAACCTGCTCCCAAACATAAGGCACAAAGACAACTCAGGAGGGTGTGATGAACTGTCTTCAAGTGGGTAGAGAAGCCTTTTTAGAGAAGGAGAATTCTGAGCTGAGTTATTAAACACTAATCTCTTTGTAGCAAAAAATAAGCACTTGTTTAAGAGGAAGAGACTCACAGTTCCATAGCATTTTGAAGGCATCCTGATCTCCAGGTGTACAATGACTAACTGAATAAACACCATTCCTGATTGTAGTGAATCTATTCATTTAAATTGGTTACCTGCTAGCTCTTATTCAGTGGACTAACCTTTTACATGCCTAATTTCATTGACTCTTCACAGTATCCTCTTGAGATAGTAAATAACCTTACCTCTTTTTTACAGATGAATAAACTAAGATTCAGAGATGTTAAGTTGACTGCCCAAATCATCAGAACTACTTGGCAGTAAATAATTTTAATGATAACTGAAGACTCAATCAAGTCTGCCTGCCTCCAGTGTCAATAATTTTACACTGTTCATATGGTCTTTCCCCACCAACACTGTGTCTTGTACTTAGCTCCTTTACAGCTCCTTTCTCCAGATGTTGTGATTATCTGTTTATTTATTTATTTATTTTTTGTCTCCTCATTAGAATGCAAGCTCCATGAGGGCAGGGACTGTATTCTACTTTTTTATCTTCAGTTTCTAGAATAGTCAACCAAATTTTTCTGGAGTCTTGCTACTTGCTAGATTCAACATGCAGTGTGGGACGTGCTCTGGTGAGCAAGAAAGACATCATCCCTACCTTCTGGTGCTGGTCTATCAGGGGAAACAGAAAATTCACAAGTTGGGGGAATCAAATAATTACAAACTAATTTAACTGCTGTGAAATAGGGAACAAATAATGGGACGGGGTGGTAGAGAAAACATGAACAAAGCAGGCCTCACTGTGGATTCTGAGCTGAAACTTGAAGAATGACAGGGTCAAGTTCAGGGTCAAGTATTTCAAGAGGAGAGAAAAGAATGAGTGAAGTATGGATACTGGGGCGATTCTGGTGTGCTCAGAGTTAGGAGATGAACAGGACAAGTGGCAGATGAGATTTACATGGAACCTTGTGGAGGACTTTGGATTTTTGTTCAAGGGCAGTAGACAAGCACTAAAAAATGACCAACAAAACAATGAATGTGGGGATGAAGAAGTAAAGATGGTACCAAAAGTTTTCTGAAAGTGAAATTGACAAAGCTTGCTGATGGCTGATGAAAGGTTAGAAATGAACTAAGGTTGACCTGAGAGAGGACTTGTATCTTGAGCAGCTGGGTGGGTGGTGGTATCAATTACTGGGATAGGGAAGACAAGGGAGACAGCTTGGAGAAGAGGGTGTTGGGGAAGATAGTAGAATTAACTTATGTTGGAGAGGACTAATAGAAACCCCAGTGGAGATGTAAAAAATTGCCAAATGACCACATCTTGTTTCCACTTGATTACATTCTCATCATCTGCTGGTGGCCATGTTATACACCTCAATGCAGAATGAAATAAGTGAAAAATTCCAAGTAACAAACATGCATACCTTGAATGGTATTAAAAAATTAGTCACATATGAAGTGCAAAAATGTTTTACTAGGGGTGTAATCTTTTTGCACAAGGTTGTTCCAGGCCCGTACGAAAAACTGAATTTCACAAATTCTCAAATTTATGCTCATGTACAGTGGTAATTAGGGAGGGAAGGAAAGTATGTCCACCTTTTGCCTAATATGTATATATATACTTTATGGATAGAAGTGTATTGTCTTGGGATATATCTATTACCTGAATTAAGAATGGAATAATAGTTTTGACTTCCAATGCTAATAGCTTTGACACGCCTGTCATTATTATATCTCAAGATGTGAAGATCCATAAAGAAATTTACTGGTTTGCTTTTTTTTTCCTTCTAAGCTTCAGTAAAGTAGATTTCCAGAAGGACTTGGGGTGTAGCACTTCCCTATTCTCCCACGATCCAGGATATATCCCTATCAAATGTCAGCTTAAGGCCATTTTAGGAACATTTTCCCCATACTGAATAAATGAAATTATTACTTAAAATAAGAGCAAATGTCTCATCCCCCACCTTTGCCCTACATTTATTTCAATTATAGGTCTAGA